>OU343222.1:184997313-185268018 GCA_910596185.1 Chrysanthemum makinoi | reverse complement strand
AATGATCTTATTCTCTTTCACCCTACTTGCCGTGAGCTTTTAGGATAAGTCTCAAAATCAATCTCTGTAGTGATGAGTGTCTAAATACTTTCGTCATTTTTGTACAAAATAAGCGCAAAATCATCACGAAAACATAAACACATCAAAATGATGAAAATATCACCAATCGGTGTTTTATGTGTTTTAAATGCAAAAATCAAAATCGGATAACATATCAAATAAAAATTGCGGTTTTGATCCCAAAGTTTCTAAAATTGTCAAAAAATAGTCCACTGAGCACATAACTTCAAAGTAAAGTCACCAAAGGTTCTTTTAAAATCAAAGTTGTCAAATTTAGTCCTTTGGTGAAAAAAATATAAAAGTTTGAAAAAATTTACAAGTTTAGTCGCTAACTTTGAAAATTGGCGAAATGGCCCTGAAAATGGCAAAATGGCAAGTTTGGTCCTTATACTTTTGAAGGTTGTCACTTTTAGTCCTTGGAAGAAACTTTTACGATGGCCTTCTGGTCCCGATTTTTCGGATTGCATAAGGCCGCGGATTATTAAACCACTTTAGCCCATTTGGACCTTACCACCTTGGACCTGTCCAAATTGAATTGTAATTGCGCTATTTTTTTACCCTGGTCAATCGGTCAAATCCATAGCCAAAAGTCTTCCTCTGGCCTTTTGCACGCAGCTTCAGACCTTCCACGTCCCCATCCTCCCGTTCCCTTTCCATATGTCCCCCCACCTCAACTAACATCAAACTTCATTTAATGCTCCCAAACCTCTGCTCAATCGGTTGGATAAAAAGAGAATTTGGCCAAATCTTGAGCGTATGATGAATCTAAAAGCAGTCAATGGAGACCGAGAATTGGTGGGATTTAAATGAGAATAGAGAGAAATACTTTGGTTATAAGAGAAGGAAGAAGAAGCGGGGTGGTAGATATTTTAGTTTTAGTTTACTCATATTCGTTTTCTAGTAATATCTTAGTTTACTTCAAAGTTGTAATATTTTGTTCTCAGTATTAAACTTCGAGTTACATTTTCATTTTCATCAAGTTTTAATCATCAATTTTAAGTTTCATTCAGTTTCATGTTTATGTGTACTCGGTAAAAATTCTAGTCTCCATTTCATAAACCCGAAGCTTCGTAAAGCTTGTTTTATCGATTTTAATAAGCTTTTATAAGCTTTTCATAACTTTCTACAAGCTTAAAGTCAAGTTCCAATTCATTTTGTATCCGGGTCAACAAAAGTCAACTGGGTGCTCAAATGGCTATGGAAATGGTTATGGATTTGATCGACATTCAAATGGGTTGATTTAGGTTCTGTGGGTTAATATTTAGGGTAGCAGTTCGGTTACGTTCAAGCCATAGTGGCTAATGGACATTGTGTAAGTTGTTATCTAGTTCAATACACAATCTATTTACCTTTGTCAAAATCGTTAAATTACATTCAAATAGTAGTAATTAAGTTATATTAAGCTAGTTTGATCATAATTACAAGTTGGTTCATTGTTTAAATACTTTTTTGCTTGCTTATCGGTGTTATAAGGTGTGTTTGGTTTCTTTGATCCATCATCTTAAAGTTATATTAGGTGGTTAATTCCTCTTGTTTCATATTTGTTTAGTCTAAGTATGCTCAATTGGAGTCTTAGTTTGGAGTGCAACACCAAAGTCAAAATCATCTAAATCCGTCTCTTTGCTCCTTTGTTGAGATTTTTGATGAGCAAATCATTGTTTTGTGTTTAGAATCATTAAACATTGCTTGCAGTAGTTTTAGTTTAACATATAACATCAATCTTAGTACTTAAAATCAGTGGTAAAGTTCAAAAAGTCAAACTTCCATGTTTCTTCAAAGTCAAAACCGAAAGTGTGAAAGCGTTTTGATAGCTGCAAGGATTTTCATGATTCATTTGGGTCAAATTCAATGAGATTTGGCATTTTAGAAACTTCAACTGGTCTTGTTACTTATCACCATTTTTGTAAAATTTTACAATTTTTATAAAAGCTTCAAACAAGCTTCTCTTTTGGGTGTATAGTGCCACGCCTTCCCTTTATCCGATTCACTAAGTTTTCTCGATTTTGTGCAAGGTGCAGGGGCTCAATAAGTGGTCGTAGTCACGAGTTTTTGTGCATTTGGTCTCACCCGGTCTAGTCTAGGTTCAATTTGTAGTTTTCATTTTGAGCTTATTTTATCTTGTGCTTGTGTCAAAGTTAGCCAGAAGCTTGTTTTAACTTTGAAACTCATAAACATCAAATCACATGTTCATTGTGATCTGTGGTATTAGCTTGTTGATTCTCATTGCATTTTGGTCATTGTAGCATATTTTGGCTTAAACAAGCATTTGGTAGCTTTTGGTCTTCATTTAGCTTATTCAAGTGCTTATTTATAAGCACTTGATTCATCGATTCTTAATTTCTCACATAAGTGCTGTTTTCCATTTTCTTATATACCTAGTATAATTTTAGACTTTCTGAAATTTTGATTTTCTAAGCTTGTTTGCTATTTTTCTTAATTTAAATTAGTTTTTAAGCAATTTTAATTAGCATTTAATACAAAAAATTAAGAAAAGGTTCAAAAAAATAATTTTTCAATTTTCTTAAGTTTAGATAAATATAAAAAGTAAAAAAAAGTAATTTTCCAGATTTTTCATAGTTTATTTTGTAATTTTTAAGCCATTTAATTAGTTTTTAATAGTTTAAAATTCATAAAAAATCCAAAAATAATCAGAAAAATACAAAAATAGTTTTGAAAATTCTAGTTTGTTATTTTAGACTTTTCTAAGTCTTAATTTTATTTTTCTAGCTTTATTTCCTATTTTCTTGTATTTTAGGTAATTATTTAATAGTTAAAAATAGTTTTTAATTAATAATAATTAATTAATTAGTTATAAAAATAATTTTCTTTTTCTAAATATTTTCTTTTATCATTAGGATTGTAAAAATGTCATTTTCATATTTGTAGGTCTTTTATTTCTTAGATCTCACTTTTTATTTTGTACGTCGCGTAGATTTTAATTTCAGTTTTATAAAAACATAAAAACAAAAACATCATTTTAAATATAGTGATAGCGTTTATTTAATAGATTTTATCTTTTTAATTTCCTTTAATTTGCATTTAAGCCTCTGTAATTTGTTGGCTTTTACGTAGTTATAATCTTATCACAATCCTCTTTTCCGTTCAAATCTCCCGATCATTATACGTTTGATAATCCATTGCATAGCTCATTTGGGACATAGGGGAAACACTATACTCCCGGATCTTCATTGCATTAGGTTAGGCGGTTTAAAAGAGCAGTTGCTGTGCGCCATTCATAAGTGGCGAGGCTTGAGTGAGTTAGCTTATTTGTTTGTGCGCATCAAATAACCATAGCTGTCTTCTTTAAAGCGTGTACTTATGCAGCTATCGTTTTTGAAAATGTTTCAAGGTTTACCAAAGTAAAGGTTACCTGTTTAGGATGAAACAAGACCTTTATGATTTAATTTAAAAATAAATCACAAACTAAAATGTGTTATAACAATTTTGTTATCTAAATGGGGGTAACTTTTATATTAGGCACTTGTATCTGAACAAAACACCATGATTT
Source organism: Chrysanthemum makinoi (assembly GCA_910596185.1). NCBI lineage: Eukaryota > Viridiplantae > Streptophyta > Magnoliopsida > Asterales > Asteraceae > Chrysanthemum > Chrysanthemum makinoi. The sequence goes on along the minus strand of OU343222.1, from coordinate 185,264,450 downwards.
CATAATAATAAAACAACAACATTAATTTTAGATACTTTTGAAATGAATAAGTAATAGCACAAAAAAATAGAATCAAAAAAAAGCAAACTACAGGAGAATTCAAACCTTGAAAGCCAGCGAACAAGTATAGATTGTATGTATTGCTTGAACTTTGGGTTTTTTCAATTTTAACGGATGATCTTTTCTATGAATATGAACAATTGTAGGTCCTTTGATAAAATTTACCACATATATTCACCAAGAAATACATTCCGAGCCTCAAAATCATCAACCAAGGACAATAAGTGATTATGGATGCAATTCACTCTTCTTTTCCATAAACACCGGCTCTGCGACTACCGTGAACACCCTATGACATCCTCATCAGAAAAGAGATAACCACCTTTTCCGTCCTTTTTTCCATCATTAACAAGTTCCAAAAGATCAATTGCATGTACATTTGTTATACCATTACTCTTTTTTTGAAATACATTCGAAAAAATCGCTAGATGGTTTAATAGGTTTTGAAACTTTACCAAATTGAAACCTTTGTTATCGGAACAAAATTCTTTAAATGAAACCTTAGAATGATCACAATTTGGAATTTTTAGGTGGAGGGGAGATGCTAGAAACATATACACGGTGTTGCAAAACATAATGCATCGAAGGCGGTCATTCTTACGACTTTATATCCACCATGGACCAAATACTTTTACTGAACAACCTTTCGGTTTTCATTCTTTGACAAGCGAGTTTAATATCACTGGCGACAACTTCAATGAGAAACTGACTGCGATTTTAAATTGTACAACTTTAATTTTGTCATATGGAATTATAGAGTAAAATTAATTAGGGTTAGAGGTTTTGTAGAATAGATGTGGTTTTATTAGTGTTAAATGCGTGATGATGTAGAAGAAAGGCGTTTAATTGTAGAAGGCTGTTACAAATTGTACAAGAAGATGTTTGATTATTATGCAGCGGCGTGATGTTGTGTCGTTATTATTATTAGTTTTATAATACAACCGGTGTAAAATGACCATATTATCCTCGTGTATAAATACAAGTTGCCCGATATTATATAGTTGCAGAAGTACTATTTGGTTGCCCAAAAACAATACCTTATTACATGACATATAATCTCAAAATCATCGTTGCCGGTCATACCTTTGCTTCGGTATGGCACCCCATGGTTGGATACCGAGAAACTTGGTAGACAGGCGGTCCATTTTCATTAAACCAAAAGCGCGTGTCCGGAGAAAGTGATAAGCCTCAGGCGGTCTATTTGACTCATTTTCCTAAGAATAATCGGTTTGCCCTCAAGCGCTAAGACTATGCCCACTAGAAAATGGATGCCTCTTTGGAAGAACTATTCCTTAGAAGTGAACATACTTTGAATAGGTCAAATAGAGCATGACACTTTGCATCTATTCCTAATGATTCCACGGCTTCTAACCGATATGGATGTTTCTATTTACGATGTGGTGTTCCAATCACTGTTACTAACCAAGTGGAACCCATTCTTGCATGGGGATCCCAATTATCCAATTATCCATTCTTGTCGTGTTCAACTCTGGTCGTTCAAATCGTTACGTGGTACTTGGACTTCATTTGTTCATATATGGCGGGGCGATTGGCGACTCATGAACATCGTGAGCAAATTCATCGGACATTAGATTAGAGCGACCATTTTGAGCAATTATGGGTTATGGTGATTATGTAGTTGGCAAAAGTGTAATCTCCGGGGTATATATTATTGAAGGTCTTGGTCATAATTTGTTCTCTGTTGGTCTATTATGATTCCGATCTAGAGGTGGCCTTTAGAAAACACTTGCTTAGTTGGAACAACTTGATCATGTGGAATTATTAAGAGGTACTTTCGAGGTTCTAACCTATACACCATTTCTATGAAGACATGATGAAGTCTTCTCCAATCGCTTCTGTCAAAGGCTTCAAAACAAGTCATGGTTATGGCATCGTCGTCTCAATCACTTGAACTTCGGCACCATTAATAACCTTTCCAGAAAGGATCTTGTTAGAGGCTTACCTAGATTAAAATATGAAAATATCATCTTTGTAAACTTGCCAATTGGGTAAAAGCACAAATATGCCCACAAACCAAAACCCAAAATTAGGTAATGGAAGTTCTTCATACCCTTCATATGGATGCAATGCTTGGACCAATGAGAGTACAAACAATAAATGGGAAGAAATACATTCTAGTAGTTGTTGATGACTACTCTCGATTTACTTGGGTAAAGTTTTTGAGGACAAAGGATGAAACTCAGGATGTCATCATCAAACTAATCAAACGACTTGAGGTTCGACTCAACAATATAGTCGAGAATTTTTCGAACGGACAATTACTTGCGAGTTTGTCAACAAAGACTTAATTAGTTTTATGAAAGTGTTGGAATCAGTCATCAAAAGTGTTCCACGAACTCCTCAAGCAGAGCGGTGTAGTTGAAGAGCGAAATTGAACTCTTGTGGAAGCATGAGAACAATGCTTATTTATTTGAAAGTTCCAATGTTTCTATGGGTGAAGCCATTGCCACTTGCTTCTACACTCAAAATCGTTCCCTTATACACACACTCATGGAAAAACTCCATATGAACTTGTTCATAGCGTAAACTGATCTCTACCTTAGTGTGTTTGGTGCTTTGTGCTATCCAACTAATGATGGTCAAGACTTAGGTAAACTAAGAGCAAAAGAATATTGGAGTTTTGTTGGTTATGCACCAAACAAGAAGGGTTACCGAATCTACAATAAAAGAACCCGAAACATCATGAAACAATTCATATTACGTTCGATGGTGGACCGGTCAAATGGCTCTGGACAATCCATTCTGGACCCGCACTTCAAAACAATCCCATTGGTTCATCTCTTGTACCAAACTCATCTCCAGCAACTCCATATGTACCTCCATCAGAATATGATTTAAAGAAATTGTTTGATCCAATGTTTGATGAACACTATGAACAGAATCTTGATGAAATGTCGTTCCATCAGAGGATGCTCTATCCACAGTGAATGAAGTGAACCCTTGATCTCAATTTCATTAAGTCAAGAAGCTCTATGCGATCACTCTCATTTCATCAACAAATCATCAATCATCAAATGTACATCATGGAAGTGTTTCTAGCATCAATGATGAAGTTAATCCCTTTGCTACTCCAGAAGATGCTCCATTTGAAAATCTTTGCTCACGAATCATCATCGAACCATCTTCATCGAGGAGACATCGACTCGCCGCCGGTTCACAACAACAACCACATGAACACCTTAGAAAATGGACACATGATCACCCATTGGATAATATCATTGGAAACCCCTGCCCGGTATCCACGCGGAAACAACTTGCAACCGATGCCTTATGGTGCTTCTTCAACTCCGTACTCTCTAAGGTCGAACCAAAGACATTAAAACCGCCATGAATGAAGACTGCCGGTTCAATGCCATGCAAGAAGAAATTCATGAGTTTGATCGACTTGATGTATGGGAGTTAGTACCGCTCAGTTGTGCTATGATCATTGCTCTGAAATGGATTTTCAAAGTGAAACTTGATGAGCATGGTGATGTCCTAAAGTACAAGGCTCGATTGGTTGCCAAAGGATACCGTCAAGAAGAGGGTGACTTTGAAGAATCTTTTTCTCCTGTTGCTCGTGCTCGAGCTATCGAGAATCTTCTTGGCTAATGCGGCTAGTAAGAACATGGTAGGTATATCGGATGGATGTGAAGCGGCCTTTCTTAATGGTGATTTGAAAGAGGTGGTTTACTCAGCCATCCGGTTTTGTTGAATCGAGCATCCTACTCATGTCTATCCTCGCGAAAAGGCTCTTTACGGTTTAAAAAAGCTCCTAGAGCATGGTATGATACTGTTGTCAAAGTTTCTTCTATCCTTGGATTCACGAGGAGATTGATCCGACATTGTTCACAGAAGTCGAGGCAAACATTCTTCAACGTTCAAATTTATGTTGATGATATTATCTTTGCCCGACTATTGAAATGTGATCATTTTTCAATGAAATGGGTTCCAAATTTCAAATGTCTATGATGGGACAAATGTCATTTTTCTTGGGATTACAAATTTCACAAAGTCCCGGAGGCATTTTCATAAATCAATCTAAATATGCAAATGAGATCTTAAAGAAATTTGGATTTGTATCATGTGACATCGTTGACACTCCCATGATTGAACGAACTAAGCTGGATGAGGACCACAGGATCATGGTAGATCAAACGAAATAACGTAGCATGATTGGATCCCTGATGTACCTCACAGCTAGCACTGAACATCTTGTTCGCATTTGTGTGCATGTGTGCTAGATATCAGGCTAAGACTACTAAAAGCAGAAGCGGTTAAGGTCTTTCGGTATCTCCAAGGAACCATCAATATGGGACTATGGTACCCGAAGGACACCGGTATGTCACTAACGACCTAATCTTGCGTCATGCAGGATGTCAAGATACACGTCGAAGTACATCGAGGAGTGCTCGATTTTTTGGGTGATAAGCTTGTAGAGTGTCAAAAGCAATGAGTACTTATTTCCTCTCTAGAGGCTGAATACATAGCCATGTCATCTTGTTGTGCTCAAATCCTATGGATGAGATCACAATTATCGACTATGGCTTTGAATTCAAGTCCCTTTATGTTGTGATAATAAAAGTGCTATTGCTCTCTACAACAACGTTCAACACTCTAGAAGCAAGCACACGACATCGACATCATTTCATCAGGGAGCAAGTGGAAAACGATGTGGTGGAACTCTATTTTGTGAAGTCAGAATACCAGTTAGCGGACATCTTCACCAAAGCTCTTCCAAGAGAGCGTTTTGAGTTTATTCTTCCACGACTTGGCTTGAAAAGCCTTCAACCAGAAACACTCAAACGTCTTGGAGGAAAGCGAGGAGTAAAGGTCTTTCCTTCATCTATACTTTGTATATATTTATCCAAAAGCAAAATACAAAATTACAAAACCTTCAAAAAAATCAAATAGAAAAATATAAAACTTTCAAAATCCATAAAAAATTGAAAAATTCAAAAATCCTCAAAATATTGTCATTTTGTCTTTTCTTTCATGATTCGATACATATGTACGGTCTTTGTCTTTGTCAATTCAGTGACCGCGGACTTTAGATGTTGTTAATGTTTAAAAAAAAATCAAAAATACTTTTGGGAGAAAAGTGAAACAATGGTTTACTTGTTATTTCAGGCAGTAATCCGCTTTTCAAAAAAACGAGCCATGCTTTATCTCATGTTTCAATCCTAATGCTCGATTCTAAAACAAACGGTTTGTCATCTACAAGACAAATGTTTAACTTCAAATATTTTTCCTTCTAAAGATTCCTCTGAAAAATATTTGCAATCTTATGAAAACTTAATTGTTTTGAAAACACTTCGGACTCTATTTTTGAAAATCAAAAGAACTTATCAAGTGTCAAAATCTCAATTCATCAATCAACGACTTTTGTCATTGATTGAGGGAGAATGATTTTTCAATTAAATCAAAAAGTGTTCTTTTCAAACAATTTACATTTTGCACTTAAATGAGTAAGGTCTACTCTAAATGGTTTACAAAATGTTACACAATTGGTTTCAGACCTTGGTTATTATTATGTTTTCAAAAGATAATTATGCATGTTTAATCAATGGAGTTTAAAGTCTCAAAATCCAATTCTTAGCAGACTAAAACGCTTTCACAATCAAGTCACAATTCTCCTTAAATGCTTTCAAAATAAATTTAAATCTACAGAGATCACAAATCTCAAATGATTTGATAATTGTGATCGGGGAGAATTTGTGATTTAAATTGGATTTAAACTGATAATTCGATAGATGGTTTCATAAGTGATTAGCATGTTTACCTCCCGCAGAGTGACAAACGATTTCAAATTTTCCGTGCACATGTTGAGGGGGAGCATCTACTTTAAACCTCAAATTATTGAGCGTGGTGAATTGTCTCTAAAGTGCGGGTTCCCTCTGATATGTGCAAAACTCTTTCAAAATTCGAGGCACATATTGAGGGGGCTTTGTGAAAACCTCATCCTTCCTTAAAATGTTTTATCTACTCAAATTGATTAGGAAGTGATGATGATCATTTTAGAAAATGTTAATCAAAAGATTGGACCTTTCATTCTTAATCTAACGATTTCAAAGATCTCTTGCCTCCATGTGCTAAACAAATTTTAAATTTTTATGCATATGTTGAGGGGGCGCATTTCTAAAATAGCAAAACAATTAAGATACAAAATGCTTTGATTCTATATCACAAGTATCTTAATTGATTTTCAAATGGTTTTCAATTGGTTCCAATGGAAGATGAACAATACCAAAAAGACCGACCAACTTTACTTTATGTATGGTGATATAAGGATGATAAGGTTAGGTTGAGGTCCCATGATCCGCCAGAACCGGAGGGATCTACCCAGGGACAATCCACTAGATAGTGTAGAAGTCCTTAGGTATGATGAAAAAAAGGAGAAATGTAAGATATGGGAAGAGTCGGACTGAGACGAGCTAATCTGGAATAAACCCAACAAGGTTCTAGTAATGAAGTCTCGGTAGCACAACAGGGTTGAAGAATGAAAAAGAATTGAATGAGAAAAAGGTGAAAACAAATAGCCCTCCATTTATTCAACTTTAGAAGGGTTCAATTCATATACTACTGGTGGTTACCAAGATAACATCGGTATTGAATACAAGACTTCATGGACCCAGTGGCGCCTTTTGCTTCAACTTTCCAAACCACTCAAGTTCCTCTTAAAACTTGTTTCATTCTCAAGGAACCGAGCATAATCTTTCGACTTTCTCTTAGATATTGTTGATATTGAAGAAGGAGACCCTCTCTCTAGTCTCCAGCTAGGAACCAAATATGCACAATTGAGTCTAGAGCCACGAGATCATCAATAAATCTCTTTAGGACACTTTCAATGAAGACTCTCTATTTCACACAATGTGGAAAGGGAGATTATATCTTATGAGTCCTACGCATTATCCTTGTGGTATTGCCAGAACATCTAAGTGATGTGCATTCATATTCACGCGATGGAAAGCCTTCTGGAGCCAACATCAAACAAGCTCCTGGTAGGTGGCATGTGAGATCTATCCAATAGGTCAACCATGTGACAACCGGAATGAAAACAATGGAGAAATTTAATCTTTTGAATCTATCACGGTTCAGGTTATGGATTGACGGATACCTTTGAAAAACCGGTCGTTGTGCTTAAACATTCTTTTCATTAGCACGACGCAATACTTATTTCTCAAAATAAAAGGTGTTTTGATTGATAATTGATTTTCATTAAAACCTTCGTTGTATTGCAAAAAAATTTCTATTGAGCAATACACGATTGTTTTTCAAATCTCTTTTCATCAATCGGTGAATCTCGTTTGGTTCACTCATTCCGTGTTGTCTTCTTTGAGACGTTCGGTTGAGAACGACTAGAGCATTTCGCGAAACCCTGTCAGAAATTCTTCAGAATTATACGATCCGCAGGCGTGCTTGTAGCGATCAACGGGAGCCGGTTGGTACCTCAATTCATCGAAAGTGATCAAAGACACTTTCGTTCGCTTTATTGCTAACTGTTTTATGCAGGTACACCCCGGCGTTGCAGTGATCGAGAATGGGCGGTCAATCCGCCGCATGCTCACACAACACATTAATTTCTAAAGAAATCATGATAAGTGCATCAAAGACTCTGATATTTTCCATGCTTACGCTTTCTGGCCGATGCCAATATCATGAATCAACGAAAGCTTCCGCCTCGATAAGAATAAATCATGATCCAGAATGTGAGCATGTCGGTCCAAATGTCACAACATCACATAATAACAACAACACAATGGATGAGTCAGGAGATTTAATGTTGGCGATGATCTCAAAGTGGCTCAAAACTCATCCGCGTGGATCGAAAGAACTCCACTCAGATTATCCAAACATGCGAAAATGAAGAATCAAAGACTACGAGCTACTGAGCAGAATCCAGAAGAACAATCTCAATGTAATATCGTTTGTTTTCTGAAATTTAATGTATGTTTGAGGTGACTCCTTGGGGAGATTGTTAGGATTTGGAAAATCCGTATTTAAAGTTCATCACCTCAAGTATATGTAATCGTTAGAAAGCTCGTAGTCGTAGTTATTTAGTGTTAAGTAGTATTTAGTTTTGTAACACCGTGGAGGACGGACGAGTCTTTACCCACGTATGCGATCCACGCCCGTCAGGTGGCGTTTATGTAAGTACTATAAATACACTCTACCTCCCAGGTAGAGTTGGGCTCATAATAAAATTTTTCTTTCTCACTAAAGTTCAACTCTCTTCCATTTCTCTCTCTAGAACTTTCTCTCTCTAAACACATTGTACGCCCCATAGTGATTATGGTTTAGTGTGTTTGTGAAATCATATATGTTACAAAAGGTTATCTATAACTAATGTTTTAAAATTGGACCACAAAATTATGTCATTACATGTTGATCGAATTAATCCATATGATCGATGATTTAAAAAATTGCTTGCATTAGAAATACACTTTGATAAACTTTCACTCCCATTTGGCCCTTTTTTTGTAGGTTATTTGTTTTACATTACCCATTTGATCCATAACAGAGATATTATGATAGGTATGGAATTAGTAGCAACACTGAGGCAAGTTACATGATCTCACAAACAAACAACGATCGCGATCGGTCAAGCGTAACGGGTGCCATACTGCAACAGCTTTTCCTCGGGGTGAGTTGCTACTGGCACTTTTTGATTGTGTTATATCATTGTCTTACTAATGTCAGTGTGTACGCAGTTGCATAAATATGTCGTTTTTATATTAGTGTCAAATCTGTTTTTATGAAAGTAGTAATAATAATATCCGTATTCGCACAGTTTCATATATGTGTGGTTTTTATGTTAGCATCGAATTTGTTTCTGGTAGGACGTGTTAATAGTTATAATCATCAGCCTCTAAATTGTTGCTAATAGCAGTTGGGGGACAGGTGTCTGCATGACATTTACATTCTCAGCATCAAGATTTATTCGTAGACTTACAACTAAAAGAAAATTCTCTCTAACCTAAATCTGTAATAAAACAGAACTTTCGGTGAGCGTCAATTGTCAGTTTGATAAATGCTTGAAACCTGCATCACGTTTACCTCATGTGATGCTACACCCATCCACACCTAATGTCACACAATCACATCATGATGGTAATAAATTTAAGAAAAATATATAAAACTTAAGATAATATAGGCGTCGGCAAGGTATATAACAATTCATTTTTTACATTAACGGGCGTCGGGGTTATTATTAGTCGTTTTCAGGAAATTGGTCACTTTTTACCCAAAACATTTCGGCGATCGTTCGAACTGATACCACACTCCCTGTTTATTTGTTTTTGTAACCGTCTTATGGTGCCTTTTCAGTGATTTAATATGATGATGTTGCCCCTCACGGCTGACCGAGTTTGATGCTTGCACCATCTTCACAGTTCTTAATTGTAAGATTCTCCACATTTCATTCATTTTTTTAGCGTATTTGATGATGAACTCTATTTCATGAGTAGGAAACTGGACTATTCGTGGCCATATCACGTTTTGGGATAACCTAGATTCTGTTTTTTTTTTCTCCTTTTTTTTTTCCTATGATAGGAATTTGCTTCAGTTATGTCTACGAAAAATTAGCATCAAAAAGCGCTGTGATGGAGAAAATTTCTATTAGCATTCGTTGAACATGTTAATACAAAATTTCTATTAGCTTCAGTTATGTCTCTGAAAACTTAGCTAATATTGACGAATGCTAATAGAAATATTCTATGATAGGAATGGTGCACTTTCAATTATCGTTGAACATGTTAGAATACGTTGTGGTAATCAATAAACCAAAGATCTTTTAATTCTAATATTGACGAACGCTAACAACTTCTGGTAATAAAATTGACGAATGCTAATGAAAATGATTTTAGTGCTAATATTTTGAACTGTTAGTGCAATTCCAAGATTCCCAATAGAAAGTTTGTATACGCTGCATTTGTATATGATGTATTTAAAGCCACTAGACATTATGCCAACTAGATAACTTAAATAGTCCTTTTGTACACAAAGTTTGGCATTTGTTACTCACAGTTTCTAAGGAACTTTTGGAAGAAAATTGCCTGAAGCATGAAAATTATGCATATTCAAGAGAACATGAAGGCGATTGATCTCATTCCCAAGCTTACACCTGATGTGATGGAGAAAATTGAAGTTGTTCAGAGCAAGCCAAACCGACCAGAATCATTTAGGTGAAGAAATCATAATCTTTGTTACAATTTTAAAAGTATCTTTTGAGGTTTCTACAAGAGTTGTATGTTGAAGAGTTGTTGTTTTAAAACATCGACAATGTGTTTGTTGTTCCAGTAGGGTCTTTCTTATCAAACTTCCAAAGAGTTTTACACATATAACCATCGAAAAAGTTAGCAAACACCCCATACAGCGGCGGTTTCTACACTCGTTTCGCGACAATTGAAACATAAATAACTAACTTAAAAATAAATACTACAAATATTTTATAGGGATAATATATCGGAGGCACCCAACTTTTAAGTTTTTCACATATAGTCCACCTAATTTTTGAAAGTAACTTATAGGCCACCAAATTATGTGTTTAGCTTTGTTTATACCAATTCCGGTCACATTTAATCCGGATAATGATCAAACAGCAAAAACGAACCTAACACTAACTTAACATATTAAACTAATACTAGTATAAATAAATAAATAAAATTAAATTGAAATTGCAATTTTTCCTTCTAAAGAACTTTTAATAATATAATTCACACTTGAATTATAGGTATACTCGATATTTCACATCAAGCTTTTCATTCGTCTTACTTGGATAAGTTAGAGGTTGGTTGTTTGTTTATTTTTATAGTTTTAGGAATAAATTTGGCGAAATTGGTGTAAACGAAATAAACAATATAATGCCAAACTATAAGTTCATTTCATAAATGGGTGGCTTATATGTTAAAAGAAAAAAACTTAGGTGTTTCATATACATTATCCCTATTTTATATAACTTATCTTTTACTAACTTAAAATATTTAAAATAAATATTTTAACTTAACATAACTTATCATCCACTAACTTTTGGATAAACTTTATATGATTGTATCATACACTTATTAACATCGAGAACATATATGCATTATGATTTAAGATCATTTGAGAATAAACATTCTTTACATACAAAGGATCAATCTCCACCTCTTCTCTCCATATTTATTTGATCTAATGGATGAGATTAATCCCAACAATTAAAAAACCCACTTTCATCCTTTTTTTTTCAAATATTAATATATTTCAAACCGTTAATCGTTAAGCGAAAACAACAAGCAATTAATTATCTTTCTATAGATAGGCACTTTGATATACTTCGACAAAAAAAAATCGTGTTTTCACTTTTTTTTTACATTTTTTCATTTTTTAGTTCTTGAAATTTGTATTAAAAAATCACATATGATTAAACACTAATTTGAATATCACATGTGATATTAGTGTTAAATCACATATGATATTACACTAATATCATATATGATATTACATATCACATGTGAATATCATATGTGATTTAACACTAATATCACATGTGATATTCAAATTAGTGTTTAATCACATGTATTTTTTAATGCAAATAAATTCAAAACAAACAAAAGATGAAAAGCGTTAAAAAAACATTTTTTTTTTCCTTTCCGAAAGTATCAAAGTCCCGTCAATAGAAAGATATTTAAATGTTCATCTCGACGGTGTAATTACTTTCGCTTAACGATTAACGGTTTAAAAAATATTTAAATTATAAAAGCAAATAAATAATTAATTGCTTTAATCTTTTTTTTTTTTTTTTAAAATGGAAGGTGAGGATGAGTCCCGGGTATGTGAGAAAAGTTTGATATGTAAAATAACTCTCCTCGTACATTATACTTAAACTCAAACAATGTTTAGAAACCATATTTTTGAACTTTAAGCATTTCATCACACATAACAATTCACCACACAAGTGACGAAGATATAAATAGTTTTACAAACGACACAAACCTTTATACTTATTGGTTAAGGACCTAAACAAAAACCAACGATTTTAAGACTTACCATATAAATCTAGGTCGCGTGTTGGAGCCGTTTACTCATACTTTTGATACTACTACATCATGACTGCTATACCACTGAGTTGAGTTCATAGCTCTACTTTTTCTGTTTTACAAATCTCCATGGAGGAGATACATGCTATAAAACCTGAACACAAGTCATTTGCAAATGTATGCTATAATTTATATAAATATCTATATTTTTTATATATTTATATTATACAAAAATACCAATAAAATTTTATCCTAATATAGAAAACACTTTTTATGGTTGAAGTATCTTTTTTGTCAAAATTTTATATAATTAACTTTTAAAATATATAAGTGGTGTAATTTGGGTTATTTGACTCAACCGAAAACCGAACCAATTCAAATTCGATTTTCGGCTCGGTTCGATTGAATTCTAGTTTGGTTCGGTTGAATTCTAGTTCGGTTTGGTTTTCAGTTTTACCTAAAAAAAATTTAACCGAATTAACCGAACAAAATAACCCAACCAAACCAGATTGAACACCACTACAGGCAAAGCACACGGCTGTTAAAAGACCCATCAGTAGTATTTCTTTAGAAAGCCCAAACATGTTTCGGCACAAAATGTATATGAGCTATATTACAAACTGTACCTTGAAAGGGCTTGAAATTTCACATGTATTATACGAGGTTCAAAAGTAAGTTTATAATTGCTCTAAAGGTTTATGTTTCTTTTCAACCATAATGAATTTTTAAAATGGCCTAAACATTAGACTCTTCATAGTCTTAAGATATTAAATTCATGTATTATATGAAACAGTTACAAAACTTAAAAATACTTGTATTATAGTGGAGATATATTTATGAACACAAGACGTTTAGAAAATATTGATGTAGCATGAAATGTTAAATTTTTAGAACTTTACAAATATTAACTATATCCTGTGAGAAACAAGAACTACAACAGAATAATTAATACTCATTAGATTAAACTAGTATTAGTTGCATCATTCTGTTCTGAGTTAAATTTATAACCAAACTAAACGATATAAGCAGTTCATTTGCACTAAACATGATGAAAAACAAATTTTACTAAAAATGTGTAATTGTTTTGACCAAACTTTTTAAGATCGGTTCCTATTTAGAATCATTTTTGTGTTTGCAACATCGAGATTGTAAGATCGGATCGTGATCTTAAAATCCTACCATAATGTTATTTTTTTTAATAATCTTTGTGATATTATTCAAATATACAAATTATTATATACTATAAACACAAAATTATATTAATGTTTTATAAAATTGTTGTCATAAATTATCAATATTTAATATTTAAAAACGGTAACATGTTTTTTTAGTTTCTATATAACATAATCCATAACTTGGTAGTTTTTACTTGCGTTCGAAAAAGTAAGATCGGGTTGGATTAAATCTTAAAATCCTATAGTCAAGATCTTATAAGATCTTAAGCTTGCTAAGACGTGGGATCTGAATCCTTTTCTTGTAAGTATCATAAAATGTAATATACTTCTTGAATTTATACAAATTGTAAGAAGGATTAAAACTAAACTAAAGATTCAAGAAGAAGAATAGAATCTCAAATGGTAATTTTATTAGTTGAAAGATTGTTTACAGAATTACAAGAGAAGAGAAATGAAGATACAAACTAATAACTAATCAAATCAGACAACTAACTAGTATTATACTATATATTGTGCACGGAGCAGAGAGAAAAAATATTGACATGTCATTACTTCTTCAACGTCAGATCAAAGGCAAAATTAATCTGGGCCATTTAAAATGAAGTCAAACCTTATCTAAAAGTCATCACCTAAATTTAGTGAAAGAGGTTATTTAATTAGCACACGTTTTTTATTATATAAGCTTGAAAAGGCTATTAAAAATTTGAATATGCATGTAACTTCGAGATGATATGATCCATTGCATAAATTTCGAAAAGGTTGTTTGTATTATTGGACTTAAGTAACTGAAAATAGTAACATAGACTCCATCCGGACTCAACTTTTAAAGACCTACAACAACGAGAATTTTAGTTAAATAAATTTTTTTATGTGTTTTAAATTGTTCATGCATGTTTTTACATAAAGAAACCATTGTCTACACTCACATTGTTTACGCAAAGATCAAATTTTCCTAAACCTTCTCACGGTATGTGATATTCAAGTCTGGTTGTTTACATCTTTATATTTGTTTCACCAATTAATTAACAATTTCCTTTCTTAACTCCTTATTATTTAATCATCGGGGTATATGATGGCAATGGTTGATTTTGGTCCGGGTACATATGGAATGGCCAGGAGGGTCGACGCACTTTGCATGACCCACCTTTTGCACAAAGTCAATCTTGGCCTCGCATTTGTTAGGAACCGGACATTTTCAATGGCACTTTTGGCCTACAGGAAAAAATATCGATAGTTAAGCTTGGGTGCTTCCAAGTTAAGGATATAATTATATAAATAATGCATGCAGTTAGGGGTGTCAATCGGGTCAACCCGGCCCGATAAGCCTCTATCGGGTCGGGTTGAATCGGGTTTCGACCTTTAGAAATATAACCCGCCAACCCGACCTATAAGAAATCGGGGTTATCGGGTTCGGGTCTAATCGGTAGGTCTAACCCGACACCCTACACCTAAACCGATAAAACCCTAACCCGACCAGGCCCTATAAGACTATCGGGTTTTTCGGGTTGACCCGATAAACCCGATAAGCTAAGTTGGACCCGAATCAACCCGATCCTATAAGGCCTTATCGGGTTCGGGTCGGGGTTGGTCGGAATCGACCCATTTGACACCCCTACATGCAGTTAGTGAGTTGAATACATTAACGTGTATTGAGTCCTCAAATATGTTCATTTTTTTTAACATGTTTTGTGATCTGTAGATGGATAAGACCAAGGAAAAGTGGACTGGCACAAAAGTATTATATGCAATTATGTTTCCTTTAGGCCAAACACTTTGTGTGTAGAATTACTTTTGACATCTATTATGTAATTCTAACGATGATGTTTCTCACGTATTCTGAGTTGAAGGTGATGGGGTGCCGAGGCTCCACCGGCTCACCCCTACCTAGATCTATTTTTAAACTATGTATATACAAAGCGTGAAGATTCATGCACTTGGTGCGAATGTGCTCATATGTGTCCCTATTGGTCTAATTTATTTTAGTTTCTTAAGGACACATTAGATTGGATACATAAGAATTCATTAACTTAACTTGATTTAATACGTTTCAAAATTGTATTTTGTACATAAACATTTACATAAGATTGGTTCATGTTTTAATTAATTCTTAATTTGTGATGTTTTTTTATTGAGTGTTGATGCACGATATATGTAATATTTTGTTGACACGACATTGATTTGTTATACCATTTATCCTTTTAACTTAATTTACTTAAACGCATCCAAACTTATATAACCGTCATCAAAAGGTATGTACCGGCAGCGACGGGTATTGCACTTGTTTAAACGCGCCACAAAGGCGTCAAAGTTAGTTAAGGAATGTAGTTGGGTGATGTCATGTGCACTTCACGTGTCCAGGTTAAACTGTGAACATGCACCTCACGTGTCAAATCTTTCCCACCCAATCACTCATAACATAAAATCATAAAATCCTAATATCATGATCGATATCTTGATAACCTATGATCTTAATGTATGATATATGTAAATAAACTTGATATGATAGTTTTATGTAAATAAACTTGATATGATAGTTTGATGAGACACGATGTTTACGATTAAATTAGATAATCACGCTTGCTCTCTAACCATAATATTTTTCGGACTTAAGTGTAGGAACTTTTATTTATATCACACCCCAATTTACTTTTCGCGGAATGGAATACTTGGGGGATGACTGTCATAACATCACAATTACGGTTATATTGAATGACCTAAAGTGTCGTTTTGAAAATACATCGTTTGATTTATTAAAACATTCAGAGTTTACAAAATATAGGTCCCAAAAGATTTCCAAAAGCACCAAAATAAGTTTGTTACAATCAAACGATAGTTTAGTGCATAAAGTAAATGTGAGACGCGTCGTCACCGCGACTCTATGTTAAGTCCACATGCATGCCATGAAGTGAATGCCTTAGATACCTGAGATAAAACATGCTAAAAGTGTCAACACAATGGTTGAGTGAGTTCATAGAGTTTGTTTAACATGTAAAGCTTTTAAAGAATGATCACACAGCAAAGGCATTGTAAATCCACTCAGTTCCATGTTCGCCCATACAAAACTTGCAACCTGTGTGTTTACAACCCACTGCTAAAAGTAGTATGTCTAGTAGTCAAGTATACGTTGTCATAATTGTTCATAATATAGCACCACGTATATAATATTTCAAGAATGCTCCGAACATGGGACACTTTGCCTTTGCTCCAACAAGGGAGACTCCTTTGTCACTCGACCACCTAGGCGAGATTTATTGAGAACGCTCCACCAATACGGTGAGACTTTAGAACGCTCTACGGATATGGCGAGACTTTAGATTGAGAACGCTCCGTAACATAGTGAGACGTTCGCCAGCTATGGGGAGACTTTAGTCGATAACGCTCTCGTTGTATGGGGAGACGTAATATATAAAGAATGAGTACGGTTCATTA
Source organism: Chrysanthemum makinoi (assembly GCA_910596185.1). Lineage (NCBI taxonomy): Eukaryota > Viridiplantae > Streptophyta > Magnoliopsida > Asterales > Asteraceae > Chrysanthemum > Chrysanthemum makinoi. Next base: position 185,247,769 of record OU343222.1, on the reverse strand, counting down.
ATACAAATCATAAGTTCATAATTAAGTTCAAGTGTTCCATTCAAAAGTTCATAATTAAGTTCAAGTGTTTAAGTCGAGTTCAAAAGTTCAAAACAGTCAAAGAGCTCAAATATATATGTCGAAGGGTTCAAAATCAAAGAAAGTGGTTCAAATAATAGTGTTCATAACATAGTAATCAATTTAGTTCGAGCATAATCTACTTACGAGCATAAGGAGTGAAACAAAAGATTAACAAGTTCATGATAGTTCAAACAATATAGTTTAAGTTTAGATTTAACATATAGTTTGCAAATAATCGAAATTGAAATTAAAATAGTTGAGCATGTATATCCCCACGAGTTTGTAAAATGATTAAACGAGTAAAAAGTGGGGCTCTGGAACTCACTCTGATGCAATGATTATGATGACAAAAGTGGATACACTGAAATGAGGTGCAATCTCTATCTGCAACCTAATATGAATAATATATTCTAATGTAAGTCATGAAATAATGTTGTGCATGCAAACTCATATGATATCCATACCACTTGTACATTTTTGAAAATGAAATTTATCGTCGAAATATATGTTTATGACATCTCGTCATGTTATAAAATACTTTACAAGTACTTACGTTGAAACAACATCCTACAATAGTTGTTTAGTGATTTATCAAGAAATTATAGCTTTTCCTCGCAAAACAATATACTTTAACAACTCATGAAAATGACTAAGTAACCTCGCGAAGCTTAGTCGCAAAATAGTAAATATTGAGTGTTAGTGTTGAAGAAAATAGTTGTGATCGTCGTAATTCAAATACGTATATCTTGAGCGTTATAGGTCCGTTTTCTACGATTTATATATCCTTGGTTTCGTGTTAAAGTATACTAATATATTTTTGATAAATCGACTCATTTAGATTATGTTTAAAACTCGGTTTTGCCCTTTGAAAATCCCTTGACAGCTTGTATTATTTCAGAAAATTAGTTTTCGTCGTTAAACTTAAAATTAACGATATCTTTTTAGTTTATAAACCCGTTTTAACCCGTTCAAGCGGCCACGGTTTCGTTTTTAAGTCTATTTTCTGAAAATATAACCCAAAATATCCCCTGACCTACTATTTTTTCAGATTTCACAAAACGGAACAGTAGCTAAATATATATCGTCGAAAATGATTTTTCTAGTTTGAAACTTGTTCTAAACCATTCCAATCAACACCAAAACTATTCTAAACCTACCATACACCTTCTTAGGGTGTCATGGGTTCCTAGACATCACCAAAAGTTATGGGTTTCATAAGAACACTAATAGTATACTTTAAATCCATAATAAGCATAAAAACAAGTAAAAAGTGGTATTAATACATATGAATACTTGCATGATTTGTTATAAGAACATAAAAATACATCAAGTAATAGTTTATAAGAGTAAGAAAAATTAGTTGAAGCTTACTTGAGTGATTGAAGAGTTTTAGAGCTAGAAAACCTAATTAATCCATAGGTTTTTATTTCAAAACCTTAACATAGATCACTAATAGAACTAGATAAACACTTGAGCTTGAAAAGTTAAGATGATTTTCTCTTGTTCTTGATCATGGCCGAACATCATCAATGGAGTAGAGAGGTTCTTGCATTTTTACACCTTCTAGTTTGTGTTTCTATGTGTTTTAGTTTAGTAAAACTCTTGTATAATGCAAATATCTAGTCAAAATGAGTATGTGTACACTTAGGTGGTCAAGATATTTTAATAAAAGGATGACAAGGGGGGGGGGGGGGGGTCGTGAGGGTAAAATGGGGAGGTTTGATGTGTAGTTTTGATGATTAAATGAAGTTGAAGTTAAGTATAATGTATATTTTGTACATTTAGTTAGTTATTTAGTGTAGCGTTAGCTAAAAATCGATTTTAACGAAAACAAAATAAAATATATCGAAGTCATAAAAATTATAAAAATGCATTTCTCGCAAGTATTGAGTGAATAGATATTTATCGAATAGAATTTCTGAAAACCGTAAGTAAATATATATAATTATATATATAACAATATATATACAAAATAAATCCAAATCATCGGGTAACTAATAATATAATTTTTATAGCTTTAAAATGAGTATAAAAATATATTTGAAACAATTGTTAGACGTGTCGGATCAATTATTCAAAATAAATGATCGTGCGATAACGTTTATTTAATAAATAAATATACGTTAATGAAATATGCAAACTCATGCATGAACTTATATATGAAAATGATGTTCTTGATGATATGTAGACTATTTCTAGTCTATATGAAGTGTTCTCAATGATGTTCCATGAATACGCAACTTAACCCTCACGGTTACGCGAATTTGATACTCGTAAATCTAGTTTACGAAAAATGATGAATAAAAATCATGAATATAATTTTTTTCTCCGGGAATGAATAGTGTTTTGTGAATAGTAAAATTTTGAAATAACCTCTCAAAATATCAAATCGACATAAAAAACGATGAATAGTAAAATGATGAATAGTAACCGATGAATAGTAAATTCCCGAGATGAATAGTAAAAATTTCAAAGTTTGTAAAATGACCTGAAATTGAGAATTGTCACAATTTACATACATTGTATAGATTTGATTTGTTTCAACCATAATTGTTAAGATTTCGATTTTGCTTTTAAGATTCTACGATTTTACGATATTCAAAAACAAAAATGAACCGGATTCTACGTAGGATCTTAGCAAGTTTAAGATCTTCTAAGATCCTGATCTTGACGATAGGATCTTAAGTTGTAACCCGATTCGATCTTATTTTTCTCGAATCGCAAATACAAAAACTACAAATTTATGGATTATGTTTTATAGAATTTAAATAACATGTTAATCTTCTTAAATATTTCATATTCATAATTTAAAATAATATTTTCATGAAACATTCGAATAATTTTGTGTTTATGATATATAATAATTTGTAGATTTGAATAATATTACAAAAACTATTAAGAAAATGACGTTATAGTAAGATCCCGATCTAATCTTACGATTTCGATCTTGCAAAAACAAAACTATCTTGAGTTGGAACCCGGTCTTGAAAAGCTTGATTTCAACTACTTTCAACCAAAGCCATAAACACAGTTAATTTCACAAGAAATTACCTACAGGATATGATGACCATGTAACTTTTTCAAGACTTTACTATTCAACATTCTCAACTGATCCAGATAAACAAGCTAAAACTTTAAAACAAAAATTGAATGTGTTAGCATTTACTCCAATACATACTGATACAAGTCCAACTTTTTTAATTAGTGGTCTTTTTTGGAAATTATTGTGTAGTCTAGAAACTCTTAAAATGTGACCTCATAAAGTCATATTCAAATAAATACTTTTCTATAGTCGCCAAACTTTGAAATTTACAAATCATCTTCTTCAAAATTTCATATACATTCTTGATCACACCCTTCTTTAATATTATTGAAACTCCCCAGTACGGTGCATAGCTAGATTTACTTGCAAGATCAGCAATGGCTTCCCAAGCTCAACTGGACAAGATGCAGCTTCGACAAGGCTACCGAAACGTGTGGCACACTGATCTTATGAGAACTATCTCTGCTGATACTCCTTGTAACTGAATCTCATTAAATTATATCGATGCTCTTATGTTTTATTTTGTATATAATACGACGTTAACTCGTTTGTTGTGTGTGTCTGTGTTTTTTTCTTGTAGATTGCTGTTTTTCATTATTCTGGTAAGAGCCTTAATTGATAAAACTAAGTGGTTGTTCTTTTTTGGTTCTTTTACATATGTTTAGCCTAATACAGTTTGTGATTTTGATGTTTTAAGCTTTATAATACAGAGTAATCTAATAGCTAGACAATTTTGTATTTCTGTATCACCAAAGTAATAGGTTGGTTATTTATTTTATTTTTTTTGATAAAAGGTTGGTTCTTTTTGTTCTTACACTAAAAGGGTAAAAAAGAGTTAACATATATGCATATGATCTAGAATTATTTTTGTTCAAGCTATTATAACACTCATTACCCAAAACTGATTATCTAACATCTAGTTATTTGAGAACCAGTTTCACTATATATGTTTGGCGTGGTTATTTGCGTCTTGATTATAACTTAATTATTACTTTACCAAACAACCAGTAAATTTTTTTTCTTTTTTTTTCTTTTTTTCTTTTCATACTAATTTCCTTTCTGCTGTTCTATAAAATTGACAGTGGACCATGTGTATCATACTTGCTTCGTAAGCGAGCTCTATACAATGATATGTCAAGGTAAACACGAGTCTATCTTAGCCAAACTCGGCAGCTATTAAGAATTATCTATTGTGCTAACAATATGACGGTCCCTGTAATAGGTACACTTGTTGTGCTGGATATATGCCCTGCAGTGGAAAATGTGGCGAAAGTAAATGTCCCGAATTATGCCTTTGCACAGAAGTATGCATATTCCTAAATCCTAATTGACTAATATCAATGTGTTAGCTTGTTATAACACACTAATTTTGTACTAATTATTAGGTGTTCCTGTGCTTTGGGAATTCAGTAGCATCCACTCGTTTTCTATTGCAAGATGAGTTCAACATACAAACAACACAATGCGATAACTGCATCATCGTAATATGCTTTATCAAATAATTTTTTATGTCTTTTGTTTTTGGCTTTGAACACTATAGTTTACTCATATTTCGGATGAACTCTAAGGGTTTCATGTTTTGCCTACAACAACTCAAGTGCATATGCTCTCTTGTTGCTTGTATTGTTGGAAATGACGAACTTAGTGATGCATCTCAGGCACTCAATTGCCTAGCTGATTTTGTATATCGCACGTGAGTTACTTTGATATATTTTTACTAAAATAACGAAACGGGTCTCTCTTATTAAATTAATTGTATTTTTTTTCTTTTTTGCAGGGTTTTCGCGTGCATGCGGTATGTGGTATTTACTTTTCGAAGTGTTTCCTGGTCTAAATTAAGAAAATAGATTAGATTTGGGGAATATATTTTACAAAATACGTTAGGCTGACTTTGGACTTAATTTGCAGACACAACACAAAGTTGAAATGGACAAACGTGATGGGAAATTTGGACCACAGCCAATGGCGGTTCCACCAGCTCAGCAAATGTCAAGGTTTGATCAGCCATATCCTCCAAATGTTGGATACGGGACCCAGCAGCATATGGTGCCTATCCACCGGGACCTCCTCCTCGGCAAGTTCAAGGCTACCCACCAACCACCTATCCTCCAACGGGCTATCCAGCTCAGTTATCAGAGGTGAAAGGTCTTTGATGCATATATCTTCCATTTTTTATTGGTGTGAAATAAGACGTGCATTTATAGTATTGAACTTATTAGTAAGACTAATTCTTGTGTTTTTGGTGATTTATTTGTACATGAATAAGCTTTGCATATATTCAAAAACTTTGATCATGGTTTGCAGTTACTAGTTTCTTTTGTCCCTCATAAACTCTAGCGCATAAACGCACAAAAATTATCAAAGGACTGGTTGTGGTTTGATCAAGTATTGTCTTTGATATCCTTTCCCAAAAAAAGTATTGTCTTTGATATGATGTATCAAAATGTGTGTTATAGATGATGTTGTTTAGTTCGCAAATGAAGTACAAGCTACTCTCCATCCGTCTCATATTTATTGTCCTTTATATTATTTTAGGTTTTTTTAAATCCGTCCACACGTTGTATTTTAACAAATCAAAAAGTTTTTAATAAGTAAAAATAGGTGGTGCCATGAAATAATTACATTTTTTTTTACATATTATGTGTTTTTTCTTCCATGAACAATAATTTTGAAACAAAGAGTGTAATCATTTATCAATTTGTCTATAGTCATTATCATACTATAAAAAAGGAAAACATATCTCCATACAAGGCATCCATGTATAAATTTTAGTGGAACAAAAGCTAGAAGTATAGTACAGGCTTAGTTTGTATGCATTTTTGGGCCTATGTTTCCACCGGGCCTTGATTCTAATATGTTGTGATTAACTTAATCAGATGTTCTATTAATTTGTATGCTACATCATTTCATAGCCATGAGTAGTAACTAGTAAATACACAAACCCCATATATTTGTAGACGTATATCGATTAATAACATATCTCATCTAGCTTGCTGAGTGTAACTTGATACATCAACCTATTGAACCAATGTCAAATCTCAGTCACGCGCGATCCACATTTTTTGAAGATGTTAATTTGTAACTGTTCATATGAGTTTGTTTTACTCTAATTTCTTAAAAGAATTAAATTCGACTCCACATGGAATTTTTTGTGACCAACGACGCCAGCCATAGTGTGAATTGAAGTATGAAATACTTTTGCGTACAAACGACTTCCTGTTTTAATACTCTGACATTTTCTTATCAAATGAAAGGAAAACCTTGAAGCATGATGATGAAGACATTTGTCAACAGCTTATTCAAACTTCTGTTATGGGCAATAAAAATAAGGATATACTTTTATGTTTTTCTAAAAAAATCTCTTCATAAACAGAAAAGAAAAGCTGTACTCTCGATAAACGTGGCTTTTAAGAAAACATTTATCGTCATATGTTGCATATGCCAGTTCACATGAGTTAGATATAAATAATAGAGTAGAAAACAATGGACTTTGAACGATATATCAAAACATCTACACTAGATTTGAATCTCTAGAGTTTGTCTTAATTAGATTGTTTGCTATAGGTATTGTATGTGACAATATTGATCCGTTACATATGATTTGGTTTAATGACAAAGACACACACTCTAATCTAGCATACATCTACTAGATCTATATATCTACTTTACGTAGTGGTTCTTCAACTCACAACCACATCATGAAAGTGAATCAGTGTCCCGCTGGTTCTAACGGGCATTTTCGATTAAGTTTCTTTCAAAAAAATGAATAAATTTGTCGATTTGATAATTCGTAAAGATGTAATAGGTCACAAAATTGCTATCTTAGGATACAGTATCAAACGTAATACACTATATATGCGCAAACCCTAAACTTTCACCATTCCAATCAACACCAAAACTATTCTAAACCTACCATACACCTTCTTAGGGTGTCATGGGTTCCTAGACTTCACCAAAATTTGATAGGTTTCATAAGAACACTAATAGTATACTTTAAATCCATAATAAGTATAAAAACAAGTAAAAAGTGGTATTAATACATATGAATACTTGCATGATTTGTTATAAGAACATAAAAATACATCAAGTAATAGTTTATAAGAGTAAGAAAAATTAGTTGAAGCTTACTTGAGTGATTGAAGAGTTTTAGAGCTAGAAAACCTAATTAATCCATAGGTTTTTATTTCAAAACCTTAACATAGATCACTAATAGAACTAGATAAACACTTGAGCTTGAAAAGTTAAGATGATTTTCTCTTGTTCTTGATCATGGCCGAACATCATCAATGGAGTAGAGAGGTTCTTGCATTTTTACACCTTCTAGTTTGTGTTTCTATGTGTTTTAGTTTAGTAAAACTCTTGTATAATGCAAATATCTAGTCAAAATGAGTATGTGTACACTTAGGTGGTCAAGATATTTTAATAAAAGGATGACAAGGGGGGGGGGGTCGGCAAGGGTAAAATGGGGAGGTTTGATGTGTAGTTTTGATGATTAAATGAAGTTGAAGTTAAGTATAATGTATATTTTGTACATTTAGTTAGTTATTTAGTGTAGCGTTAGCTAAAAATCGATTTTAACAGAACAAAATAAAATATATCGAAGTCATAAAAATTATAAAATGCATTTCTCGCAAGTATTGAGTGAATAAATATTTATCGAATAGAATTTACGCAAAACCGTAAATATATATAATATATATATAACAATATATATACAAATAAATCCAAATCATCAGGTAAACTAATAATATAATTTTTATAGCTTTAAAATGAGTATAAAAATATATTTGAAACAATTGTTAGACGTGTCGGATCAATTATTCAAAATAAATGATCATGCGATAGCGTTTATTTAATAAATAAATATACGTTAATGAAATATGCAAACTCATGCATGAGCTAATATGAAAATGATGTTCTTGATGATATGTAGACTATTTCTAGTCTATATGAAGTGTTCTCAATGATGTTCCATGAATACAACTTAACCTCCGCACGGTTGCTGCGAATTTGATACCGTAAATCTAGTTTCACGAAAAATGATGAATAAAAATCATGAATATAAATTTTTCTCCGGAATGAATAGTGTTTTGTGAATAGTAAAATTTTGAAATAACCTCTCAAAATATCAAATCGACATAAAAAACGATGAATAGTAAAATGATGAATAGTAAACGATGAATAGTAAATTCCCGAGATGAATAGTAAAAATTTCAAAGTTTGTAAAATGACCTGAAATTGAGAATTGTCACAATTTACATACATTGTATAGATTTGATTTGTTTCAACCATAATTGTTAAGATTTCGATTTTGCTTTTAAGATTCTACGATTTTACGATATTCAAAAACAAAATGAACCGATTCTACGTAGGATCTTAGCAAGTTTAAGATCTTCTAAGATCACGATCTTGACGATAGGATCTTAAGTTGTAACCGATTCGATCTTATTTTCTCGAATCGCAAATACAAAAACTACAAATTTATGGATTATGTTTTATAGAATTTAAATAACATGTTAATCTTCTTAAATATTTCATATTCATAATTTAAAATAATATTTTCATGAAACATTCGAATAATTTTGTGTTTATGATATATAATAATTTGTAGATTTGAATAATATTACAAAAACTATTAAGAAAATGACGTTATAGTAAGATCGATCTAATCTACGATTTCGATCTTGCAAAAACAAAACTATCTTGAGTTGGAACCCGGTCTTGAAAAGCTTGATTTCAACTACTTTCAACCAAAGCCATAAACACAGTTAATTTCACAAGAAATTACCTACAGGATATGATGACCATGTAACTTTTTCAAGACTTTACTATTCAACATTCTCAACTGATCCAGATAAACAAGCTAAAACTTTAAAACAAAAATTGAATGTGTTAGCATTTACTCCAATACATACTGATACAAGTCCAACTTTTTTAATTAGTGGTCTTTTTTGGAAATTATTGTGTAGTCTAGAAACTCTTAAAATGTGACCTCATAAAGTCATATTCAAATAAATACTTTTCTATAGTCGCCAAACTTTGAAATTTACAAATCATCTTCTTCAAAATTTCATATACATTCTTGATCACACCCTTCTTTAATATTATTGAAACTCCCCAGTACGGTGCATAGCTAGATTTACTTGCAAGATCAGCAATGGCTTCCCAAGCTCAACTGGACAAGATGCAGCTTCGACAAGGCTACCGAAACGTGTGGCACACTGATCTTATGAGAACTATCTCTGCTGATACTCCTTGTAACTGAATCTCATTAAATTATATCGATGCTCTTATGTTTTATTTTGTATATAATACGACGTTAACTCGTTTGTTGTGTGTGTCTGTGTTTTTTTCTTGTAGATTGCTGTTTTTCATTATTCTGGTAAGAGCCTTAATTGATAAAACTAAGTGGTTGTTCTTTTTTGGTTCTTTTACATATGTTTAGCCTAATACAGTTTGTGATTTTGATGTTTTAAGCTTTATAATACAGAGTAATCTAATAGCTAGACAATTTTGTATTTCTGTATCACCAAAGTAATAGGTTGGTTATTTATTTTATTTTTTTTGATAAAAGGTTGGTTCTTTTTGTTCTTACACTAAAAGGGTAAAAAAGAGTTAACATATATGCATATGATCTAGAATTATTTTTGTTCAAGCTATTATAACACTCATTACCCAAAACTGATTATCTAACATCTAGTTATTTGAGAACCAGTTTCACTATATATGTTTGGCGTGGTTATTTGCGTCTTGATTATAACTTAATTATTACTTTACCAAACAACCAGTAAATTTTTTCTTTTTTTCTTTTTTTTCTTTTCATACTAATTTCCTTTCAGCTGTTCTATAAAATGACAGTGGACCATGTGTATCATACTTGCTTCGTAAGCGAGCTCTATACAATGATATGTCAAGGTAAACACGAGTCTATCTTAGCCAAACTCGGCAGCTATTAAGAATTATCTATTGTGCTAACAATATGACGGTCCCTGTAATAGGTACACTTGTTGTTTGGATATATGCCCTGCAGTGGAAAATGTGGCGAAAGTAAATGTCCCGAATTATGCCTTTGCACAGAAGTATGCATATTCCTAAATCCTAATTGACTAATATCAATGTGTTAGCTTGTTATAACACACTAATTTTGTACTAATTATTAGGTGTTCCTGTGCTTTGGGAATTCAGTAGCATCCACTCGTTTTCTATTGCAAGATGAGTTCAACATACAAACAACACAATGCGATAACTGCATCATCGTAATATGCTTTATCAAATAATTTTTTATGTCTTTTGTTTTTGGCTTTGAACACTATAGTTTACTCATATTTCGGATGAACTCTAAGGGTTTCATGTTTTGCCTACAACAACTCGCGTGCATATGCTCTCTTGTTGCTTGTATTGTTGGAAATGACGAACTTAGTGATGCATCTCAGGCACTCAATTGCCTAGCTGATTTTGTATCTTGCGTGAGTTACTTTGATATATTTTTACTAAAATAACGAAACGGGTCTCTCTTATTAAATTAATTGTATTTTTTTTTTCTTTTGCGGGGTTTGCGTGCATGCGGGTATGTGGTATTTACTTTTTCGAAGTGTTTCTGGTCTAAATTAAGAAAATAGATTAGATTTGGGGAATATATTTTACAAAATACGTTAGGCTGACTTTGGACTTAATTTGCAGACACAACACAAAGTTGAAATGGACAAACGTGATGGGAAATTTGGACCACAGCCAATGGCGGTTCCACCAGCTCAAGAAATGTCAAGGTTTGATCATATCCTCCAAATGTTGGATACAGGCGTAGCCAGCAGCATATGGTGCCTATCCACGGGACCTCCTCCTCAGAAGTTCAAGGCTACCCACCAACCACCTATCCTCCAACGGGCTATCCAGCTCCAGGTTATCAGAGGTGAAAGGTCTTTGATGCATATATCTTCCATTTTTTATTGGTGTGAAATAAGACGTACATTTATAGTATTGAACTTATTAGTAAGACTAATTCTTGTGTTTGCTGGTGATTTATTTGTACATGAATAAGCTTTGCATATATTCAAAAACTTTGATCATGGTTTGCAGTTACTAGTTTCTTTTGTCCCTCATAAACTCTAGCGCATAAACGCACAAAAATTATCAAAGGACTGGTTGTGGTTTGATCAAGTATTGTCTTTGATATCCTTTCCCAAAAAAAGTATTGTCTTTGATATGATGTATCAAAATGTGTGTTATAGATGATGTTGTTTAGTTCGCAAATGAAGTACAAGCTACTCTCCATCCGTCTCATATTTATTGTCCTTTATATTATTTTAGGTTTTTTTAATCGTCCACAAAGCTGTATTTTAACAAATCAAAAAGTTTTTAATAAGTAAAAATAGGTGGTGCCATGAAATAATTACATTTTTTTTTTACATATTATGTGTTTTTTCTTCCATGAACAATAATTTTGAAACAAAGAGTGTAATCATTTATCAATTTGTCTATAGTCATTATCATACTATAAAAAAGGAAAACATATCTCCATACAAGGCATCCATGTATAAATTTTAGTGGAACAAAAGCTAGAAGTATAGTACAGGCTTAGTTTGTATGCATTTTTGGGCCTATGTTTCCACCGGGCCTTGATTCTAATATGTTGTGATTAACTTAATCAGATGTTCTATTAATTTGTATGCTACATCATTTCATAGCCATGAGTAGTAACTAGTAAATACACAAACCCCATATATTTGTAGACGTATATCGATTAATAACATATCTCATCTAGCTTCGCCGTGAGTGTAACTTGATACATCAACCTAGTGAACCAATGTCAAATCTCAGTCACGCGCGATCCACATTTTTTGAAGATGTTAATTTGTAACTGTTCATATGAGTTTGTTTTACTCTAATTTCTTAAAAGAATTAAATTCGACTCCACATGGAATTTTTTGTGACCAACGACGCCAGCCATAGTGTGAATTGAAGTATGAAATACTTTTGCGTACAAACGACTTCCTGTTTTAATACTCTGACATTTTCTTATCAAATGAAAGGAAAACCTTGAAGCATGATGATGAAGACATTTGTCAACAGCTTATTCAAACTTCTGTTATGGGCAATAAAAATAAGGATATACTTTTATGTTTTTCTAAAAAAATCTCTTCATAAACAGAAAAGAAAAGCTGTACTCTCGATAAACGTGGCTTTTAAGAAAACATTTATCGTCATATGTTGCATATGCCAGTTCACATGAGTTAGATATAAATAATAGAGTAGAAAACAATGGACTTTGAACGATATATCAAAACATCTACACTAGATTTGAATCTCTAGAGTTTGTCTTAATTAGATTGTTTGCTATAGGTATTGTATGTGACAATATTGATCCGTTACATATGATTTGGTTTAATGACAAAGACACACACTCTAATCTAGCATACATCTACTAGATCTATATATCTACTTTACGTAGTGGTTCTTCAACTCACAACCACATCATGAAAGTGAATCAGTGTCCCGCTGGTTCTAACGGGCATTTTCGATTAAGTTTCTTTCAAAAAAATGAATAAATTTGTCGATTTGATAATTCGTAAAGATGTAATAGGTCACAAAATTGCTATCTTAGGATACAGTATCAAACGTAATACACTATATATGCGCAAACCCTAAACTTTCACCACTTGTAGCTGTCTAACATGATACGTAACACTGTAACAGTTGTATGATAATTAAATACGGAGTAGTTTATTGCTTTCTGATGGATTTAATTATGTAAATTCTACAATAATTGTAATAATTAATAGCAACTCTCTTCTAAGAAAACTAGCAGGGTACCCACGCAATGCGGCGGCGGGTACCCGGTGACTAATTTTGTTGCGAGCAAATATTTTCAAAAATACCGCACGTTGCAACACGGATGATTTGTAGTCGATTCATGTATGTTTTCTGTTCTTTTTTTATTGAAGCTTTTTTGTTTTGTAATTTTTGTTATATTTTATTATGCATTTTTTTAAAAAATTATTAGACGATTGTTATTGTTATAAATTTTTATTGCTAAAAGTTGTATCGTTTTTGTGTTTTTTTTTTCTTCTTCTTTTTGAAAGTTCGTTCTTATTGTTATAGTCGATGTTACCGTATCAAACAATCGAAGCCCAAAAAGTGTTATCTCCAAAGTTGTCCACCACCAGCCCAGTATCAAAACGACATTAAATAGTACCGTTTTGAACGCCTTTTAGTATTATGTTTACCGGTTGTTAAAAAAAAATAAATTATCAATTCAATCATATTCTTTTCACATGTTGTGAGAGGAATGTGAGTTTTTTTTATTCAAATATATACGGTAGTTATATCAACGAACCCAAAAATAATTCAACCCAAAATTATAGTCAATCTCATATTATCGAAACTCAATTAAAATTGAGGTCTAAAATTATACCAAAAATATTAATTTTAATATTTCAACTTGTCAAACCAACTTAATAGAACCACAACACTTATTATATCCCAAAAAAATAATTACGTGCTGTTTAAGTATTTGTGCATTTGAAGATATAAAAAATGTCCAACCCAACTTTTAAACCTACAAAAGCCCAAGACCAAAAACACTTGACCCTAAATACCCACTTATATAATATTCTACCCTAACTATTTTTACACTTTAACCTAAATAAACTCACACAGCCACACTATCCTTTTCATCTAATGCTTATCTTTAACACATCTAGCCACCAATTTATCATTCTTTCTCTTTGAATATCCGAACCAAAAAAAATCCATAATCGGAGAACACAATATAACAACCGAATACCAAAACAAACACTCTTTGGTTTCTTTCTTTACAAGGCTTTAAGATCTTGAATAAAGGTCTCGGGTAGGTATACGTTCTTGTTATTCCTTTCTTGTTTTTCTGTGACCAAATAAAATAGAGGTTGAAACGGAGGTTTTGATCTTTCTTTCTATGTATTCAGATATTTAAAAGAAGTGTATTCTTCGAAAAAGAACTATGATGACAATTGTTCATATACTTGTAATCTTTGATGAGTGATATTAATGATGAACATAAAACTGAGATCTTTTGTTTTTTTCTTTTTCTTTTAATTCGAAAGTGTTGTTGACCGTGATGTGTGTTATGTTCTTTCTTTTTGGTTTCGAATATTAAAAAGAAATTTTCAAAACGATAAACGATATGTTGTTGTATATTTTTGTTTTCAGTTTATAGATATATAGATAATGTAGTTATAATGGAGTATAGATTTATACATTATGATTTACATTTTGTATTAATTGGTGATGGGTGTATTAATTGTTTGGTCAAGAAGCTTGTATCAGAATCGTTATACATGGTCATTTTGTGAAGCAAATGTTGTACATCATGATTAGAGACATGTACTCTTTTGTGAAGGGGTGTTTTAAGTTGTGTATTAATTGTAGTTTTATTTGTATTTTTATTTGTGCTTTAAGTATTGTAACTAATGCTTTGTAACTTGTATTTGCTTAAAATTCTATATATGGAAATCTTAAAATAATTAATATGAGGGAAGTGCATCCCTCTATTATAAGATAGTTAGATAGATGTTTAACGAACGTAGTACGTGCATATCTTGATAAATACAATTTCTTTGGGTATTTATTGGACTTGAATTTACCTAGAACCGGTGTATAAATATTGGGTTGCATAAATATTATGAAATTACGGTCCTATTACATCTATGAATTTTTGCAGTGTAGTGCTAATTTTCTTAAAAAAATCTCATGATTTTGGAAATGCACCCGTTCTCAAAGATATGTTTTTATTATCTTATTTAATCTTTCTTAAATGCACCTTGCCATTTGCAGTTTTGATTTTGTCCTTGAAATGGCTCATGTTGGATAAAAAAATGAGTTCAAACATGTATACACACGTATACATTTCGATCACTTGTCAATTATTGCGTATTCATTATGTATATTTTTTATTGTTTGCTGAATCTTTTTTATTAAGCAACCAGTGGTTGATTATAGGTACACCTAGATCTTCAAAAATACCTTAGACGAATCTAGGAGTATGGATCCTATTGCTGATTATAAGATTTAATATACTATATTGTATTGCATAATCTAGATGTGATCAAATCTGTGTTTTTACTGTATAAGAACGCATGTTCAATCAAACATACTTCATGGTTCAACGTGTAATTAAGATACGAATTGAAATGTTATGATCTAATGATGAAATTGAGTTTTAACTTTGACATTTGTTTGGTACTTGTTATGCAACTTAGCTATTGAAATTCTTGTAAATTTCCAGTGCCATGAAACATTTAGTCCGTACTTTTTAAACGGCAAATAAGATATTTCTTTAATAAAGCTAGCAAGAGCTAGGGGAAAAAAAAAGAAAAAAATAAGTGATACTAAAACACCAAACGTAAGAGTTAGAAGTAGGGATGAGCACGGTATTATACCGGTACCGAATTATACCAATTCCAAGTATGGCGGAAACGTTTTTGACAAAATATTACCTGTTGAATACTGTAACGTTTGACGTTCCGATCTGGTTTTGGTACGTTATCGGTAAAATCCGGTATCCAAGTACGGAACCAATGGTTCCCGCGGGGTCCCAGGACACCCATGAATTTTTCGATATAGTGTTAATTTAAAAAAAAAAAAAAACATCGATATTTTTTAAATGCATCTTAAATGTACTTGATACATCAAAATGTGTTTTCATTGTGGTCAAGAGGGACATGTGTTTGAGCAGTGATTTGAAAGAATTGGGTATCCTGATTGGTACAAAGGAAAGAAGGTCAAGAAAGGTGCTAGAATTGCTGCCCATGTTAGTCCAGGTTTGGAGGAAATGGTTGTTGGTGAGACACCTTTTGACATGGGGAGTGAAAATGAGATTCGACTAGGTCAAGGTAATGTGGATCAAAAGCATGTTGCAGTTGTATGTCATGAGATGATGAGGATGTTCAAAGGAAAAGCACCTATGGAGGATAACAAGGGTTCTGTGAGGATTTATGCTAGTACATCTGCTCATGCAGGTATAATGTCATGCTTCATAGTCTCTTTTGCTTTATTCTGTCATCCACAAATGAATATTACACTTGATTGGATCACGACACGGGGCTTCGACCACATGACTCCTACTTTTAGTCTTTTCATGATAGTCAAGTATTTAACTACTCCTATCATTGTCTATTTACCTGAAGGTAGATCACTTAAGGTGACTATTCTGGGAAGTAGCCTTAACACCTTCATTAACCCTCACTGATGTCTTTTATGTACCTGAATTTCAGTTAAACTTGCTATCAGTTGGTAAGTTAATTCAAACCAAAAACTTGACTGCTCAATTCTTTCCAACTGCATTCATGTTTCAGGACCTTACAACTAAGGAAATTGTTGCAGTTGGAAAAGGATCAAGGTGCTTATCAATGTTGCAAAAATCGGTCAACTTGGCCGATTAATCGCCAATTAATCGTTAATCGGCCGAGTACCTTGTCGATTTTTGAAAATCGGTCGAAAAATCAGCGTAGGAAAAAAATCGACACTAAGCAGTCAAAAAATCGGCCGAATCGGTCAAAATCGGCCGAATCGGTAAAAATCGGTCATTTTAAAAATAATAATAATTTAGGCATTATACTTAATTTGAGGATCGTATATTTCACTTATCACGCACAATGGGAATCATAATCAGAATTGGAGCCTTTTATTGAGGTTTGGAAACATAGCAGGCTTGGAACCGGTTAAGATTTTTAGTTTGGTCTCCAGAAATACCAAAAACTACAGGAAATGTCAATCCGATTAATCACCAATTAATCCCGACTTGACCGATTACTCGCTGCAGGGTGGTCGACCGCCCGACTACCGATTCACGATTTTTGCAACATTGGTGCTTATACATCTGCAAACCTGTCTCTGACCCAACTTCCTTCTCTGCTAGTATTGCTGAGTTCTATGAGTCACACAAACATTTAGTTCCTTTCATTAGTTTAAATAAAACTGCTTATAGCAATGTTGCTAGTGTAAAGTCAAATGTAGATATTCATACTTTTCATGCTTGACTTGGACACACCTCTGTATCCAAGCTAGTTCATATTCCTGATTGTAAGCCTTTTGATGTTTCTAAATTTCATTGTGAAAGTTGTATGTTGTCTAAGCATCATAGAATCCCTTTTCCAAACAATCATTATATTGAAACTGTTCCTTTTGCCTTGTTACATGTGGATTTGTGGGGTCCATATAGACATCCAGCTTTAAATGATGATACTTATTTCTTTACCATTGTGGATGATAAAAGTAGAGCCACGTGGACTTATTTGGTTCAAAGTAAAGATCAGATACCTAAACTATTGGCTACATTCTTTACTTATGTTGATACTCATTTTAAGGGTAGACTTAAGTCTATCATATCGATAATGGCACGAAATAGTCAACAACGTTGTTTGGCTCTTTTTAAATCTAAGGGTATTATTCATCAAATGTCCATAGCCTATACACCTCAGCAAAATGATGTAGTAGAGAGGAAGCACATGTATTTACTTGAAACTGCTAGATCTATTAGATCTCATGCCAACTTGCCAATAATGTTTTGGGGTGAATGTATTCTGGCTGCAACCTATTTGATAAATAAGATGCCTATGAAAAAGTTGGGTTGGAAATCACCATTTGAAGTTGTGTTTGGTAAAGTGCCTAGTTTTGAACACCTTAGAGTGATAGAGTGTTTATGTTATGCTGCTGTGACTAAACCACACAAGGACAAGTTTTGAGAATAAAGGAATCAAGTGCATTTTAATAGGCTATCCTTCTAATAAAAAGGGGTACAAATTGTATAATTTGGAGACCAAAGAGATTTTTTTGAGTAGAGATGTTCTTTTTGAAGAAAAGTTTTTCCCTTTTAAAGAGCCAAATGTCTCTGTATCAGTACCCCAAGAGGCGTCTTTTCCTGTTTTTGGAGAGTCTACACCTGAAGAAGATCCTCTGGTCATGCCTATAAATGCTGATCAACCAATTCCAAACATTCCCATTCCTTCAAATGCACCCGAGATTGTTAACACATACACTTCTTCTGAGCCAGAACAACCTATGTTGTATGTGAATGTTCCACCTCCTCCTCAAAATACTAATCCTTTGCCATCCAGAAATTCTTCAAGAGCTTCTTCAAGGCCTGATTGGTTGAAAGATTTTGTGACTCCTAAGTATGCACATAGTTCAACACCTTTTGTTACGCACAACCACAATATCCCTTGTTTGGCAAAGAGGATTTCAAAGACGTGCCACCTTCTTTCATAGCCTTTTTAGCCAATGTTTTTGCTCACACAGAACCAACTAGCTATAAGCATGCTACAAATGAATAAGGATGGGTGGATGCTATGTATAAGGAAATTACAGCCTTTGAGACTAATGGGACTTGGGAGCTCACTACTTTACCCAAAGGTCACAAAGCCATAACTTCCAAATGGGTTTTTAAGACTAAATATCATCCAGATGGAACTGTGGAGAGGTTAAAAGCTATATTGGTGATTAGATGCTTCATTCAGAGAGAAGGCCAAGACTATAAACATACTTTCTCCAGTGGAAAAATTAGTAACTGTTAGAGTACTGATAGCCTTGGAAACTGCAAAAGAGTAGGATTTGCACCAATTAGACATAAACAATGCTTTTCTACATGGCTACATTGATGAGGAGATATACATGGTTCCACCTGAAGGGTACAAAAAGGCTGGTCCTAATAAGGTATGCAAATTAAAGAAGTCACTTTATGGTCTCAAACAAGCTTCTAGGCAATGGAATTATGAGTTGATTAAGTTTTTACTCAGTTTGGGATATATGCAGTCTAAACATGATTATTCTTTGCTTGTCAAGAATACGAATGGTCAATTTACTGCATCATTGGTTTAGGTTGACGATGTGTTAATCACAGGTAATTATCCTGATGAGATCAAGTTTCTTAAGCATGCTCTTGATCAACAGTTCACCATTAAAGACCTTGGCTTTCCAAAATACTTCTTAGGAATTATACTGTGAAGTAGTAATGCTAGAACTTATTTGAATAAAAGAAAGTACATACTGGATCTTCTAACTGATGTTGGTTTGACAATTGCAAAACCAAAGGAATTTCCTCTTCCCACTCAACTAAAGCTGTCACTTAACAAAGGTACACCTTTAAAGGATCTAGGCTCATACAGAAGGCTGGTTGGAAGATTGTTGTACTTAACCATGACCAGGCCAAACATTTCATATGCTGTTCAGCACTTAAGTCAATTTGTGTTTTCTCCCAAAGATGTACATATGCAGGCTGCTTTACATCTCCTAAAGTACTTAAAAGGGACAGTGTAAAAAGGGTCTATCCTATTCAATAATACCTTAAACTAACTGGTTTTTTATATTCTGATTGGGCTTCATACCTTATGACTAGGAGGTCTCTTACTGGTTACTTCATTTTCATGGGTCACTCCTTAGTATCCTGGAAGATAAAGAAACAAGCCACTATTTCCAGGTCATCAACTGAAGCTGAGTATAGGGGCATGGCTGCAACAACATGTGAGCTGTTATGGTTAAGCTACTTATTGAAAGACTTACATATTCCAATCCAATATCATGTTACTCTCTTTTGTGATAACAAATCAGCTCAACAAATTGCTGGTAATCCATGTTATCATGACAGAACAAAACACCTGGATATAGACTGTCATTTTACAAGGGACAAAGTTCAAGATGGTTTCCTTCAAACATCATACATTCCTACTCAATCTCAACTTGCAGATTTTGTGACAAAAACTTTGAGTAGAGTACAACATAATTTCTTTGTCAACAAGTTGGGTATTTCGGAGCCTCCAACTTGAGGGGAGGGGGGGGAGGGGATGTAGAAGTATATAGTTTTATCTTCTTCTGACAAGTTGTAAATAAAAAAGGGTTAGAATTGTAATTTTTTTTATTTCAGTTAGAAGGTAATTAGGTGCCTTTTCTTTCCTTTAAATACATAATAATCACCTCATTCACAATGAATGAAATTGAGTTTTTCTGTCTCTAATTCAGTTTTCCATAAATGATAAAGAAATTAAGTATTATTATGTAATTTTTAATATTTCAAGTTTAATTTCAACAATAATAAAACAACTACAATGTTTTAAAATCTAACCTTAGAGTGTTCATACGTAAAGATATGAGCATATAACTTTTGTGAAGTATATCATGAAAGAGTTGTTGAACTTTAGAGAGAATGGCCCACAAGCGGATGTAATAGTTCAAAACCTAAACAAATCCTAACCATCCAAAAATGAATACTTTTCAGCGGATATAATAGTCACTCTGATGTATAAGCTAGGCATATATGTATTTTCTTTAAAACATAAATAAATAAATAAAAGGAGTTTTGTACAGGGGCGGAAGGGATGGGATGACTAGCGGGTGCTAGGCCTCCCCGAACTCCCCCAACAAGCCTACTACAATATAACCCCGAAAGCATAAAGTATTAGGAATATCAATAATCGGCCCCTCCTAATATTGCAGATTCACCGGCCCGGACCTGAAGGTGTTTGGTGAGTGAATCGTTTATATGTGATGAAAATTGTGTTGTGAAGATGGTGCATAGGGTGAGAGAAAGGGGAAGTATAAATGGAGATGAAGAAGATTTTTATTATATTGGGGTGTAACTTTTTAATTTTTGGTGTAATAAAAAAGGTGGCATAAAATATAGTACTAGTACTTGAAATATAAAATGGGTGAGTAATCCTATCTAGTTTTAAGTTTTAACGCTTACTTTTCTTGTCTCCCGTATAATATTTTTCTTTTCGTTCTATAGTGTTTTCTAAACTTTATTTATCTCAAAGTCTTGAAAGGTATTATATTAACGGTTTAAAAGATTGGAATTATGAAAGCATATAAATAAAGGAACTGTCGGTAAAGAAGTGTTACTAATCTTTGTAATCAAAAAGTGCTTTGTCATATTGGTTCGAACTACATTGCTATTATTTAAAAAAATTTAAAAATAATAAAAAAATAAAAAATAAAAAATCCGGCCCCCTTAATGTGAAAGCCTGGCTCCGCCCCTGGTTTTGTATACCGGTATTTCAGAGTTATTCAGTATACCGGTACCGGCCGTTATTTAGTATACTCTTTTCAGTACGGTACCGTTATAATACGGTTCGTCACAGATGCTCACCATTACTAAGGCTGGATGTGATAGAAGGGTGAGACTTAGTCGCTCTCCCAAACCCGAAAGTGGTTGCCCCTATTACACTTGTTGTACACGACTCGATCGCCTGGGCAAGAAAAGAAAAAGTGGGCATGTATATGACCGACTTGTGTGTTCATTTGTGTGTGTGAGTATTTAATAAATATGTTTTTTTGTAGGGTATTTTTATGGTATGGGTCGCCTTATTAAATTATATTGATCATGAAGTAGTCTATTAAAGAAAAAGCTGAAATGACAGGTAAAATAAAAGTCGTCTAGTGGTCCTTATTACACCCAATATAAGAACCTAGCACCTAGATTAGATCCACACACGCTAAATTCCACCGAAACAATCATAGAAAACACCTGACGAAACATCACCTTTGGGACATTTTGAAAAACATCTGAAAATATTAGATAGATATGGCCCAAGCCCGATGTGGTTTATGGCCTGATACCATGTTAGATGATGATTAAAATAAATAAATAAATAAATAAAATAATAATAATAATAATAATAATAATCCATGATGTGCTTTTATTTTTGTTTCTTTACTTTTGCTTTTGTTGCATGATTAAATATTAATTTTCACTTGCTTTCAGAGGTCATCATCAAAATTAATTATTTTCTTTGCTATCGCTTTGTTTTGATTTTACTAGTAGCTGCAGATAAAAATTTGTCTCTACTTGCTGTGGAACCTCTTTATCAACAAAAAATTTATTGCTTTACTGTTTATTTAAATTTCTCATACAATCCGAGATTTTTTGATTTCGCCGCTAAAATTGCTAGAGAGTATTAGATAGATATGGCCCAAGCCTGGGTTAGGGTCCATTAAGATTAGATTATCTTATGTATTATGCATTATAAATGAGAATTGATACATGCACCACACTTTTTGATTAATGCACCACAACTTGTGCATTACAGTTTGTACCGTACAATACTGTAATGCATAAATTGTGATGCATTAATAAAAAAATGTGGTGTGAGTATCACCCCCTATTATAAATATTTGATAAACATAAGACCTTAAGTGGTTTTCATCATCCTACAAAAACCACTAGAATAGAAGCTAACTTTTTTTTGAACGGTGACTTTCATTTTTTGGATTAGAGTCGCACATGTCCTAACAGCAGACCCTCATCCACCACGTACCCAAACAATGTTGTCTTAACCGGATCCATGGTGGCGTAGCAAGGATTAATAACGGCGTCCGCCCGGAAACCGTACCGCCTCCACACGATAATTATCGCTGGAGTAACGGTCGGATGAAAACCGGGGCCGACTTGGATTCGAACCTGCGCAGCTAATGGCTTACAGGCTCTCCTCTTCATTGCCTAAGTATCAGCAGAGCTTATGGTCCATAAGTGAGGACTTCCCGGTAGGTCACCCACCCGATACTACTCTCACTTGTGGCTCGCTTAACTACTTAAGCTTCTACCATTAGACCACAAGCCCAATGATAGAATAGAAGCTAACTAACCGCGCGTGTTCGTTCACATATTTTGAGTACTCCATAATTTCATCAAACGCAACCTTACGATAAGTCAATATAATTGAATACCTTTTTCAACCATTCGCCATACTTATTGTATAAGCCTACTTGATGTGGTGTAAAACAAAATGAACGGACAATATTATACCAAGTTTCATTTTAAAAGATAGAACAATATAAAAAGACAAAAAGTGGACATACAACGTGGAAATGTGTCTCCTGAACGAGCTTCCAATTGTGGATTGATTTGGATCCATTCGTCATGTTGGTTTTCATTGATATTGATATCTTATATATAACACAAATATTGTGGGAAACGGTGTACACTTTAATTAATAAAATCAGATTACAATTACAATAAATAAACGATAGTAAATAAATAACAGACAGAATGGAGTAGAAGCATAAGACAGACACTATTCAACGTAATTAAAACGAAAGCAGTAAAAGAATTGCACGAGGCTCGTATTGAATACGATTCCCTTAAAACAGATTCGCCGTCTGTTTCCCAAGGTACAACGTACGCATGTTGTAGGACGTGACTCACTTGCCTGAAAAATCGCTGAAAGACTGGTGTGTTTCTAAGCGAAGAGCTGCTGGAACGCCTGTGGTAATGAGTTGCGTATCTTCTGTATCAAACGAATGAGACTTATGGCTGTATTTATATTGAAGACTCAACTTGTCCTCCAAGAAAAATAATCCAGCCATATACACGAAAATATGTTATATCAAAAACAGATTTGCAAATCTTTTAATATATAAAACTGATTTGCATATCTTTTAAAAACATAAACTAATTTCTGTAAACTTACTTGATAAGTTTCAATCTATTCCTAAAATAGATTTACAGAAAATCTGGAAAAATGAAACTGCAGCAAAAAGATACGCACGTATGCGAGGCTTCGGAGCTGCATTCGTGTCCGCATGAGTTCAGAAGCTTCGAACTCATTTTGACCCGGAAATCCCATTTTCTGCACCCCCCCTGCGCGCGCACGTAGGAGTGGGAGCATAACCAACCTAAAGGAATTTGATAGCCAAAACTATAATTTCCTTATAAACAAGCCTCCACTTCTTGTTTTGGGCGATGTGGGATTCTCCCATTTTTCCAAGTTTTTATGTTTCAAGTGCCTCACTTTGAGACACGATATCTCATTCATTTCAACTCCATTTTGGACATACTTTAGCTCATTGCGAAGCTCTCGTCGAGGAGAACGCAAAGCTACCAAGAAACATAAATATATATAACATATATCATATTTCAAAAGGTGTCCAAAATTTGCAAAAACTCATTTTGCAAAACCACTTTTCCAACAATCCCCCACATGAATGGAGATCGGTCGAAAACACACGAAAGTTTCGGTGAAATTTCTGCGGTTAAGTCTTGCATAGGATAGGTAGGTGTAACCCTTTGAACCTTCCCTTGTGAGATGTACTTAGTCTCCTAGATCTGAGTAGACGCGATGTCCTTGAACTCATCATCCATTTACGTAGACGACATTACACTTCACACAAGACTCTCCCTGACATTGTCAAGTCCTCATAGTCGTGTTCGTTATGGTCATGAACACTAGCCTGGTTCTGCAAGAGCTCTTAGGAATTGCGCTCCCACATTTCCCTTCGAGCGACCCCACTTCTCTCTCACATAGGTGATTTCATCTTGAATCATTAAAACATATGTTTTGTGATTTCATCTTGAATCATTATGCTTTATGATTTCATCCTGAATCATTAAAGCCATATGTTTAACCTCTCAACAAGTCACATTTGTTATAGGAATGGACTAGGAAAGTTACAATATTTAGTAACTCCCCCACATTGACGTGACTTCCCCTACATTTCTATGATTAGGTTGTCCTATTGAACCCAGATCTTGGGATCTCCAGTCAACTGGGTTAGGTTTTCCTTCATAGAAACTCATTCCTTCAAGGGCTTTAGTCCCATTCCTCTAGACGACTTACTTACTAACTATCTGCTTAAGCCTTTCGTAAGCGGATCCGCGATGTTATCCTTTGACTTCACATAGTCAATTGAGATAACTCCTGTTGAGAGTAGTTGTCGTATCGAATTATGTCGACGACGGATATGTCTGGACTTTCCATTATACATTATGCTATGAGCTCTGCCATTTGCCGATTGACTATCACAATGTATACTAATGGCCGTTACCGGTTTAGGCCACCTTGGTATGTCCTCTACGAATTGACGTAGCCATTCCGCCTCTTGTCCGCATTTATCTAACGTGATAAATTCTGATTCCATCGTGGACTTAGCTATAACAGTTTGCTTGGAAGACTTCCAAGATATAGCTGCTCCTCCTAGTGTAAACACATATCCACTAGTCGATCTAGAATCCTTTATGTCAGATATCCAATTTGCATAACTGTATCCTTCGATAACAGCTGGATATCGATCATAATGCGATCCATAATCGCGTATCTCAAATAGTGAAGTACCCTAGTCATAGCTGCCCAATGTGCATAGCTTGGGTTACTAGTATACCTACTTAGCCTGCTAACAGCATATGCTAAGGTCGGGTACTGTCATTAAGTACATTAACATGCCAATAATTCTTGAATACTCTAATTGGGCAACACCTAAGCCTCTATTTTTATATAGATGCTTACTGGTGTCAATTGGAGTTCTAGCTAGGCCGGAATCCCCGCATTATGAGTATTAAGAATTTTGTCCACATAATGTGCTTGACTTAACACAAGTCCATTCTGAGTTCGTATGATCTTTATTCCAAGGATCACATCAGCCAAACCCATATCCTTCATGTCAAACTTTGATTTCAACATGTCTTTAGTAGATTTGATCATCTTGTCGTTATTGCCAATGATAAGCATATCATCAACATATAAAACACATGATTACATATCCACTATTTGTGTCTTTTACATAAACACACTTGTCGCATTCATTAATTTTGAATCCACTCTCTAGCATGGCATGGTCAAATTTTGATGCCATTGTTTGGGAGCTTGCTTTAAGCCATATAATGACTTAACAAGCCTACAAACTTTGTTCTCTTGTCCAGGAGCCATGAAACCCTCAGGTTGATTCATGTAGATTTCTTCTTCTAAATCTCCGTTTAGAAATGCCGTTTTCACATCCATTTGGTGAACTTCCAAATTTCTTAAAGCGGCAATAGCAAGTATCATCCTAATCGATGTTATTCGCGTAACAGGCGAATATGTATCAAAGTAATCAAGACCTTCTCGTTGTCTAAATCCTTTGATCACTAATCTTGCTTTATACTTGTCAATGGTGCCATCTGCCTTCATCTTCTTCTTGAAGATCCATTTATAACCTAGTGGTTTACAACTAGGAGGTAAATCCACGAGCTCCCAAGTATGGTTTTGTAAAATAGAATCTATTTCACTTTTAATGGCTTCTTTCCATTGAGGCCCTTCTGAGGAAGTAACCGCTTCTCGGTATGAAGTAGGTTCGTTTTCAACCATAAAAGAAACAAAATCGGGTCCAAACGATTTCTCGGTTCTTTCCCTTTTGCTTCTTCTAGGTTCAACCTCTTCTTCCTCAGTTTGATCTTGTCTCTCATCTTGGAGATCATTATCATCTCGTTGTCTCTTATCTTGGACAACTTCTTCATCTATTCTAGATGAACTTCCAGTTTCCTTCGTTAAACAAGGAAATATATTTTCAAAGAATGAAGCATTCCTTGATTCCATTAAAGTACCCTTTTGTATATCCGGATTTTTCGAATCATGTACGATGAAGCGATAAGCACTGCTATTTTTAGCATATCCGATGAATATACAATCCACAGATTTAGGTCCAATCTTTTGGGCCTTGGGAGTCGGTATAGCTACCTTTGCTACACACCCCCACACTCGTAAGTATTGATATGATGGTTTTCTTCCCATCCATAATTCATAAGGGGTCTCTTCTTTTTCCTTACGAGGTATCTTATTTAAAAGATAAGTAGCCGTTAGAATGGCTTCCCCCCACATGTCCTGGCTTAGACCAAAACTTATCAACATGGCATTAACCATTTCTTTCAAGGTATGGTTTTTCCTTTCGGCAATACCGTTCTGCTGAGGTGAATAGGGAGCAGTGAACTCGTGTCTAATTCCATGTTTCGCACATAGGTCAGTGAATGGAGACACATATTCACCTCCTCTATCACTTCGGACCACCTTGATTTTCTTACTAAGTTGATTCTCAACTTCGTTTTTGTATAGAACAAACTTGTCTATAGCTTCATCTTTACTTTTCAGTAAGTAAACATAGCAATACTTTGTACAATCATCAATAAACGTGATAAAGTACTTATTGCCACCTTTTGTGGTAGTGATTTCAAATCACATATGTCAGTGTGTATCATATCAAGTGGTTCGGTTTTTCGTTCAACCGATTTGAAAGATGCTCTTGTAAGTTTGGCTTCAACACAAGTTTCACATTTATATTTTGAGTCAATATGGAAATTAGGTATGCAGTTAAATTTAATCAAACGTCGCATTGAATTAAAATTTACATGTCCAAGACGGCCATGCCACATATTAGAAGACTCAATCAAGTAAGCAGAAGAAATCATATTATTGATATCTTTCTTAACAACCATTACATTGAGTTTAAACATACCATTCAGGGCATATCCCCTACCAACATACACTTGATTCTTAGAAAGAACAAACTTATCAGACTCAAAAACAAGACGAAAACCAAACTTGTTCAACAGCCAACCAAACACAAGATTCTTGCGAATCTCCGGAACATACAAGACATTAGTCAACTTGAGCTCTTTCTCGGATGTCATCTTCAAGATTACATCTCCTTCACCCTTGATTTCAGCAGTTGCAGAGTTGCCCATGTACAGCTTCTCTCCACTATCAACCGCTCTGAAAGAGTGAAACATACTCTTATCAGCACACACATGACGGGTAGCCCAGTATCCACCCACCATTCCCTGTTGTTGGAACCTACCAGGTTAACTTCAAAGATCATGGCAATGACATCGACACCATAGCAATCATGTCCACATCTTCATTCACCATATTAGCCTGGCGTTGAGTCACCCGCTTCGGCATCTTACTGTTAGCAGCACGGTGACCTGGTGGTCACAATTGAAACACACCCCTTGGAACTTCGTTTCACAATTGCGCTTTAGGATCAAGGTAATCAGACTTCCCTTTGCCCTTCTTGTCATTCTTTCCTTTTCCTTTGCCTTTAGCTTTGACATTGGACTTTGAAGATGACGAAACATGCTCAGCCATATTTGCCTTTGCGAATCAGCGTATACGTGTTTTTCTGAGCCAGCTTGTTGTCCTGTTCAATACGAAGACGAACAACCAAGTCTTCAACACTCATCTCCTTTCGCTTATGCTTCCGGTAGTTCTTGAATTCTACCCAGCTTGGAGGTAACTTTTCAATAATAGCAGCAACTTGAAAAGTTTCACTCAAAGTCATTCCCTCAGCATGAATGTCGTGTAGCAAAACCTGCAGATCTTGAACCCGACTCATCACATTCTTTGAATCATCCATCTTGTAATCCAAAAACGAGCTACCACGAACTTCTTTGTACCAGCATCCTCGGTTTTGTACTTGCGTTCCAAGGACTCCCATAATTCTTTGGCAGTCTTGGTCTTGCAGTACACGTTGTACAAAGAATCAACCAAACCATTCGAACATAATTGTGACACAAAAATCGAATGTTTCCATGCTTCCAAGGCTTGAACAGACTGTTGATTAGAGGATTGACCTTCTGCAGGAGGTTCCACGTTAGGTGGGTTTTCTTTTAAGAACCGCGCAAGGTTCAAAGTAGTCGATAGAAAAACATCTTCTGTTGCCACCTCTTGAAATTCTGCCCATTGAATTTCTCTGGTTTCTCAGCATGATTAGCAATTGTGTTGGTAACTGGCGCACCGTTACGTTCACGGGAGTAGTCACAGGAGGGGTAGTGGTGTTTGTCATCCTGAAAAACAAACACAAACAGTCAAACAAGCTGTTGTAAATTGGTATCTACTAGTACCAGATTTGATTCAACAAAACTCTATCTTGGTTTCGATGGATCAAGTAAATCAGTTTAATAGAAACTCTATCTTGGTTTCGTTAAAACTGATAATAAAACTGCTTAAAAAAATAGATCTGTTAATCCAAATCTGTATGTTAAAAACTGTTTAATAGAAACTGAATGAGACTTATGGCTGTATTTATATTGAAGACTCAACTTGTCCTCCAAGAAAAATAATCCAGCCATATACACGAAAATATGTTATATCAAAAACAGATTTGCAAATCTTTTAATATATAAAACTGATTTGCATATCTTTTAAAAACATAAACTAATTTCTGTAAACTTACTTGATAAGTTTCAATCTATTCCTAAAATAGATTTACAGAAAATCTGGAAAAATGAAACTCGAAACTGCAGCAAAAAGATACGCACGTATGCGAGGCTTCTGCATTCGTGTCCGCAGTCGTCGCGGGCTTGCATGAGTTCGAAGCTTCGAACTCATTTTGACCCGAAATCTCATTTTTGCACCCCCCGCTGCAAGACGTAGGAGTGGGAGCATAACCAACCTAAAGGAATTTGATAGCCAAAACTATAATTTCCTTATAAACAAGCCTCCACTTCTTGTTTTGGGCGATGTGGGATTCTCCCATTTTTCCAAGTTTTTATGTTTCAAGTGCCTCACTTTGAGACACGATATCTCATTCATTTCAACTCCATTTTGGACATACTTTAGCTCATTGCGAATCTCGTCGAGGAGAACGCAAAGCTACCAAGAAACATAAATATATATAACATATATCATATTTCAAAAGGTGTCCAAAATTTGCAAAAACTCATTTTGCAAAACCACTTTTCCAACAAATATATCATTGTAGCTTTTATATATACAAAAGAATGAGTCAGAACTTTACTATGATAAAGTTATGCAAGTCACAACAAGTACTTTTAGGAAACGTAATTAAAGGATGATGAACGTTGAACATAGAAAAAGAACAATATAATGAACCTTGACTTGTATTTGTTCTCTTATCATATTCATGGTATTTGAGCTTAAGGTAATGTGTAAATATTTAAGAGTAAAAATTTTATATATTGATGTAAGTACAAGTAAAAAAAATAAAAAATAAAGAGTTTGCTCACATTTCAAGACAAGATCCTATTAACCCGGTTGGATCCAAGCAATACCAACAAGCACTGTTTTGCGTAGGACCCTTACATTTTGGTATACTCTTGTATTTTCATAAGCAATTTTCGAACTTTTTGATTCTCACAAGCTACAAAACTAAGCGACATATATGCGTATTAAGCACCACCTAAGTGTAATAATTCATATATAAATGTTTTCTATACTTTTTGTCCTTTTTTACACGTTTTCGTTCGTTTTTGCACGTTTTCGTCTGTGTTCTCGTCCGTTTTTGCATGTTTCCGTCTGTTTTTGCATGTTTCTGTCTAGTTTTTACACGTTTTCGTCCGTTCTTACACATTTCCGTCCGTTTTACATGTTTTTGTTCGTTTATGCACGTTTTCATCTTTTTCGCATACAAGTTTTATCAAAAAATATACAGATGAAAAGGGCTTTATATTTCGAACAAATTAAACCCATATTGCAATACTTTTGACTTACCTACGATTGTACATTAAATGTTGAAGTTTATTTTCAAAAAGAGCATTATTTTTATTATTATGAAAATCATAACACACCCTTAAACTCTCTAATCTATACTATATAAAATGGAAAAATGGTCTGAAAACGAAATAAATAATATAATTAATCTCTTATTATTCATTACACCCAATTAAAAGCCAAATTATTGAAACCGATTTCTTTTTATTTTTGTTTCAAATTTGACAAAATTATATGAGAAATGATTGACAATCAGTTTATGCATTTGTCATTTGTATAATGAAAAAGCATATATGAATCGTCTAATATATATTGTATCCAAGCAACAAATAACTTTGAACAATGCATAAATCCATATTGCAATTTACTTTTGTAAAACTTACAAATTGATAGTACTAACGATTGTATACCTACATTAAATGTTGAAGAATATATTATTACTATCTTCTTAAAACAAAAGAAAATATATCACACACTTAGATCATTATTTTTTAAACATATTATTATAAAATCAGTTATAACACTAATGCTACAAATACTAACATAAACTCACTCTAATAATTTATAAAGACTACTTTAAAGTTTGTTTAAATATAAATTTAATAAATAATTTCCAAACATACCCCTTAAACTATGTAAAAAATTACAAAAACTATCTTAAACTTCTACCTTTTACACCTTTTTATATAACAAATTTTATTTATCAAATATCTAATAAATATTCAGCAAAATTCTTATAAAAAAATTATTACAAATAAAAACGTCTATAAATTTCATATAAATGAACAAAAAATTGCATTGCTTTTGACCTGTCCACGGTTTTATAAGATAAATATTTCAAATTTTAAATCAATTTCTATTGTTCCAATAGGTTAGAATTTAGTAATTTGTTATAAGAAATATACTAATAAAAAGATCTTTAAATTTAAAAGAAAACAAATGATGGCCGATGGGACTGAGATACCAGCAAACATAGTGAAGCGATGTGAAGAAATAATTGAGGAAGAAAGCATCCAGTTTAAGTGGCAGAAAGGAGATGTGTTGTTCCTTGATAATTACGCTACGCTTCATGGAAGAAGACCATCTTCTGCTCCAAGAAGAGTCTTGGTTGCTACTTGCAAATAGTTTTGCGTAGCAAACAAAACGTGTGACAATAATGGGGAAAAAATAAAGAAGCGTGGTTTGTTTCGTATCCAATAATTAAGTATGCGATTTATGCACAAAGCTTAACATACGAATTGTTCTTTTATACAAAATATGTTACACATCTTATGAAGATCTCTAAGATATTATGTTGTCAATGTAATAAGGTTTTTTGGTTTCAAGTGTGCAATAACATGGAAAAGTTATACAGATGGAGTTTAGTGAAATTTAACTATATACCATAGATCCATAGTCGTAAATACATTACAAGATTGTAAAATGACTGTTTTATATGATCCATAACTAGTACGTCCTGAAATTGCATGTGAAGTTACTAAATTAAATTCGGGTCAACATATATATGTGTCTGCGTGGACGTACATGAAATATTTCACATACCTTGGTGAAACATTTTAAAAACATCGAGATCTAGTAGTCTTTAAAAAATAAGGTCATGTCAAGCACATGTATATGGTGCGAATAAATAACATGAGAGGTTCTTGGAAAACATAATCATGGTGCTACCAAAAGCAGAGGCGGACCTACGGCATAACTAGGTGGTGCCCGGAAACCACCTTGGACATCAAATTTTTTTAGAAGCAATTTAGTGGATAATTTTGGGACCCACCTTGGAAACTAACGGGGAACCACCTTAGATCATTTCAGAGAAAGAAACAGAGAAAACGAAAGAATTAAAATATATAGCTGAAGAATCCGCCGGAAATTGTAGCAGGAGTGAGTTAAAGAAGATGAAGAATACTTTCGTTTTGTTTTTGTTTCTAGCTGGTGATGTATATGTGTGGTTCGGAGTGTAGCACGTGGGCTTAGGATATAGTAGTAAAAGTCTATTTGTATTTTTTTTTTCTTTTTTTAAATATCCTTTTATATATCTTTTTGGAGATTTTATTATTTTCTAATTTCTAATCATGTTTGTCTAACAAGTTTACTGTTTATACAATTCAATTGTTACCAAAAATATTTTTTTAACTTTTATATGTTGAGAGTTACCCCTTAAGATATTACCGTTATATTAGTGATATGTTAATTAAAAGTCGAACTTTGAAACTACCTCGCAAATATTATGGTGACCGGTATCATTAGGCTTCCACAATTTATAATATATGGCTAAGTCGGATGACCCAATAGTTTTCACCTAGCGAATTTATACTTTAGACATTTTATCTTGACTTTCAAGCTTTTAAAATAAGATTGTCCGCACGGGAGTAAAAAGTTATTATGTTTGTTATACACCTATCATGATTTTATTGTTGTAGTTATAGGTGTTATATTGTACCGATCCGACCCGACCCGACTCATTTAGTGATCAGATCGACTCGGGTGATTTACCACTTTGACTAAAAAAATGAACCACCTTAGAATTGGTCCTAGGTCCGCCACTGACCAAAAGTATGGTATGATTAAAGAAAATGTGTGCATCTTTTTCATGTTTAGTAATGAACAAAAATCGTACATCACAAAAGTCTATGTATATAGCTCTTCTTTTATTATTCGAGGTTATCAACTTGAAATAAGAATCATTGATGTATGTGTTATCTTCCGTAAAGTGTTATGTATATCATTATGTTACATATATATACTAAGTGGTTTTTCTGAAAGAGTAAGTTAGAATGTAGACAATCACACCCTTACCCAAGAGTATGAACTATTCAAGATAAACCACTAAGTACGATTAGCTACAAATCGTAATGCGTAATCACACTTGAGACGTACACTATATACATAAAGACTTCAAATATAAGAAAAACAAAACTAACCTAACTCACTGTGTAATTAGCACAGGAGGTATATCCATGGTATTGTACAAGTCACAAAGAAGGAAACAATGATGGTGGTGCAACTACAATGACAGTGGTTCATCTGAGTGATTTATGAGCATTGAGCAAGGGTGATAGTGTGGATGTGTGGTTCGAACCTGATAATTATGAAAGGGAATGTTTGTGTTCAAAAGGTGAGTAAAAGACAGAGAGTGAATAAAAGTGTGAATGTTATCGAAATAGAGGCTTTTATGGTTGGTTGTAAAAACGTCTGTAGTGTGTTCTAATATGAGTTGAAAAAATTGTTATAAACCCATGATAACGTAAGAAGACATGTTTCTATGCGTGGATGATTAGACGGTTGGCACTAAACAACTCATTCTTAGACGATACTTGATAATTATGAAAGAGTATAATTGACCTCGGTGACTCGGTCATATGAGACATTATAGCCTGCTTCTTGTGAGAGCCAGTTCAGGCATTACAACTCTAACGTATAAGTCTATATTATCTCAGATAGATCGTGTCATCATACATACAGACTCAAGTTGTATGCAAATTAATCAGTCTCGGAGCAAGTCATATATTCTTAATCCAATAACTAGTTATTGATTATTCATGTGTACTATAATCCCAACTCTTAATCCTAGAAACTGCATATATGCAATGATCTCAAAATGCTGATTATTCACCAATCCTAACTAGCTTATGTAGTGGCGCAACCAATTCCATAATGATCTATTCTCACCAAGAAATTGTTATGCTACCAGGCCTTCGAATGTATGTGTAGGACCTTAAACCTATCAACCTTATCACAAACCCACCACGTTATGCGTATAACTCGTTAAACACAAACACAAACTATGCGTGAAGATGAAAGAAATAAAGATGAGAAAGATGGTGACTTGATGTTAAAATCGTGTATGTGAGAAGAGAAAGATGAACACAATAAGTTGTATTGCTTCAAAGAAAACACACACACACACACACACTCAAGCACACCCCTCAAATGAGACTTTGAGGGGTTTATATAGTACATTACATAAACGCCCTAATGGGCTTTGGCTTGGGCCTCGTGGACTTGGATTGGATAACACATGATGAAAGGCTAGCTTAACTTAACTTATAGCCAATTAGCTTAGCCCAATCCACGAGCCCGTTGACTATTCTAGCACGATATCTAACACACGTTACAAAGTTCCTAAATGTGAATGACCATCACTTCTAATAAAAACTATTAAGGCTAACAATCTCCCCCTAAGGGGTGGTCATTCAAATGATGCTCCACTTGATTAGATCTTTACTTTTCTCGAGCTTGAACTTTGTGTGTAGATATAGAATAGTCTTGATTCTTTGTTCCTTCATGCTTTGTGATTTATTAAAGTGGTTGTCTGCCGTTGTCAACTTCGTTGGTTAGGTGTCTCCACGTCTTTCTCCACCATGCTCACTCTTATATTTGACTTTAATTACCAATGATGTAGTTCTCAAGTCTTTATACTTTGTAGATTCTTTGACATTGACGAAGAATCATCTTTAACTTTGAGTAGCCTTTGATTTTGATGAGAACTTTCATGTGTTGTTGGTATGAGCATGTGGAGAGTCTGCACGATCAATCCGCTCCGGAGCTTCCATAAGAAGAAAACATAAAACAGGTTAGTAATAAGCGGATTCCGGCACTTACAAGTTTGAATTTCGAGGGTGTTAACAGCATAGTGTGAAAACACGTCTCTAATTCTCACAAAGGCCGTTCCTGAACTGGAGTCCCACAAGTGAGATAACGCGATATACCGAAATACATCTACAGTTCATATGAGTCGCTGAGGTATACCGAAGCATCACCCCACGACTGTAGACCGTTTGAGACACACTAAGCGTAATCCACAAGGATTTACCGAAGTGACCTCTGTGGTCGCTGATGTTGACCCTGGCAGGATTTTCCATTCAATCATGAAGATCACAGATGTGAAACTTCTCATAAATGTTCTGGCAGATTGCTAAGACCTGCGTAGGACTCTAGAATATATCACTTGTGCCCTTAATGATGAACAATCAAGCGATGTCATGTCATGTGTTCCTATGAGATCTTTTGATGAATCTCGTGGCTCTAGACTCAATAGTGCATTTTGGTTTTCCTGAGCGGAGACTAGGGAGAGGGTCTCCTTCTTCAATACCAACGATCTCTAAGAGAAATTTGATAGATTATGTAGGGTTCCCAGTGAGAATGAAACAAATCCTTTTAAGAGGAATTGAGTAGCTAGAAGGTTTAGTGCAGTGCGTCACTGGGTCCATGACGTCTTTGTCTTCAATACCAGTGTCATCTAGTGACAACCAGTAGCAGATGAATTGAACCCGGTTTTTGCCCTAAGGTTGAATATGGAGGGCTATTTTTTTCACCCTTTTTCATTACATTTCTTTTTAATTCTTCAACCCCTTCTTTCTCCTTTCTCACATTACTCCTTTTTTCAATCATTCCTAAGGACTTCTAATACTAACTATTTGTGATGTCCTTGGGTAGATCCCTCCGGCTCTGGCGGATCATAGGACCAATTTCCTATCCTTAGTCACCTTATAACTCCATGACTGTCCCATGTTGCCATAAAACCATTTTTCTTGAAAATCTCACAGAGTGTTTATGATAGAAAACATGTTTGAAACCCTCGAGAGTTTTATATTTTCAGAAACACTCCCCCTTCATATGTGCTTATAAGTTTTGACATAAATCTGCACATATAGGGTAGAGTTCACACTTTTTGAATTGATCGGCTCATGATAGACAATTCCCCACGAGACACGGTTACGTTGCATAGTTAGAGAGTTCCATTGTCAGTTTTTAGGTGACAACTAGCTCTAATAACCACCTTGAAGTTGTAAACACTTCTTGAAAAGAAGGTTAGACCCATGTAAGTTCATGTCTATCACAAGTTTCTCGAAATGGTACATTTACTGACTTTGATTTCTCGTCAATTCATTGGTTTCAACTGAGTCGAGCTCTTTTGAGATTCAAACAACGATCATTAAACATTTTTGATCACATTTTAATCACGTTTCTCCCCCTCAAAAATAGCATATCTATGATGTTTTTGAAACAAAATGATTAAAAGATATGTTTTTCGGAAAGCATTTGGAGAGAAACTAATTTAGCA
Organism: Chrysanthemum makinoi; assembly: GCA_910596185.1. Classification (NCBI taxonomy): domain Eukaryota; kingdom Viridiplantae; phylum Streptophyta; class Magnoliopsida; order Asterales; family Asteraceae; genus Chrysanthemum; species Chrysanthemum makinoi. The sequence continues at coordinate 185,211,384 of OU343222.1, read as the reverse complement.
TGAATTTTGGAACAATTTTGGTTTTATACTCCCCTTTAAAGAAAGCATATTTTTCATACAGAAAATTTAGAATCAATTAAGGGTTTAGAGGGAGTTATCTTGGTACCAAATTTGAGAGATTTTGAAAAATTTCGAATCAATGGTACGCAAGATGAGAAGAAGATTTTGAAAATCTTTTGAAGATATTTAGAGAAAAATTATCTTCATTTGTTTTACGATAAGTGCTCGATATATATGAAAATCCATTTTGCGTAGCACTTTCCTTTCTTTAAAGATCGGGTTACAGTCTGAAGTAACTGCAAGCCATTTTGTTTTTAGGAATAGTGCTTGAAAAATATTTAAAACATTTGATTTGGTTAAGCACTTTCCTTTCTTTGAAGCGCGGTCCTGAACTGATGTGTTCAGAAGCCATTATTTTGAAGTCCGGGTTTCGTACTGAAGTATACGAAAGCCATTATTGAAGAAATTTTGAGAAACGACATGTTTTAGAAAACATTTAAAGAACTCTCGCTCAAGCATCTGTACATACCCGTATCATTGTTTAATGACATTTCTAGAAACGTACAGAATATCGATTATACAAGAGACATGTCGTGAGAAGAATATTTTTGGATTTTTGATTTTGTAATGTTTTTGTATTTTTTGAAAATTTTGTATTTTTGTATTTTGTTTTTGTTGGTTTTATAAAAGAAATGGAAAATCAAAAATAGAAGATAGAGAGAATGAAGAAGAAGAGTTTACAGAATTAGAACCCTCTGATGAGCTGGGTTCTAAGATATTTGATTCACCTGCAACCAAAGAAGAAGAGTTTTCACAAATAACAGTGTTAGAAGTACAAGATTCCTCACGGTGAGGGTGATCACTATCAACGGTTGTAGTGGTTTTGACTTCCTTAACTTGATGAGTTTCACTATTATCTGTGTTGGTACAAGTATCAAAAATCTTTCCTGTGGGAATCCATCTAAGACCTACTTTGTTGAAAACTTTTCCCGTGGGTATCCACCTAAGGTAAGATCTAGGAGTTGTTTTCTTATCAGATGCAACGGAAGACTCATTTTTAGAAAAACTACGTCCTGATGAGATCCACCTATTAGGTTTCCTTTTGATGTTCATCTGGTCACCGGGTTTGTTTCGGTTTGGAGTCTTAGTGGATTGTGCCTTGGCACGAGAATTATCTTTCTTGAGATATTGTGAGACACATGCATCATGATTAGCTGAAAAGACATATTTTTTACATGTAGTACAGATAAATTCAATATTTTTGTTTAAAACAGCAGCTTTAACTTTGTCACTACAGTCTTTTGGACATTGATTCTTGTTCGAAAAAGACTTAGAATTCCTAGTGTTGTTTTCTAAGGGCATAGCATTTTCTTTTGCGCAACTACTCTTAGATGCAAGCCAATCCCTAGTCTTTTGTAGAGTGTTCCTAGGTAATGGTTTACTACTACTAGCAGTGCCTTGAAATCTTGTAGAATTCATCACCTTAGATGTTGCACCTAGAATTCCGTCTTTTCGAGTCTGTGCCTTTTTCCTAGCTTCTTCTAGATAGTGATTGTTGACCATGTTGATAGAACCGACAGATTCTTTAAGTGGATTTTTGGTCACATTCCGTGTACTATTCCTAGAAATGCCAGGTGTAATCACATTTGGTTTTTCAGCAACTGCTTTTCCTTTTTCAAAACTTTTGACTATTCTCTTTTTAATAGGCAAAGACTGTGGAGTGACTGTTTTTGACAAATCATTTTTCTCATTGACCTTTGGAGCAAACTGAGAAATAGACATTTTTTGTTTGAAAACCGGTTTGGGAACATTTGTTTTCTCCTCAGTCAATGGTTTTGCAAACTTAGTATCCACAGCCTTTCCTTTTAGACATACCAGTTGAGCGCTCAAAAGATCATTGTGCTCTTTCATGTCCTTGTAGGCACGCTCATACGACAGTTTGTCATACTTGCATTCCTCAGATTTTCGATAAAGTTGTTTAAAATAGGACACGTTTTCTTTTTCAAGTTTTGCAAGAGCATTTTCATATTTTGAAACAATTGCGGAGGTCTCAGACTGGAGTCTTTCATGATCTTCAACAGAATATGTTTGTAAAATAATGGACATGATATCGGTAGTCATAACATCTTCGAAGAGAGAATCATTCAAATTTTCCAAAACTTTGATGTGTTCAAAACATTCATTAGCTTGCTTTACCAGGGATTTATGGTCCTTGACAAAGTCAGCTGTTTCTTTAAAAAATGCTTGTTCGAAATGAATTACCCTCGCACTGATCCCAGTTAACGGAGGGTCAATTTGAGTTTCAAAAAACTTTTTATTTTCATTATCAAAACTATTAAACCAGATGTCAGTTGTGATATTGGTTTTAGATTTAACAGTCTCTTGAAGATACCCAATTCTAGTTTTAACGTCATCTAAAATGCTTCTAGCATCACTTGTGTTAAAAGGATTGTTTGAAGACATTTGTTCGATTTTCGAAAGAGATTTGGAGACAACAACTGGAGTTGGAACTGGTTTTGAAACTGGTTTTGACTCTTTGTTTGAAACACTGGGTGTTATGGAAAATTTTGACTCTTCTTTTTGATTAACAAAAGTAATTCCATTTATTTTGTTCCATTTGTTATAATCAATTGGTTTTAGATTTGGATTCTTTTGTTTCATTTTTGATCTACTCTCATCAGATAGTTCTAACGTTTCAAGAGAATCACGAACAATTATGGGTTCATGCAGAGGTTTTCCATTGTTCAACACATTCCGTTCTTTTTGAGCTTTCTTGAGGAAACAAGGAGGTGTGTTACCAAGGGCCATTTTTTGAGTTGTATAAAATACAGATTTGTTTGATTAATCAGCATATTGGTTGATTTGGCTGAATGACCCGTTCTAACAAGCAAATTTTCCAATTTTTTGATTTTTTCATTCTTATCAAGAATTTCATCAAGAAGAGAATCTTCTCGTTTTGAAAAATCAGCAATCAACTGCTTCTTCTCTTTTTCAAGATCAGAATAAGTTGCTTGTAGTTTAGAAAGTTGGTTTTGAAGTTCAGAAATTTCCTTGTTTAAAGATTTTATTTTCAAGTTTAAATTCACATCAAGTGTGTCATACGTGAGTTGCAATTGTTTTTCTCTTAAAACAGAATCTCGATATCCAATTTCTAATTCTGATACTTTGTTTGTATGAAAATCAAAGGCTCTTGCGTTCTCTTTGTAACTCTCAAGCTCAGCGGTCAATTTAGCATTCGATGCCTTAACTTCGCGATTGACCGTTCTAACTTTCTCAATTTCAATGCCACAGTTATTGATTAATGATTCAAAATAAGCACGTGTTTTCTCATCAGTCTCAGTATTTTGTGCCACACAGCCTCCACTAGGATCCACATCTGGAGTTTTAGAGTTAGTATTGCTACAACTCGGATTGTCCAGGTATGTATCATAAGTAGATGCTGCGTCACAGAATCTTTGTTCGTCATGAGTAAACACATAAAATATGACATTGTTATAGCATGGATCAATGATTGGTACCTCAGATACTGCGTTGGAGTCATAGAGCGGAGGTGCGTCGAATCGTCGTACTTAGTTTCCTGAAGATTTGCCATGAAGATGCAGTTCGCATTGATTTCCTCGAGGTCTTCCAAATCATCCACAATAGCGAAAAAATAATTTTCCTCGGACTCAACCTGCATCCTCGCTTCTTGCTTCGTGCTAACAGATAGCTTTCCGAAGAAACTCAGCATTCTTCTTGTGTGGCTTAGTGGGACAGTTTTGTGCCATGTGACCCACTCCTTGACAGTTATAACACTTAACGATTACCCGATTCACATTACCATAATTCCCAACGATCGAGCGCAACATTCCCATTCGATTACCCATGCTCTATTCCCAACATTCGTCCCATCGATTTCCAACATTCGACCCAACCTGATTACCTTGATACGGAACCGCCTGATTACCCATGCGAAATCCAGTAGCATATTCCTGCTGATTCCCAATAACTCCAACCATTTGACCTTGATTACCCATATTCACACCCGGTACGTGCAATTTGCCATTGCGAGTGTTTGATGAAATCCTTTGGTTGTTGTTAGTTGGTGTGGAATAGCGACTTCTGAATGCTTTACCCAATAAAGAAAATACCTGTAGCAAAGCTTCTTCTTGTTCACTTGGGATCAGTGATTCCTTGTTCCTGGTATTGTGGATACTGATGTTGTTGAATGACTTGTTGTTCTTGTGGATAGAATTGTTGTTGAGGGGAAACAGCTTGTGGTTGTGGAATGTATTGCTGCAAGTTGTTGTTGTTGGAAAATGATGAAGCTTGTTGTTGTGTATTTACTGAAGGTTGAGTCTTTGCAATAAGTGCCAATGGATCATGATTCTTTGCCAATCTTTCTTTCCTGACTTCATTTACTTCATCTTGGTTTTGTTTCAGAAAATCATTTAGTTGATCAAAGTTCACTTGATGTAAGTCTTTTGTTTGGTTGACAATAGTGACATAGCGTCCCCATTCTTCCGGAAGATTGTTCAAGAACTTGATGTTTTGAACGATAGTTCTGGGTGCCAACTTGTTTCTGATAAGCTCATTCATCAAAGTACAAAACCTTCCATAGTAGGATTCAATGGATTCTCCTGGAGTTGAAGTGAACTTTTCCCATTCAGTTAGCAGCTTGTTCTCCATGTCTTGTTGACCAATTTCTGTTCCATGACAAAGCCGTCTAACATGTTCCCACATATCAGCAGTTTCAAGCTGTCTACAGCAGACAAAGATGTCTCTTGGTAAACCCAGTTGGACATTATGAATTGCCATGTCATCTGCATCGACTTGTTTCTGATCCTCTTCAGTGTATTCTGATTTTTTTTGAAGACGATAAGATGGTGGGACGGGAGGTGTTGCATCAGGATATCCAGGGACTTGGACTTGTCGAGGTATGAAGGGTCCATTCTTAATGGATTGAATCATCAATTTTCCATTAGATTTGGTCTTGATGTAGCAAAGCATACGACTTGACCATTGAAGATAACCACCTTTATCCAACATAGGAGGACGGTTTTCGACCATTGCATGAATATCTTGTTGAGTTGCCATTGATGAAGGTATGATCTGATAAAGTTGATGTAGGATCGATTCAACGATAAAGGAGTTGTGTTTAATAAGATATTGCCGTTTGAAGTTTTTCTGAAAGTCGTACTCGTGAACTTGGTTCTTAGGCCAAAAAATTTTGCCAAAAATTTGAAATTCACTATAAAAATCAATTCTAAGGTCGTATGAAAAATTTGAGTTATGACAATTTTGACGCCAAATTTGACCGAAAAAATTTGAATTTGGGTCCAAAAATTTGAATTTTTGACCAAACTTTTCCAAGTTAAACCAAAATTTGAATTTCGCGTAAAAATTGAACGTTTAGTCTCCTCAAAAATTTAAATTTTACTCAAGTTTTCCCGCCAAAAACTTATGCTTAGGCGTAGACACACGAAGTTACGAGTAGACGATGCTTAGGCGTAGAAATCTTAGGCGTAGGATTCCTTAGGCGTAGGAAATTCTTATGCGTAAACTTAAAGTTAGGCGTAGAAAAACTTATGCGTAAGATTTAGCTTATGCGTAAGTCAAGGCTTAGGCGTAAGAAAAATGCTTAAGCGTAAAGTGTTCTATGCGTAAGTCTAAGCTTATGCGTAAGATTAGGGTTTTGCCCAAAAATCCTTTACACTATCACAGTGTAAAAGATATCCAATAGTCGAAGTGTTCCACAAACTTATCCAAGTGAGGGAAGCACTGAGTCACCGTTATAGCTCGAAGAAACTGCACAAAACTCTTATGCGTAGAAACTTATGCATAGAAATAAGGTGTTGACTTTCTTACGCGTAGAACTAGGGTTTTGACCTACGCGTAAAAATTTCCAGTGATTCAAACGATTTCTCTTGCACAAACAAAGCCTTATTTTAAAACACTCGAATAACACAAAAATGTTGACCTTTTTCACCCAAAGTGCTTAGATAGCTTATGCGTAGAAATGACCTACCCAATTCAGCGAGTTTAAAACTGAAGAAGAACACGTAAAGCTTCGAACTTTTTGCAAAAAACTGAAACTTTAGCACAAAATAAACCTTAAACCTCAAGAATCTTGAATTTTTAAGTGCAAAAATTAAAGCTTTAAGCGTGTCAAAGATGTATGTATAGCGAGAGCTTTACGCGTATGGTACCAAAACTTCAAAACAAACACAAACACTCCTAAACCATTGTTAGGCGATTGATACCAATTGTAGGACCTTAAACCTATCAACCTTATCACAAACCCACCACGTTATGCGTATAAATCGTTAAACACAAACACAAACTATGCGTGAAGATGAAAGAAATAAAGATGAGAAAGATGGTGACTTGATGTTAAAACCGTGTATGTGAGAAGAGAAAGATGAACACAATAAGTTGTATTGCTTCAAAGAAAACACACACACACACACACTCAAGCACACCCCTCAAATGAAACTTTGAGGGGTTTATATAGTACATTACATAAACGCCCTAATGGGCTTTGGATTGGGTCTCGTGGACTTGGATTGGATAACACATGATGAAAGGCTAGCTTAACTTAACTTATAGCCAATTAGCTTAGCCAATCCACGTCCGTTGACTATTCTAGCACGATATCTAACACACGCTACAAAGTTCCTAAATGTGAATGACCATCACTTCTAATAAAAACTATTAAGGCTAACAATATGGTACTTTCAAAAGCCCCCATGTCCATATTCAACTAAAAGTAAAATATGGGTCCCAATACCGTCTTCCACGGTGTATGGGGAGGTTAAAACGTAGACAGCCATACCCTTACCTAAGGTAGAGAGGCTGCTTCCGGTTCTACAAAAAGTAGAAAATGACCTCTGGCCTTGCAAGAGGTGAGGATCGAACCCTTAACCTCTGTCTCCAGAAGAAAAGGTGTTAACCACTTGATCCAACTTTGCTATTTTCATGTCCATATTCAACTAGACTACATTATTCTATGGAGTACGACCTTTTCAAAGCTATATTTATCTCTTGTAGTTAGTGAATAAGTTACTGTGGCACTGGAGTTTTAAGTGAAAAATCTACTTCTGGAGGCATTAACAAGTGATGAAACTGATAAATTAAAGATGAAATTGGTGTCACAAAATAAAATCTTAAGAATTAAATTCTTAATTCTTATTAACCTCTTGTAAATCTATTTCAAATACACTTTGGTGTTTTCTGCCAATCTGAAAACATCTTAAACTTGACCTGTAACTTTAACAATGGATGACAATTAGGTGTTTGTTACTAATTTTTTTTATAAAACAAAGATTGGTCAATTTGATCAACCTTGTATCACCAAATCATATATTAATTATACCAAAATTCTATTGATAAAACTAAAGCAAACAGGTTTTAGTCTTGGTGATATCAAGATAAATAATCAACCAAGAAAACTTTGGATTTAAGTGAACAAAGCCATATATGAATAACAGAATAACCATTTGAGGTTCAGCTAAAAGAAATTGATAAAATGAAGATAAGAAAAAAACCAAAATTTCCATTACCTCTATCTATACAAAATATTCTTCCCACTTTGCCTTTTGCTTTTATGGGTACCAAAATATACATTATATCATATCATTTAACCTATCCAAAAAAAAAAAAAACATTTCTATAACTAATTATAAACTACGTAGTACTATATAACCATCAACGAGTCCCCATAATAGTCAGCAATCCCAGAAGCAGCCCATAATTTCTCATTAAACGAATCTTGTAACTCATCAGGAATAAACGTTGTTCGACACAATGGACATGTTTTTTGGTCATGATCCATCCAACGGTCTACACAGCTTTTATGAAAAATATGTCTACAGTTGGTCAAGTTTCGAATCTCATCACCTGCCTCAAATTCGTATAAACAAACTGCACAGCTCTCTGGAGGGTCTACTAAGTCCGAAAACTTTACCACGGGTAAAAGTTCACGTATCAAAACAGCTGATATTGAAAAATGGCTAGTGTTCGAGTCAGGTCGGGTCGGGTCATGTGAGAATTCGGGCTCTAGGAAATCGCCTAGCCCGAATATTTGTAAAGTTGTGGAAATGAATTTACGAATGAGGCCAAGGAGTGTTAGGATATGGAGTAGTAGTTTTGGAAGGAATAGATCAGTGTAACCAACTGGGAAGCCCATATTTCTGTAAAGAGGTTCTGAGTCTGAATCTGAATTTCAGTTTACGGATAGGGGTTGGTGTTATGAATTCGAAGATTCGAGTTCGATAATGTTTGTGGGTTATGAAGAGATTAGTTTGGACTGGGAGAGGGTGTGGTGAGGTTTTTGGTGTTGTATATATAATGTAGTAGGAAGGGTTTGAAAGTGAAAAAGTGGGAAAGTTGAGGGGGTAGATGCAAAGTTGGTGAGAAATTATTGGGTTTTAAAGATTATTGTCACGCCAAGCAACTTTTAACTAATTGGATTATTTTCCATAAATTATGTGAACTTGATTAAGAGTTAATAAAATGATAACTTTTTTGCTCATAATGTGTTCCCTTGTTTTGGTTTTGTTTTATATGTTTGTGTGTTCAGAAAATCAATTATGTTTTTTCAAGGATAATTGTGACTTACTAAATTACTTATGTCAAACTCATAAGAACATTTTACATATAAATGAGCAAAAACAAGCACATGTAGATACCAAGACAACTGGCATGTCAAATCTATCAAAGAACCACTGAAAATCTATAATTACTACTAAAATTACCCAAGAAATTTAGTACATGGGACCAAATGGTACAAGTCATATCTATTTGTAACGAATGTGCAATGGCATCTAATGGTGGGAGCCATATGAATCATGTTTTGCATGAATGAATACTCCCAAAAAAACATTTCAGAAAAATGGACACTAAAAAACAAACAAATGAATACAAATGAAGCATGGCTAGTGGGTTTTCATTTATGGTGGCATGGTTGGTCCATAAGGTTTGGCTTTGTTGCATCTTTGGTGGGGGTGCTTGCCTAATTATTAGGTCTGCCCTTTTTAATGTGAATTTAAACCTTATACTATAAAATATTAGTGACCATAACAAATATTCTATATAACCCATATACAATCCATGGGGTCTTCAAGTTAGCCACAATCAAACGTTATTCATCATGTTGGCACGGACCTATGTGGTATAATAGATACCACGAATATTCTGACCATAAAAGCCTATATACAAAATGTATGCATATTTTATAATCATAGCACTATGACACTACATGCATGTTAAATTTAGTTGATTCATCACTATTATATCTAGCTTTTATACTTTCAATTGAAGAAAGAATATGACGTTGGTCGAAGTAATGAACTGGCCGAATACATTTGGGTTTTAACGAAAAGCAATGACGAAACATGTTGGTAGCATGCAAGTTAAGATTTATAAAGGGGTCAAAACTCTATAAACAAGTTGGTAAATAGACAAAGTTTTCCTTGTTCAAATAATTTGAGCAGGACAAATTTTACTCAAATGTATGCGACTTATATGCGTGTAAAATCAGTTGTTAAATTATGCATGAGTTCTTGGAAATGGCTTCAAAAGAGAGATTTAATTCAGTTAGTGTATGTAAGTGGATAATGTTGATAACTCAATACATATGAGTTTTTCTATACCAAACATTTGATCATGATATATATCAGTTGATGAAAGTGTAAAAGCTACTAGATAATCGATTTTTCTTAAGTACTAGTTGGTCAATTAATATCTTGATTAGTTCAACTAAACTACTAATAAAGTATCACTTTAGTTATACAAGTTTGATTGTGTGCAAGAACTAAGAACCAATCCACCTCACCCATGGGGTCTAATCTAAGATATGTCTAATAAAACCAGAACACAAAGACCCACTTCAACCAGAAAAGGTTAAAAGAAATTTATAAAAACATTAACTATAAAATAAAAAATAATAATTAAAAATAGACTACACATTGATACCGAAATCTACATCTAATGCCCGACCGCTTGGACCGGACCTCATCTTAGCACTCCACCGGTCCACTTACTTGTGCCTCCCTCTTTCTTTTTGATTTTTGTCTTTTCCTTTGTCTTTGTTGAGGGGGGTTTTCTTATTTAAAAAGGTAGGTGCGCAACACTTTCCCGATTAGGGGTGAGTATTGGGTCAAACCTGACTCGAATCGATAAAAATCAACACGACTGGAAAACCGAAAAAGGAAAAAACTTAAATCGAGAACCGATCCGAGAAATAGATATCAAAACTGAAACTGAACAGAATAACTCGGTTTGGGTCAGTTTTCGGGTTTCGAAACTAAAAAACCGACAAAAACCGAATCGGGCAGAAACCGAACCGAAACCAACAAAAACCGAAATAAATATACAAAACCGAAACCTAACCGAAAAAGGTCGGCGCGGTTCGGTTCGGTCCGGTTTCGATCAGTTTGTTGGTTCGAGTTGGTTTTCGGGTGGATTTTCTCAGCCTATTCCCCATAAAAAATTTTAATGTGTTATTTTATCGTCACGTCAATATCTCCCCAATAACATATTAATAACTAAAACATACTTCTTAACAAAAAAATAATAATAATTGTTATTGATGCATGTGAATCTTAGTTTTTTATTATTCTTTTATTAAAACAAACACATTTAATTAAACTAAAACTAAACTTACAATACATAGAATAAAATACGACATTTCGATAAAAATAAAAGTACAATGCATAAAGAGACTACATTTCGCCTTATTGTTGTCGTTCTAGCTGTCGTTGTCAAAGATGATTCACAAGATCATTGTAGCCACCCGTAAATTTCCTAGTCATTCGTCTCATGTAAAAACGAAATACTCATTTATCTTGATTTAACTAAACGATCTTAAGCATTTTCACGCCGGAATTTTTACTTTTAATTGAAACATGCAACCACGGGTAACATTGATAAACGAATGAAGCAAATTAATTATTTATTGACAATTACTGATGATCAAAACACGATAACGAGAGGTTATCTCGATAAACGAGTCCGCTCGCATACTGACGCGAATAACGACATAACGGATATAACTTAATCTCTATGTGATGATAAAAACATGTTATTACGTCTTCCTAAACGTTCCTAAAAATATAATCTTTATGCTTTTCGGATAACTGGAAGGCACGTTTATGCAAAAGTTCGACAAAACACGGGGTACATTTAATATTGTATTAATAATAAAAATAAAACCTACTAATCCTAATCCCCTACTAGCCCTCACACATTAACCACAAATAACTTTTATTTTTATTTTTTTTGGCTCTCTTCCCTTCCCGAAGTAACTTCACAGGTTAAAGTATTGTCTCCATCACCTCCTCCCTTTCTCTCTTCCCCAAGATTAATACATCATTTTCTAATCTTGCATTTCTCTGCTTCCCATTATAGAGTCACGAGACCTCCTCAATTCCTCCAATTTGATTTTGATATTCGCTAAATTTATTCTATCACAAGACCCACATCAAGAAAGTGTAGTCAAAATCTCCTTCTTTAGTTTCTTCTTAGGGCTGTCGAACCCACATGAGATCTCACAACTTCAAACTCACTCACAATATCATCACAAGAACAAGGATTTGCTAAGAGTTGATTTATTTTCTTTTGCTCCTTGTAACCGGCACGCACACACACTCGTGGCCGGACACCACCAAAGACTCCGTCGTCATCACATCCTTCACCATCATGCCACTATCATTTTCAAGTTATCAAGACACCAAGGAGGTATTAGGTCGTGTAGTGGGTCACGATGGTGTTGGATTCCTGGCGTTTGGGTTTGCGTCTTCACTATCCCCCGTCTCTAGTTTTGTTAGACCTCTTTTGGTAAGTATTAGTATAACCCAGTTTCATTTCCATTTTTTTAGTTATTTAATTAAACCTGGTCATGACAAACTTGTCATTGAGTTCATGGAATAGAATCTGGATGTAGACATGTTTTTTTAAAGCGTTTTGCCAAATAATTCGTGTGGTTAACTTGGGTTAAAATGGCGTTTTGTCAGTGGTTGTGGTCTCGGTTCGACCCGTTTTGGGTCACGGTTTGTACAAAAGTGTCATTTGACTTCGGAGGTAACAAGTCAGATTAATTTTGTATCCGGGTGAAGATTTAAATCTATTTCTGAAACGTATCCCGTGTGGTAAGAAACTGATTTGATTCTTGTGGTTAAAGTCGTGTTTGGAAACGTGTTTGAATCAATCCATGTGGTAAGAAAATTAATAAGAGGTGTATGTTCGTTGAACGAGTCAGATTTGACCCGTATTAGTCACGAGTCGATTGTGGTACAAATTTCATGTAAGTGGTGGTGATAGTCGTATAAAATGTTTTGGTTCTACATTAAGTTGCGGTTGAAATTGGTTATTGATTTGTCCTGTTAAGGTTAGAACCCGATTTGGGTCTCGATTAGTATTAGTTCTTTTGTGAGCGTATATGTGTTTGGTTAGTTTGTCTAAGCAAATATTTGAGCCATGAGGTTATATAACGAATGTTTAATATTTATCAAATTCGGATACCGGGCTATCATGTTGTCTTGGATCATTGGTACCTTGCGAGTAATTCTATGTAACTAAATAGCTAATATGGACTTATACTGAATATTAACCTTTGGAAATTTGACATATATTAGACATATCGGACACATTGGACTCGAGACGGATCTGATATACATTAGACTCACGATGAATATAATATAGTAGACTCGTACCGGACTTAAATACAAAGCTAATAATAAGTAATATTAAACTTGTAATATCATTATTGAATTTATAAACTTCTAAACTCATAATTTTATATTGATAATATTTTATTCCTATAAAACACGACAAAAGTCTAGACTTATGTTTTATTAAATAATGAAACCTTTATTAGAGTTTTTTTTATAAAACTTAATTTACTTTTCTAAACTATCCAGAATTACATGGTAAATGCCTAAGACTCTACCAGTTACTCGCTTAATTACTTAATTGCTAGTTGATCCTTACTTGCTTAGTTCCTTTTATATGTTTTATACTTTGGCGTGTGTTCTTGAGTCTTGGTCATTACTTCTCGACTTTTCTTTATAATGTATTGGGATATACATTACGCTTTAGTGTGAGTTATATGTGGAGTTTGATAGACTCCTTGAAATCGTTTTGAGCCTCTAGGGTTAACAATAACATAGATTAAGAACATGCACAGCGAAATTAAAACAAACATAAATGTTATTAACACAAGGTTTCTTTCAACATCACCTCCAATATATTAATACGTGTTATCTAAACTATAACAGGGATCTAAGACACCTCAGATTTTAGGGGTTAACTAAACTAACTTACCTAGGCGTTTACAAGACAATACGCCTAGGACACACACACACACACACCTTTAGTCGACTACATTATGAAAGACTTAATTAATTAAAACCTACACCCCATATTCTCTTTATATACTAGAGGATTAGGGTTTACAAATCTCTACGAAGGACTAAATAATAAATCTTCTTTTGCAAGCAAGTCCTTCCATCTTTTTGTAGATTTCCTTCTTTGTCACTTAAAGCCCTTTGTTGATCCCAGTTGAGCAAACGATCTTTTATAGAAGCTGACTTGAATAATATAATCTGTTAAACACTACGCGGAATTTAACGTTTAACCTTAAGAAGAATAACAGTAATTATCACTAAACACCTCAATATTTTATTAATACGAATACTCTGAATAGTATTAGGGTTTTACAACTTTGAAGTGTATCGACTTTAGATATAACTAAATATGTATATCTAATCTAAACCTAGGACCTCCTTTTATAGGCTAAGGAGTCATTTACAATATACAATACATAACCTACAAGATAACTATCTTTACTATAATTATCTAAATACAAATCTCTAAACCGAATTAACAAGCTAGCATTACTTTGTTACATAAGCAGTGGGTTGATACTACTACTAGCCATGGTTAGACATCATTAGTGGTTACATTCCTTCTAGCCGTGGTTTCATTTGTGCTGGCGGTGGTTCCACACTTAGCTTAATTCCTTTGTTACATAGCAGAACCTAAAACCCAACAATCCTCCCCTAAACTTGATATGTTCTAACAGAATTATCAAGTTTCCTTTAAGCTCAAAAGCTCTTACTTGGAAGATGTATCCAAACACCCAGCAGCCTCCTCAGTCTCCATATCTGACCCTGACTCTTCATCAACAGCCTTAGATCTATTTGCCATTCTTTTCAATCTTCCTAGAGGCTTGCCTTTAATGGCTAGAGGACCTTGCAGATCAACAATCATCTCAATCTTCAAGAACAACTCATCAATCATTGGATTTGTAGACTTAGTCCCCTGTGGTGCAAGTTTGGCTTCCAACATCTTCCTGGCTACATTCTTGGTCAGTGGATAGTCTTTATCAATGAACATGAATATCTTCTCCTGTGTAGTCTGAACAGCATGTACTCTGCAAGGCTGATATAGCATCCATTCTACCACTTCACAGTCTTCCCAAAATTTATCTTCTGGATTGGGATGAAACATGTTCTTCACAGCTGTCCACACAACCCTTGCAAAAGTTCCACTTGGTCCAAACTTACCATATCTGAACTCCATGATCTTCCACAGTTGTTCCAGATCAACTTTAGACATACAAAACAACAAAATGCCAAAATTGAAGTATGTACTTTTCCATCCATCTCTTCTAGTAATCTCAATAACTTCTTTTTCAGCTGTTGTTATAATCTGCCAATCTACAATAGGATGAATAGATCTTACTGGTGTAGGATTAACAGGTTCTTCTGTTTGATCACATACCATAAGATACATTTTCACTCTTTCTTCCTTACTCATCTCATCATCCAACTTCTGTTTCTTAGAACTAGACTCCTTCTGAATAGCTTCTTTCCTCTTTTTTCTGTTCTTTATCCACTCTTCTTCTTTCTCATAATTCATAGGAATGAGGTCATCACATCTTCTTTTGCAAACTTGATAGATCTCCTCAACTTGCTCAATAGAACAGTTTCTCAAGTTTACATTAACTTTCATATCCATGTGCCTGATAAACTTCATCATTTGATTTCTCTTTTCTTGCTTGGTTGGAGGTTTATTCTTTTTTTCTTTATAATCTCTAAATGCTCTTTCTTGTTTCATTTGTTTCATCTTCTCAACCAGCATTTTTGTTTTTGTGTCAATATCCAATTGACCCCATTCATACTCTGTCCACTCCTTCTGTATCATCTCAGAAGCTTGAAGTAATGGTTGTTCCTTGTTCCACTCTTCAATCAATTTCAGAGAAGCTTCTTCATCCTCTTGCTTTTTCTTTTCTATAGCCATATCTTCAGCATGATACCTATCTTGTAACCTTTTAGAAACTTCATGATCATGTGCAATCTGCTCCTCCCTACTTTCAAACTCAATTTCTTCTTCTTCAGGTTCTGCAATTTCTTTACCCTTTCCAATATCTGGTTGAACCACTTTAGTCTTTACAGGCTCACCAATTTTCAAACTTCCCAAGGGTTTAGGTCCAGTTGGTTTAAGTATAATAGGAAAAAGCACAATATTGGGTTCAGTGTTTGATAAGGTTTTACTTAAGTTCAGCAGTGTACTAGCAACCTCCTTCTCAGCTTCCTTAGACTTTGGTGGTGATGTGACAGTGGTTGTGATTAAAGTAGAAGTGGTTGTGATAATAGTAGACGTGGTTGTGATAGCAGTGGGTGTATCTGAAGTAACAGTTGATAAAATTACCTTAGAAGTAGTTGTAGCAGTGGTTTCTTCTGTACTAGCAGTGGATACAACAACAATAGCAGTGGTTGTTTCCTGCACCACTTCTTCCTCTTTTTCTTCAACAATAGATTTTAAAGCATTATTTATCACTGCAGCTTTTCCTTCCATATTAGTCACCATATAATCATCCCCATTATCACCACTATCCAAATCCAAATGTAAATCCTCCCCTGAATCCATGCTTCTACTCCTCCCCTGTTTGGATATATCCTCCAAACTTTGATCCATTGAGGAGCTTGCCTTCTTGCCCACCTTCTTGACTCTCCTGAAAGCATGAACCCCTGGTCTCCTTCGTCTCTTCAAGACAGATACCCTGTGCTTCAACCTCTTGATAGTGCCAGCTTGAGAGGTTGTCAGTTCCTGAAGACCAGTGATTGTTGACTCAATGTTGGTACATTTTGCCGTCAATTCCTTTAAAAGTTCAAGTATATTCTCACCACTTCGACCTGTGTGAACTGGTCCGAGAGGTGGATCCCTGGAATTGTCATTATGCACAAAATCAGTACCCGTCAATTCATGTTTAGTTTCAAGTCTATCCTCATCACTTCGAGCTGTGTAACCTGCTCTGAGAGGTGAATCATGGGAGTGATCTAACATAGCATCAGACCGAGCCTGAACATCTATATACCCCAAATTAGTCGGTTGGCTGGGAATTCCTCCACCTGTGCTGAATTACATAGAACTCAGTGGTTGGGTCTTATTGATGTTTTCACTGACATGCTCAGCATCTAAGCCTGAAGCAGTAATGAAAGCCCTTCCACTCATGTCACCTTCATCACTTGTGCCAGCCTCATTTACAACACCACTAACACCAACCTGAGGTATCTTGGTGCCCTTCCTCCTCCTTCGTTGAACTAAAATCCTTTGGGGTTCAGTTGTTAAGGGTAAGTGTTCAGCAGTGGGTTCAGATGGGTTAGCAGTGGGTTCAAAGGTGGTAGCAGTGGGTTCAGCAGGTGATGGGTTGGGTTGTGAATTCTCCTCTTCTACAATTTTTGGAAAGTTGAGCATGTGAGGAAACAAAGGTGTAAGAGTTCCTGAAAAGTTTGGACTCTTCTTCATATGAGCAAGCACCTTAGATATCATATGAAGTACTTCATACTTCCTTTTATGAGGAATGGGATATGTGATTTGATTTTAAACTATCAACTGAACAAACCTAGGATATAAGTAATATTTTCCCTTCTCCTTAATGTTTTTCAGAAAACCATCAAATATCATCCTAGACCAATTGAATACCCTTACTTGTGATAGACAGATGATAGCAGTTGCAATATTTGATGGGAACTCATCAAAGCCAGTTATATTATTACACACATAAGCAAAGTATGAATCAAAAACTTCCATTGGGGAGAAAACATAACTTTATGAAACTTAATCCTATAGCCTCTTCTCTCATAACCCATTCTCTCTAATCCGTCAAATATCTCATCATTAGACAAATTAACAACCCCTTCAAAGATCATCAAGCTTCAAAACACCTCTAATCTCTTCCTCTGTGACTAGAATCTCCTGTGCATCAACAACAGTTCTAACTACCTCTACTCCATCCTCCTCCTTAATTTCAAAGATTCCACCAAAACTGATGAATGTAAGATTTAGCAATGATGGGTTCAACAGTTAAAGCATAGTGAATAGGAGTGTGTTTGATGAAATCAATCATTTCATGGAAACCTTCTGAATGGTTGTTCTTAACTAGGTAAGCGACTAGGTTGTGGGTTGTAGAATACTCAGATGCCATTGTGTGTTGTAGGTGAAGAAGATGTGGGATTTGTAAAAATATCAGTTGGGAGTGGTTAGGGTTTGTGATTAGCGCCGATTGAGAGTGTTTGAATGAACAATTTAATGATCGGCAGTGATTTGGGCATTAAATACGTTATCACCAAGATGTTACAAAACAGCCCCTCTAGTTTCCATATTCAACAAACCTACACTAGCAGTGGATAGACCACAACTAGCAGTGGATAAATAACACCAGCAGTGGAAACTTCACCCATACTCCAACTCTTTGACTAAGACTTCATAGCAAAATCTTTGCCAAAAATAGTGATATCATGCGTTGATTTGAAGGATTACACTCTTACACTAATCTATTTACTATTTTTATTTATTTTTTATCAGCTACTCCAACAGCTCCAAAATCTCCATAATGTACAAAATCTCCTCCAAACCTGCATGTCACAAACACAAACCAAACACTAGAATCTTTGTTAAGGTTAGCAGTGGTTAAGAATAACTAGAAGTGTTTACAAGATGTGTACTGGCAATGCTTATACAATGTGCTGAGCACCCAGTAAAATAGTCAACTCCAAGTCATTACTCGTCCACCTTAAGTCAAAGACTTCATTTACTCCTCAACAACTCACACCTTCCATACATTTAACTCGATGATTTCTCTTTAACTCTATTTAAGAACATATGACCCACAAACACCACATATCACTTACATTCCCAAAAAGCTTTCTTTCTCAAAACCAAAAAGATCATAAAAAATGAGTAACTCAAGAAATCCCATTGAGATCTCATCTGATTCATCAGAAAGTCCACCTTCTAACAATGCATGGGAAAACTATTTCCCCCCAAAGAACACATCAATCACCTTCATGAGTACAAACACTGCTCCTGTTGGACCTTCTGCTATTCAACCAGTACCCCAAGAAGCTCTCATGAAAGGAACAAGTTCTGAACTGAGCTCCATGCCAAGCTATGTGTCACCTTATGAGGACACAGATGATGAAGCTTCTTCCAGAGTGTTGATTGTTGCTCCCTTGGCAGAGATTCCACCACCAGAACCACTCTCAGCTCCACCAGTTCAAGCACTCCTTACAGCTCCAACACAACCATCTGGTCCTTCCTCATCAACTCCTTCAAAGAGAGAGCAAGTGATGGGTCTCCCTTGCCCAAAAGTGTGGGATGTGATTGGGGGCCAAGGAGTTAAGAAGACCATGCCATCATGGAGAATAGGAAAGAGGTAAAGGGAGTAGCCTGGTGGTTGTCTTTATGTAGTAGTCTCTTGATGGTAGTCCTTAGTTGTTGTCTTTTGTGATGTACTCTGATGTACTGGTTTCTGATGTAAGGAAGATGGTTGTATCACTGCATCTCAGGATGCAGTTCATAATATTAAATAAAACCTTCCTTGTTGCCTTTAATATCCATTGCTACATACTGATTGTGATTTAACTTTGATCTGCAAAATTGTTAGTGGGAACAAAAATACCAGGCAGTGGATAAAAATTAACCTAGCAAAGACTAAGATCTACCAATAGCAGTACATTCAATTTACAAACTTTGACAAAACAAATTTGAGACTTAGAGATTTAGCATGCCAATACTAACTACAAGATACTGAAACCTCTCCACATCAAAAGCTTTTGTGAGAAGATCATCAACATTGAAGTCAGTATGAATTTTAACCATTTGAATTAAGCGTTTCTCATTACAATCTCTAATAAAGTGGTGTCTTATCTCAATATGTTTAGTTCTAGAATGCAAAACTAGATTTTTAATGATGCATATTGTACTGTTATTGTCAATGTAAATCTTAGTATGCATGAAATTGTACCCAAAGTCCAACAATTTATTCTAAATCCAAAGAACTTGACCACAACAACTAGCAGCAGCCACATACTCAGCTTCAGTGGGGAATTGCCACAATTGTTCCGCTTCTTACACCGCCATGAAATAAGCCCGCTTCCCAAAAACTGACATCCTACAGAGTAGACTTTCTATCCAAACTAGCTCCAAAGATAATCACTCACCAGTATAGGCCACCAAATCAAAAGGTGAATCCTTAGAATACCAAAGGCCCAATTTTGGATGACCCTTAAGGTATCTAAAGATCCTCTTCACATCATTCATGTGTGCTGTGTTAGGTGTAACTTGAAATCTTACACACACACATACTGAGAACATAATATCAGGCCTAGAAGCAAAGGAGATACATCAAAGACCCAATCATGGATCTATACAGTTTCACATCAACTCTAGGACTTCCATCATCAGGTAGCAGTGGTTTCTGTGTTTCCATGGGTGTACTTGCACTCTTGACATCCTGAAACCCAAACTTCTTCAAAATATCTGCTACATACTTGTCTTGACTGATGAAGATTCCATCAGTCCTTTGTTGAATCTGTAGTCCCAGAAAGAAAGTGAGTTCACCCATAGAACTCATCTGAAACTTATCATGCATAAGTTTCTCAAAATCAATGCACAGCTCCTTATTAGTTGAGCTAAAGATGATGTCATCTACATAAACCTGAACCAATAATATATCATCCTTGAGCTTTCTTATAAACAATGTCTTGTCAATCAAACCTATCTTGAAGCCATTGTCCATCAAATAAGTAGAAAGGTACTCATACCATGCCCTAGGAGCTTGATGCAACCCATACATAGCCTTATTCACCCTGTAGACCTTATCAGGATGATCAGGATCTTCAAAACCAGGAGGTTGACAAACATATACCTCCTCATCAATTGTGCCATACAGAAAGGCACTCTTAACATCCATTTGATACACCACAAAGTTTTTGAATGAAGCATATGCCAAAAACAATCTTATAGCTTCAATTCTGGCAACAGGGGAAAACACTTCATCATAATCCAAACCTTCAGTTTGTGTGTATCCTTGAGCAACCAACCTTGATTTGTTCCTGACCACTATACCCCCTTCATCCCTTTTGTTTCTGAATACCCATTTAGTTCCAATAGCCCTCTTTCCATTAGGTAGATCAACCAATGTCCACACCTCTTGAAGTTTGAATTGTAACAGCTCCTCTTGCATTGATTCAATCCAACCTTCTTCTCTTAATGCTTCTTCAACTCTTTTGGGCTCCTTTTGTGATAAAAAGCAAGCAAACAAATAGTTTTGCAAGTCTTGATGACTGTTCCTTTTGTGAAGTGACCTTGCAAAGAAACCTTATTCAGTAAAGGTTTTATTAGCCTTGCTTCTTGTTTGAACTGGGGTATTCAAGTTGCCAAGTATTTTCTCTTTGGGATGATTCTTATGAATCCTGGTGGTAAGAATTGGATTTTCTATCATGACTGGTTCAAAATTAGTAATATCAGCATCTTTGAAATAGTCATCCATGTTCTCATCATCAGTGGGAGTATCCATTTCTTCCAAGGCAGGCATGTTAGGGTCAGGTGGATACTCCTCAGAATCAACTAGTGGCCTATCAGTGTTTCCAAAGAAAGGACTGCCATCTGTACTTGCAGCAGGGGATTCCGTTGAACTAGCAGTGGTAGAATTTGGCTTAGCAGTGCTTTCAGCAATTTTCCTCTGCTTCTCAATTTCTTCTACTGACACTGAGTTATCTTGAAACAACTCTTCCTTATCTTGATGATGATCTCCTTTGTTGCATGAATCCAGATCATCACCATTTGAGGGACTCTGCTTT
This sequence comes from Chrysanthemum makinoi, assembly GCA_910596185.1. Taxonomy (NCBI): domain Eukaryota; kingdom Viridiplantae; phylum Streptophyta; class Magnoliopsida; order Asterales; family Asteraceae; genus Chrysanthemum; species Chrysanthemum makinoi. Next base: position 185,190,256 of record OU343222.1, on the reverse strand, counting down.
TCAATGATGGGTGAGACATAACCAACTTTCCACTTTTCAACCAAATAGAACTCTTTTGGAGAATCATCTTCCTTAGAATTTTTTCCAGGATCAGAATTCTTTTGTGTACCTGCATCAACATTAGTGGAAGTACCTGCAATGATTGGCTCATAATTCATAGACTTGGTTAGCATATCAATATTAAACAGCCACTCTGGTCCTTTTGTCTCAACACTAGGAGTTCCTTCATTAAACTGAACATGTAGGTTCTCTTCAACAATTTTAGTCCTCCTATTATATACTCTAAAGGCTTTGCTATTGAAAGAATAGCCAAGAAAGTATCCATCATCTGCCTTTTCCTCAAAGTTTCCTAGGTTGTCTATGGTATTCAAGATAGTAACAGGACACCCAAAAGGTTTTAGGAAATCTATCATAGGCTTCCTATTATGTAACAACTCATAGGGGGTCTTGTTATAAGGCTTCACTACCTTACTTCTATTCTGCACATAACATGCAGTTCCTACAGCTTCAACCCAAAAGGTAGTTGGTAACTTAGATTCTGATAACATAGTTCTTGCAACCTCAATTAGTGTCATATTTTTCCTCTCAGCTACTCCATTTTGCTAAGGTGTCCTAGCAACACTAAACTATCTTTATATACCCTTAGCCACACAAAACTGATTCATAACATCATTTTTAAACTTAGTTCCATTATCACATCTGATTACTTTGACCTTATGGTTCAACTGATTTTCTATCTTAATTATGAAACTCTTGAGTATCTCACTAGTTTCACTCTTAGATGCCAAAAAGTATACCCAAGAAAATCTGCTATAATTATCAGTAATAACTAGGCAATACTGCTTATGGTTCAAACTTCTAACAAAGGTAGGGCCAAATAAGTCCATATGAAGCATAAACAGTGGTTGATTTATGGTGTTTACAGTCTTGGTCTTCCTGAGAAATCCTATTGTTTGTAGACACAAAATCAATATTCTGAGAAGAATAGGATGAGCCAGCAATATTCTTCTCAGACTCATAAACCTTCAAGTTTTGTAGAGATTGACCAAAGTCATCTTTTCAAAATCATCTTTATTCCTCCACACAACTGTATGCATAGCCCATTCAGGTGACAAGCTTCTAATGAACTTGATATTTATGTCTTCTTGAGCAACTTTATAGTCCACCAATTTCAATTGACTTATAAGCTTCTACAATCTGTTGTAGGTTCCATCAAGATTCTCTTCACTGAGAGCAGTGAAATATTCAAGCTGATGCTTGAGCATATTCTTCCTTGATTTTCTGGTAGCATCATTACCAAAGAAACCTTTGCTCAATTGCATCCATCAATTCTTTAGCAGTCTCGTACTCCTGAAAGTCCATAGAATATTCATTAGGTATTCCCATACTGAGAATACTGTGCGCCTTAATCTCGAGCTTCCTTTGAGCCTTGTCAGGTTCACTAATAATTCCAACAGGTTTACCATCAGGACCCTTAGTGGGTAAAGTATCACCCTTCTCAATCACCTCCCAGATGTTGTAGTCAATCATGCGAATGTATTGCCTCATTCGCATCTTCCATACTTGATACTCACCTTGCTTCAAAGATGTGTACCTTTGAGGCAGTAACCATGTGAGTTTCGTCAGACATCTTAACTTTGTTGAATTAGAACAAATCTGAGTAACACGACTTCTTCTTGATCACAGCTTCTAGATCACAAGCTCTAATACCACTTATTGATCCCATTTGAGCAAACGATCCTTTATAGAAGCTGACTTGAATAATATAATCTGTTAAACACTACGCGGAATTTAACATTTAACCTTAAGAAGAATAACAGTAATTATCACTAAACACCTCAATATTTTATTAATACGAATACTCTGAATAGTATTAGGGTTTTACAACCTTGAAGTGTATCGACTTTAGATATAACTAAATACGTATATCTAATCTAAACCTAGGACCTCCTTTTATAGGCTAAGGAGTCCTTTACAATATACAATACGTAACCTACAAGATAACTATCTTTACTATAATTATCTAAATACAAATCTCTAAACCGACTTAACAAGCTAGCAGTACTTTGTTACATAAGCAGTGGGTTGATACTACTACTAGCCGTGGTTAGACATCATCAGTGGTTACATTCCTTCTAGCCATGGTTTCATTTGTGCTAGCAGTGGTTCCACACTTAGCTTAATTCCTTTGTTACACAGCAGTACCTAAAACCCAACACCATTGATGTTTCATTCTTTATTGTTTTGTATCATCAAATCAATAAACCCAACAATCTTCCCCTATTTGATGATGACAAAACAAACACGGTTCTTGTACGAACTTCCCTAGACGAAGTAGCAGAAGTTGAGATAATTAAATCTCACCATGAATGAAACATTCTTATCTTCCCCTTAATCCATGCCATCGCACTCCAACATCTCTTCCCCTTTTTGTTATCAACAAATAGGAAATGTAAGCAGTAGAAACTTCCCCTTGAGTGGTGCATGAACATCAAGTGATTCTTCAAATCTGTAAGCTCCTTGTAATGATCACTTATAAAGAAAACCAAATATAACAAACTTGATGAAGAAGTAAAATAACCCAAAATTGTGTCTTATGTCTTGTACTATCCACGTGACGTTGAACTTATACTAACACCATATAAGTAGACCGCAATCTCTTGACAAAATCCTCATCTTCAATGAGACACTGAGCACTACAATGTAACTCCTTTAAGTGATAGTTAACTAGGTCTTCATCCATCCACCCCTTGACATATGAAAACTAGAATTTTCAAGTCTTCGTCAACATCCTTTAAGCACGAACAAGTTATCTACAAAGTGTAACACCCACTTTGAGATATGATAAGAACACAAACCTGTGAAACTCAACTAAAACATCAAATTAATGATATTTAACCTTCTTCGTAGTCATTTTTTCAATAAAACAAAAAACGAGCTTTTTAAATTTTTTTAAGAACAAAGTCCAAACTCCTTTTGTGTGTGTGAACCAATCTCCGGTGTGTATGTCGTCCATCATTCTTCAAACCATACGAGAACCAAAAAGTACATTCTATCCGATATCGATCAAAACTAGCAGCGGAAACAATTTATATCGGACAACGCTAGCAGTATAAAAATATCGAGCAGCAGTATTAACAATCCTATAGCAGTACTAAAATTCCTACTAGTAGTAGAAACTCAAATTAATTCACCATCTCCACTTGCAATTAATGACACCGACCACTATTTTATTCTCATCATCGTCCCATGTGCTCACCACTTTGCAACAACCAATCAAGATCCGAATCAGTACAAGGTTACATTAATTCACCAACTGACCAATTCATATTTGCAATAGATGACAAATCCCACATAGTATAATATACCAAACACACAAATATTCTAGGGTAGCAGTAGTTAATATAGTCATCCAATGATTGAATGATGCCACCACCGACCCATGATGATAAAAGTATGAGATAAATCATTAAATCACACCGACCCACTTATCTCAAATTTGTACGAGGTTCCAACAATCCATGCAATCTTGCTATACCAGTACTTCAATTGGTTCACAGTCTTTGTTGTACGTGACTGTTGGAAGAAACCAACAACAATAATATTGATGTTCTTCATGTTTCAACATTGTCAAAAGAAATTCTAAGCTTCCCATATCCAACATGCAAAACCCTTGAAGCCCACTGTTGCATTTGAGATAGCAGTAGCATTGGTAAGAAAACGCTAGCAGTGGAACCGAGTACTAGCAGTGGTAAACGATAACGTAGCAGTGGTAACGAGCGAACACTAGCAGTGGTAACGAACGAGTGTAGCAAAGGATAACTGTTGAGTAGCAGTGATACGAGAACAGTAGAAACATGCGATCACTAATAAACTCCATTATACACCATCGATCAAAGTTTTTCCCAACGTATAACCAATCTGCAAGTTTCTTTTTGTTTCTGATCAAGTACGAGATCAACTCTATAACATATAGACCAGAATTAAAATTTACCTAGTACACATCTTAAACAGAGATCATCATGCAAATTAGAATATATACAAATTTCATCTTGTAGATTAGGGTCAATACTTTCATTGTTTAATAGTGGTCCCCAAACCTCAAGTTGTAACAGCAGCAATCATAGGATAAACCATGTTGTAATCTTCAAGATTAAGCATCATGATGAATTAACGCATGACATAGAGGCAGCAAGCAACATATAACCAACTTCTACAATGATATGATTCAACAGAAAACGAAATCTAAGAAGTTGATATTCGAAAAACTCTAAAAACTCGACTTTTAAAATCTCCCTCTGCAGCCAAATTCGACAGCCTGTAATGTTCGTATAAAAGCTTAGATCGACGATCCCTCTGGTGAAACGTTAGATGGGTATATAGAGAAGCTCCAGTAAAAATTATAGCCCGATCCAACGGTTCACGAAAACGTTATCACCTCTTGATAACAGTGCTGCAGAAAGTTGCGAATTTTTGACAACTTAGAATTTTTCTTCCTTTTTGCCAAGAAAACCTTGTGAATCCCTAGGTAACGAGCTCCCTGAGCTTTGATACCAATTGTGGAGTTTGATAGACTCCTTGAGATCGTTTTGAGCCTCTAGGGTTAACAATAACATAGATTAAGAACATGCACAACGGAATTAAAACAAACATCAATGTTATTGACACAAGGTTTCTTTCAACATCACCCCCAATATATTAATACGTGTTATCTAAAATATAACAGGGATCTAAGACACCTCAGATCTTAAGGGTTAACTAAACTAACTTACCTAGGCGTTTACAAGACAATACGCCTAGGACACACACACACACCTTTAGTCGACTACATTATGGAAGACTTAATTAATTAAAACCTACACCCCATGTCCTCTTTATATACTAGAGGATTAGGGTTTACAAATCTCTACGAATGACTAAATAATAAATCTTCTTTTGCAAGCAAGTCCTTCCATCTTTTTGTAGATTTCCTTCTTTGTCACTTAAAGCCCTTGATGTTTCATTCTTTATTCTTTTGTATCATCAAATCAATAAACCCAACATTATATTTGGCGTGAGTACATCTCGAGTCTTTGTTTTCTTACCACCACACGAAACGTTAAAACTAAACTTTTTGAGATATTGATAATGGACTTTTGAAATCCTTGATACGAATATTCCACGAATACTAAGACACGTTGTCTTTCGGAAACTCATTTACTTTACGATACATATTCTGAGATAAGCGGTACACTACTAGGTCGAGCCGATGACGAGCCGTTGTGCCTGTAATCTTGTAATCGTTGTGCGATGCCACACCGTGATATTACTTTGTTTCATTTCCCAATGTTATTCGTGATTGTATCGATTCTTGCATTGCTTTGGACTAAGGTGAGTTCATAGCCCCACTTTTACTCTTTTAACTGTTTTATAAAATCCTTGGGGGAGAATACATGCTACTACTACTTTTATGATCACAATTGCTTGAAAACTATTTCTATTTTGCTGTTCTCTTGATATTATTATTATGCCTAAGTTGTTTGCCAAAAGACCCCTACATCATGAACCATTAGTCACGGGCGAGTGAACGCAGATATTGTGGATAGTACTATGGGGATTAACGACCCCATCTTGGTTATCGGAAATAACCGGGGCGCACTATATTTGAATTGCATTAGGTAATTGGCAATTACCTCTCTAGGGGCAAAAATCACATACACCAGTAATTTAGTGTATGCAGTTGAGTCTTGGTGTCATGAGCTTAGGGCAATAATATCAACTTTCCATTTTGGGCGTATAACATCTTAGCCCAGGTTTACCAAGACTTTGTATGCGTACATCGTTGATTTTGAAAACTGATATATCTTGTGATCAACTACTTTATTACTAAACCTATGAATTCACTCAACCATTGTGTTGACCTTTTTAGCATGTATTTTCAGGATGAAAAGGTGATAGCTAACTCTGGAGGCGTTTGGGCATTGGCATGGCATGGTCATAGATGACTCTGATATTTGTATTTGGGACCACATTTTGTTAATGGGCCATTTTCCGCAACAATTCAACTTTGTAAATGTAAACTTTGTTTTACTACTATAAATGAAATCTTTTAAGAAAAATCTATATTTTTCACCTTGTGTTATGATCCAAATTGAGTAGCACCCCAAAAACCTTTTCTTCCGCTGCAAACCATTTTGGGGGTGTTACAGATGGCATCAGAGCCTGGGTTATAGAGAACTAGGTATTTTTCAAACCTAGACTATAACCGTTTTTACAAAAACTTAACACTATGACTGACACATGCCTGCCTGCCAAGCTGATTGCCTCACTTATGACTTGTTGAAGTCATCCTCGATAAGATATGTGTTTATTTGTTAGATCATACATATTGTGTTGTTGATGATTCGGGTGGTCTAGGGAGATGATTATACAAGAATGCCATCTTAGAGAGAGAAAGAGATGAGATGGTGATCTTTTAGAGAAGGAAAGTAAACAAAAAGAAAAGATTAGATTGAAGTACCACCCCTTCCAAGGATGGAAGGGGTATTTATAGTTACAACTAATACGTCCTCTTGACGGACTGTGGATCAGGCATACAGTGGGTAAAGACCCGTCCTTCCTCCACGGTGTTACTCTAAACTAATAACTAAGCTAATGAACACATAAATAACGATATGTCTACGAGCTAACTTATGCTAGATAACAGTTGGGGTAACCGACACTTCACTATGGATTTTCTAAATCCTAAAAATCTCCCCCTAAGGGAGGTCACCCCATGATTTACATTTTGAATCCTAGCATTCTATTTTGTCTTTTGTTCTGAGCTCGTAGACTTCAATTCTTTACTTTCACAATCTTTATGCTTTAGCAGTGACTCTTCAAAGTCCGAATGCTTTGTACTTTTATTGGAGGTCTTTGAATTGTTCCACATCTTGATGATCTTCGAGCTTTCTTCGAGATCATCAGCCACAGTAACTCTCTGGATCACCCTTTGTAGTGTTGCCTTCATGTGATGTTGTGACTTTTGGACCGACATGCTCACAGTTTTGGATCATGATATCTTTTCATCAGAGTAGCGGAAGCTTTTTTGGTTCATGATATTTGCAGCAGCGTAGCAAAAGCATAGTATGAAAATATCAGAGCCAGGTTATGTAGATATGCACCAATCATGAGTTCTTTAAGCGTGAGTGTGAGCATGCGATTATGGATTGACTCCTCAATTCTGATCAGCTGCAATCGTCAACAGTTCCTGCAAACAACAGTTAGCACTAAAACAAACGAAAGTGTCTTTGTTCACTTTCGATGAATATAGTTGCAAGAACCATGGTTCCCCGTTGATCAGTATAAATATTGCCTGTGATCAGGTAGAATTGCGAAGAATCTCCTTGACAGGGTTTCGCAACTAATCAAGCCGTTCTCAAACCGGATCGTCTCAAAGTAGACAACACGGAGTGCGTGAACCAGCGAATTGAGATTCACTGATTGATTAAAAATGATTTGAAAACAATCGGGTATTGCTTGAAGAAAGAGTTTTGCAATACGACGAAGGTTTAGAAGAAGAAATCAATTTTCAATCATAAATACCCTTTTACTTTTGAAACATTAATACACAGTCGAAGTGCTAGAGAAAAGAATTTTTAAGCACAACAACTGATTTTTAAAGGTATCCGTCAATCCATTTCCTGGACCAAGGTTGATTCAAGATTGAATCGCCCCATCGTTTCTATCCAGTTGTCACAAGCTTGATCTTATGAAAAGATCTCACATGTCACCCACCAAGAGCTTGTTTGATGTTGGCTCTAGAAGGATTCCGTCTTCATCGTGAATATTTAACATATCACTCGGATGTTGTGGCAATACCACAAGGATAATGCGTAGGACTCTTAATATATTCTTACTTTCCACATTGTGTGAAACAACAAGTCTTCATTAATTTTGTGTCCTAATGAGATTTATGGATGATCTCTTGGCTCTAGACTCAATTGTTCACATTTGGTTTCCTAAGTCGGACACTAGGGAGAGGGTCTCCTTCTTCAATATCAACTATCTCTAAGAGAAATTCGATAGATAATGTCGGTTCCCCGTGAGAATAAAACAAGTCCTTTTAAGAGAACTTGAGTAGTTTGGGAAGTTAGGTGCAGTGCGTCACTGGGCCCATGACGTCGTGTCTTCTGTAGGATCGATATATTATTGTGTTTGATGATTCGGGTGGTCTTGGATGATGGAAATACATGATAGCCATTTTAGAGAGAGAAAGTAGAGAGATGGGTGTTTAAGCTAGAGACTTGCTTTGTAAAATTATGAAAGGTTAGATTGAAAGCACCACCCCTTCCATGGATGGAAGGGGTATTTATAGTTACAAAATACACGACCTCCTATCGGCCTGTGGATCAGGCATACAGTGGGTAAAGACCCGTCCTTCCTCCACGGTGTTACACTAAACTATTCTATGCTACTAATTGACTAATAAACTACTAAATAACGTAACAAACAATATGTCTACGAGCTAACTTATGCTAGATAATATTTGGGGTGACCGACACTTCACTATGGAATTTTCTAATTCCTAACAATCTCCCCCTAAGGGAGGTTACCCCATGAAATACATTTTGCATCCTAGCATTCTATCTTTGTCTTTTTTCTTGAGCTCGTAGACTTGAATTCTTCACTTCTGCAATCTTTGTGCATTAGTAGCGATTCTTCAAAGTCCGCATTGTTTTGTACTTTTAGTGGAGGCCTTTAACTGATCCACATCATTGATGATCTTTGAGCTTTCATTGAGATCATCAGCCACAGTAAATCTCTGGATCACCCTTTATTGTGTTGCCATCATGTGATGTTGTGACTTTTGGACCGACATGCTCACACTTTTGAATCATGACATCTTTCCTTCAAAGTAGCGGAAGCTTTCGCGATGATATTTGCAAGAAGCGAGTAAGTATAGTATGAAAATATCGAGCCGTGTTATGTAGATATGCACCAGTCATGATTTCTTTAATTAAGTGTGGATGCTGTGAGCATGCGGCTTTGGATTGAATCCTCAATTTTGATCACCGCAACCATCTAAATGTACCGCAAAACAATAGTTAGCATAAAACACACGAAAGTGTCTTTGATCACTTTCGTTGAATTGAGGTACACGTCCCACGGTTCCCGTTGATCAAGTACAAGTACCGCCTGCGTGATCGTAGGATTCCTAAGAATCTCCTTGACAGGTTTCACAATTGTTCTAGCTGTTTCAAACCGAACGCCTCAAAGAAGACAACACGGAGTGAGTGAACCAAATGAATTGAGATTCACGATTGATGAAAAATGATTTGAAAAACAATCGCGTATTGCTTAGAAGAAAGAGTTTTGCAATACGATGAAGGTTTTATGAGAAAGATCAATTTTCAATCAAAAATACTTTTTGTATCTGAAAAGAGTACACATTCGACGTGCTAGTGAAAAGAAGAGATTCGCACATCGAATGGTTTTTCCAAAAGTAATTTTTTTTCAATCAGAGATACTTTTTGAGTTTGAAAATGAATACACATTCGACGTGCTAGAGAAAAAGAAGATTTGCACATCGAACGGTTTTTCCAAAAGTATTCGTCAATTCCATTCCTGGACCAAGGTTGATTCAAGATTGAATCTCCCCATTGTTTCTATCCAGTTGTCACAAGCTTGATCTTACGAGAAGATCTCACATGTCACCCACCAAGAGCTTGTTTGATGTTGGCTCTAGAAGGATTTCCATCTTCATTGTGAATATTTTTACATATCACTTGGATGTTCTGGCAATACCACAAGGATAATGCGTAGGACTCTTAATATATTCTTACTTTCCACATTGTGTGAAACAGGAAGTCTTCATGAGTTTTGTGTCCTAATGAGATATTGTGGATGATCTCTTGGCTCTAGACTCATTTGTGCACATTTGGTTCCTATGCTGGAGACTAGGGAGAGGGTCTCCTTCTTCAATATAAAAAATCTCTAAGAGAAAGTCAATAGATTATGTAGGTTCCCCGTGAGAATGAATCAAGCCCTTTTAAGAGGAACTTGAGTAGCTTGGGAAGTTGTAGTGCAGTGCGTCACTGGGTCCATGACGTCTTGTTTCAATACCAGTGTTACCTTAGTAACCACCAGTAGCATATGCGTTGAACCCGGTTTCTGCCCTAAGGTTGAATTATTAGAGGGTTATTTCTTTTCACCCTTTTTCACATTCAATTGTTTTTCATTCTTCAACCCCTTCAGTGCTTACCGGGACTTCATAACTAGAACTTTGTTGGGTTTATTCCAAGATACTAGCCTGTCTCACCGCACTCTTCCCATTTCTCATTTTTCTCCTTTTTTCAATATACCTAAGGACTCTACACTATCTAGTGGATTGTCCTCGGGAAGATCCCTCCGGTTCTGGCGGATCATGGGAACGAATACCTAACTTAACCATCCTTATAACACCATGCATAAAGTAAATTGGTCGGTCTTTTGGTATTGTTCTTTCATTCATGAAACCAATCGAAAAATCATTTGGAAAAACAATCAAGGTACTTGTGATACGAGATCAAAACATTTTGTACCTTAATAATTTTGATCATTTTAGAAATGCTCCCCCTCAACATGTGCATATGATATTAAAATTGTTTGGCACATGGAGGCAAGAGTTCTTTGAAATAATTTCTTGATCACAATTTCCTTAGAAAAAGCCATTTGATTTTCTTGGTAAATTCTCCCCCTCAATATGTGCATAGGATATTTGAAAATCATTTTATCACATAGAGGCAAGAGTTCATTTGAAGCACATCCATGATTACAAAAGCCATTAAGAAACCATTTGCTCCCCCTCAATATGTGCATCAATAACCGAAAGAGTTTGGCACATATTAGAGAGCACTTGCACTTTGAATCAAATCGATCATTATATATCAGATTTCTCAATTAAATCACAAATTCTCCCCTGATCAAAAATATCAAACCCTTTGAGATTTTGGATCCCAATTGATTTAATTAGGTTTAGAAAACATGGGAGAATAGGTGGCCAGGTTTAAATACTCATCTAGTTTTTGGATAAATCCTCCTCCTCAACATGTGCATTGTGTATTTGAAATCGTTTGGCACATGGAGGCAGGAGTGCCTATAAAGGACTAAAACTGATTCCATTAAAATAGATTTGAGATTTAAATCACGATCTCTCCCTCGATCAAAAATTTCAAACTTTTTGAGATTTGTGATCCCAATTGATTTAAATCATATAAAAGATTTTGGAGAAAGACGTGGCAAGATTTGATTTTGAAAAATGACAAATAAGGACCATTTTAAGACATTAAAGATTGTTAGTGTCAGATATGATAGTTTTTAAGAGAACCTTCAGTAAATAAAACAATTTCACAATCAAACAAGAACAGAAAAAATTTCATTTTGAAAGATCTTGATTCCAAAGAAAAAATCATACCATGACATAACATTAAATCTTTAGATCACCACTTATTATTGTACAAACCAGACTTTTATGATATAAATACCCTCTACCTCCCAAGGTAGAGGGTTGAACCTTTCACTCAATCTAACCTTTTCTCTTTTGTTTAAAAATTGAAAACTCAATCAATGACTTCAGCACTTTTGAACCTTTTAGAAAATGAGTCATTGATTGAGGGGGAGAATGTTTTCAAATTTACATCATCTAACGGACTTTCTTAATCATCCTACGTGCCTATCTGTAAAATATAATTGCCTATGTTGAAGGACTAGGTTTCTAGGATGTGATTGTTAGGATTAGATGATTATAGATTGATTAACACATTATTCCCATACCTTATATGATCTGATTGTTATGTTGCATTGACTTTTATTAGTCGATTGTCATTTGTGATGTCGACCACCATATATCTGTATGTGTGTTCACTAACGTATGCAGGTATATTGGTATATAAGAATGTTCCCGATCCGGATCCTACAATTAAAGATGATTGGATGCCAAAAGGAAAGGGTAACTATATCTTGGGTTGACAAATGAAGAAACGGAGCTTAATCGGACTTTTATGAAGCAATATTGTTTGAAAATAATTTATTTTAAATCACTCTCCCCCTCAATCGATGACCGTAGTCGTTGATTGAGTGACTTAGGTTTTGATAAAAATGAAGTCTGGTGATTTTCAAAATTAAGTCCAATTTATTTTCAAAACAAATATTTTTCCATTTTTCAAAACAATATTAGTTAAAAATTGTTTAAAGAAAATGGTATAATCACAATAATCCTGCACAAAGATACGTTAGGTGGTTGAAAGCTTTCGTTGATGTTGCCTGTAGGACTTGGAAGAAAAACCGTCACGATGCAAAGTGAGACTTTTACGTTGCATTTTAATGCCAACTTAGGTCAAATTTAAGCTCCGTTTCTTCAATCAATTAGAAGAAAAACCATCTGCTGATGCAGTGAGACCTCTTACGTTGCATTTATGCCAACTCTTCATAGAAGTCCAATTAAGCTCCGTTTCTTCATTTGTCAACCCAAGATATAGTTACCATTTCCTTTTGGCATCCAATCATCTTCAATTGTGGGATCCGGATCGGGAACATTCTTATATACCAATATACCTGCATACGTTAGTGAACACATATACAGATATATGGTGGTCGACATCACCCAAACAACAATCGACTAATAAAAGTCAATGCAACATAACAATCTGATCATATAAGGTATGGGAATAATGTGTTAATCAATCTATAATCATCTAATCCTAACAATCACATCTTAGAAACCTAGTCCTTCAACATAGGCAATTATATTTTATAGATAGGCACGTAGGATGATTAAGAAAGTACGTTAGATGATGTAAATTTGAAAACATTCTCCCCCTCAATCAATGACTCATTTTCTAAAAGGTTCAAAAGCGCTGAAGTCATTGATTGAGTTTTCAATTTTTATAAAAACTCTGAATCTGATTGTTTTTAAAGCAACTCATTTACCACCATTTTTGAACACAACAAATATTTTTCTGAAGAATTTTAGACGGAAAAACATTTGTGTAGGAACAGGCGTCTTTCGACATACTTTCCTCAATAAGTTTTAGGATAAGTGCACGAAATATTTGAAAATAGATTTAGCGAAACACTTTCCTTTCTTTAAGAGCGGGTTGCTATCTAAAATAATAGAAAGCCATGGTTTAAGCACGGGTTACAGTATGAAGTAACTGTAAGCCATAGTTTTAAGAGACATGTTTTAGAAAGAAATATTTACACCTCCTGTTCGAACTTCATCTATGGTCCCGTGCCATTATTGAATGACATTTCTAAGATCGCAGATGTTATCGATACCAGAAGACATGTCTTAGAAAACATATTTTTGGTAGTTTCAAATTTTCTGATTTTTATGGGTTTTTGAAGGTTTTATAATTTTCTATTTTGTTTTAGATGGTTTTATATTTTTGTATTTGATTTTTCTGATAAATATTTACAAAGATAGAATAGATGATATAGTTTAAGAAAGATGATGATACGAGTACCAAGATAAGGATATCGAGCAGCACGTCGTAGAAGAAAGAAGTCATCATCCCTAAAATTTCACCACCAAAGCTTCCGAGGCTCTTGCATTGAAGAAAGAAATTGAACCATCTGAAAGTGAGACTTTGGCAGCTTCCCCCCAAACCGAAAAATCATTAGATGAGCAGATTCGAAGCTCTATTTCAAGCTTGCCTTAGCCAGGTGCACAAAGAAGCACACCATTATCATCGAACTTGCTGCTCCTTTTAAGAATAATCATCGAGATTCTTCGTTCGGGGTTATATCATCCATAAGAACAGCAACGTATCATCCCACACATAAATAATATTCTCAAATTTCATAACACTGAAGTCTGACGCAATCCATTCCAAAAGGTGTCAAGAGACCACTTCCTCCGAGTAGTTGAATTGATGCGGTCAATCTCTTAGACTAGAACTCACGAACCCGAATACACATTTACCCAACGACAAAGAAACTTATACCATCGAAGTAGCAGATTAAGTCCAATAGCCTAAGAATAACTCCGATGTATACTTTTCTCTCCCCCTGAAGAAAGTGTATGAAGCTCAAGAACCCGAATGCCCAAAGAGAGAATAACCGATAACATTGAAGAAGCAGGTCGAATCACTGATTATCTCTGCGGGTGACAATCTCTGCGGATGTCAACACCGGAATAAGTGATTATATCTCTCAATCACTGATTAAGCCCTCAAGTAAAACAGTGAGCATCCCCAATGTACACAATCTTCTCCCCGATGATTGTGATAACATCAAAATCATCACACACTTGTGTACCTCTTTCATCTTCCGAAACTAACTCTTCCATCTCTTCCCCCACATAGTTGGAATAAGAACACTAAACGCCTTGATGAGTAAAACCTTGAGTTTCTCTGCGGTCATGACATTTGTTTTCCCGGGATAACTTCAACCACTTAGAAGTATTAAGTCCATCAAGTTTACTCGCCATGAGTCAAACCTTGAGTTTCTCTGCGGTAATAACATTTGTCTTCCCGGGATATCTTCAAATACTTAGAAGTATTAAGTTCATCAAGTTTACTCGCGTTTAGATACGTGTCTCCTTCCCCCTTTCGGTTTTGACACTTCAGAATCAGCAACTCTTTGAAAGCCTAAATACTAGAAATCTTTTGAGAAGAACGCTTGAAGTCTTTGTGAGAATCAACATGCTGAATAATGTGAGCAAGTCTAATTGGGGATTAAATCTAACATTTCACCCTCCCCCAATTAGTGCTCTCCCCTAAAGACAATGCCCTAATATGAAGAAGTCTTTGGATAATCAAATGCAACTCGCCTTTAGTCTTCTAACATGCAAAGTAAAATGTAGAACGTGATCAGAACTCGACCTTCTTCAAGATTGTGCAGTTGGGGAATAGATAGTTAACATCTTCAACTCCCACCAAAAAGCATCACACCAAAAAGCATCCCGATTAACTTACATCTTGCAAATCCCCTTAACTAAAATCCCTCCCAATCAAACAAGAACAGAAAGATGTTCATCAAGGAAATCAGCAATCAGGCCGCAACGAACACACAAGATGGTAACACCAAACTACCAATCATATCAAACAAGAACAGAGAGATTGTTCGGAATCATCATGTTGATGTATACGTGAAGCATTAATCGGAAGCACTTTGTCGATAAACTCATCAATCCGAGTGAAGATGTCAACCAACGACTCTTAGAAGAAACTCCATGTAAAGATGACCCGATAAGAAGAAGCTCGGTTCTTACATGAGTTTGGAGCCGTTTGACCATTTATTCTCAGATAACAATCAACCATGAAGAATTATCATACTTCTTCTCCCCCTCAAGAATTGCAGACGAAGTTGCCATTCTTGACTAAATAAGTGAAATCATCCAAATGTATTCTATTCACACTTCTCCCTCGCCAAAATTAGCACATGATGTCGCCATCGTCCTTATTATCGAGCAAGTGGAATGAGAAAACAATCAGTGGTAGCCCGGTTCACTTGATGACTGAAGCGCATGGAAAAGTATGAAGCATGTGGATGAGAATGGTCATAATAAGAAGATTTCTCTTTTTCAGAAGATAAAGCGCACTGACACGTACACTTTTCTTTTCTTTGAGGAACGAGGCATGAACTGTTGTGTTCATACGTCATAATCTCTCTCTTTTCATCATCTCTTTTGGCAAAACATGTAATCATCACCATTATCATTCAGTAGGCTCTTTGTAGTGACAGCTGATGGAGATAACCCAATATGATGAATTTGACCCTGAAGTAAGCTAACCCGAACTCGTGACTTATACTTGCACATATGTAACAAAGAGCGGTGCCGATTTCCATTAACATCTCTAAGTACTCTCTAAGTACTCTATACTCTTCATCCAACCAACCATCAAGTAATAGGCATACATCACCTCTTGAAAATCCACAATTGAATGTGACACTGAGTACTACAACATAACTCCTTAAAGTGATAGTTATTTTGAGATTATAAGAGCCCAATTCCCCCAAGTGGTAAAAAGAACAGGTAAAAGTCACCCAACAATAACTAGATTTCCAAGTCTTTGTTTTTGATAATAAGCTCGAACAAGGATCATGAAGAATCTTCATCCATCCATCCCCGATACCTTCAGATACTAAGTACACTCGCCCGTGATAATTCACTTCAACCTCAAATAAATAATAGTGAATTAACTCCGTTGTCACATCTTCTGATTAAAAACTCAACTCTAGCCTCCTTTGATGTTTTAAGTGAACTCTGATAATGGTTTCATCCCGACCATGGTAAAAGCACATAACCCCGTAAAACCATGTAATAACCAAACTACCATGACTAATATCCAAACACACATCCAATTCATGAAATACACCCTTTTATCCCTTCTTCGAAACAGAAACCGTAGTACCAGCAATAAGATCCAGAAATACACCTTCCTTTCTCCAGGATGGATCCATCATTACGGGATTTTACAATTCTATAGTTTAAACCGAGAAATAGTTTCTTTCGCGGGATTTTACAAAACCAAGAATAAACCGTAAGAAAGATCCGGAAATGCACTTTACTTTTACCAGGATGTTTCCATTTTCACGGGATTTTACAAGTCTATGATTTAAACCGAGAAATGGATTCTTTCGCGGGATTTTACAAAATCAAGACAAAACCGTAAACAATGTCAGCTTGAATGTGTTATGACAACTTTGGTTTCGGTGAATATCTGTTTTAGGGGAACATGCAGCGGTTCATCAACGGTTCATTGTCAAACATCATCAACATCATCATCAACCATCCATCATTCATTTTGGTAAACACATCATTCATGCATTCTGTCGGCTAATGTAGTGACCCCATCGAGAAGTAAACCCAATATACCAAACTTGATCATGAAGTGAACTTCCCCAGATTTGTTACTTAAATTTGTACTAATCCTTGTGAAGAAGAAACGGTGTACCCAATGTACAAAACCTCTTGATGTATCCTCAACTGCTTGAGACACCGAAGTGATCTTCATGGAAGGGTAGAAAGAAGGAATACGAAAATAAGTAAACGTGCTCGGAAAACCTCACTTCAAATACAAATAAGAAATACAATCCAAACAACCTCGTAGTTAATATTTTCCAATATCAATTAACGCCTTGACACAATATTCTCTGTGATAATGCATAAACCAAAATACCAAGCAGTAAAACACAACAAGTCTCGTCATCAAATCTCATAACCCTCTCTCATGACTAGTTTGAAGCCCATGTCATATAGTCCATAAACCCAAAACAGATCACGAGTCCAAGTTCATTTAAAATCGATAGTCCATAATCACAATACAATCCATTGCCAATATAAAATGTGTACCCTTAATATTTTGTGAGAAGAAAGTTGGTAACACAAATTTATCCTTGACATCTAATACATCATCTAGTTCATTCACGACCTACGGTTCATTAGATAATTGTAAAAGCCTCAAGTGAATTAATCAATAATCCATATCCGGTTAAATGACTGAAGCTCAAATCACTCATGGGAACCCAAGGCCCACGGTTCATACACATTTCACCCGGGCCCAAACACATTCAAAGTCACGATGTCCATTTCTCATGTAATAAATCGACTCAAAGATGTGATAATTAGGCCCATTGTAATCATTCAACCCGATCCACCAAACAATGTTATAAGAAAAAGCTCGTATCACAAAGTTATGCAATGTCATGTATTTACTCCTTCCGTTCCAACTGATAGGTGATAGCACCTCAAAATATTATTATCACATCAAATCATTAATTATCACCTCAAAATATTTACTCGTATCAGATATGTTACACAAAGTTATACACCTAAAAAATCATGTATTATCACGCAGCCCGTGGAAAAATTCTGTCAAGCCCATTTGGATCCAATTACCACACACCAACCCGATCCACATAATGTTCCATATCCGGTTTTGAAATGATATAACTCATTCAAACCCTAACACTTAGGTAATTAACCCTAAACTTACATCATACGTAGTCACACACACATCTACCAACTTTATCTCTCCAAAGTACCCAATCTCTCTTTCACAAACATATATCCGATCTAAACACATCTCCATCAAACCAGTCAAAACACACTCATCAAATCTTATCCCATCTCATCACCATCATCATATAACGAGACCATCTATTAACATCTTCAAAACAGAACATAAGCAAAGATGCATAAATCTTAGCCCAACCTTTGTCTACATGAGATATATATTCAGAACCAAGAAATCCGAGAGACAGGACTTCAAGATCATTATAACTATGGTCTCGGGTAGGTTGTGTTGTTGTTTTGTTTTGTTTGTTGGTCAATTGATTAAGAACGAAACAAGAAAAGAACTAACAGATTTGTTAACTTATTCATCTTATATGTTTCGGATATTCAAGATAAAGTATAATCTTAAAAAATCAATGATGATTTAATATTCTTTCGAATGACCTTAAAAGGTCTTGGTTTTGAAACCAGTTGTTATTTTTGATAGCCACGAAGATATAAAAACTGAGATCTTGAGAATATTTTTCATTTATTATTATTGAGTCATGATAGAGTTGAAGTATAAGATGGATAACTTAGGATATGTTGTTGGAGGTAATAATTGTGTCGGATCTGTGAAGTTATTGTGGACAGATGATGATATGAAACTGAGGTGGTGGTGTTGTTATTCGTATCTGGTATATTGTGGTCGAGTCCTTACTTTCTTCATCTCTTCCTTGTCAAGTCGCTACAGTTGAGTCAAGTCGCTACATTTTTAGAGTCAAGTCGCTAGCATCTTTAAACGCACAAGTCGCTAGAATTTTTTCAAAAACAAGTCGCTAAATAGCATTGACAAGTCGCTACCTATTTCAGTTAACAAGTCGCTAGGTCTTTTATTTGCCTCAATAGTCAAATAACCAAGTTGCTAAAACAAGTTTCTACGACTTGTAAAGACAAGTCGCTAGTTAAAGGCACAAGTCGCTACTTGATACATTGAATCTAGACTGTTTTGTGACAAGTTGCTAACATGAAATATGACTTTTTTCGATGAGTTTTCTGACCATATTCCGACCATATTCATATTTACCCAGTTACCCAGTTTACCCAGAAAACTGAATATGAAACTCTTCATCTTTGACCCATTATTGACCATGAAAAAGACTACTAAAAATCTGACCAGATGGACCAGATAATATATCACCGATACGGTTTGGACAAAGGCAGTCTAAAAGATGCAGTTTTGGACATACAAATGACACAAAAACTGATATGTCAACAAGTTAAGACCACATGGCTTTTGACCAAAACCAGATACACAAAAACATGTAAAACTATAATAAAAAAAATTTCCAAACACAAAAGTACCAAAACAGTTTGAACAGGAATCAAAAAATACCACACAAATCAACAAAACACAACAACCTTGGCTCTGGTAGCAATTGTAGGATCCATATATTATTGTGTTTGATGATTCGGGTGGTCTTGGATGATGGAAATACATGATAGCCATTTTAGAGAGAGAAAGTAGAGAGATGGGTGTTCAAGCTAGAGACTTGCTTTGTAAAATTATGAAAGGTTAGATTGAAAGCACCACCCCTTCCATGGATGGAAGGGGTATTTATAGTTACAAAATACACGACCTCCTATCGGCCTGTGGATCAGGCATACAGTGGGTAAAGACCCGTCCTTCCTCCACGGTGTTACACTAAACTATTCTACGCTACTAATTGACTAATAAACTACTAAATAACGTAACAAACAATATGTCTACGAGCTAACTTATGCTAGATAATATTTGGGGTGACCGAAACTTCACTATGGAATTTTCTAATTCCTAACATCTTCAATACCAGTGTTACCTTAGCAGACACCAGTAGCATATGTATTGAACCCGGTTTCTGCTCTAAGGTTGAATTATTGGAGGGCTATTTCTTTTCACCCTTTTTTCTTTCATTTCTTTTTCATTCTTCAACCCTTCAGTGCTTACCGAGACTTCATTACTAGAACCTTGTTGGTTTTATTCCAGTTCTAGCTCTATCTCAGTCCGCACTCTTCCCTAATTCTCACTTTTCTCCTTTTTTTCTCAATCATACCTAATGACTTCTACACTATCTAGTGACTTGTCCATGGGTAGATCCCTCCGGCTCTGGCTGGATCGTGGGAACTAATACCTAACCTTACCATCCTTATAACTCCATGCATAAAGTAAAATGGTCGGTCTTTTGGTACAGTTCTTTCTTCCTTGAAACCAATTGAAAAATCATTTGGAAAATCAATCAAGGTACTTGTGATATAATATCAAAGAATTTTTGTACCTTATTTGTTTTGATCATTTAGAAATTCTCCCCCTCAACATGTGCATATGATTTTAAAATTGTTTAGCACATGGAGGCAAGAGTTCTTTGAAATTTTTATTTGATCACAATTTCTTAAGAAAAGGTCATTTGATTTTCATGGTAAATTCTCCCCCTCAAAATGTACGTTGGTTAATTGAAATCTTTTAACACATAGAGGAAAAAGTTCTTTGAAGTACTTTCATGATCATCATTTATCAGATTTCATAACTAAATCACAAATTCTCCCCCGATCAAAATATCAAACCCTTTGAGATTTTGGATCTCAAGTGATTTAATTAGGTTTAGAAAACATGGAAGAAAACGTGGCCAGGTTTAAATACTCATCTTGTTTTTGGATAAATGCTCCTCCTCAATCATGTGCATCATATATTGAAATCGTTTGGCACAAGGAGGCAGGAGTGCCTTTAAAGGACTAAAACCAATTCCATTTAAATAGATTTCAGATTTAAATCACGATCTCTCCCCGCGATCAAAAATTTCAAACCTTTTGAGATTTGTGATCTCAATTGATTTAAATTATTTAAAAAAATTTGGGAAAAGACGTAGCTTGATTTAATTTTGAAATTGACAGATAAGGAACATATTTTCGACATTAAAGATTGTTAGTGTCAGGTATGATAGTTTTTAAGAGATCTTTAAGTAAAATAAAACAATTTCACAATCAAACAAGAACAAAAAAAATTTCATTTTGAAAAATCTTTGAGTTTTAAAGAAAATCATACCATGACATAACATTAAATCTTTAGATCACCACTTATTTTGTACAAACGGACTTTTTGATGAAACAATTATTGAAAATATTTAGTTTGAAATCACTCTCCCCCTCAATCCATAACCGTAGTCATTGATTGAGTGACTTTAGTTTAAAATGAAGTCTGGTTGATTTCCAAAATTTGAGTCCACTTTATTTTCAAAACAATATTTTTCCATTTTCAAAACAATATTTTCAAAATTGTTTTAAGAAATATGGTATCGTCCACTACTTTATCCTGCACAAAGTACGTTAGGTGGTTAAGTCATCACAAGCTGCTTCTGTTGTTATTGAGAGGATGAAAGAAAACAGTCTGCTGATGCAGTGAGACCTCTGACGTTGCATTTGTCATGCCAACTCTCCATAGAGGTCCAATTAGGCTCCGTTTCTTCTTTTGTTGACCCAAGATATAGTTACCCTTTCCTTTCGGCATCCAATCATCTTCATTTGTGGGATCTAAATCGGGAACATTCTTATGAACCATGATATCTGCATGCGTTAGTAAACATACAAACAGATATATGTTGGTCGACAACACCCAAACAGCAATCGACTAATAAAAGTCAATACAACATATCAATCAGATCATAAATGGCATGGGAATTATGTGTTCATCAAACTCTAATCATCTAATCCTAAGAATCATATCCTAAGCTCCTAGTCCTTCAATGTAGGCAAAGATCTTTTTCTGTTAAGCACATAGGATGAATATATAAGCCCGATAGATGATATAAATTTGAAAACATTCTCCCCCTCAATCAATGACTCTTTCTATGAAAAGTTTTAAATAAGCTGAAGTCATTGATTGGGTTTTACAAATTTATGAAAAATCTAAGTCTGATTGATTTTAAAGCAACACATTTTTCACCATTTTTGAAATCACAACAAATACTTTTCTGAAAATTTTTGAGTTTTTTTTTTCTTTTTTTTTTTATTTTTTATTTTTTTTTGAAAAAACGTTTTTGGAAAAGAATAATCATACATTCTGTTCGAACTTCATCCAAAGTCCCGTGCCATTGTTGAATGACATTTATAAGACCATAGATGTTATCGATACCAGAAGACATGTCTTAAAAAACAATATTTTTGGTATTTTCAAATTTTCTGATTTTTATGGGTTTTTGAAGGTTTTATATTTTTCTATTTTCTTTTTGTTGATTTTATAATTTTGTATTTTGGTTTTAGATAAAAATTTACAAAGATAGAGTAGATGATATAGTTTAAGAGAATGATGATACGAGTACCGAGATAAAGATATCGTTCAAAGACCGTTGAAGAAGGTAGAAATCGTCATCTCTTAAACTTCCACCACCAAAGCATTCAAGGCTCCTGAATCGTTGTAGAAATTGAACCTTCTGAAAGTGAGACTTTGGTAGCTTCCCCCCAAACCGAAAATCCATTAGATGAGCAGATTCGAAGCTCTATTTCAAGCTTGCCTTAGCCTGGTGCACAGAGGAGCACACCATTATCATAATTCCTGCTGCTCCTTTTAAAAACGATAATCGAGATTCTCCGTTCGGGGTTATATCATCAAATAGAACAACAACGTATCATCCCACATTCGAATAGAATCTTTTCAAATTTCTTTTCTACTGAAGTCTAAAACGATCCATACCAAAAAGTTGTCAAGAGACCAATCCTCCCAAGTAGTTGAATTGATGCAGTCAGTCTCTTAGAATAGAGCTTAAGAACCCGAAGTACACATATACCCGGAGAAAGAATATCCGATAACACCGAAGTAGCAGATTAAGTCCAATATGCAAAGAATAACCCTAATGTATACTTTTCTCTCCCCTGATGATAGTGTATGAAGCTCAAGACCTCAAAGTACCCAAATGCCCAAAGAGAGAATAAATGATAACATTGAAGAAGCAGGCTGAATCACTGATTATCTCTGTGGATGTCAACTCCGGAATAAGTGATTATTACTGAATCACTGATTAAGCTCTCAAGTGAAACAGCTGTGAGTCCCCAATGTACACATTTATTTCCCCTGATGATTGCGATAACATCGAAATCATCACTCTACGAGGTTGGAATAGAAACACTAACAACCACGAGTAACGTTGTGCGTTTGGATGTTTGACTCCTTCCCTGATGATTGCAATCTGATCAAAATCATCACACACTTGTGTACCTCTTGTATCTTCAGAAACTTTCTCTTACATCACTTCCCCCACGTAGTTGGAATAATAACACTAAAAGCCTTGATGAGTAAAACCTTGAGTTTCTCTGCGGTCATGACATTTGTCTTCCCGGGATATCTTCAATCACTTAGAAGAATTAAGTTCATCAAGTTTACTCGTTTTGTGTTTAGATGTGTGTCTCCTTCCCCCTTGCTGGTTTTGATACTTCAGAATCAACAACACATTATACGCCCAAATACTTGATATCTTTTGAGAAGAACATCATTAGCTCAGATGTATCTGTGAGAATCAACTTCAAGAATAGTATGAGCAAATCTAATTGGGGATTAAATCGACATTTCACTCTCCCCAATTAGTGCTCTCCCTAAAAGCACAATCTTTTGATGAATGCCCGGGAATAAGAAGAAGTCTTTAGATCGTCAAATGCAACTCGTCTTTAGTCTTCTAGCATGCAGCAGAAAATGTAGAGCAGACTGTAGACTCGACCTTCTTCAAGATTGTCCATTTGGGGAATAGAAAGTTAACATCTTCATCTCACCAAAAGCATTCCAATTAACTTACATCTTGCAAATCCCCTCAATTAAAATCCCTCCCTATCAAACAAGAACATAAAGATGTTCATCAAGGAAATAAGCAATCAGCCCGCAATGAACACATAAAATGGTAACACCAAACTAACAAGTTGGAACGCTGATAATCTTCAATTTGCTGCCCGAGATACAGAATCAACCAATCTTTGACACAAATTGCTTCATAAGACATTAAACCCGATCAGGTGAACTTGTTGAGAAACCTTGGTGTACACATTCACTCTCCCCTGATGATTCTGATAGATCGGAATCATCATGATGATATGTACGCGAAGCATTAGCTGGAAGCACTTTTTCGTTAAACTCATTAGTCCGTGAGAAGATGTCAACCAACGGCTCATAGAAGAAAAACTCCATGTGAGGATGACCCGATAAGAAGAAGCTCGGATCTTACATGAGTTTGGAGCCGAATGACCATTTATTCTCAAATGTCTATCAACATGCAGTAGTTTCACACTTCTTCTCCCCCTCAAGAATTGCATACGGAGTTGCCATTCTTGATTAAACAAGTGAAATCATCACGATGTAGTTTATTTACCCTTCTCCCCCGCAAAACTTGCAAATGAAGTCGCCATTGCCAATTCTGATTGAGCAAGTGAAATAAGAATACTATCAATGGTAAATAGATCCACTTGAGCAAGTGAAATCATCACGCCGTAGTTTATTCACACTTCTCCCCCGCAAAAATTGCATTTGATGTCGTCATTGCCGATTTTGATTGAGCAGATGAAATAAGAATACAATCAATGGTAAGTAGATTCACTTGGTGACTGAGCGCGCATGGAAAAAGCATGCAGCATGTTGATGAGAATGGTCATAAATAAGAAGATTTCTCTTCTTCCGAAGATAAAATGCACTGAGACGTACACTTTTCTTTTCTTTAGAGAACGAGGCTTGAACTGTTGTGTTCAAACGTCATAAGAAGATTTTTCTTCTTTAGAAGATAAAGCGCACTGAAACGTACACTTTTCTTTTCTTTAGAGTACGAGGCTTGAACTGTTGTGTTCAAACGTCATTATCTCTCTCTTTTCTACTACTCTTGGCAAACTTGTTATCAACCCCATTATCATTCAGTAGGCTCTTTTTCGTGACAGCTGATGGAGAAAACCCAATATGACGAATTTGACCCTGAAGTAGAATAACCCGAACTTGTGACTTAAACTTGCACCAATGTGACTAAGAGCGGTGCCGAGAATTCATGCCCCTTTGAATCTCTAAGTAATCTATACTCTTCAACCAACCAACCATCAAGTATAAGAAGTACATCACCTCTTGAAAATCCACAATCCAATGTGACACTGAGCACTACAATGTAACTCCTTAAAGTAATAGTTATTTTGTGGTGGTAAAAAGGAAAAAAGAAAAATCACCCAAAAATAACTAGATTTCTAAGTCTCCGTCTTTGAAAATGTTAAAAGCTCGAACAAGGATCTCGAAGAATCTTCATCCAACCATCCCCGATACCTTCAGATACTAAGTACACTAGCCCGTGATATTTCACTTCAACCTCAAATGAATAATAATGAATTAACGCCGTTGTCACATCTTCTGGTTAAAATCTCAGATCTAGCCTCCTTTGATGTTTTAAGTGAACTATGATAATGGTTTCATCCCGACCATGGTTAAAAGCACATATCCCCGTAAAACCTTGTGATAACCAAATAGCCATGAAGAATAAACAGCCATCCAATTCATGAAGTACACCCTTTATCCCTTCTTTGAAGAAGAAACCATAGCACCAACATCAGATAAGATCCAGAAATACACTTCCTTTTCTCCAGGATGGTTCTATCATCGCGGGATTTTACAATTCTATGGTTTAAACTGAGAAATAGTTTCTTTCGCGGGATTTTACAAAACCAAGAATAAACCGAGAGATAGATCCGGAAATGCACATTACTTTTACCGGGATGTTTTAATTGTCACGGGATTTTACAAATCTATGATTTAAACCGAGAAATGGATTCTTTCGTTGGATTTTACAAAACCAAGACTAGACCGTAAACAATGTCAGCTTGAATGTGTTCTTACAACTTTGGTTTCGGTGAATATCTGTCTTAGGGGAACATGCAGCGGTTCGTCAACGGTACATTCTCCATCATCAACAATTCTTCTCCCATACGTAGAATTCTTCACAAACCATACTAAGTAAAGCAGTAGACTGTAAAACATCAAAGTTCACATTTAAAGTACACGTTTCTCCCCCATGATGGTTTCGAACTTTCAGAAGCATCATTAACGTGTACGACCATTTGCACGAGAAGTTCTTGTTATAAGCAAACATCTTGAAAAATCACGACTGACGCTGACAATTCTTTGAAAGATTTTGCTTAGACTGTGAAGTATCATTGACATTATGTGGCGTCAAATATCTCATGGGAATTGTTGATCACATCTCATCCTTACACATCAAATGTCATCATCAAATCGCTCCAACAAATCTCATCAATCCAAATCTCATAAATCCGATCTCATATTGAGAAGCCCATCTGACCGTCATCCGAATCCAAGCATCATGGCCCAATGTTCAAACGAACTTGTAAATCAATCACTTATACACCCGTTATGATAAATTTGAAATTGTATATCAATCTCCAAATTGTATATCAACATCCAAACGAAAAGTGTGATTTTTCCATTCAAACTCCAAAGGCCAAGTGAGGTCACCGACTTCAACAATCCTTTTCTCAAATATTAAGCTCAAGCCGTGAATTTGTATCCCTCCGTGAAATTTTATACCAAATATACCAACTCTATACACCACTTTACACCATTTATTATCAAAAATATGTATCATGGATGATGAAATTCATAGATTTGATAATCATTTTATGCGAATGGTAATATATGATCAATTTAACATATTTGATCCAAAGCCTAGAAATTCATCCAATCAGCCCAGTCTATTAGTTCAGCCACGATCCAAACCCATTCCAATTCTGAGTGAGGCCCGTTCCATACACAACCCGATCCAAATTAAAAAATCTTATAACCGGATATATAAGAACTCACTTCACTTCATTAAACCTAAAAAAACTAACCTAATCACACTTAAAAAATAATGCCTACCACTTATCTTTTCTCCCAAATCAGATCTGGGAAAAACGCATCTCATCTCCTACCATCTCATCAATCTAAACTCATCTAATCTCATTTATCCAAAATCATCAATCTGAAAATCATAACTTCATCAAAACCACAAAAACAACCTTCTATCTTTCGAGCCTGAAATCAAGATTCACGAAGAGGAGACCAAGATCATGATATAGGGTCACAGGTAGGTGTATGTGTTTTGTATTATTCATTTGAGTTTAAATGAGCCAACAAAGTAAAGAATGATTATAACAAAACTTTTTATAGATCTTTGTTTTATATTTGGATATGAAAATGAAGCAAAGCTTCAAAAATTGATCTGTGAGGATATAAGTTCAAAGAAAGAATCTTTTAAAGGATTGGAAACAACTTTGAGCTGTTCTGAGATCGTGTATGATTACATTATGTTATCATGGGAATAGATTAGATGTGAGTTGGGGAGTGATTGTGAGGGTCCTTTGGTGAGTCTAGATTAGGTTTGGTAATGGTTAGATTTGATTTGGATATGATGTTACGGCATTGTTTTTCTCGATTTCTGTATTTTAAAACCAAGGACTGATGATGGTTTGTGAACTGAGGTCTTTGATGAGTCAATGGTATATGGTATAAGTGTTCGAGTACTTTTTATGGTTTACGCATAAGTTTTGAGGTCATGGATATTTTACGCATAAGGCTCTTCTTCTCTTCAGTTCTTGTACATAAAAAAGTTTACGCGTAACTTCATGCTTATGCGTAAGCTTCCTTATGCGTAACCCAACTTGCTTATGCGTAACCTCTTGATCTTATGCGTAACACTGGTCTTACGCGTAAACCTTTGCTTAGTCGTAAACATTCACAAGCGTAAGCCTGAGAGTCTTATGCGTAAACAAAGTCTTACGCGTAAACAGTTATGCGTAAATTTCTTACGAGTAGCTTTTCTTACGCGTAAAGCATGTTTACTCATAACCTTCTTACGCGTATTCCATACGTAGATTTAGGGTTTTGACCCTTTGATTTTTTTTTTGGCGAGTTTCCGACCAAGTATTCCTACCAGATTCATATAAACCCAGAAAAAGCATAAAAAATGCTTTATTTTGACCCTTGTTTAACCAAGAAACTGACAAGATTCTTATAACCCAGAAAAGCATCATAAGGACTCTTCATATGACCCGATTGACCACTCATTATGACTTCACGGATTGGTACCAAACGTCACTTAAAGATAAACAAACAACTGACTTGGACAATAAAGATACAAGAAAAACTTTTGAACAAAAAGATATTATTGCGACAAATTTGGACCCAAAAAAAAGGATACAAAAGACATGAGTAAACTGTTTGCCACAATAGTACAAAACCTCTTAAAACAAGATACAAAAACCACAATAAATCATCAAAACACAATAACCATGGCTCTTGATACCAATTGTTGGATCATACATATTGTGTTGTTGATGATTCGGGTGGTCTAGGGAGATGATTATACAAAAATGCCATCTTAGAGAGAGAAAGAGATGAGAGGGTGATCTTTTAGAGAGGGAAAGTAAACAAAAAGAAAAGATTAGATTGAAGCACCACCCCTTCCAAGGATGGAAGGGGTATTTATAGTTACAACTAATACGTCCTCCTAACGGACTGTGGATCAGGCATATAGTGGGTAAAGACCCGTCCTTCCTCCACGGTGTTACTCTAAACTAATAACTAAGGTAATAAACACATAAATAACGATATGTCTACGAGCTAACTTATGCTAGATAACAGTTGGGGTGACCGACACTTCACTATGGATTTTCTAAATCCTAACATTATTACTACCAACCTAACCTCACTATTAGCTATGATTGCTTTACTTATATGTATGTTTACGTACCACAGCGCTACGCCTTCTACCCCACATAAATGAAATATTTGTTCAGTCTTTCATAACAAAGTTTAAAAGCATTAGGACATGTTACTAGTATAACTAAGCTAAGGATTGCAAGATTCATTGAACCTCGGGTGAATATAGATTGATCACCTATATTCAACCAGGGACAGTGGGACATAGCCTGATCACCTATGTCTGACTCAGAGGTGAATGTTGGAATACTGAAAGTAGTTATAATGGTGTTATGTCCAGTTGACCTCCTGATTGACTTCTGAAAAGGGTAAAATTTTCCTGTGTGTTCATCATAAGAGTTATAATGGTTTATTTCTACACATCACACACTGACATTACAACATCTCCTCACTACGATACTTTTCTCCTAAGTGGAACGCCTTTCTCATTGCAATACTATATTCTCTAAATTGACCATTTTACACTACTGCCTTATACTTCCGCGTCTACATCTTACTAGCAACGTGCATGGAGATTTGCCTGGCATATGATGCACACTACCACTTCGCGCAAGGACACCACATTGATCCATGTTGAAATGGACCACTTTACACCACCACTTCACGCACTCCGTGCCTACGTTATGTATGAGATTTTCTTAGCAGATAATACATAACAGTGAAATGTTGAATGATGCGAGTTAATGATTATATTTACCATTTAGATTTGCTTAGCAGAATATGCACGACTAACTAAATTTTATTTACCGCACGACATTACTCTATGTTTAGATTATATTTTTGGGTCGCTACAATACCATGTCTTCTGTTGCCCATCCCATCAACTTATCGTCTTCATTACTGGATCATTAAACCTTTATTACTGGATCATTGCAACCCACGTCTTCATAACCCCATCCTATCATCATTCTCTCAGACAATGAGATCGAAGTTGTCTTGTCATCCACTGCTGTGACAGTATCACCTCTACCCCAAAACTCGTACCCAGTCGATGAACCGGATTATACCCCTAGCTGTTCTAGGAACAACACACCTTGACATCTACAAAGGGAACCCCTCGCTAAAAATAAATAATAAATGAACGACTAAAACGATCTAAAAATATACCAAGAGTTAGCTTGCAACGCAAGCCAGTTTTCTGGGAACAAATCCCTAATTTTTCACTCATCCCCTTTGGATCACCAATTTTCTGTCCGGCTACGCTCTTATGAAATAATAAACTTTGTCGTTATCTAACGTGAACGGCTTTCAAATATTTTACCGACCATTTCATGGCCATTTTACAAAGAGTCAACTACTGTACCATTAAACCAAAATTTACGATTTTACCGATACTTTGAAACCATTTTTTTATAATGTGATAAACCAATTAATTACCTTACTACTATTTTATGAAACAACAAACAATTGCGATAGCAATTCGTAAACTATACTACAAATTTTCCTACAAGTTATATTACAGTCTGATAAACTATTTTACTCCTCAGTGAGCTGCTTTAGCCACTGTCTGATTTAAAAACCATAATACCACGTTACTCTTATCTCACAAACTATTCGCCTTCACTTTACTGACTATTTTATTACCACTCTATAAACCATCTTGATTTTAATTGAACTACGAAATCTTTTACTATTTGACAAACAATAAATTACTTTCTTATAAGCTATTTTACAAATCATTTCACGAGTTATTTTATAACCTGAATTATTATCACAAAGTTAACTGCGATTTCACTACTATTCTATAAATTATAAATCGTTTTCTATTACTTTATAGGCTGTTTTAAAAATCACCTTACCAAGTTGTTGCTTTAATACCGAACCACAAACCACGCTTTATTTTTAATCTGTAAATGATACAAATATTTCTCCCTACTCAATAAAGTGGTTTTACAAATCTTTTCGTAGACTTTACTGCAATAAAATCTTTAAAGAATAAACGATGTTTTCTTTTGAAAATAAACCAAAGTTTCAGAGTAAAAAAAATAAGCGATTTGATTTGAAAACAATAAATAATAAACATTTTAATAGGAATTTCTAAGGAACAAAACTGATTCATCATCTACAAAAGTTAAGGTATTGAAATTATTTGAACTTGCGAAACAACTTTTGAATTCACATGTAAACCTCCAGCTTGAAAACGAATCCGTGTTGTCGCTTAAAACTTTATTTAACAAGTTTTTATCACAAACGCCGAAATTCAACAACTTTCTTTACATACATCAAGTTCTCTTTAAAATTATAAAGACTCTATATTTTCGTATATACCGTTCAAATTCGAGAAGCATAAACTTAACAACTGAGTCCTGCCCATAAACGTTTAAAAGTTATGGGAACATACATACCCAACCACATCTTCTTCTATGACATTTTCATACTTTGAAGACTTTTCTTTAAATAACAATTGTGCCGACAATAAAACAAGCAGTGACATTTTTCTAAAAAGATTTATTTAAATGAGTCAAAAATCTTACG
Organism: Chrysanthemum makinoi; assembly: GCA_910596185.1. NCBI lineage: Eukaryota > Viridiplantae > Streptophyta > Magnoliopsida > Asterales > Asteraceae > Chrysanthemum > Chrysanthemum makinoi. The sequence goes on along the minus strand of OU343222.1, from coordinate 185,159,087 downwards.
TCGAACCTTGTCGAAACTTCTTATGCTAAGAAACATCAAACATCAACCTTTACGAAATTGTTTTATTTGCATCACGTGTAAAAACCGGTTTTATAGGATCCGTTCGAGGATGCAAATCTCTTACCCAATTTTTCATCCCAAATAAATTGTGCTTCTTGAAATATTCTTTTTATTCGAATAAATTTTTCCACATCACGTTTGCGAACAAAACTAGAAAATTTCGAAAATTTCCCTTTGTCATATAAGCGACTAACACAAACTTAACCTCGAGGACGAAGTTCCCCTAAGGGGTAGGTACTATTGCCACCCATAAATTTCCAAGTCATTCATCTCCTGTAAAAATGAAATACTCATTTATCTTGATTTAATTAAACGATCTTAAGAATTTTCACGTCGGAATTTTTACTTTTAATTGAAAAATGCAACCACAGGTAACATTGATAAACGAATGATGCAAATTAATTATTTTCTGACAATTACTGATGATCAAAACACGATAACGAGAGGTTATCTCGATAAACGAGTCCGCTCGCATACCGACGCCAATAACGACATAACAAATATAACTTAATCTCTACGCGATAATAAAAATATGTTATTATGTTTTCCTAAACGTTCCTAAAAATATAATCTTTATGTTTTTCGGCTAACTGGAAGGCACGTTTATGCAAAACTTCGACAAAACACGGGGTACATTTAATAGTGTATTAGTAATAAAAATAAAACCTACTAATCCTAATCCCCCCTATTAGCCCGCCCCACTCACACATTAACCATAAATAACTTTTATTTTTATTTTTTTTGGCTCTCTTCCTTTCCCAAAGTAACTTCACTGGTTATAGTATTGTCTCCATCACCTCCTCCCTTTCTCTCTTCCCCAAGATTGATACATCATTTTCTACTCTTGCTTTTCTCTGCTTCCCAAGATAGAGTCACGAGACCTCCTCAATTCCTCCAATTTGATTTTGATCTTTGCTAAATTTATTCTATCACAATACCCACATAAAGAAAGTGTAGTCAAAATCTCCTTCTTTTGTTTCTTCTTAGGGCTGTCGAACCCACATGAGATCTCACAACTTCAAACTCACTCACAATATCATCACAAGAACAAGGATTTGCTAAGAGTTGATTTATTTTCTTTTGCTCCTTGTAACCGGCACGCACACACACTCGTGGCCGGACACCACCAGCACTCCTTCGTCATCACAATCTTCACCATCATGCCACTATCATTTTCAAGTTATCAAGACACCAAGGAGGTCTTAGGTCGTGTAGTGGGTCACGATGGTGTTGGATTCCTGGCGTTTGGGTTTGCGTTTTCACTATCCCCCGTCTCTAGTTTTGTTAGACCTCTTTTGGTAAGTATTAGTATAACCCAGTTTCATTTCCTTTTTTTAGTTATTTAATTAAACCTGGTCATGACAAACTTGTCATTGAGTTCATGGAATAGAATCTGGATGTAGACATGTTTTTTTAAAGCGTTTTGCCAAATAATTCGTGTGGTTAACTTGGGTTAAAATGGCGTTTTGTCAGTGGTTGTGGTCTCGGTTCGACCCGTTTTGGGTCACGGTTTGTACAAAAGTGTCATTTGACTTCGGAGGTAACAAGTCGGATTAATTTTGTATCCGGGTGAAGGTTTAAATCTATTTCTGAAACGTATCCCGTGTGGTAAGAAACTGATTTGATTCTTGTGGTTAAAGTCGTGTTTGGAAACGTGTTTGAATCAATCCATGTGGTAAGAAAATTAATAAGAGGTGTATGTGTAGGACCTTTTTTTTCTCAACCTTATCACATATACCAACCTTACCACACAAGTATACACGTAAAACACAAACACTAAGCTTATACGTAGGTGACTTGATGATGTTATGTTATGCGTATGTTTTAGAAAGAAAGATGAAAACAAGAGATGTTTTATTTCAAAGAAAACACACACTTACACATTCAAGCACACCCCTCAAATGACCATTTGAGGGGTATATATACTTCCTTACATATAACCCTTATGGCCTTGGGCTTGGGCTTGGATTGGACTTGGATTAGATAATAACTTACATAAGGCTAGCTTAACATAACTATTAGCCATTTAGCTTAGCCCAATCTACGAGCCCGTTGACTATTCTATCACGATATCTAATACACATTACAAAGTTCCTAAACGTAAATGACCCTCACTTCTATTAATTATTATTAAGGCTAACAATATCCCCCTAAGGGTGGTCATTCAAAAGATGCTCCACTTGATTAGGTCTTTACTTTCGTTGAGCTTGAACTTTTTGTGTAGATATAGAATACTCTTGATTTTCATTCCTTCATGCTTTGTGATCAGTTAATGTGGTTGTCCGCCGTTTGTCAACTTCTTTGGAATAGGTGTCTCCACGTCTTTCTCCACCATGATCATACTTCCTTTGCCTTTGAATTTGCAATGATGTGAAGTTCTCTAGTCTTTGAACTTTGTAGATTCTTTGACATTGACGAAGAATCATCTTTAACTTTGTGTTGCCTTTGATTTTGATGAGAACTTTCATGTATTCTTTTGTTGGTATGAGCATGGGAAGATGGTGTAGTCTTTCCTCCAAGGAACAATCATCAGTACCTGCATGTTTATGTTAGTTGAAAGTACCAATCGATCATTGTGGGCTTTTCTTAAAGAATTGACCACTACGATTGTTATACTGATGAATGTCTTGATTCCATTCACCTTGGTCGGGCACATCATCCATCCTAATCTCATAAGGGACAGTTAGCATTACATTGAATAAATTCATGTAACGACCCTCATCTTCAGGATTCGATTCATGAAAGGAATCTCCGTAGCGGGATTTCCAGCACTTACAGGTTCGAATTTCGAGGGTGTTAACATCATATTGTGAAAACACATCTCTAATTCTTACAAAGGCGTTTCTGGCGGAGGCCCTCAAGAAGGCTAACACGACATACCGAAGTACATCTACAGTTCAGGTGAGTCGATGACGTACACCGAAGCATCACCTCACGACTGTAGACCGTTTGAGATACACTAAGCGTAACCCATAAAGAATTACCGAAGTGACCTGCTGTCAGGGCTGTTTGATGTTGACCCTGGCAGGAGTTTCCATTCAATCATTAAGGATCACAATTGTGAATCCTCTCATAAATGTTCTGGCAGATTGCTAAGATCTGTGTAGGACTCTAGAATGTATCACTTGTGTCCTTATTGTTGAACAACAAGAGATGAAATGTCAAGTGTTCCTAAGAGATCTTTTGATGAATCTCGTGGCTCTAGACTCAATTAGTGCATTTTGGTTTTCTTGAGCGGAGACTAGGGAGAGGGTCTCCTTCTTCAATACCAACAATATCTAAGAGAAAGTCGATAGATTATATAGGGTTCCCAGTGAGAATGAAACAAATCCTTTTAAGAGGAATTGAGTAGCTAGAAGGTTTAGTGCAGTGCGTCACTGGGTCCATGACGTCTTTGTCTTCAATACCAGTGTCATCTAAGTGACAACCCGTAGCATATGAATTGAACCCGGTTTTTGCCCTAATGGTTGATTATGGAGGGCTTTTCTAAACTATTGATGATGTCCTTGGGTAGATCCCTCCGGCTCTGGCGGATCATAGGACAGATTTTCCTATCCTTAGTCACCTTATAACTCCATGACTATCCTATGTTGCCATAAAACCTTTTTTCTTGAAAATCTGTCAACGTGTTTATGATTATAAAACATATTTTGTTAACACCTTGAGAGTTTTGTATTTTCAAAAACACTCCCCCTTCACATGTGCTTATATTGTTTTAACTTAAATCTGCACATAGAGGGTAGAGTTCGCACTTTTTGAATTGATCGTCTTTAAATGAACTAGACCGATTCGAGACACGTTTACATCACTGATGACTCAATTATTATATAAAAATATCAAATACGAAATACTCGCGAGAGAATCGCAAACCAACCGTTTTAGGAAAAAGATCGACACGCAAAACCCTCGAATATACGATATGTGATACCGGGCAAGTGATTACGGTCGTTTCCCCAACGAGAGTGACTGATGACGTTTTAGTTTAGGATTGGATGCTTGAATACAAATAATTTTAAATTTTGGAATTTTAAACTAAATGACGAGAATTTAAATAAGGCAAGTAAACTAAGCTAAAGCTACTACGGGAAATTAAAAACTAATCTAAGGCAACAATAAACGTAAAGGGAAACTTAAAATTAACTAAAGTGCAATAAAACGTAAAACGGGAATTTAAAGGAAAGCAATAAAACTACACTAAGGAAATCTACGAGAGTCCTAAAATTAATCTAAAATACTAAGGGAAACTACGGGAAACTTAAAGCTAATTAAAAACGTAATTAACCTAATGAATACTAGTCTAAGACATCTAAAAAGGACTTGGGGGAGGGCTAATAAGCTGGAAAAAAAAAGAGAATAGAAAACTAATAAGCACTAAAATGGATGCTAGCTTAAACTGGCTTTATGTAATTAAGTAACTAATAAATTAAAACACAACACGAGACTAGTACTAGCACATATGGTAATTGATTGGGTTTGTGGTGCGTGGAAATTTGGTGCAGGAGGTCTTGGGTTCAAGTCCCACCTCCTTCCCTTTTTGCTACTTATTTATTGTGTTTTTATTTTTTTTTTACTTAAGAAAAAAGGTGCAAAGGCTGCTGCAGCGGTGAGTAAAAACAGCCCACTAGGGGCTTTATTTGCGTATAAATAAGCTATCAAACCATCCCAAGAACCTTAAATTAAGCTAAATAATTAAAACGTACATATCTAATAACCTAAAACCACAAATTAAATCTAATGGGGAGCTTTTAACAAGCTTTAAAGGGCTTGAAAAAGTGGTTGTTGGGTACTTAAGTGCATGAGAACATGTACAAAAAGGGGCTAAAGTGGAGTTTTGGCAAGCTTAAACTAGCTAGGAAATAAGCACTCGAAGGCATATAAAAGCAAAAAAATTATACTCTACACTAAAGATTAACTAAAGGAGCAAAAATCAATCATTAAAAGCATAAAAATAAGTTGAGAATTAGCCTTGAATAAGCTGTGTTGGACAACTTAGTGAAAATGGACAAATAAAAAAAACTACTCCCAAAATAATTTTTACCAACTGAAAATTAAGGGCAACTTCAAACCATTTCATTAACACTTGAATAAAACCAATTTAATATCAAACATGGGTCAAAACATGGAATTTGACCCATAAACTTGGATGTTCCAAACACCCCTTTAGGCAGAAAACTTGATTTTTTTGAAACTGTTTTTAGATGCCTAAACTTTAAAAACTGGTTTGTGACTTCTTTTAAACTAAAACTCGACTTAACTATGACAAATTTAACAGGAACTAAAACATCTTTGGCAAAATTTCAGAACTTGAACAAAAAGTAAAAATAGCATAAACTTGAATAAGCTGGAATAAAAAAAAACAGAAAGTAAATTGCATTGAAATAAAAAAATTACAAGAAATTTAAATGACTGGAAAAGTAAAATGGTACTAGAATGTGAATTTCTAGACAAAGTTAAACTAAGCCTATCTCATTCTATTTATACAATGATGTCTAGGGTTTCTTCCAATCTGCTCTTGTGCTTTTCTTGTGAGGAGGAGAGGGCTTGTGCTTTTCTTGAGCAATCTCAGCCGTAGGATACCCTTGATGCCCAATCCAAATAATCTTGGCCACTTGATCTCATCTTGTCTTTAAGCAGGGGAAACGGATTGCCAACGTGGCTTGGTAACATGTGACAATGGTGTTGGAAGTGGTGAGATGAGAGGGACAAGAGGGAAAGTGATGGAGAGAGAGGTGGGAATCAGTTTGGCGCCAAAGATTTTACATGTTCGGGTTTTTGGTTTTGGGTAAACGGGTTTAAGGATAAAAAGGGTAGGGGAGGATGTAAGTAGTTAAGGTTTTTGTTGTATTATTATTTTTTTTGTATTTTGTTTTAAGTAAAAATGTATTTTTTTGTATTTTTGGTTAAAACTTTTTTTTTTTTTTTTTTTTTAGAGAGAAAAATATTTTTAATAAAAATTAGTTTTAATAAAAATAATTGTTGTAAATAAAAATGGTTAAAAATAAAAATAATTGTTTTTAGTGAAAAACGTTTTAAGGGTAAAAGTGGTAAATTGGGTTCGGGTAAAGGGTATTTCGGGTTTGTTTTTGTTTTCCCCACTCTCACTCCCAAAAATGTATCACGGGCTCTGAAAATGTAGAAAATCCGCTTCCGGCTCCGTCTACAAAGCACGTTTTCCATTCCAAACTCATTTCTGTCCGTTTTGCCACTTTTCGATCCTTTGTACCTGAAACACATAAAAACACACTCCAAGGATATCTGCAGTATAAATGGTCATATTTCAGTGTTTTTAGACGTTTTTGTGGTCTTAGATGGGTAAAAATGATGAGTGAATAAGCACTCATCAAATCCCCCACACTATCAATTGCTAGTCCCTAGCAATCCGATCATATAAAGTAATGAAAGGATCAAAAATACCTAGAATACCCCGTTTCGACTTTTTATTCATTACGAAAAATTTAAGCTTGAACGATAATAAATAAAATTCTTGATTATCAAAACATGGCATCACGGAACGGGATTCATAAAATGGGTGTCTCGGGAAATTGTAATCGTCATCCTCTTTTTGATACTCTCAAACCAAGCTTAAACTTATTGTGCAAACGTTTTTGTAAAATGCTAACACTACTCATACAAATAATCTATGTAAGTCGAGACTTAACTTTTTACTCCCGCAATTTATAAAATTTAAGTGAGTGTGCTCATTTTCAAAAGTTTGACCATTAAAATCGACATTTGTTATGGTTGTTATCCACTTAACTAAAGTACTAACCCACCGGAAACGATGAAAGTCTAAGGATCGAAAGGGCCTCTTCCATGTAGCGGCTTTCTTCTCGGCACATCCCAAAACATAAGTTTTAAGTGACCGGGCTTTTGACACCTCACAGAGAATAGTACCGGAATTAGCGGGAATTCGATTCCAAAGATTTATGAAGCTACCGTTAAGTTAAAACTAAACCTAAATGGATCACAACCGACGATGATTTAGAAATTCAAGATTCAAAGGTGAGATCACTCCATGTAGCGACTTTCTTCTCAGCTTGTCCTTTTGAGGAGGCTAGGTTTTCACCCTCGAGAATAGTATCGGAGCTTTCGGGATCTTTGAAATCAAGGATTTCAAATTACCGTCAAACTTTTAGACAACTTTGACGAATACGAGTTCAACTTCCGATTTAAATTTAAGAAAAAGCAAGTTTGGCACATTTATTCACAAGCAACATAGTACTTTTATTCACGCAACTCATATCTTTTTTTTTTTTTTTTTCAACTTTTTTCACTTTTTTTTTTCTTTTTTTTTTTTTTTTTTTTTTTTTTTTTTTTTTTTTTTTTTTTTCACTTTTGACTTTGAACTTTAAACTTGCAACTTTTGCATCATTCAAGCATTTTTCGATACTTTCATTTTGCAACATTATTCAGATTTTAAGAAAGTATGCTTTCTCGGAAATTTAAATTAAAAGTTGAACTCGGACTCTAAATCAATTTTGCTTAAAAAATTTTTATTGTAACAAGACGATTTGAATGTTCAAAAATTTGACAATGAGCACGTATTTAAGTCCAATTAGTTAGCTTCTGGGAGAAAAAGCCATAGATTACTTATATAAGCTCTAAAGAGAACCAACTATTCCACGCTTAGCATTTTCATTTGCACAAAGCGTAAAACCTTAGCCTAAATGTTAAGAGAGCAGCTAGATCAACACTCTAGCAGAGTCGGGATTCCCCTTGTTCTAGCCAAATCAAGACTAAACTACCATTAATGCCGAAGCATCAATGCTTTATTTTTGTGCAAAGCACTTCTTGTAAATGTAAATACTTGACTTAAAGCAATAAATTTTTAAAAAATTTTTGGTCAAAACGGGGGTGCTAGGGTACTAGAAGGCACATATGTGATCAAAATTCGCTTAGAATTCCCCCCCACACTTAGAATTGAATATTGCCCTCAATATTCAAAGTACCGGCCGGAGCCGAAACTATAGAACGGAAAAAGGTAATACCACTAGCCAAGTGTGGAAACGAAATCTTTTTTCACAAAAGGATTTATAAATATATCCCTAGATAATCGTTAGCAAAAAGATCGGATATTGGGCGGCTGGATTGAAAACAGGCGCATCAATCATCACGATCACGTGAATCCAACGAGAGCAAACACACAACAAGCAAACAACGTGGGGAATTCCCCACACTTAGTGTTAGAAAATAGAAAGAAGTCAGAAACATGGGTGGATACCCATGAAATGCTCTTGTTTTGTTAACGAGTCGCTAGCTTGACTCGACCCCGAATTCATTTGTCCATGGGGGAGCAAATGTGGAATTCATCAATCATAAGAATTCCGGGATCAAAGATTGTATCCTCATTCCCGAAGGAGTGAAGGATAGGAGAAGTCACACCATATGTGATGAAAGGAAGAAAGGTTCGGATGATGTACGTTTCAAGCTCAAATATCTCATTAAAAATTTCATCCATGTGCATTTTTCTTCCTACGAGTATCCTTGGATTAAAAATTTTGTCTTCGCTAGATGGCTCAACGGGATACTCGAAAGACACCTCATCAGTGAGGAAAGAATCGTCATCACATGATGGAAGAGATGAGTCAGAATACAGAGGTGGGACAAGTGGTATGCTCTGAGAGCTAGCAATTTCCACCACTTCCGTGATGGTCTCTATATCGGACTCAGACATTTCATCGAAAAGAGGATTTACTTTCCCAAAAGTGTAGTCATTATTAAATTCAAAAAGAGGATTTGAGAAAATCCCGGAAGTAACCTCAGAAATGTCGAGAGAATCACAAAAAGGCAAATCACAATCACTATCGGATATATCCTCAGACTCATTTGGGATTGGGACGAAGTTCTCAACACTAGACGATTCCGTTTCCGGAATAGTGCTAAGATGCTCATCCCCATGGTGAGAGAGTCCTTGGAAGCAATAGTAGGTAAGATAGGTGTGATAGCAATAGACTGGGGGAGTTGAGAGATAACATCGTTCAATGGAATATCACTCTCCTTGTCATAATCATAATCGGCGTCAACCTTATCTTTAGCATATAAAGCTTGTATATGACGATCGCTCCTCGAGCTAATAATTCTTCCATGCTTCTATTATCCGGCCGAGAGCGGGTGTGATAGTAGCAGATGAATTATAGAACTCCCCAATTGGAATGGTTTCTTCATCATCGTCATCATCATCATCATAATCGCATTACGAGAGGTTTCCAATATTGGGAACTTACTCTAGCTGCTTGTTCTTCAGCTAGAACTTCTCCATACATTTTCGGCGAGACTCTTCTTTAACCAATTCTTTTAAATCCTTCAATACATCTAGAAGACCTAGTAGAATTTCTCGAGGAATTAATGGAGGTTGTGTTTGAATCATTTGGTGCTGTGGAGGTTGGTCATGATAAGAATAATCATAATTGTTACAAGGATTATGCTCATAGACAAGCAGATTCCTCGTTTGACAATTGGCGTTATAGTGCGGACCTCCACAGTACTCACAACCGTACGATTGTTGAATTTGTGAATTATATGGATTTTGGTCAAAACCAAAGTCTTGATTGTTACAAGGACCTTGCTCATAGATAAGCGGGTTCCCTGCTTGACACTCAAAACCTTGGTGCTGACCTCCACAATATTAGCAAAGAATATGTCTCCATCTCATGGTACGGGGGTTGGTTAAAGAAATTGGTTGTTTCATTGTAGGGATTTTGGTCATAGACAAACCCGTTTCCCGAATTCACAATGCTACAACCGGGGCAATTTCCACCATCTTGAGGTCCCCGACACCATTGACAACCAAATTGGTAAGACGTAGACATCACAAAGAATTGAACGGATAGAGGGCGAAAGAAATAGAATTATGCGATCGAGAGGATAACGAAGAATAGAATTAAACGGTAAAAGAGGGTAAGAGAAATAGAATTAAACGGATAAGAGGAAAGAGAAGAATATTTTTGAGGTTTTTTATAAATAGAAAACATAAAAGGAAAATAAATTTTGAAAAAGAAAATATTTTTGGGTTTTTTAGCTTTTATATATATACAAAAGAAAGCAAATAACTTCACGAGGAAGGATCTTCAAGTCACTAATCGTCAAACCGTAACGATATTGTCGCAACACAACCTCCCCGGCAGCGGCGCCAAATTGATGACTCAATTATTATATAAAAATATCAAATACGAAATACTCGCGAGAGAATCGCAAACCAACCGTTTTAGGAAAAAGATCGACACGCAAAACCCTCGAATATACGATATGTGATACCGGGCAAGTGATTACCCGAGTCGTTTCCCAACGAGGAGTGAACTGACGGTGACGTTTTAGTTTGGGATTGGATGCTTGAATACAAATAATTTTAAATTTTGGAATTTTAAACTAAATGACGAGAATTTAAATAAGGCAAGTAAACTAAGCTAAAGCTACTACGGGAAATTAAAAACTAATCTAAGGCAACAATAAACGTAAAGGGAAACTTAAAATTAACTAAAGTGCAATAAAACGTAAACGGGAATTTAAAGGAAAGCAATAAAACTACACTAAGGAAATCTACGGGAGTCCTAAAATTAATCTAAAATACTAAGGGAAACTACGGGAAACTTAAAGCTAATTATAAAAATGCAATTAACCAAATGAATACTAGTCTAAGACATCTAAAAGGACTTGGGGAGGGCTAAAAGCTGGAAAAAAAAAAGAAAAGAAAACTAATAAGCACTAAAATGGCTGCTAGCTTAAACTGGATTTATGTCATTAAGTAATTAATAAATGAAAACACAACACGGGACTAGTACTAGCACAGATGGTAATTGATTGGGTTTGTGGTGCGTGGCAATTTGGTGCAGGAGGTCTTGGGTTCAAGTCCCACCTCCTTCCCTTTTTGCTACTTATTTATTGTGTTTTTATTTTTTTTTTACTTAAGAAAAAAGGTGCAAAGGCTGCTGGTGAGTAAAAACAGCCCACTAGGGGCTTTATTTGCTTATAAATAAGCTATCAAACCATCCCAAGAACCTTAAATTAAGCTAAATAATTAAAACGTACATATCTAATAACCTAAAACCACAAATTAAATCTAATGGGGAGCTTTTAACAAGCTTTAAAGGGCTTGAAAAGTGGTCATTAGAAATTGCTTAAGTGCTTGGCAAGCAGAACATGTACAAAAAGGGGCTAAAGTGGAGTTTTGGCAAGCTTAAACTAGCTAGGAAATAAGCACTCGAAGGCATATAAAAGCAAACAAAATTATACTCTACACTAAAGATTAACTAAAGGAGCAAAAATCAATCATTAAAAGCATAAAAATAAGTTGAGAATTAGCCTTGAATAAGCTGTGTTGGACAGCTTAGTGAAAATGGACAAATAAAAAAAACTACTCCCAAAATAATTTTTACCAACTGAAAATTAAGGGCAACTTCAAAACATTGCATTAACACTTGAATAAAACCAATTTAATATCAAACATGGGTCAAAACATGGAATTTGACCCATAAACTTGGATGTTCCAAACACCCCTTTAGGTGAAAACTTGATTTTTTGAAACTGTTTTAGATGCCTAAACTTTAAAAAGCGGTTTGTGACTTCTTTTAAACTAAAACTCGACTTAACTATGACAAATTTAACAGGAACTAAAACTTCTTTGGCAAAATTTCAGAACTTGAACAAAAAGTAAAAATAGCATAAACTTGAATAAGCTGGAAAAAAACCAGAAAGTAAATTGCATTGAAATAAAAAAATTACAAGAAATTTAAATGACTGGAAAAGTAAAATGGTACTAGAATGTGAATTTCTAGACAAAGTTAAACTAAGCCTATCTCATTCTATTTATACAATGATGTTTAGGGTTTCTTCCAATCTGCTCTTGTGCTTTTCTTGTGAGGAGGAGAGGGCTTGTGCTTTTCTTGAGCAATCTCAGCCGTAGGATACCCTTGATGCCCAATCCAAATAATCTTGGCCACTTGATCTCATCTTGTCTTTAAGCAGGGGAAACGGATTGCCAACGTGGCTTGGTAACATGTGACAATGGTGTTGGAAGTGGTGAGATGAGAGGGACAAGAGGGAAAGTGATGGAGAGAGAGGTGGGAATCAGTTTGGCGCCAAGGATTTTATATGTTCTGGGTTTTTTTTGGTTTTGGGTAAAACTGGGTTTAAGGATAAAAAGGGTAGGGGAGGATGTAAATAGTTAAGGTTTTTGTTGTATTATTATTTTTTTTTGTATTTTGTTTTAAGTAAAAATGTATTTTTTTGTATTTTTGGTTAAAACTTTTTTTTTTTTTTTAGAGAGAAAAATATTTTTAATAAAAATAATTGTTGTAAATAAAAATGGTTAAAAATAAAAATAATTGTTTTTAGTGAAAAACGTTTTAAGGGTAAAAGTGATAAATTGGGTTCGGGTAAAGGGTATTTCGGGTTTGTTTTTGTTTTCCCCACTCTCACTCCCAAAAATGTATCCCGGGCTCTGAAAATGTAGAAAATCCGCTTCCGGCTCCGTCTACAAAGCACGTTTTCCAATCCGAGCTCATTTATGTCCGTTTTTGCCCTGTTTTCGATCCTTTGTACCTGAAACACATAAAAACACACTCCAAGGATATCTGCAGTATAAATGGTCATATTTCAGTGTTTTTAGACGTTTTTGTGGTCTTAGATGGGTAAAAATGATGAGTGAATAAGCACTCATCAATCACTAGAGAACTAGCTTGAAATTATTACCTGTCCTGGTCAAGTCCATAGAAAGTTTCTCGAGATGGTACATTTCCTGACTTTGATTCCTCGTCAATTCAATGGTTCCAACTGAGTCGAGCTCTTTTGAGATTCAAACAACGATCATTAAACTTTTTGATCACATTTTAATCACGTCTTCTCCCCCTCAAAAATAGCATATTCGTGATATTTTTTATATCAACGGATTAAACATCATTTTTAGAATCTTTTGGGGAGACAAACAGGTTTGATTTAAGCATGAATTTGGAACATTTTGGTTTTATACTCCCCCTTTAATACAACATAATCAATTAAAGGGTTTTAGAGGGAGTTATCTTGAGTAAAATTATTTTGAAAGATTTTGAAAATCTTTTTGAACACTCTTGAAAAAGGTGCTCAAGATGATGATGATTTCTCATCAGTTTTGAATGTAGTGCACTGAAGCGTACACTAGTGATTTTCTTTAGAAACACGAGTTTTGATTTGAAGTAATCAAAAGTCATCATTTTTAGTCCGGGTTTAAATCTTGAAGTATACGAAAGCCATTTTTTAAGAAATTTTGAGAAACGACATGTTTTAGAAAACATTTAAAGAACTCTCGCTCAAGCATCTGTACATGTCCGTATCATTGTTGAATGAAATTTCTAGAAACGTATAGAATATCGATTATACAAGAGACATATTGTGAGAAGAATATTTTTGGATTTTTTTGATTTTATATTGTTTTTTTATTTTTGAAAGTTTTATATTTTTATATTTTGCTTTTGTTGGTTTTTCAAATTGTGTATTTGGTTTTTCAAAAATATTTACAGCGAAGCTTTTTGGAAAATCATTTTCAAGAAGATTCGAGAAGACGTTCTTTTGAAAGGGCTTTAGTAAATAGATCGGCGAGTTGGTAATCTGTCTTCACGAAAAATAATTCAACAGTACCATCTTTACGTACTCTTTGATGAAGTGGTAGCGGACACGAATGTACTTAGTTTTTGAGTGATGAACAAGATTGCTTGATATGACTAAGGCATTTTTCGAGTCACAATTGTTGGTCCAAAAAATTGAGTAAATCTTGATATATTAAAGAACAACTTCATTAATAATGAATAACAATAGTTACAAGATTTCTCAATGCCAACTAGACTTCATGATAACATCCTCAACTTTTTCACGGGGATAATTTCGGTATATTATCCCCATTGAATGACAAATAAACTCTCATTGATCCAAGCTATGCTTGTGTTTCAATGAGAGGATGATCCTATCACTAATACTATGTATTGTGTTTATTCAGGATGCATACCTATCTATTACAATTACAGACATATATATAGGAAATAATACAAGACATGTGATGATGGTGACATGTGGTCTCCCATGTGGTCCATCTTCATCTTTCTCTTTTAGAAAAGCACCAACCATCCTTTTGAATGTGTCATCACAATATTCCCACTCTTATGGTAAAGTATTGTACTTGTTTGACTTCTTCTCTTGGAAGTTCCCACCCATATTTTTTAGTCTGTATGTAGAGATAGCGTCTTCAGGATCACTGAGACATTTTTCAAAATCTCAGTGTCACTGGTGTTGTTTGTAGCTCATATATTTTACTCACTGACACTGTATCAGTGAGTAAAGAACACTGAACAACACTCACTGATTTCTTTATTAGTGAGTCACTCACTATTTATTTAGTGAGTTAGGCTATTTTATTTTCAAATCTTGTTCAGGGTGATTGGGTCAATTTATTGGACCCAACAGTCTCCCCCTATTTGAATATAAAAATAGCCTAAAGTGATTGGTAAAAGGTGTAAGACTGAGGGTTCAGGTTGTTCGGTGACTGGGGTTCAGTACCTAGGTTCAGGCTGTATGATCCTTTAAGTCTCAGTGACCAGGTTCAGTGATAGGAGGTTCAATAACCAGGTTCAGTGGTCAGTGATCAGGTTCAGTGACCTTGGGGTTTAATACCCAGGTTCAGGAAGGTTCAAGGGTTTAGTTTTGAGGGTTCAGTGTCCTCTTTTATACCCTGAGGGACATGGTTCACTTTGATTCATCAGTGTCCACCCTCCTTTTCTTTCACTTTGGTCATTACATGATACATGTTTTTACTTCAATACAATATTAACTGATAAAGCAACTAGGGACCTGGTTCAATTTGATACATCAGTGTCCACTGTCCACCCTCATATATGCTTTCAGTTACAATAAGAATTTCCCATGTAAGTGATAAAAATTACATTTCATTTTAGGCTAAGCCTAAAGATATTAATCTATTACACTTACTGACACCACCAGGGTCTCTGGTTATCAGGTCTTCGGGTTCTCATTTTTCAACGACTCGGTTTTAGTCACTACGAGCTCAGTGGCTCGGCTTTCAGGCACCATCAGGATACCTTAATGAGGTCAGAGACTCGGGTTCAAAGGACTTGAATATCATTCAGTCGCTATGGTTTCAGTGACTGAAAATTCAGGTACTCTCTCGATTTCAGTGAGTGGGTTTACTCTCTAAGTTTCAGGTTGTAAGGTTTAGGGAACCAATGTTTCTGGTTATCAGGTTGGTAGTGACTTCAGCAGGCAGTGTTACAAAAGGCTTTTCTCGGTTTAGGTTCTTGTTTTTAGTGACCGGTGTTTAACGACTGAGTTGAGTTCGTTATAAACACTGATATTCACCCCACAGTTTGAGACACAAGAAGAACTCTCACTGAGTTATAACAACATAATCATAGCTACCTCATATTTGTTATCACTCCCTGATTCACAAAAATTATCAACTACCTCTGATACTTATCAGACCCGTCATATCCATCTTATGTTCAACCTGAATAACCTAGTAACACTCCCCGAGTCATGATCAGAACTCTAGAAGACTCCACCTTTGATCTTCTATCACACCCGTGAGTCATATTGACTGACTTCTTTGATCAGCCTCACAGATTTAGCAAGCCAAAAATAACAAACCAATTTTATCCAACACTTCTCCCACCTTTCTACAACAAACCCATTTTCCATCTCAACGATACTTTTTCAGGCTCAGCCTGACAAAGAACACAAACACTTTTAGATGCTTATTACACCCTGATCTTCGATTCCCATATCACTCCCTGACTTGATTATCAGCAGACTCCAATCACAACCGTGATATTCACAGCTTGTCAACTCCTTTATCTATCAGTGAGTCATGACCACACTTAACTTCACACACTGATAAACATAAAAAACTTCCTGATAAGTTTCTTCAGTCATCATTTACCATCATACAATCCCAAACAACTCATTTGATTTAAAAACCCATTTACCATTGCAGCAACCTACTTTTTTGGATAACCTATCATCATAGTGACTCGACCCCGGATCCAAGTCAGTTTCTTATGTGGGTTCAATGATTCACTCCAAGAAAAAAGGTTAATGGTGCTGATAATCGTCGCCGCCACAGCAATAGCATTTGCCGGTATTAATTTTGTGGGTTTTGTTGTGCGTGAGATTATTGGTTTTGGTCTTTATGTATCGGGTTTTTGTTTGCTAAAGATGTAGGGATATGGTTTTTTTTTTGAAACACGAATTGGTGTTTTTTTGTTTCTAGAGATGAACATCGAGAGTGGAGATTTGTGATAAATCTATTTTTTGATAGGTGTTGTGTTTTTTTGTGCTGTGTCAATTTTTTGGTGATGATTCTGGATTTTTAATGTTTGTTTTGTGTGTTGGTGATGGTAGGATAAGATTTGGTATTTTGTGTGGATGTGGGATAAGATTTTGTGGTGTGTGGGTGAGTGATACTAGGATAAGGTTTTTGTTTGGTGGGTAAAGTATTGATTGATTATTTTAATCAGTGGCAATTTTTGGTGATGTTTTTGTCAAGATGTCAATATCAGTGTGTCTCTCTCTCCCTCAAAAATTGCTATGACATTAGCAGTTTTTGAAGTTTCACACATGATTTTTTGACTATTACGAATGTTATCAGCAGTCTATGAACGGATCTGGATCATGAGAATAATCCACCCGCTCTGATACCACTTGTTGGTCCAAAAAATTGAGTAAATCTTGATATATTAAAGAACAACTTCATTAATAAGGAATAACAATAGTTACAAGATTTCTCAATGCCAACTAGACTTCATGATAACATCCTCAACTTTTTCACGGGGATAATTTCGGTATATTATCCCCATTGAATGACAAATAAACTCTCATTGATCCAAGCTATGCTTGTGTTTCAATGAGAGGATGATCCTATCACTAATACTATGTATTGTGTTTATTCAGGATGCATACCTATCTATTACAATTACAGACATATATATATATAGGAAATAATACAAGACATGTGATGATGGTGACATGTGGTCTCCCATGTGGTCCATCTTCATCTTTCTCTTTTAGAAAATCACCAACCATCCTTTTGAATGTGTCATCACAATATTCCCACTCTTATGGTAAAGTATTGTACTTGTTTGACTTCTTCTCTTGGAAGTTCCCACCCATATTTTTTAGTCTGTATGTAGAGATAGCGTCTTCAGGATCACTGAGACATTTGTCAAAATCTCAGTGTCACTGGTGTTGTTTGTAGCTCATATATTTTACTCACTGACACTGTATCAGTAAGTAAAGAGCAATGAACAACACTCACTGATTTATTTATCAGTGAGTCACTCACTATTTATTTAGTGAGTTAGGCTATTTTATTTTCAAATCTTGTTCAGGGTGATTGGGTCAATTTATTGGACCCAACAACAATACATAGGTATTTTATCGAAAGTAAAGCCATAATCTGTGAGTTGTGTTCTCATCCATAGAACTTGAGCACAACACGCAGATAGAGACACATACTCAGCTTCAGCGGTTGAGAGTGCAATGCAATCTTGTTTCTTTGAAGACCAACTTACTAACTTTTCACCCAAAAATTGTGCTCCTCCTGATGTACTTTTTGCTGTAACTTGATCACCTGCGTGGTCCGTATCTGAAAAGGCGATTAGATCAAATCCGGATTCCTTCGGATACCAAAGTCCCATATGAATGGATGTCTTCAGTAGAAAGATCCTTTTAACCTCTTTGAGGTGCAGTTCGGTAGGATTTGCTTGAAACCGTGCTAATAAGCAAACAGCAAAATGAATATCGGGTCGACTAGCAGTGAGGTACATGAGAGAACTAATCATGCTCTGATATTTCTTCGGATCGATGGGTTTCCCAAATAAATCGGCTAAAATTTTTGGTAAGTTACCATTGGTGTACCGACCGAATCACAATTATCCATACCATGATTTTTCAAAATCTCAGTTGTATATTTAGATTGATTAATAAAAATTCCACGAGGGGACTGATGTATTTGTAAACCAAGAAAAAATTTTAGTTCCCCCATCATGGACATTTCAAATTTGCTTTTCATGAGATTTTCAAAATGTTTTGAAAGATTCGGATTAGTGGACCCAAAAATGATGTCGTCCACATAATTCTGAACAATCAAAATGTCATCGTTGTATTTTCTTGTAAACAAGGTAGGATCAACCGTTCCTTTGGTGAAGTTGTTTTTTATCAGGAAAGAGGAAAGTTCATCATACCACGCTCTCGGAGCTTGCTTTAAATCATAGATTGCCTTTTTGAATTTGTAGACGTAGTCTGGATGTTCCATGTCTATGAAGCCTTCTGGCTGACTCGTGTACACTTCTTCTTTCAGAGTTCCATTCAAGAACACGGTCTTAATGTCCATTTGATAAACCGTGATGTTTTTGTGAGCTGCATAGGCTAAGAATATCCTGACTGCTTCAAGTCTAGCTACCGGTGCGAATGACTCTTCAAAGTCTATCCCTTCTTCCTGTTTGTATCCTTTGGCCACGAGACGAGCTTTGTTGCGAATTATAGTCATTTATTCATCCCTTTTGTTCTTCCATAACCATTTGAGATCAATGACGCGAATGTCAATTGGTCTTGGAACCAAATCCCAAGAGTCATGGAGACTGTATTGGAGAAGTTCCTCCTGCATCGCTTCTATCCAAGCGTTTTCTGCCATTGCCTCCCGAATGTTTTTTGGTTCAGTATTGCTAATTGAGCAAAGGTAAATGCACAAGTTACAGTCTGTGGCAAGTTGGCATCTCATTTGAATTGGCCGTGAAGGTTCACCAATAACTTGTTCAATTAGATGGTCTTTTGTCCACTTCAGAGTAGAAGGATATCAACGTATGCGAGTTGGTTCTCGTAAGCTTGAAGATGATTCAGCTGATTCCGTAGAAAACGGGTTTTCAAATAAGTCTTCATCTAACGTTGCATCATTCTGGTTTTGTGAAGGTTCTTCTTGAAATGATATGTTTTGGTTTTGCTCATCAACTGCTGGTAAAACTGTTTCAAGAATAGGATTTGCAGAAGTCGATGTAGATGACGTTGATGGAGTTGGTGAATTGGTTTCGACCATGGTATATGCATCTTCTATTGGTGGTGGTGGATGATTTTGAGTGGGTGCAGCGGAATGATGGTTTGATGCATTTGTCGAAGTTCCACCGTAGTATTCATCGAACATTAACTCGAAGAAATTCTCCCATTCTTGTTCATGAGGTGTGTCAGCAAAAGTTGATGGAGCTCTTTGTTGTATGAGTCCTGAACTGATGTGTCAAGAAGTCTGCGAGTTTGGTGCGGGTTCTAATCTGTTTTGATTAGAAGCCATCAGATTTAGCGCGGGTTCTAGAGCGAGTCTCTCGGAAGCCATCTATGAAAGTTCGTCAAAATTCACATTCATCGTCTCCATTATCTTCCTAGTTCTTCTGTTATACACCCTGAATGCCCTCGATTTTTCTGAGTATCCAATGCAGATTCCAATATCACCTTTAGCTTTCAGTTTTCCTAGATCTTTTCTGTCTTTCGTTGGATAGCACAAAGCGCCAAACACGTGAAGGTAAGAGATATCAGGTTTTCTGTTGTTCACTAGCTCATATGGGGTTTTATTAAATCTTGGATGGATTAGGGATCGGTTCTGAGTGAAACAAGCAGTGGCAACAACATCAGCCCATAGAAATAACGGTGCACAAGAATAGATTAGCATTGTACGAGAAGCTTCCACAAGAGTTCGATTTCTTCTTTCAACTACCCCATTCTACTGTGGAGTTCTAACAACTGATATCTGATGCGTGATTCCAACATCTTCAAAATAAGCTTTTAACTCCTGATTAGTAAATTATGTGCCATTGTCTGTTCTTACTACCCTTCCTGGATCTTGTAGAAGTACTTGAATACGCTTCCGAAAGGTGATGATGATGCCTGGTGCTTCGTCTTTTGACCTCAGAAACCTAACCCATGTATATCTTGAATAATCATCAACAATGACAAGAATATACTTTTTCCCATTAATCCTTTCAACTCTCATTGGGCCACATAAGTCCATGTGCAACATATGCAACTTTGCTTCCGAACTTGGTACGGATTTGGGTTTATATGATGCTCTTTTGCTTTTTCCTTGTTCGCATGATGGACATAGGTGATCCTTGGTGTATTTGAACTTTGGAAGTCCGTTGACGATGTTGTCTTTGGCAAGCTTGTTGATAGCGTCGAAATTGAGATGGGATAATCTTCTATGCCACAACCAGGACTTTATTCCAGATGCTCGTGTCATAAGACATATTGGTGATGAAGAGGCCATTTGGTTAATGTCGATAGCATACAAGTTTGTATCCCGATTCTCAGTTAAGAGATCAGTGCCATCCAAGTTTCTAACGAAGCAAGCATTTTTCCTAAAAGCAACCTCTAAATCTGCATCACAGAACTTCCCGACTAAAAACAAATTGTATCCCAACCCTTCGACATAATAGACCCGAGTGATCAAATAATTTCCAAAAGGTAGATCTCCATAACCCATGATAGCTGCTACATGATCATTTCCAAAATGTACGGTTCCCATGAATTTCCAGACAAAATTGATCAGCAGCTTCAGATTCCCGGTCATGTGCTTGGAGCAACCCGAGTCGACGATCCAAAGACATATTTCGATAACCTGCCAAATACAGAAGAAGATGTTTTTGGAAACCATTTTGATTTTGGTTCATTTGGGTTAGAGGTAAAATCCTGATCACACTCATAGAAGTTTTCTACTGGGTATACTGGAGTATCACTCATTCTACCATTCTGAACTGTGAAAATTCTACCCGTTGGTTTCTAAATATCATCCCTAAAGTAAACAGTATGCTTCTTATCAGTAGTGTAAGACCTAAATCTTGCAACTAGTCTTCCTATATGTTTAGCATAAGTTCTTTTTGGAACGTTCTTCTGAATAGGCTTAACATTCTCATTCATAGAAACACAATCATCATGAACATTAATTAAAGATTTCTTGCAAGTTACACAAAGAGATTCAACACATTCATTAAACTTAGCAAGTTTCATAGGTTCATTACATTCAGATGAAATGTCTTTCTTATTATAAAGCGGTAAATTCCTAGGGTGTTCTTCTACTTTCTTCTCTTTATTCAAGCTACTACTCGTAGAGGCAGGCGAGACTCTATTGTTCCTTGTTTTGCTCTTAGGCTTTAGTCTGCTGCTCCTAGAGGTGCTTTCTAGTCCTGTAGAAGGTAAGGCACACACATTAGGATTCACTTTTTTTAGAGTGTTAGCCTTAATAGTTTTTATTAGAAGTGATGGTCATTCACATTTAGGAACTTTATAACGTGTGTTAGATATCGTGATAGAATAGTCAACGGGCTCGTGGATTGGGCTAAGCTAAATGGCTAGGCGTTATGATAAGCTTGCCTTGTATAAGTCCAAGTAACCTAATCCAATCCAAGTCCATATCCACGGCCCATAGAAAGCCTTTTAGGGCATCATGTATTCCAACTATATAAACCCCTCAAATGTGTCATTTGAGGTGTGTGCTTGAGTGTGTGTGTGTGTGTTTTTCCTTGAAGCAATATACATCTTATTGTTTTCATCTCTCTATCTTGTTTATACGCATAACATCAAGTCACCATCTTTCTCATCTTTATTTCCTTCATCTTCACGCATAGTTTGTGTTTGTGTTAACGTGATATTCGTGTTGGGTTTGTGATAAGGTTGATAAAAGTAAGGTCCTACAATTGGTATCAATCGCCTAACAATGGTTTAGGAGTGTTTGTGTTTGTTTTGAAGTTTTGGTACCATACGCGTAAAGCTCTCGCTATACATCTTTGACACGCTTAAAGCTCTAATTTTTGCACTTAAAAATTCAAGATTCTTGTGGTTTAAGGTTTATTTGGTGCTAAAGTTTCAGTTTTTTGCAAAAAGTTCGAAACTTTACGTGTTTTTCTTCAAGTTTAAACTCGTTTTTGGTTCGTTGGTCATTTCTACGCGTAAGCTATCCAAGCACTTTGGGTGAAAAAGGTCAACATTTTTGTGTTATTCGAGTGTTTTTAAGGCTGTTTGTGCATCAGAAATTGGTTGAATCATTGGAAATTTTTTACGCGTAAGTCAAAACCCTAGTTCTACGCATAAGAAAAGTCAACGCCCTTTTTCTACGCATAACTTTCTACGCATAAGAGTTTTGTGCAGTTTCTTCGAGCTATAACGGTTACTCAGTGCTTCCCTCACTTGGATAAGTTTGTGGAACACTTCGACTTTGGATATCTTTTACACTATGAGAGTGTAAAGGATTTTTTGGGCAAAACCCTAATCTTACGCATAAGCTTAGACTTACGCGTAGAACACTTTACACTTAAGTATTTTTCTTACGCCTAAGCCTTGTCTTACGCATAAGCTAAATCTTACGCATAAGTTTTTCTACGCCTAACTTTAAACTTACGCATAAGCATTTCCTACGCCTAAGCCCCAGATCCTACTCGTAACTTCTTCGGTCTACGCCTAAGCTTTCAAAAAAAAAAAAAAAAATTTAAATTTTTGAGGAGACTAAACGTTCAATTTTTACGCGAAATTCAAATTTTGGTATAACTTGGAAAATTTTGGTCAAAAATTCAAATTTTTGGACCCAAATTCAAATTTTTCGGTCAAATTTGGCGTCAAAATTGTCATAACTCAAATTTTTCATACGACCTTAGAATTGATTTTTATAGTGAATTTCAAATTTTGGTAAAAAATTTTTACGCCTAAGAACCAAGGTTACGAGTACGACTTTCAGAAAAACTTCAAACGGCAATATCTTATTATACACAACTCCTTTATCGTTGAATCGATCCTACATCAAATTTATCAGATCATACCTTCATCAATGGCAACTCAACAAGACATTCATGTAGCCGGTGCCAAAAACCGTCCTCCTATGTTGGAAAAAGGTGGTTATCTTCAATGGACAAGTCGAATGCTTCGTTACATCAAGACAAAACCTAATGGAAAATTGATGATCAAATCCATTCAGGATGGACCCTTCATACCTCGACAAGTCCAAGACCCTAGAAATGCTGATGCAACACCTCCCGTCCCACCATTTTTTCGTCTTCAAAAAGAATCGGAATACTCTGAAGAGGATCAGAAACAAGTCGAAGCAGATGACATGGCAATTCATATTGTCCAACTGGGTTTACCAAGAGACATCTTTGCTGCTGTAGACAGTTGTGAAACTGCTTTCGACATGTGGGAACGTGTTAGACGGCTTTGTCATGGAACTGAAATTGGTCAACAAGATACGGAGAACAAGTTGCTAACTGCTTGGGAGAAGTTTACATCCACTCCAGGCGAATCCATTTAATCCTACTATGGAAGGTTCTGCACTTTAATGAATGAGCTAATAAGAAACAAGTTGACACCCAGAACTATCGTGAGCAACATCAAGTTCCTAAACAATCTACCAGAAGAATGGGGACGATATGTCACTATTGTCAACCAAACAAAAGACTTACATCAAGTGAACTTTGATCAACTCAACGATTTTCTGAAACAAAACCAAAATGAAGTGAATGAAGTCAGGAAAGAAAGATTGGCAAAGAATCATGATCCATTGGCACTCATTGCAAAGACTCAAACTTCAGTGAATACACAACAACACGCTTCATCATCTTCCACTAACAACAACTTGCAGCAATACATCCCTCAACAACAAAATTATCCACCTGAACAACAACATTACAGGAACAAGGAATCACCGATCTTGAAATGGAACCAGAAGAAGCTTTGTCACAAGCATTTGTATTCTTGGGTAAAGCATTCAGAAGTCGCTATTCCACACCAACTAACAACAACCAAAGGATTTCATCAAACACTCGCAATAGGCAAATTGCACAGCCGGGTGTGAACATGGGCAATCAAGGTCAAATGGTTGGAGTGATTGGGAATCAGCAGGATATGCTACTTGGATTTCGCATGGGTAATCAGGCGGTTCGAATCGAGGGTTATCGGTTGGGCGGAATGTTGGAAATCGATTGGGCGAATGTTGGGAATAGAGTAGTGGGCAATCGAATGGGAATGTTGCAGCGATCGTTGGGAATTATGGAAATGTGAATCAGGGTAATCGGGTTAAGTGTTATAACTGTCAAGGATTGGGTCACATGGCAAGGAATTTTCCAACTAAGCCGAAAAAGAAGGATCTTGCGTATCTTCAGAAAGCTATTCTGTTGGTACAAAAGGAACAATCTGGACTTCAATTGAGTTCTGAGGAACATGACTTCATGGCTATTATGGATGATTTGGAAGACCTCGAGGAACTCAATGCAAACTGCATCTTCATGGCAAATCTTCAGGAGACTAAGTACGACACTGACTTTGAAGCACCTCCTGTCTATGGCGCCAACGCAGTATCGAGGTACCAATCATTGATCCATGCTATAACAATGTCATATTTGATGTGTTTACTCATGACGAACAACATTATGTGACATCAGCACCTACTTATGATACATACCTGGACAATCCAAGTTGTAGCAATTCTAACTCTGAGACTCGGATGTGGATCCTAGTGGAGGCTGTGTGGCACAAAATACTAAGACTGATGAGGAAACTCGTGCTTATTTTGAATCATTAATCAACAGCTGTGGCATTGAAATTGAGAAAGTTAAAAAGGTCAATCGCGATGTTAAGGCCGCGAATGCCAAATTGACCGTTGAGCTTGAGAGTTACAAGGAGAACGCAAAAGCCTTTGAATTTCAGAAAAACAAAGAATCAGAATTAGAAATTGGTTATCGAAATTTGGTTTCTAAAGAAAAACTTTTGCAAATCAAGTATAACACACTTGAAGTGAATTTGAACTTGAAAATGAAATCTTTAAGCAAGGAAATTTCTGATTTAAATAACCAACTTTCCAAACAAAATGAAATGTTTTCTAATCTTGAAAAAGAGAAGAAGCAGTTGATTATTGATTTTTCAAAACGAGAAGATTATCTTCTTGATGAAATTCTTGATAAGAATGAAAAGATAAAAACTTTGGAAAATTTGCTTCTTACAACGGGTCATTCTGCTCAAACAATCAAGATGCTTTCTAATCAAGTAAATCCGCGTTTTCATACTAATAATAGAATGGCAATTGGTAACGAACCTTCCCCGTTCCTCAAGAAAGCTGAGAAATCTCAGAATGTGTTAAACAATGGAAATGTTTTGCATGAACCCACTATTGTTCGTGATTCTCTTGAAATGTTAGAACTATCTGAGGAGAGTAGATCAAAAATGAAACAAAAGAATTTAGAAATCAAACCAATTGATTATAACAAATGGAACAAAATTAACGGAATTACTTTTGTTAATCAAAAAGAAAAGTCAAAGTTTTCCATCTCACCAAATGTTTCAAACAAAGAGTCAACACCTGTTTCAAAACCAGTCGTTGTCGCAAAATCTCTTTTGAACATTGAACAAATGTCTTCCAACAATCCTTTTAACTCAAGTGATGCGAGAAGTATTTTAGACAATGTGAAAATGCGAATTGCGGATCTTCAAGAAACTGTTAAAGCTAAAACCACTATTACACCTAATAACTGGTTCTCTAGTTTTGATATTGAACAGAGAAAGTTTTTTGAAACTCAAATTGCCCCTCACCTGAATGCCATCAACTCTAGGGTAATTCATTTTGAACAAGCATTTTTGAAAGAAACAACTGACTTTGTCAAGGACCATAAATCCCTGGTAAAGCAAGCTAATGATTGTGTTGAACAAATCAAAGTTTTGGAAAATTTAAATGACTCTCTCTTTGAAGATGTTCTGACTACTGATATTATGTCCATCATTTTGCAAACATATTCTGTTGAAGATCATGAAAGACTCCAGTCTGAGACCTCTGAAATTGTTTCAAAATATGAAAAAGCTCTTGAAAAACTTGAAAAAGAAAATGTGTCATATTTTAAACAACTTGATCGAAAAACTGAGGAATGCAAATATGACAAACTGTCGTATGAGCGTGCCTACAATGACATGAAACAGAAAAATGATCTTTTGAGGGCTCAGCTGGAAAGTCAAAAAAGGAAAGGCAGTGGATACTGTGATTAAAAAACCATTGACTGCGGAGAAAGCAAATGTTCCCAAACCGGTTTCCAAACCAAAAATGTCTGTTTCTATGCCTCCTCCAAACTTCAATGAGAAAAATGTTTCATCAAAACCAGTCACTCGACCTGGCCTACCTAAACAACATGTTGATAAAGGAAAAGCGGTTATCGAGAAACCAAAAGTTTTAGCACCTGGCCTTTTTAAGATGAGTACCACTAATGCGTCTGCCTCCACATCTAAAACATATGGAACAAACGAAATAAGTTTAGAAAAGCACTCTAAAGAGACTAGGAAAGCTGAAACCACCTCCCTTCATAAAAATGTGAATCCTAATGCGTGTGCCTTACCTTCTACAGGACTAGAAAGCACCTCTAGGAGCAGCAGACTAAAGCCTAAGAGCAATACAAGGAACAATAGAGTCTCGACTGCCTCTAAGAGTAGTAGCTTGAATAAAGAGAAGAAAGTAGAAGAACACCCTAGGAATTTACCGCTTTTGAATAAGAAAGACATTTCATCTGAATGTACTGAACCTATGAAACTTGCTAAGTCTAATGAATGTGTTGAATCTCTTTGTTTAACTTGCAAGAAATCTTTAATTAATGATCAAGATGATTGTGTTTCTAAGAATGTGAATGATAAACCTGTTAAGAAGAACGTTCTAAAAAGATCTTACGCTAAACGAGTAGGAAGACTAGTTTCAAAACTTAGACTTTACACTACTGACAGGAACTATAGTGTATACTTTAGGGATGATATTTAGAAACCCACAGGTAGAACTTTCACACTCTAGAATGGTAAAATGAGTGATAAACCAGAATTCCCTGTAGAAAACCTCTTTGAGTGTGATCAGGATTTTACCTATAACCCAAAGGAACCAAAATCAAAACGGTTTCCACAATATTCTTTTTACATTCTTGGCGAGGTTATCGAAATTTGTCTTTGGATCGTCGACTCGGGTTGCTCCAAGCACATGACCGGGAATCTGAAGCTGCTGATCAATTTCGTCTGGAAATTCATGGGAACCGTACGTTTTGGAAATGATCATGTAGCAGCTATCATGGGTTATGGAGATCTACCTTTTGGAAATTATTTGATCATTCGGGTTTACTATGTCGAAGGGTTGGGACACAATTTGTTTTCAGTCGGGCAGGTTACGTGATGCGATTTAGAGGTAGCTTTTAGGAAAAATTCTTGCTTCGTTAGAATCTTGGATGGCACTGATCTCTTAACTGGGAATCATGATACAAACTTGTATGCTATCGACATCAATCAAATGGCCTCTTCATCACCAATATGTTTTATGACACGAGCATCACGGAACACACTCCTGGTTGTGGCATAGAAGGTTATCCCATCTCAATTTTGACACCATCAACAATCTTGCCAAAGACAACATCGTCAACGGACTTCCAAAGTTCAAATACACCAAGGATCACTTATGTCCATCATGCGAACAAGGAAAAAGCAAAAGAGCATCATATAAACCCAAATTCGTACCTAGTTCGGAAGCAAAGTTGCATATGTTGCACATGGACTTATGTGGCCCAATGAGAGTTGAAAGCATTAATGGAAAAAAGTATATTCTTGTTATCGTCGATGATTATTCGAGATATACATGGGTTAAGTTTCTGAGATCAAAAGACGAAGCACCAGGCATCATCATCACCTTTCTGAAACGTATTCAAGTACTTCTTCAAACTCCAGTAAGGGTTGTAAGAACAGACAATGGCACATAATTCACTAATCAGGAGTTAAGAACTTATTTTGAAGATGTTGGAATCACTCACCAGACATCAGTTGTTAGAACTCCACAGCAGAATGGGGTAGTTGAAAGAAGAAATCGAACTCTTGTGGAAGCTGCTCGCACAATGCTAATCTATTCTAGTGCACCGTTATTTCTATGGGCTGATGTTGTTGCCACTGCTTGTTTCACTCAGAACCGATCCCTAATCCATCCTAGATTCAATAAAACCCCGTATGATCTTGTGAACAACAGAAAACCTGATATCTCTTACTTGCACGTGTTTGGCGCTTTGTGCTATCCGATGAACGACAGAGAAGATCTAGGCAAATTGAAAGCTAAAGGTGATATTGGAATCTTCATTGGATATTCAGATAACTCGAGGGCATTCAGGGTGTATACCAGAAGAACTAGGAGGATCATGGAGACGATGAATGTGAAGTTTGACGAACTTTCACAAATGGCTTTTGAGAGACTCGCTCTAGAACCCGCACTAAACCCGCAGACTTCTGGACACATCAGTTCAGGACTCGTACCTCAAAGAGCTCAATCAACTTCGCTTGACAATCCTAAAGAACAAGAATGGGAGAATTTCTTTGAGTTAATGTTCGATGAATACTATGGTGGAACTTCGACAAATGCATCAAACCATCATTCCGCTGCACCCGCTCAAAATCATCCTCCACCACGAACAGAAGATGCATCTACAATGGTCGAAACCAATGCACCAACTCCATCTACATCATCTACATCTACTACAGTTATTGCAACCGTTCTACCAGTAGTTGATGAGCAAAACCAAAACCATAACGATGCAACGTTAGATGACGACTTATTTGAAAACCCGTTTGCTACGGAATCAGCTGAATCTTCTTCATGCTTACGAGAACCATCTAACTCGCATATGTTTAACCAACGGTATCCTTCTACTCTAAAGTGGACAAAAGACCACCCAATTGAACAAGTTATTGGTGAACCTTCAAGGCCAATTCAGACGAGATGCCAACTTGCCACCGATTGCGACTTATGCATTTACCTTTGCTCAATTAGCAATATCGAGCCAAAGAACATTCGCGAGGCAATGGCAGAACCCGCATGGATAGAAGCAATGCAAGAGGAACTTCTCCAATACCGTCTTCATGACTCTTGGGAAATGGTTCCAAGACCCATTGACGTTCCTGTCATTGATCTTAAATGGTTATGGAAGAACAAACGGGATGAAGAAATGACTGTCATTCGCAACAAAGCTCGTCTTGTGGCCAAAGGATACAGACAAGAGGAAGGGATAGACTTTGAAGAGTCATTCGCGCCGGTAGCTAGACTAGAAGCAGTCATGATATTCTTAGCCTATTCCGCTCACAAAAACATCATAGTTTATCAGATGGACATTAAGACCGCGTTCTTGAATGGAACTCTGAAAGAATAAGTGTACGTGAGTCGGCCGAAGGCTTCATTGACTTGGAACATCCGACTACGTCTACAAACTCAAAAAGGCAATCTATGGTTTGAAACAAGCTCGAGGCGTGGTATGACGAACTGTCCTCTTTCCTTATCCAAAACAATTTCACCAAAGGAACAGTTGATCCTACCTTGTTTACACAAAAATGCAAAACGACATTTTGATTGTTCAGATTTATGTGGGCGACATCATCTTTGGGTCCACTAATCCGAATCTTTCAAAACATTTTGAAAATCTCATGAAAAGCAAATTTGAAATGTTCATGATGGGGGAACTAAAATTATTTCTTGGTTTACAAATTCATCAATCCCCACGTGGAATTTTTATAAATCAAGCTAAATATACGATTGAGATTTTGAAAAATCATGGTATGGATAATTGTGATTCTGTCGAACACCAATGGTAACTTCACCAAAAATTGGAGCCGATTTGTTTGGGAAACCTATTGATCCGAAGAAATATCGGAGCATGATTTGTTCTCTCATGTACCTCACTGCTAGTCGACCCGATATTCATTTTTTTGTTTGCTTATTAGCACGGTTTCAGGCAAAGCCTACCGAACTGCACCTCAAAGAGGTTAAAAGGATCTTTCGGTACCTGAAGACATCCACTCACATGGGACTTTGGTATCCGAAGGAATCCGGATTTGATCTAATAGCCTTTTCAGATGCAGACCACGCAGGTGACCAAGTTACAGAAAAAGTACATCCGGAGGAGCACAATTTTTGGGTGAAAAGTTAGTAAGCTGGTCTTCAAAGAAACAAGATTGTATTGCACTTTCAACCGTTGAAGCTGAGTATGTGTCTCTATCTGCGTGTTGTGCTCAAGTTCTATGGATGAGAACACAACTCACAGATTATGGCTTTACTTTCGATAAAATACCTATGTATTGTGACTCGAAAAGTGCCATAGCCATATCATGCAATCCTGTGCATCACTCAAAGACTAAGCATATCTGTGTCGCTATCACTTCATCAAAGAGTACGTCGAAAATGGTACTGTTGAATTATTCTTCGTGAAGACTGATTACCAACTCGCCGATCTATTAACTAAAGCCCTTCCAAAAGAAAGGTTTGACTATTTAGTTCGATGAATTGGAATGCGAAGCCTAACCCCTGAGGAGTTAGAACGTCTTCTCGAATCTTCTTGAAAATGATTTTCCAAAAAGCTTCGCTGTAAATATTTTTGAAAAAAAAAAATACAAAATTTGAAAAACCAACAAAAGCAAAATATAAAAATATAAATTTTTTCAAAAATACAAAAACAATATAAAATCAAAAATACAAAAATATTCTTCTCACGACATGTCTCTCGTATAATCGATATTATGTACGTTTCTAGAAATGTCATTCAACAATGATACGGGTATGTACAGATGCTTGAGCGAGAGTTCTTTACTATGTTTTCTAAAACATGTCGTTTCTCAAAATTTCTTCATAAAATGGCTTTCGTATACTTCAGTACGAAACCCGGACTAAAATGATGACTTTTGATTATTTTTTCAAATCAAAACTTGTGCTTTTATAGAAAAAATCAAGTGTACGCTTCAGTGCACTACATTTAAAAATGGTGATAAATCATCATCATCTTGAGCACCTTTTCAAGATTGTGCAAAAAGTTTTTCAAAATCTTTCAAAATATTTTGTGATCAAGATAACTCCCTCTAAAACCCTTTAATTGATTATGCTTTATTAAAGGGGGAGTATAAAACTAAAATGTTCCAAATTCATGCTTAAATCAAATCCGTTTGTCTCCCCAAAAGATTCTAAAATGTCGTTTAATCCGTTTATATCAAAAATATCACGAATATGCTATTTTTGAGGGGGAGGAGACGTGATTAAAATGTGATCAAAAAGTTTAATGATCGTTGTTTGAATCTCAAAATGAGCTCGACTCAGACGGAACCAACGAATTGACGGGAATCAATGTTAGTATATGTACCATCTCGAGAAACTTGTGATAGATATGCACCTTCATGGGTCTAACCTCCTTTTCAAGGAGTGTTTACAACTTCAAGTTAGTTATTAGAGCTAGTTGTCACCTAAAAACTGACAATGGAGCTCTTTAACTAGGCAACGTAACCGTGTCTCGTTGGGAATTGTCTATCATAAGCCGATCAATTCAAAAAGTGCGAACTCTACCCTCTATGTGCAGATTTCTGTCAAAACTTATAAGCACATGCGAAGGGGGAGTGTTTCTGAAAATATAAAACTCTTCGAGTGTCTCAAACATGTTTTCAATCATAAACACTCTGTGAGATTTTCAAGAAAAATGGTTTTATGGCAACAATAGGACAGTCATGGAGTTATAAGGTGACTAAGGATAGGGCATCACAAATAGTTAGTATTAGAAGTCCTTAGGAATGATTGAAAAAAGGAGTTATGTGAGAAAAGAGAAAGAATGGGTTGAAGAATTAAAAAGAAATGTAAAAGAAAGGGTGAAAAGAAATAGCCCTCCATATTCAACCTTAGGGCAGAAACCGGGTTCAATCCATCTGCTACTGGTTGTCACTAGCTGACGCTGGTATTGAAGACAAAGACGTCATGGACCCAGTGACGCACTGCACTAAACCTTCTAGCCACTCAATTCTTCTTAAAAGGATTTGTTTCATTCTCACTGGGAACCCTACGTAATCTATCGACCTTCTCTTAGAGTTGGTTGGTATTGAAGAAGGAGACCCTCTCCCTAGTCTCCGCTCAGGAAAACCAAAATGCACTATTGAGTCTAGAACCTCGAGATTCATCAAAAGATCTCATAGGAACACATGACATGACATCGCTTGTTGTTCATCAATAAGGACACAAGTGATATATTTTAGAGTCCTACGCAGATCTTAGCAATCTGCCAGAACATTTATGAGAAGTTTCACTTCTGTGATCTTCAGTGATTGAATGGAAACTCCTGCCAGGGTCAACATCAAGCAGCCCTGACAGCAGGTCACTTCAGTAACTCCCCGTGGATTACGCTTAGTGTGTCTCAAACGGTCTACAGTCGTGGGGTGATGCTTCGGTGTACCTCAGCGACTCATCTGAACTGTAGGTGTACTTCGGTATATCGTGTTATCTCACTTGTGGGACTCCAGTTCAGGAACGGCCTCTGTGAGAATTAGAGACGTGTTTTCACACTATGCTGTTAACATGCTCGAAATTCAAACTTTTATGTGCCGGAATCCGCTTATTACTAACCTGTTTTTATGTTTTCTTTTTATGGAAGCTCCGGAGCGGATTGATCGTGCAGACTCTCCACATGCTCATACCAACAACACATGAAAGTTCTCATCAAAATCAAAGGCTACTCAAAGTTAAAGATGATTCTTCGTCAATGTCAAAGAATCAACAAAGTTTAAAGACTCGAGAACTACATCATTGGTAACCAAAATACAAAAAGAAGTGTGAGCATGGTGGAGAAAGACGTGGAGACACCTAACCAACGAAGTTGACAACAGCAGACAACCACATTAATTGATCACAAAGTATGAAGGAACAAAGATTCTAGACTATTCTATATCTACACACAAAGTTCAAGCTCGAGAAAAGTAAATACCTAATCAAGTGGAGCATCTTTTGAATGACCACCCCTTAGGGGGAGATTGTTAGCCTTAATAGTTTTTATTAGAAGTGATGGTCATTCACATTTAGGAACTTTATAACGTGTGTTAGATATCGTGATAGAATAGTCAACGGGCTCGTGGATTGGGCTAAGCTAAATGGCTAGGCGTTATGATAAGCTTGCCTTGTATAAGTCCAAGTAACCTAATCCAATCCAAGTCCATATCCACGGCCCATAGAAAGCCTTTTAGGGCATCATGTATTCCAACTATATAAACCCCTCAAATGTGTCATTTGAGGTGTGTGCTTGAGTGTGTGTGTGTGTGTTTTTCCTTGAAGCAATATACATCTTATTGTTTTCATCTCTCTATCTTGTTTATACGCATAACATCAAGTCACCAACATCTTAATCTTTATTTCTTTCATCTTCATGCATTGTTTGTGTTTTTGTTAACGTGATATACGTGTTGGGTTTGTGATAAGGTTGATAAAAGTAAGGTCCTACAGCTTTCCTAGTCTCTTTAGAGTACTTGTTTAAACTTATGTTGTTTGTTCCATATGGTTTAGATGTGGAGGCAGACGCATTAGTGGTACTCATCCTAAAAAGGCCATGTGCTAAAACTTTTGGTTTCTCGATAACCGCTTTTTCATTTTCAACAATTTTTTCTTTTTGCTTTGACAAGGCAGGTGGAGTGACTGGTTTTGACAAATTATTTTTCTCATTGAATTTTGGAGGAGGCGGAGAAATAGACATTTTTGGTTTGAAAACCGGTTTGGGAACATTTGCTTTCTCCTCAGTCAATGGTTTTGCAATCTTAGTATCCACAGCCTTTCCTTTTTGACATTCCAGCTGAGCCCTCAAAAGATCATTTTGTTCTTTCATGTCTTTGTAGGCATGCTCATACGACAGTTTGTCATACTTGCATTCCTCCGTTTTTCGATCAAGTTGTTTAAAATATGAGACATTTCTTTTTCAAGTTTTTCAAGAGCTTTTTCATATTTTGAAACAATTGTGGAGGTCTCAGACTGGAGTCTTTCATGGTCTTCAACAGAATATGTTTGTAAAACAATGGACATAATATCAGTAGTCAGAACATCTTCGACGAGAGAATCATTTAAATTTTCCAAAACTTTGATGTGTTCAAAACATTCATTAGCTTGCTTTACCAGGGATTTATGGTCCTTGACAAAGTCACCTGATTCTTTCAAAAATGCTTGTTCAAAATGAATTACCCTCGCACTGATGTTATTTAGTGGAATGGCAATTTGAGTTTCAAAAATCTTTTTTATTTCATCATCAAAACTAGAAAACCAGATGTTAGTTTGAATATTGGTTTTAGATTTAACAATTCCTTGAAGTCTCCCAATTCTAGTTTTAACATCCTCTAAAATGCTTCTAGCATCACTTGTGTTAAAAGGATTGTTTGAAGACATTTGTTCCATGTTTGACAATGATTTTGAGACAACTACAGGTTTTGAAACTAGTTTTGAAACAAGTGTTGACTCTTTGTTTGAAACACTGGGTGTGATGGAAAACTTTGACTTTTCTTTTTGTGGAACAAAAGTAATTCCAAAAATTTTGTTCCATTTGTTGTAGTCGATTGGTTTTATTGCTAGATTCGTTTGTTTTATTTTTGATCTACTCTCGTTGGTGAGTTCTAACGTTTCATGAGAATCACGAACTTCTACGAGTTCATGTTTATCTAACAAAGGTTTTCCATTATACAAAACATTCTGTTCTTTCTGAGCTTTCTTGAGTGCACAAGGAGGTTTGTTACCAAGAGCCATTTTTTGAGTTGTATGAAAATACGGATTTGTTTGATTTGTTAACATATTGATAGTTTAAGTAGAATGACCCGTTGTAACAAGCAAATTTTCCAATTTGTTGATTTTTTTTATTTTTCTCAAGAATTTCATCAAGAAGAGAATCTTCTCGTTTTGAAAAATCAGTTATCAACTTTTTCTTTTCTTTTTCAAGATTAGAATACATTGCTTTTAGTTTAGAAAGTTAGTCTTTTAGATTAGAAATTCCCTTGTTTAAAGATTTTATTTTCAAGTTCAAATTCACATCAAGTGTGTCATACTTGATTTGCAACAATTTTTCTCTTAAAATGGAATTTCGATAACCAATTTCTAATTCTGACTCTTTGTTTTTGTGAAATTCAAAAGCTTTTGCATTCTCCTTGTACCTCTCAAGCTCAGCGGTCAATTTATCATTCGCGGCCTTAACATCGCGATTGACCTTTTTAACTTTCTCAATTTCAATGCCACAGTTATTAATCAATGATTCAAATAAGGCACGTGTTTCCTCATCAGTCTCAGTATTTTGTGCCACACAGCCTCCACTAGGATCCACATCTGGAGTTTCAGAGTGAATATTGCTACTACTCGGATTGTCCAGGTATGTATCATAAGTAGGTGCTGGCGTCACAGAATGCTGTTCGTCATGAGTAAACACATCAAAAATGACATTGTTATAGCATGGATCAATGATTGGTACCTCAGATACTGCATTGGCGTCATAAACAGGAGGTGTGTCAGAATCAGTGTCGTACTTAGCCTCCTGAAGATTTGCCATGAAGATGCAGTTTGCATTGATGTCCTCTCGGTCTTCCAAATCATCCATAATTGCTACAAAGTCATGTTCCTCAGCACTCAACTGCAGTCCGGCTTCTTCCTTTTGTACCAACAGGATAGCTTTCTGAAGATACGCAGAATTCTTCTTTTTCGTCTTAGTAGGACAATTCCTTGCCATGTGACCCACTCCTTGACAGTTGTAACATGTAACCTGATTAGCCTGATTCATATTTCCATAATTCCCAATGACTGGAGCTGCAACATTCCCATTCTGATTACCCACTGCTCTATTCCCAACATTCTGCCCCATCTGATTTCCAACATTCTGACCCAACTGATTACCCTGATACGGAACCGCCTGATTACCCATGTGAAATCCAGTAGCATATCCCTGTTGGTTCCCAATAACTCCAACCATTTGTCCTTGATGACCCATATTCAAACCCGGCTGTGCAATTTGCCTGTTGCGAGTGTTTAATGAAATCCTTTGGTTGTTGTTAGTTGGTGTGGAATAGCGACCTTTGAATACTTTAGTCAAATAAGCAAATGCATTTGACAAAGCCTCTTCTTGTTCAGCTTCAAGATCAGGGATTCCTTGTTCCTGGTATTGTGGATACTGTTGTTGATGAATGACTTGTTGTTCTAGAGGATAGAATTGTTGTTGAGGGATAACAGCTTGTGGTTGTGGAATGTATTTCTGCAAGTTGTTGGTAGTGGAAGATGATGAAGCTTGTTGTTGTGTATTCACTGGAGTTTGAGTCTTTGGAATTAGTGCCAAGGGATCATGATTCTTTTCCAATCTTTCTTTCCTAACTTCATTGATTTTAGCTTGGTTTTGTTTCAGAAAATCGTAGAGTTGATCAAAGTTCACCTGATGTAAGTCCTTTGTTTGGTTGACAATAGTGACATATCGTCCCCATTCTTCTGGAAGATTGTTGAGAAATTTGATGTTACTCACGATAGTTCTGGGTGCCAACTTGTTTCTGATAAGCTCATTCATCAAAGTGCAAAACCTTCCATAGTAGGATTCAATGGATTCTCCTGGAGTTGATGTAAACCTCTCCCATTCAGTTAGCAGCTTTTTCTCCATGTCTTGTTGACCAATTTCTGTTCCATAACATAGCCGTCTAACACGTTCCCACATATCGTAAGCAGTTTCACAGCTGTCTACAGCAGCAAAGATGTCTCTTGGTAAACCCAGTTGGACAATGTGTATTGCCATGTCATCTGCTTCAACCTGCTTGTTATCCTCGTCCGTGTATTCTGATTCATCTTGATCACGAAAAGATGGTGGTACGGGAGGTGTTGCATTAGGATTTCCAGGGTCTTGGACATGTCGAGGCTTAAAGGGTCCATTCGTAATGGATTGAATCAAGAGTTTTCCATTAGGTTTGGTCTTGATGTAGCGGAGCATACAACTTGTCCATTGAAGATATCCACCTTTTTCCAGCATAGGAGGACGGTTTTCGGCACCGGCTGCATGAATGTCTTGTTGAGTTGCCATTGATGAAGGTATTTGATGATAAAGTTGATGTAGGATCGATTCAACGATAAAGGAGTTGTGTTTGATGAAGATTAAGCTCGGTTGTTGTAGTGAAAATTGGGTCTAAAAAACTTAAAAACCTAAATAACTTCTATTTGGAGCGTTTTTAGGACTCGAATGTTGACCCAAATGAATTTGGTTCATTTGGCGTGTCATTCTCCTCGTTCTCACGGTCGTTTTGATGGGTAGAACGCTGAAAACGGAGTTACGATTCAAAAGTTATGGCCGTTTGAAGTTTTGCTGAAGATCTTACTCGTAACCTGGATCTTAGGCGTAGGATTTGGTGCTTAGGCGTAGACTGCTTATGCGTAGGATTCCGTATGCGTAAACTATATCTTACGTGTAACCTTTAGGCTTAAGCGTAAGCTTATGCGTAAACTAAATGCTTAGAAGTAAGAAACCTTACGCGTAAGTGTTAACTTAGGCGTAGAGTGTTACTCGTAAGCTTTTATGCTTATGCTTAAACTTAGGGTTTTACCCAAAATCCTTTACACTTGTCCAAGTGTAAAAGATATCCACAAGTCGAAGTGTTCCACAAACTTATTCAAGTGAGGGAAGCACTGAGTAACCGTTGTTGCACGAACATGGTTCACCAAAAGTTTACGCCTAGGTTACACTTCTTACGCGTAGACCTTATGCGTAGAAACTAGGGTTTTGACTTTTCTTACGCGTAGTAACTAGGGTTTTGACTTTCTGTACTTGCACTCCTTACGCGTAAACAGCCCAGATTTTTACAAAAACACGATTTTTCACCCAAAAACACGATTCCAAATGATTTCTTTTGCACAAACTTCTTCCAAAACACTTAAGGATCAATAATAACTACAACTTTAAGCTTAAAAACATGTAAAAATCAAAACTTTAAGACAAAAAGCCCACATTTATAGGAAAAAATGCAACTTTATGCTAAGTTTTAACAAAAAAAAAAACGTAACACAACACTCCAAAACCATTTTTAGGCGATTGATACCAATTGTAGGACCTTGTTTTTCTCAACCTTATCACATATACCAACGTTACCACACAAGTATACATGTAAAACACAAACACTAAGCTTATACGTAAAGATTAAGAAGAAAGATTAAGAGAGTTGGTGACTTGATGATGTTATGTTATGCATATGTTTTAGAGAGAAAGATGAAAACAAGAGATGTTTTATTTCAAAGAAAACACACACTTATACATTCAAGCACACCCCTCAAATGACCATTTGAGGGGTATATATACTTCCTTACATATCACACTTATGGGCTTGGGCTTGGGCTTGGATTGGACTTGGATTGGATAATAACCTACATAAGGCTAGCTTAACATAACTATTAGCCATTTAGCTTAGCCCAATCCACGAGCCCGTTGACTATTCTATCATGATATCTAATACACGTTACAAAGTCCCTAAACGTGAATGACCATCACTTCTATTAATTATTTTTAAGGCTAACAGTATGTTCGTTGAACGAGTCGGATTTGACCCGTATTAGTCACGAGTCGATTGTGGTACAAATTTCATGTAAGTGGTGGTGATAGTCGTATAAAATGTTTTGGTTCTATATTAAGTTGCGGTTGAAATTGGTGATTGATTGGTCCTGTTAAGGTTAGAACCAGATTTGGGTCTCGATTAGTATTAGTTCTTTTGTGAGCGTATATGTGTTTCGTTAGTTTGTCTAAGCAAGTATTTAAGCCATGAGGTTATATAGCGAATGTTTAATATTTATCGAATTCAGATATCGGGCTATCGTGTTGTCTTGGATCATTGGTACCTTGCGAGTACTTCTATGTAACTAAGTAGTTAATATGGACTTATACCAGATATTAACCTTTGGAAATTTGACGTATATTAGACATATCAGACACATTGGAATCGAGACGGATCTAATATATATTAGACTCACGATGAATATAATATTGTAGACTCGTACCGGACTTAAATACTAAGCTAATAATAAGTGATATTAAACTTGTAATATCATAATTGAATTTATAAACTTCTA
Source organism: Chrysanthemum makinoi (assembly GCA_910596185.1). Taxonomy (NCBI): domain Eukaryota; kingdom Viridiplantae; phylum Streptophyta; class Magnoliopsida; order Asterales; family Asteraceae; genus Chrysanthemum; species Chrysanthemum makinoi. The sequence goes on along the minus strand of OU343222.1, from coordinate 185,120,140 downwards.
AACCCATAATTTTATATTTATAATATTTTATTCCTATAAAACACGACAAAAGTCTAGACTTATGTTTTATTAAATAATGAAACCTTTATTAGAGTTTTTTTATGAAACTTTATTGACTTTTCTAAACTATCTAGAATTACATGGTAAATGCCTAAGACTCTGTTAGGAATTATAAATTCCATAAGGAAGTGTCGGTCACCTCAATTATAGACTAGCATAAGTTAGCTCGTAGACGTATCGTAATTTACTGTTTATTAGCTTAGTTATTAGTTTAGAGTAACACCGTGGAGGAAGGACGGGTCTTTACCCACTGTATACCTGATCCACAGTCCGACAAGAGGACGAGTAGTCTGTAACTATAAATAACCCTTCCATCCTTGGAAGGGGTGGTGCTTCAATCTAACCTTTTATTTTGTGTTTACTTTCTCTCTCTAAAAGATCACCCTCTCTACTCTTTCTCTCTCTAAGATGGCATACTTGTATAATCATCTCCCTAGACCACCCGAATCATCAAACTACACAATATTTATGATCCAACATTTGGTATCAAGAGCCATGATTATTGTGTTTTAATGATTTATTGTGGTTCGAATCTTGTGTTAAACTGTTTTTATACGTCAAATATTGTGTATCTTTTATTTGGTCAAAAACGTCTTATGGTCCATTCTTGTTAACATAACTGTCTTGTGTCCATTTTTTTGGTCCAAACAGATTTATGTCTTAAACATCATATTTTTGTGACGTATTTGGTACACATCCGTGAATTTAAGTGGTCATCTGGTCAGAATTCTGTGGTCAAACAGTCAAAAATGAAGCATTTTTTTTGATGTTTCTGGGTTTCTACGAATTTGGTCAGAATCTCACCGGAAAAAAACGTCAACTGGGTCAAAACCCTAGTTTTCTACGCCTAAGGACATTCTTATGCGTATGGAATACTCGTAAGAGCTTACGAGTAAGATATCTATGGAAAACTAGAAGGGGGGGTTGAATAGTTTTACCAATTAAAACTCCTTTTAAACTATTTAGAATGACTTATGTCAATCTATTTGGATGTGTGTTGGATGTTGATAATCAAACATATAGAAATATAAATATGTAATGAAAAGATAAAGAGTCAGAAGCACAAAACCACAACGCGAGTATTTATAGTGGTTCGGCTACATGGACACCTTCCTTGCCCTACTCCACTCCCCGAGTCATCTACTCAGGAGTTCGTAATCACTACACAACACCGACTCCTTATGGTGGAGAAACCTTTACAACGTTGCCTACTCTTTTTCTGGTACTAGGCTAACCACCGGGTTCTTTACACCAAGGTGAACCACACCTGTTAGGATTTAGTAAATCCAGTTATTAAAGTGTCGGTCACCTCAAGTATATGTATTCGTTAGAAAGCTCGTAGTCGTGGTTATTTAAAGTTAAGTTGTATTTAGTTAAGTAACACCGTGGAGGACGGACGGGTCTTTACCCACTGTATGCCTGATCCACAGCCCGTAGGTGGCGATTTGTGTAATGAATATAAATACTCTCTACCTCCCAAGGTAGAGAGTTGGAGCTCATAATAATATTTTCACTTTCTCTCACTAAGTTCCCAAACCTCTAACTCTTTCTCTCTCTAAAACCTCATCTTGTACGCCTCGTTTGATTATGGTATGATGTGTTTGTGAAATCCAATATGTTACAAATGGTATCAAGAGCCATGGTTTGATCATCTCTCTTACATATCCTTGGATTTCTAGTGGTTTTAGATGGTTTTTGAGTTTGAAAAAGTTTAGTGGTTTTTGCATCATTTGGATCATTTCTTGTGTTAAAGTTTAAATTTTGGGTGTACTTTTGTGTTTAGAATCATTGTAAGTGCTTGGGTTTTGATTTGGAAAGCTTGAATCACTGTGGTTGGGCTTGTTTTGGATTGAAAAGTGTGTTTTTGAAGTTTTTCTTGCTAGCGACTTGACTCTCGTAGTGTTTTTCATCGTAGCGACCTGCTTCAGTAATTGTTAGCGAGTTGTAGTGTTAATTGTTAGCGACTTGAGTCTAGCGACTTGTCTATTGAGACAAGCCGACAAACAGTACACATTAGTGGATTCTCCACTACGGCTAGCGACTTGGGTAGGTTAGCGACTTGCTTTCAATTTTGTTAGCGACTTGTACTTTGTATTCTCAGCGACTTGGTGTTAGCGACTTGGATCTTAGCGAGTTGTTCTTTAGCAACTTGACTGTGTTTTAGCGACTTGGCATTATAGCGAATTGTATCTAGCGACTTGGTGCTTAGCGACTTGATTTCATAATTCTTAGCGACTTGGTGCTTAGTGACTTGATTCACAGCGACTTGAGGTTTAGCAACTTGGTGCTTAGCGACTTGATTCAAGGATTATAGCGACTTGGTTGAGTTTTGTTTCTAATACGGTTTTCTCTTGATTTAGTAAAATCCCGTGAAAGAATCTATTTCCCGGTTTAATCATAGAGTTATAAATTCCGTGAAATCTGTAAACATGTCTACCAACGTACCTACAATCATCTCCACTGTTGCTGAGGATGTTCAAGTAGCTGGTTCAGATACTCGTCCACCCATGCTTGACAGAACTGACTACGACTCTTAGGCTCAACGAATCAGATTGTACTGTCTTGGAAAGGAAAATGGGGTCAACATTCTCAAATCAATTGATGAAGGACCTTATCAGATTGAGACTACAAGAGACATAATTGATACTGTTGCAGATGGAACCATGATCTTTGGATTGGATAGACCAAAGACGTATGATGAGCTCAGTGATGAGGAGAAAAAGAGATTCGATGCTGATATCAGGGCTTCAAACATTATACTTCAGGGTCTTCCAAAAGACATCTACAAGCTTATCAATCACAACACTGAAGCCAAGGCTGTTTGGGATAATGTCAAGATGCTTCTCTCAGGTTCTGAATTAACCAAGGAAGACAGAGAATCACAGTTGTATGATGAATTTGAGCACTTCAAGATGAAACCAGAAGAGAGTATCTATGAATATTACGTGAGATTCCACAAACTTGTGAATGATATGAGGAATATCAAAATGACTATGCCAAATATTCAGCTGAACTCAAAGTTTGTGACAACATGAATCCCGAATGGCACAAGTTTGTCACCTATGTGAAGCTAACCAAAGGATTGAAGAACACCAACTATGAGCAACTGTATGCCTTCCTTCTCCAGAATGAGAGACATGCTATGTTTGAGAAAAGGATTCTAGAACAGTTCAAAACCAACCAGGGAGAAACAAGTTCCTCAAATGACTCAACAGCCTTTTACACAAATGTTGGTATTACTACCAAAGCTTCTCAAGTCATACCCATGGGTAATGGTAATTACAAACTCATCCCTGATCTAGCATATAAGCCTCCAGACCTAAACACATTCAAGGAAAACTTCATCAATCAACTGTCTCTCATGGTCAGTCAAAACATGAACTCTCTTCCACACACCAACAATAACCTCAGAACAGCATCCAATCCACACAATCAAGCAACTGTCAGAGATGGGAAGGTTATGGTGCAACCAGTTCAAGAAAGGCAATATGAACAGGGAAGAGGAGGAGTTGGTAGAGGATATGTGGTAAATCAGAATAAGGGAAGGAATGGGAATCAAGGACAAGCAAAGCCGATCAAGTGCTGCAACTGTGGTGGTGATGGACATATAGCTAGAAACTGCACATCTCCAAAATGTCCACAAAATGCAGTGTACTTCAGAGATAAGATGTTACTTGTGCAAGCTCAGGACAATGGAGCTGTTCTGGATGAAGAGGAGTTGTTGTTTCTTGCTGATGGCAATGCCAAGACATATGATGCAGATGTGGATGAGCAGCCAATTCAGGAGATAGGTCATAATCATCAGAATGTCTTTCAAGTCGCCGACTGTGATGCATACGACTCTGACATCGATGGTGAACCTACTGCACAGACAATTTTCATGGCTAGCATTTCTCGAATGGTCTCTCCAAAGGTCCCCTCACCACAGCAAGCTGGTCCATCCAAAGAATCAATCATCTCAGAGGTATTAAAACTATATGATGATGTTGATCAGCAAAAGATACATGATAAGGTTCAATCGCAAGAAACCAGTGACTCAGATATTGCTAATATGGGCAATGATAATATTGTCCCATATGATCAATATGTGACCCAATGTGAGAGTGCGATTGAACCAAATGATGTATCTAATGCCATCAATGATGACTATATCTTTGATGAATACACTGCTAGTGTTCCTAATGATTCTGCCATCTCTGAACTTAATGCCTATAAAGAACAAGTTGCCATTTATAAACAACGTGCTAAGTTTGAGTTAACTACCCGTGAGCAGGAGATGGATGACCAAATGCGTACAATTATTAGAAAAAGCAATTTTAGGGAAGAAATACTTAAACAAGAGTTAGATTCCTTAAAAGAAAAGCTTAACAAAACGGCCAAGCAAAAACAAGAACTTCAAGAAAATGTGAAAGTGCTCAAACAGGAATTTAATGCCAAGGAATCAAAATTCTTAAATGAATTTTCCAACCTAAAAACTTTGAAAAATAAACTTGAAAAAAAATTGTATGTACAAGGAAACACCATTCAGACTGCTCACATGATCACTAAGCATAGAGTTCTAAGTGACAAACATAGTGTGGCGTTAGTTGATGAACCAAACCCTAAGGCATTTCTGAAAGCTAGAAAAGCACAGAAGGTAATCTATGATGGTAATGAAATCCTTAAGCCTAGATAGAAACCTAGTTGCGCTGAGAATACTGAGGAAGATAAACAGTTAGAAGATGTAACTAGAAAGAAATTGGATGAAAAGCTTTAGAGCCCTTTATGCATAGAAAAGAAAAGCAGCTTTAAAACACCCAACTATGCTAAGGATAACTGGATTGACTTTATCAAGTTTAGACCTCAAACACAGCTGACCCCTGAACAAGCGTTTTGGAAAAAGGATATGGACATGAAAAAAGCTGATGAGTTTGTTGAAAAGAATCCCCAATGTAGGAGAATGCTTCCTGCCACTGTTTATCCCCCCAATACCCCAATGCATTTAGTTCCTAGATCTATTCCTACTAAAAGCAAGACCTTAATCAGTCAATATGTAATTTTTCAATTATTTGTTGATTTTGAGAAAACTTGTAAGAAAAGAATCACACCCACTAGGATAACTGAAGGGGAAAGGGGTTTTGAGCAAACTAAAGAATGCTATTTAACTGAGGTCATGCCTTTCTTTAAACAATTACAAGGTCAATTGAGAGTCTTAAAAAGGGGATGGATTTAGATATTAAAGAAATGGAAAAGGAATTTGATGCAATGATAGTTGAGGTTAGTGACTATGAGCGAGAATTAAAATATAATGAGATTGAGAGGATGAGCTTGCATACCTTGAATGAGAATATTATTTCTGAATGTATTACTCAAGATGTGTTTTACACTGCTATGAATTGTTCCATTAATGCTTCTCAATTTCATGAATTATCTGTTGCTCTGAAAGTCTCCCATGATCGTGTCATTGAGCTTGAAAAAACTAACTCTAAACTGAATGATAAAGTTGAACAAGATGATCATGATAACCTGGTGAAACAGTTTTCTAAATTGGAAGTTGAGCATCTTGCTTTGCAATTAAAATATCAACATCGAAAAGAAAATGTTAAAACCTCAAATATCAAGACATCCTTGGATGCTCCTGAATTTGATGCAGTTTTTGAAATTAGCAAACGTGATGAACATATTCCAGCTCATTGTAACATGATCAGAAAATTGAGAACCCAAATTTCACAATTAAAGGGGGAAAAGAACAATGTGACAGGCTCCCAAATGCCTCCTCCTTTAGATTCTCAGAGTTCTCAGACTTTTCATCTTCAAAACTTGATTAATGTTTTACAAAAGGAAAATGAGAGTTTTCTAGAAGAAAATGAAAAGGTCAAACAACACTTTAAAGAGTTATATGATTCAATGAAAGTCGCTCGTGACAAGAACAATGAAAAAAAAACGTCTTTACAAAAGGAAATTGAGAATCTGAAGAGTCAGGAAAAAGGGAAAATGCCACTTGTCTTTAATGAGAATATTGCATCAAAGTCATCTGCTGACTGCAAATATACTGTGACTGTCAAATATATTCCTCCTCATCTTAGGAATAACGAACTTGCATTTCATAATTATCTTGCTCGTCTTAAGGATAGTCTTGAATGTCTTCGTGAGATTGTTGAAGAAGACTTCATAAACAAGCCACTTGATAGTGAAATTAGGTTTGCTTGCATTCAGGCCAAACGATCTCAAGAGATGTTAGAATGTTTAATAGCAACATGTCCTAAATCCTTAGGTGCGAAATGCCTTGTTCCATGCCTAGTGCTAAGTATACAAACCATTCGATGCCCAACATTAAGAAAGTGAATTTCAATGTGCCTTCAAGTAGTTCAGATCCCTGCACTTCTAGTTCAGGAATGCAAAAAGTAGCAAAACCAACTAATGTTCCAATTCCCTCTATAGGAGTAAGAAGTGACACCAAAGCAAGCGGGGTCAAAGCCTCAAGGCAACACAAAGAATGATAGGACCTTGCATGCTAGGAATGTTCAGTGGAAGAGAGTAGAAGAACACCTTAGGGAGAATTTGGATAAAACGAATCATGTTGATTCTAGTGTTAGCTTTAAGCGTACTGTAATTAATGCGAATTCTGCTACTTTTGGCAAAACATGTAATGATGATTACGTGGTTTCTGTTACTAATCTTGAATGTGGTGTGAATGATTTGTCTAATGCTGTTAGATGCCCAGACAAAACTGTTAATGTTAAAATTCAAGCTAAGAAGGCTAAAAGGCAAAGGCGAAAGAAAGTTAGAAAACAGTGGAAACCCACAGGAAGGAAATTTAGTAATATAGGTTATCAATGGATACCTACTGGCCGTAAGATTAATGAGCTTTGCCCTAAATTTGCTAAGTCAATGCCCACTAGAAAATGGATGCCTACTGGTAGAACTATTCCCTTAAGAAGCGAACATACTTTGAATAGGTCAAATATGGACACTAGCACTGCATCTATTTCTAATGAGTCCATTGTTTCAATCTCTGATGTGGGTGTTCCAATCACTGTTACTAACCAAATGGAACCCATTCTTGCATGGGGATCCCAATTATCCAGTTATCCATTCTTGTCTGTGTTCAACTGCAGATCGTTCAAATCGTTCCGTGGTACTTGGACTCAGGCTGTTCCAAGCATATGACTGGAGACCGGTCGCGGCTCATGAACTTCGTAAGTAAATTCATCGGAACTGTGAGATTCGGAAACGATCATTTTGGTGCTATTATGGGTTATGGAGATTACGTGGTTGGAAATAGTGTGATTTCCAGGGTATATTATGTTGAAGGTCATGGACATAATCTATTTTCTGTCGGACAATTTTGTGACTCAGATTTAGAAGTGGCCTTCAGAAAACATACTTGCTTTGTTAGAGAACTTGATGGTGTGGAACTTCTCAGAGGAACTCGTGGTTCTAACCTATACACCATCTCTATCGAAGATATGATGAAATTTTCACCCATCGTCTGTCAAAGGCTTCCAAAACTAGGTCATGGCTATGGCACCGTCGTCTCAATCACTTGAACTTTGGCACCATAAACAATCTTTCCAGAAAGGAATTAGTAAGAGGATTACCCAGATTAAAGTATGAAAAAGATCATCTTTGTTCAGCTTGCCAATTGGGAAAAAGCACGAAATATGCCCACAATCCAAAACCCACAAACTCAGTAATGGAAGTTCTTCATACCCTTCATATGGATTTGTGCGGACCATTGAGAGTGCAAACGATAAATGGGAAGAAATACATTTTAGTCGTTGTTGATGACTACTCTCGATTTACTTGGGTAAAGTTTTTGAGGACAAAGGATGAAACTCCAGATGTTATCATCAAACTTATCAAATAGCTACAAGTTCGACTCAACAATACTGTTAGAATTGTTCGAACAGACAATGGCACAGAGTTTGTTAACAAAGACTTAATTCAGTTTTATGAAAGTGTTAGAATCAGTCATCGAAGAAGTGTTCCACGAACTCCTCAACAAAACGGTGTAGTTGAAAGACGAAATTGAACTCTTGTGGAAGCCGCAAGAACAATGCAAATTTATTCAAAGGTTCCAATGTTTCTATGGGCTGAAGCCATTGCCACTGCTTGCTACACCCAAAATCGTTCCCTTATTCATACCTCTCATGAAAAACTCCATATGAACTTGTTCATAAATGAAAACCTGATCTCTCCTACCTTCGTGTGTTTGGTGCTTTGTGCTATCCAACGAATGACGTTCAAGATTTAGGCAAATTAAGAGCAAAGGCAGATATTGGAGTTTTTGTTGGCTATGCACCAAAAAAGAAGGGGTTACCGAATCTACAACAAGAGAACCCGAAATATCATGGAAACAATTCACGTTACGTTCGATGAGCTGACCGGTCAAATGGCTCCAGGACAATTCAGTTCTGGACCCGCATCTCAACTTTCATCAAGTAGTCCTATCAGTTCTACTCTGGTTTCAATTCCCTCACCAGCAACTCATTATGTACCTCTTTCAGAAGATGATTTGAAGAAATTATTTGTTCCTATGTTTGATGAACACTATAAGCCAAGGGCTAATGATCTGTCAATTCCATCAACAGAGGCTGCTCCTATCTCTGTCAATGAAGTTAACCCTTCAGTTTCCATGTCACTAAGTCAAGAAGCGCCTTCTGCTGATCACTCGGTATCATCATCAATGCCTCAATCATCAAGTGTACACAATGGAAATGTTGCTGCTATTATAGATGATAAAAATCCTTTCGCTCAACCAGAAGATGAACCCTTTGAAAATATATTTGCTCCTGAATCATCATCAGAACCATCTTCATCAGGAGAAATCGACTCTGCTACTTCTGTTCCTCAACAACAACCACATGAACACCTTAGAAAGTGGACACATGATCACCCATTGGACAACATCATTGGAAACCCTTCTCGTTCAGTATCCACTCGTCGACAATTTGAAACCGATGCCTTATGGTGCTTCTTCAACTCTGTACTCTCTAAGATCGAACCAAAAGACGTCAAAACTGCTATGAATGAAGACAGCTGTTTCAGTGCCATGCAAGAAGAAATTCATAAGTTTGATCGACTAGATGTATGGGAATTAGTACCTGCTCCTGACTGTGCCATGATCATTGCTCTAAAGTGGATCTTCAAAGTAAAAACTTGATGAGCATGGTGATGTTTTAAAGAACAAGGCTCGATTAGTTGCAAAAGGATACCGTCAAGAAGAGGGTATTGACTTTGAGGAATCATTTGCTCCAGTTGCTCGTATCGAGGCAATCAGAATCTTCTTGGCTAATGCTGCAAGTAAGAACAAGGTAGTCTATCAGATGGATGTAAAGACGGCTTTTCTTAACGGTGATCTTAAAGAAGTCGTATACGTCAGCCAACCTGAAGGCTTTGTGAATCCAGAGCATCCTACTCACGTCTATCGTTTGAAGAAGGCTATTTACGGTTTGAAGCAAGCTCCAAGGGCATGGTATGATACGCTATCAAAGTTTCTTCTATCTACTGGATTCAGCAAAGGACCAGTTGATCCGACATTGTTCACCAGAAAGTCAGGCAAACATTTAGTTCACGTTCAAATCTATGTTGATGATATTATTTTTGCCTCGACTGACCCCAGTGAATGTGACCGTTTTTCAAATGAAATGGGTTCCAAATTCCAAATGTCAATGATGAGACAAATGTCATTTTTCTTGGGATTACACATTTCATAAAGTCCCGGAGGCATTTTTATAAATCAATCTAAATATGCAAATGAGATTTTAAAGAAATTTGGATTTGATTCTTGTGACCCTGTTGACACTCCCATGATTGAGCGTACTAAACTGGATGAGGACCACTCAGGGATCATGGTAGACCAAACGAAATATTGTAGTATGATCGGATCCCTGATGTATCTCACAGCCAGTAGACCAGACATTCTATTCGCTGTTTGCATGTGTGCTAGATATCAGGCTAAGCCTACCAAGAAGCACCTTGAAACGGTTAAACGGGTCTTTCGGTATCTTCAAGGAACCATCAATATGGGACTTTGGTATCCGAAGGACACCGGTATGTCACTAACAGCCTATGACGTCGAAGTACGTCTGGAGGTGCTCAGTTTTTGGGTGATAAGCTTGTGAGCTGGTCTTCAAAGAAACAAACGAGTACTTCTATTTCCTCTACAGAGGCTGAATACATAGCCATGTCATCTTGTTGTGCTCAAATCCTATGGATGAGATCCCAATTATCTGACTATGGCTTTGAATTCAACAAAATCCCTCTGTACTGTGATAATAAAAGTGCCATTGCTCTCTCATGCAACAACGTACAACACTCAAGAGCAAAGCACATTGATATTCGACATCATTTCATCAGGGAACAAGTAGAGAACGGTGTGGTGGAACTCTATTTTGTGAGGACAGAATATCAATTAGCAGACATCTTCACCAAAGCTCTTCCTAGAGAACGTTTTGAGTTTATCCTTCCACGACTTGGTCTAAAGAGTCTACAACCGGAAACACTCAAACGTCTTCAAGAGGAAGACCAAGAGTAAAGGTCTTTCTTCATCTATCTCTTGTAAATATTTATTCGAAAAGCAAAATACAAAATTACAAAACCCTCAAAAAGAAAATAGAAAAATATAAAACTTTAAAAAATCCATAAAAATTTGAAAAAAAATCCTGAAAAATCTCAAAAAATTATTGTGTTTTTGTCATAATTTTCTCGATTCGATAACATCTACAATCTTTGTGCTGTCATTCAAAGAATGACACGGGTCTTTAGATGTTGTTCGAATGTTTTTTTAAAAAAAAAATTGGGAGAAAAGTGAACAAATGGTTTATAGTCATTTCAGTCTATAACCCGTTTTTAAAGACAGAACAGAGCCATGCTTTAACGTATGCTTCAAATCTCATGCTCTGATTCTAAAAAATCTTTCACAAATATTTTTCCTTCAATAAATTCTTCTGAAAAATATTTGCTATCTAATGAAAACAATTTTAAATAAAATAACTCGGACTAAATTTTTGAAATTCACTTGGACTTGACAACGGTCAACATCTCGATATCTCAATCAACAACTTATGTCATTGATTGAGGGGAATAATGATTTCAATTAAATCTAAAGGTTATTTTTCATGTTTTCAAAAGATATTCATGCATGTTATTGGAGTTTAAAGTCTCATAAGTGATCCTTATCGGTTAAATATTTTCATAAACAAGTCATAATTCTCCTTTAAAGCTCTAAAAAACAATTTAAATCTATAGAGATCACAAATCTCAAATATTTGAAAATTGTGATCGGGGGAGAATTTGTGATTTAAATTGGATTTAAACTGATGATTCGATAAATGGTTTCACAAGTGTTTAGCAAGATTTCCTCCCCACATGTGCCAAATGATTTCAAATTTTCCATGCACATGTTGAGGGGGAGCATCTTTTTAAACCACAAAGAATTGAAACGTGATTGTTTTGTATCTAAGTGCAGGTTCCTTCTAATAAGTGCAAAACTCTTTCAAACCTCGAGGCACATATTGAGGGGGAGCAAATTTTTGAAAACCTCATCCTTCGCCAATATGCTTTATCTACTTGATTTGATCAGGGAAGTGATGTTGATATCTTTTAGAAAATGGTAATCAAAGAAGTTAATTCTTCCTCTTGCCTCCGTGTGCCAAAATGATTCCAAAGACATGAAGCACATGTTGAGGGGGAGCTCTGTTTCTAAAAATATCAAAAATAATTTAGGAACAAAATTCTTTGATAATATATCACAAGTATCTGAATTGATTTTCAAATGGTTTTCAAGTGGTTCCAATGACAGATGAACAATACCAAATAGACCGACCAAATTTACTTTATGAATGGTGATATGAGGATGATAAGGTTAGGTATTTGTTCCCATGATCCGCCAGAACCGGATGGATCTACCCAGGGACAATCCACTAGTTAGAGTAGAAGTCCTTAGGTATGATGAAAAAAGGATAAAAATGAGATATGGGAAGAGTGCCGACTGAGTCTGAGCTAGTACTGGAATAAACCCAACAAGGTTCTAGTTATGAAGTCTCGGTAAGCACTGAAGGGGTTGAAGAATGAAAAAGAAATGAAATGAGAAAAGGGTGAAAAGAAATAGCCCTCCATTTACTCAACCTTAGGGCAGAAACCGGGTTCAATACATATGCTACTGGTGGTTACCAAGGTAACGCCGGTATTGAAGACAAGATGTCATGGACCCAGTGACGCACTGCACTAAACTTCCCAAGCTACTCAAGTTCCTCTTAAAAGGGCTTGTTTCACTCTCACGGGGAACGTACATAATCTATCGACTTTCTCCTAGAGATTGTTGATATTGAAGAAGGAGACCCTCTCCCTAGTCTCCGGCATAGGAACCAAATGTGCACTATTGAGTCTAGAGCCACGAGATCATCAATAAATCTCACTAGGACACAATCAATGAAGACGCACTACACTAAATCTCACTAGGACACTGAATATGAAGACTCTTTGTTTCACACAATGTGGAAAGAGAGATTATATCTTATGAGTCCTACGCATTATCCTTGTGGTATTGCCATAATATTCGAGTGATATGCAAACATATTCACAATGAAGATGGAAAGCCTTCTGGAGCCAACATCAAACAAGCTCCTTGTGGGTGGCATGTGAGATCTATTCAATAGATCAACCATGTGACAACTTGAGCGAAACAATGGGGCGAGTCATAATTATGATTCAATCCTGGTTCAGGTTATGGATTGACGGATACCTTTGAAAAACCGGTCGTTGTGCATTAAAACTCTTTTCTTTAGCACATCGACTGTGTACTCATATTTCAAAATAAAAGGTGTTTATGATTGATAATTGATTTTCTTTAAAACCTTCATTGTATTGCAAAAACAATTTCTATTAAGCGGTACACGATTGTTTTTCAAATCTCTTTTCATCAATCAGTGAATCTCAATTCGATGGTTCACTCACTTCGTGTTGTCTTCTTTGAGACGTTCCGGTTTGAGAATAGCTAGAGCAGCTGCGAAACCCTGTCAAGGAAATTCTTCGGAATTATACCTGATCACAGGCAGTACTTGTACTGATCAACGGGGAACCGTGGGCCGTGTACCTCAATTCAACGAAAGTGATCAAAGATACTTTTGTGCACTTTATTGCTAACTGTTGTATGTAGGTACGCCCGACGTTTGCAGCTGATCAGAATGAAGCGGTCAATCCATAGCCGCATGCTCACACATCACATTCATTTCAAAAGAAATCATGATTAGTGCATCAATGACTCTGATATTCTCACTCCATGCTTCTGCTACACTGCTGCCAATATCATGAATCAACGAAAGCTTCCGCTACTCTGATGAGAAGAAATCATGATCCAGAATATGAGCATGTCGGTCCAAATGTCATAACATCACATAATACCAACACCACAATGGATGAGTCAGATATTTATGATTGCTGATGATCTCAAAGCTGGCTCAAAACTCATTATCACGTGGATCAGTAAAAGACCTCCACTAGATTTATCCAAACATGCAGAATATGAAGAATCAAAGACTACGAGCTACTGAGCAAATAATTTAATCAAGAATCCAAGGACAATCTAATGTAATATCTGTTTGCATTCATTGTAATTTGAGGTGACCTCCCTTAAAGGGAGATTGTTAGGATTTAGTAAATCCAGTTATTAAAGTGTCGGTCACCTCAAGTATATGTATTCGTTAGAAAGCTCGTAGTCGTTATTATTTAAAGTTAAGTTGTATTTAGTTAAGTAACACCGTGGAGGACGGACGGGTCTTTACCCACTGTATGCCTGATCCACAGCCCGTAGGTGGCGATTTGTGTAATGACTATAAATATTCTCTACCTTCCAAGGTAGAGAGTTGGAGCTCATAATAATATTTTCACTTTCTCTCACTAAGTTCCCAAACCTCTAACTCTTTCTCTCTCTAAAACCTTATCTTGTACGCCTCGTTTGATTATGGTATGATGTTTTTGTGAAATCCAATATGTTACAACACCTACTACAACGTCGCCTACCCTTTATCCGGTACTAGGCTAAGTACCGAGTTCCATTACAATGGAGGAACTACTACCCAACACTACACAACACCTAATTCCCAAGGAGACCAACTCCTTATTACAACATCATCAAGCATATCAATATCCTTGGATCCAATACTAATCTATCTTGTACATCGAAACACACCATATCGAATGTACATCTTAGGAAACTTTCACTAATGCCTTTGACTATATCTTCAAGACACCCTTCACTAATGTCTTGTGACTTGACTTCTAGGCACCCTTCACTAATGCCTACAACACGGACCATCGACACCCTTCACTAATGTTTTCGTCTTGACACTTGAGACATCTTTCACTAATGTCTTCAACACTACACTTCTTAGTAGAAAGAAAAGAACCATCAACAAGAGGACTTCAGTAGTCTTGATGATGAGGAAGCATGGCAACTCATGGACTTAAGCTTGCTTGACTTCAAAGGTGGTGATCTCGCCTTTAAGAGGAACCTAGAGGATCACACAAAAACAAAACTACATACATAGATCACTTGGATCTGGGGTTAGAGAGTTTTTAACTCAGCGAGAAAGTATGTGAGAAAGGGGTAAGAAACAATGAAGAAATGACTCACTATTTATAGAGAGAAAATGTCTACTGTTCCACGGACTCCACGGATCCCACCCTCAAGGGATCCGTCTAGTGTAATGCTAGGGATCCCTGGGACGCTCCTCTTTGCCCATGGGTATTTTGGTTATGGGTCATGGGTCATGGGTTGATCCATGGGTATTTCTTTAGATACAATGTATCTAATGAGTGCAATGTATCTAGTCAAGTGGGTATGGGTCAATACCATGGGTTATGGATATGTTCCATGGGTTGTAGTTTTTACCCATTATAATACATAATGTATATATTTGGCCAATATGTAAACACTAGTTGTTGTACATATGTATTACTAAATCATAAAATCACTTATACTTGTTTTATGTGAAAACGTAATTGTGTTAGAGAACTATTGGCTCAAACTATTTACGTATTTTAATTGTTTCGTTAAAGTGATTTTACGTTTGTTATCGACAAAACATTATAAGATCGTAAAATATAAATAAACGTTTTTACGGCTTATTTGTATTAACAATCTCCCCCTTTTTGTTGATGACAAAACATAGAATTATTTTAAGGAAAAGCTAAATTTCGTAAAAGTTTGAATTTGTAGTTTTTACTTTCTTCTCCCCCTTTTTGTCGAAACAAAAAGAACTTCGAAAAGAAACTAACACTTTGTTTTAAGAAAAACATGTGAGAAAAGGAAAAATAATAGAGAGAAAATAACGGGAAAAGACCTCGCCTTTACTCCCCCTTGACGTGTCCATCCCTATGTGAGGGCGTCAAGAAAATTAATACTAAGCTAGTTCATTTGTAACTAAGTTTGCAAAAGATTTCGTCTATGTGACGAATATGCTCCCCCTTGATGATTGCAACTTTGCAAAGGGACGTCATGAAATGTAATCCTAATATTGCAAGTGATTTTGCAATGTATTGCTTTGACACAAAGCTCCCCCTAGCTTTATGGTGTCAAAGTCTTCATGTGTAAATTGAATAACTACAAAACAAAGGTTAGAAAGCAAGTATAATGCATAATTTCCTGCAAATATGATTCAAGTTAGTAGAAAAATAGTTTTCTGTTTCACGGATCCCACGGTTCCCTCCTTGGAGGGATCCGTCTAGGCAAATATCAGGGATCCGTCTGGCTGATGACTAAATTCAGCAATGGTGATATAACAAATAATGTCAACATCAATAGTGAGATATGTATTATACAACATAATCATATACTCAGAAATATAGCAAGTATCATGTAATTTCATTTAATAAAACTAGAGATATGATGACTCTAAGAACTAAGAAAATGAACGATACATGACTTGGAATTACTAGACTTATCTAAGTAATGCTTGATACTAGGATACCACTAAAGTCCTCTAGCTCAAGTTTGTTTAGGTTTAATCTCGTCAAAACGTTCGAGGAGGTGATAGAACATGAAACGTTGATCTTCCCGTACTTCATGTATCAAACTTTCAACATGCTGACAATGATAACAATCTTTGTCATGGCTATGTAGTGGTGGTGGAAGAAAGGAAATTGCTTGATGCGAAGGATCAAGTGAAGCAGGTTGAGGAGCCTCAAACGACGAAGGGATTGGTGGAGGCGCATTTGAAGATAGCTCGACCAAGAATGATGGTGGTGGTAGAGAAGTGTTAACTTCCATATGGTCAGGTGGTTGACTTTGATAATTTCTCATAATTCAAATGGGATTATTTGATGGTGACGGTGAAAAGGAAGCCGGAGCTAGTGTTGACTCAACACCTTGATTTTGTACCATTATTCCTCCTAATGAGGAGAATGTTGCTGGTGGAGGAGGATGAGACGGCCTAAGAGGCAAATCCTATAAATTGTAGAGGTGTGGTGATGATAGTGGAGTTGTAAATGAGATAGCTCTAGGAACCAATGGTGATGGTTTAGTGGAGATGGGATTGTTTGGCTTAGGAGGTATGGTGGTGTTTGGCATAGGTAGTTTTATGGGTACTATTTTTTAGGGATTGGTTTGATTGGTGGAGGAAAAATCCTTGCATTTGTGGACTTGACTGGAGATGATTCGGTTGAAGAGATTTCGTGTACAACACGAGCAATTTTCTTGGGTGGTTCTTTGGTGGATGAGTTACCACTTGGAGTTTTCCTCATGATGAGATGATTTCAAGAGGTTTGCAAAGATTTCTAAGTGCTGAAAATGAGGATGAAGATGATGACTTTAGGAGTCCTAACAATGTGGTTTATAAAGCAAGGGATTTGGCAAGTACATTCAAGACTAAAGCCACTAAAATTCATTGGAATGTGATGATTAACATGCACAAGAGTCAACTTCAGAGTTGTACTTATCTAGGAACTCATTTAAGATTAGATGGAGTGTTTAAGTTAGAAAGATGAGCTTGAAATGATTGTTTTAGCTAGAGTTGGCATAAATCTGTCATACGAATCCCACGGTTCCCTCCAATGAGGGATCCGCCTAAGCTAATCCTAGGGATCCGTCTTTCAGCAGCTAAGAAAATATAACAATGATGTTTTGTATGGTCTAATGCCTATTTCTTCTTGAGTGTTTTAGTACATCTAAGTGTCTTAAATGAAGAGGTGCTTAAATACTTAAGGGTGACGAGTGATGTAGCTAATGATTGCCTTTTATGGAAGAAATTGGAACTTTCATGAGTACCAATGAATGAATAAAGATGACACAAAAGATTTTAAGAGTGTCAAATGGAGCTAAATGATCCTAGAGATCAGATAGTGGCTTAGGATAATGTTTTGGAGAATATCCTAAAGCCTTTAAGATGGAAAAACTAGAATTTGATCAATTTTGACCAATTTTGAGGTAAGGATGATTATGATCAATTTTGCCATAATTGAAAGATTTCCAAAGCTAGATGTGAGGGATCATGTGAGAAATGACGAGTGAGCTTCAGAGTGGAGGAGTAATGAGTTTAAGTGAAATGATAGATCTACAAGCGTCTTGAGTGTGATCTAAGTGAGTTATGCGTGAGTATGAATTTACTCAACTTTGAAAAAGGAATCAATTTGTCTTAAGGTACTATGTCTAGCTTAGTGTGAAGTGATCTAAAGGCATGTTTTGAAATACAATGATTGCAACTGCATTTTCTGTTCGCCGGATCCCACGGTTCCCTAAGAGTAGGGATCCGTCTAGCTCAAACTTTGGGATCCATTTCTCTGCTAATCAGACCTTTTCAAAAGGTATGCAATGGTTTGCACAATGCATCATATTTCAATGCTAGTGCTTTTCTAAGAAGTTCTAATGTTAATGTAGTAAAGAAATCAAATGTAAGATGTTTTATTTCATGAAGGAAATTACATTACATTGATAAAGCATGGATATTAAGGATTGACCATATTTGAAAGATTACTAAGTTCCTTGAGCATTTTCGCTAGAAGGATCATCAAATGGTTGATGAGTGTTTTCCGATTCAGGAATGAAGAAAGTCTTCATGAGAGATGTGTTTAGAGGTTCCATCATCTTGTTCACAAGTACGTACAACGGACTTTGAAATCGAGGGTGGAAGTACATGATGTGATGATAAAGGCGTGTCAAGAACATTCCATAAGAGATTAGTTTGTTCTTTGAGCCTTGAAGATTTACAATTCGCCTTGCGAAGAAATAGGCGAGATTGTATGGTTCTTGTGTTAGCAAACAATACATTTTGTGAGCACAACAAGCGGGAAGGATTTCTCGATTTCCCCTAAGACTCCAAACATTTTCCCGTAGGATGACTGCGAGAGCCTTGTACTCTTCTCGGATATCCTTTGTATATATAATGTTTGGATCGGAGTAATAGGGTCGAGTTTTGCATATTGTGCGAGTTAAGTCTTGCGGGGAAGGTGTGTGTGAACAATATGGACTATTTTCATCACGAAAGTTGAAGAGAGAATCAAGAGACCAATCTTTGGTGAAGGCACATTGTCCATGATTTGGAATTCGGAGAATTTGAGCAAATTGCCCAAGGGTTAAAACAAACTTTTGGTTTTTGATCCAAACCCAAAGAGATAGGGAGCGATCCTCGTTACGAACGAGTTCGACTTGACGGAAGAATTCCAATACAAACATTGGACAAATTTTCTCGTTGATTTCGAGAAGACATTCCAATCCTATGGTTCGGAAGGAGGTATTGATACCTTCTTCGTATTGTAGAGGAGTGTGGACAATATGTCCTTTGTGGAAGTGACGGGTTTCGAGATTATTGAACCCACGGATATGATTGCCAAGTGTGTTGGGCTCAAGGGAGATGTTAGGAGTGTAGACACTAGTGAGTGAAAAATCAAACTCATATTCATGCGACATAGCGAAACCTATAGGAAAGATAAGTTAATAGGATGTGCCGTATTACGGGTAAAACAATGATTACCTAACATTTTTACAAGATGTTTATTAACAATGACTTTTAACTCACTTAATGTTTGACATTCTAGTAGAACATTTCTTTTAGGAAGAAAGTGTATTTTGCATGGAAAATCTGTTATCCAGAAGGACGGTTCCCACGGTTCCCTTCTATCAGGGATCCAGCTAGTATACCTACAGGGATCCATGGATCTGTAGTAACATAAGCAGATTTTTGATAAAAACATAGTTTTATAGTTTTATACCAAGATATGTTTATTAGCCTACATTTTCTTTTACCATGCATTAATGGTTTCTAATGTATCACAAAAAGATACAAAAGATATAAATAAAAAATGTGAGAAAACACATTAAGATAATAAACTAGATAAACTAGTAATATTTCATTTCAATGCTAAGAATGATAAAAAGGATTGGGTATATAACCCCAATGTAGATTAACAACACAAAGTATATGTCTCCGTATGTGAACTTCATCATAGGGAACACAAGAGCGATGAGTGTTAAGGCAATGAGCACGAGGGAAATGTAAACCATGTTGATGATGAACCTTCTTGGTCTTGGTTTGAGATGAGATGAGATGAAGAGGAAGATGAAGTTTTGAATGAGAGGTAATTTTTGAAAGTGGAAGATTTGAAAAAGTGGGGATAGAGTGGACGACGGAGGGTTTATTTATGGGGAAGGAGGAATTTTTGAGATTTATGTTTTGTTTTATTATTAGAAAGATATGATTTTTTGATTAATTGAAATAAAACACAAGTTTTATATACCACGACTTTAGACGAAAAAGTAATACGTATGTGAGAAAAGGCTTCCTAATGAAGCTACATGTAATACATGTATATGCATAAAAGATAATCATATAAATACCTATGTAAGCATACTTATTTATCAAGCTAATGTCATTTAGAGATAAGTAGAAAGTCATACCTCTAATGCACTTAGGAATGTCTTTACAAATGACACAACAAATGTTAGTAGACAATTCCGGCTCCTTTGTGTTAAAGATACCTTCTTAGGGAAGGTATTCTTGTTACCAAGTGATTCCTATGACTTGGTAGGTATGAGCTTTAACTAAGCAACATGACAAACAGGATTAGTGCAATTAGATGAAGAATAAATAATAAGAAAAATGTTGTCATCTAATAAACATCCAAACAAAGAGTTTTAAAAGACATGGTGTTTGTTTTTATGAAAAACCTTCTTTGTAGTTTTCAATTAACCATGGGTCGTATCAAGTTTTTAAAGTACAATATACTTGAAGAAACTTGGTAACGAAGCTCTGATGCCAATTGTGGAAAACTAGTAGGGGGGGTTGAATAGTTTTACCAATTAAAACTCATTTTAAACTATTTAGAATGACTTATGTCAATCTATTTGGATGTTTGTTGGATGTTGATAATCAAACATAAAGAAATATAAATATGTAATGAAAAGATAAAGAGTAAGAAGCACAAAACCACAACACGAGTATTTATAGTGGTTCTGCTACAAGGACACCTTCCTTGCCCTACTCCACTCCCCGAGTCACCTACTCGAGTTCGTAATCACTACACAACACCGACTCCTTATGGTGGAGAAACCTTCACAACATTGCCTACTCTTTTTTCGATACTAGGCTAACCACCGGGTTCTTTACACCCAGGTGAACCACACCTACCACAACGTCGCATACCCTTTATCCGGTATTAGGCTAAGTACCGAGTTCCATTACAATGGAGGAACTACTACCCAACACTACACAACACCTAATTCCCAAGGAGACCAACTCCTTATTACAACATCATCAAGGATATCAATATCCTTGGATCCAATACTAATCTATCTTGTACATCGAAACACACCATATCGAATGTACATCTTAGGCACCTTTGACTAATGCCTTTGACTAGATCTTCAAGACACCCTTCACTAATGTCTTGTGACTTGACTTCTAGGCACCCTTCACTAATGCCTACAACACGGACCATCGACACCCTTCACTAATGTCTTCGTCTTGGCACTTGAGACATCTTTCAATAATTTCTTCAACACTACACTTCTTAGTAGAAAGAAAAGAACCATCAACAAGAGGACTTCAGTAGTCTTGATGATGAGGAAGCATGGCAACTCATGGACTTAAGCTTGCTTGACTTCAAAGGTGGTGATCTCGCCTTTAAGAGGAACCTAGAGGATCACACAAAAACAAAACTACATACATAGATTACTTGGATATGGGGTTAGAGAGTTTTTAACTCAGGGGGAAAGTATGTGAGAAAGGTGTAAGAAACAATGAAGAAATAGCTTACTATTTATAGAGAGAAAATGTCTACTGTTCCATGGATCCCACCCTCAAGGGATCCATCTAGTGTAATGCTAGGGATCCTGGGACGCCTCCTCTTGTCCATGGGTATTTTGGTTATTGGTCATGGGTCATGGGTTATGGGTTTATCCATGGGTATTTCTTTAGATACAATGTATCTAATGAGTGCAATGTATCTAGTCAAATGGGTATGGGTCAATACCATGGGTTATGGATATGTTCCATGGGTTGTAGTTTTTACCCATTATAATACATACTAGTTATGTATATCTTTGGCCAATATGTAAACACTAGTTGTTGTACATATGTATTACTAAATCATAAAATCACTTATACTTGTTTTAGCGTTTTATGTGAAAACGTAATTGTGTTAGAGAACTATTGGCTCAAACTATTTACGTATTTTAATTGTTTCGTTAGAATGATTTTACGTTTGTTATCGACAAAACACTAGAAGATCGTAAAATATAAATAAACGTTTTTACGGCTTATTTGTATTAACAAAATCTCTTACGCCTAAGCATAAGTTATGCGTAAGGATTTTTACGCGTATGTTCTACGCATAAGAATGACTTACGCTTAAGAAGTTACGCGTAACATTTGTACGACTAAGTAACGGCTTACAGCCTACTCATAAGAAATGAAAAGAAAAAGTAACGCCAGAACTACTAATCTTTACGACCAAGAAATGTTTACGCATAAGAAGTTACGCGTAAGAAAGATTTACAAGCAAGAACCTTATGCTTATGCATAACCTAATAAACAAAATGACCACAACTAACCACTTATACCATATACCGTGACTCATCAAAGTCCTCGCTGACAAACCATCATCACCCAAGACCTTTGCAACACGAAAAAATGAGATGAAGATAAACTACATCTCGATCGTTAACTCACCAAAGCCATATCTAGTCAAAGATCTCATCACAACCAATACATCAATGCTATCCCAACTCACCTTATTCAATCAAGAAACAAGACTCAAAAATGATAATATCATTTAAGATCTCAGATTAGCTTCAATATTTTTGCAACCTTTTTCAAGATTGTTTTAATTGAAACATCTATCCTTACAGATCCTATAAGAAGCTTCGCTTCTTTTCATTTCTCCGAATCTAAAAGACAAGATCTATAACAAGATTGTTATAATCTTATTCTCAATTCGTTCAACATCAAAAGCAACACACACACAAAGTAGCCTACCTGAGACCCTTATATAATCTTGAAGTCAAAACGTTTTTTGTTCTTCATTCGAGGGCTTATGCAAAATGAAAAGATTTAAGAGTGTTAGTTATCAAAACAAATGAAAGTTTGTTTGATTTGTATTCGGTTTTAGTTGATAAGATATTGGTGAGATATCTTTGAGATTTACAGTTTTGATGGAGGGGATGAGAAGAGGGATTTTTTTCGATCCGCTTTGAGAGAGTTTGATGGAGTCGATATTAGTGTGTGTTAGGGTTAATGGGAGAAGTATTAGGGTATTAGATTTATAACCGGTTATATTTACTCTTGATGGATCGGGTGTTTGTTTGTGAATGGACTAGGCCCGGTCATTTGTGTTTTGTTGGATCATGAATTGAGATGATGGATGTGGGCCTTGACGTTAATTCATCCACGGGTTACATTTCCAAATTTTGTGGGCTGAGATTGATTTTCCATATACGCTTATTTCTTTCATTTGAGAAAAATGATTGTTAAACTTTTGTTATCATAATTTTTGTTTTACAAAATTTTGGATACAATTATTTAAATATTGGAAAACTAAGCGGTATTTTGGTATATTATTCACGGAGGATACAAATTCACGGCTTGAACTACGATTTGAAAAAATAGCTACGGGGTTTTTGTACGGTATTACTTACGAGAAATTGAAGTGACGTTTCACGGGTGTACTTCTTTATCGCTGAAACGCTTATTGGTTGGTTCGCATGTCTCAAGATAACTTGTTGGGGCATAACTATCACTTTAAGGAAGTTGTGGTACTCAGTGTCACACGCTGTTGTGGATTGATAAAGAATATAGAACAAGCAGGAAGTCACAAAGTTGGGGATTGATAAGGAATCATTTGCTCCAGTTGCTCGTATCGAGGCAATCAGAATCTTCTTGGCTAATGCTGCAAGTAAGAACAAGGTAGTCTATCAGATGGATGTAAAGACGCTTTTCTTAACCGGTGATCTTAAAGAAGTCGCATACGTCACCAACCCGGAGCTTTGTGAATCCGAGCATCCTACTCACGTCTATCGTTTGAAGAAGGCTCTTTATGGTTTGAAGCAAGCTCCAAGGGCATGGTATGATACGCTATTAAAGTTTCTTCCATCTACTGGATTCACAAAGGACCGCTTGATCCGACATTGTTCACCGGTAAAGTCGCAAACATTTAGTTCACGCTCAAATCTATGTTGATGATATTATTTTTGCCTCGACCCGATCCCTGAAGCTCATGACCGTTTTCAAATGAAATGGGTTCCAAATTCCAAATGTCAATGATGAGACAAATGTCATTTTTCTTGGGATTACAAATTTCATAAAGTCCCTGAGGCATTTTTATAAATCAATCTAAATATGCAAATGAGATTTTAAAGAAATTCAGATTTGATTCTTGTAACCTCTGGACACTCCCATGATTGAGCCATTTAAACTGGATGAGGACCACTTAGGGATCATGGTAGACCAAACGAAATATTGTAGTATGATCGGATCCCTGATGTATCTCACAA
This sequence comes from Chrysanthemum makinoi, assembly GCA_910596185.1. Classification (NCBI taxonomy): domain Eukaryota; kingdom Viridiplantae; phylum Streptophyta; class Magnoliopsida; order Asterales; family Asteraceae; genus Chrysanthemum; species Chrysanthemum makinoi. The sequence continues at coordinate 185,096,115 of OU343222.1, read as the reverse complement.
CCACTAGCCAGACCGCATATTCTATTCGCCGCTTGCATGTGTGCTAGATATCGTGCTAAGCCTACCAAGAAGCACCTTGAAACGGTTAAACGGGTCTTTCGGTATCTTCAAGGAACCATCAATATGGGACTTTGGTATCCGGGACACCGTATGTCACTAATGTAGCCTATGACGCCGAAATGCGTACGCCCGAGGTGCTCAGTTTTTGGGTGATAAGCTTGTGAGTGGTCTTCAAAGAAACAAACAGTACTTCTATTCTTCTACGAGGTTGAATACATAGCCATGTCATCTTGTTGTGCTCAAATCCTATGGATGAGATCCCAATTATCTCACTATGGCTTTGAATTCAACAAAATCTCCTGCTGTGATCGGATAATAAAGTGCCATTGCTCTCTCATGCAACAACGCATACAACACTCAAGAGCAAAGCACATATTCACATCATTTCATCAGGAACAAGTAGAGAACGGTGTGGTGGAACTCTTTTGTGAGGACGAATATCAATTAGCGTATTATCTTCACCAAAGCTCTTCCTAGAGAACGCTTGAGTTTATCCTTCCGACTTGGTCTAAAGAGTCTACAACCGAACACTCAAACGCCTTCAAGAGGAAGACCAAGAGTAAAGGTCTTTCTTCATCTATCTCTTGTAAATATTTATTCGAAAAGCAAAATACAAAATTACAAAACCCTCAAAAAGAAAATAGAAAAATATAAAACTTTCAAAAATCCATAAAAATTTGAAAAAAAATCCTGAAAAATCTCAAAAAATTATTGTGTTTTTGTCATAATTTTCTCGATTCGATAACATCTACAATCTTTGTGCTGTCATTCAAAGAATGACACGGGTCTTTAGATGTTGTTCGAATGTTTTTTTAAAAAAAAAATTGGGAGAAAAGTGAACAAATGGTTTATAGTCATTTCAGTCTATAACCCGTTTTTAAAGACAGAACAGAGCCATGCTTTAACGTATGCTTCAAATCTCATGCTCTGATTCTAAAAAATCTTTCACAAATATTTTTCCTTCAATAAATTCTTCTGAAAAATATTTGCTATCTAATGAAAACAATTTTAAATAAAATAACTCGGACTAAATTTTTGAAATTCACTTGGACTTGGTCAACATCTTTCGATATCTCAATCAACAACTTATGTCATTGATTGAGGGGAATAATGATTTCAATTAAATCTAAAGGTTATTTTTCATGTTTTCAAAAGATATTCATGCATGTTATTGGAGTTTAAAGTCTCATAAGTGATCCTTATCGGTTAAATATTTTCATAAACAAGTCATAATTCTCCTTTAAAGCTCTAAAAAACAATTTAAATCTATAGAGATCACAAATCTCAAATATTTGAAAATTGTGATCGAGGGAGAATTTGTGATTTAAATTGGATTTAAACTGATGATTCGATAAATGGTTTCTCAAGTGTTTAGCAAGATTTCTCCCCACATGTGCCAAACGATTTCAAATTTTCCATGCACATGTTGAGGGGAGCATCTTTTTAAACCACAAAGAATTGAAACGTGATTGATTTGTATCTAAGTGCGTGTTCCTTCTAATAAGTGCAAAACTCTTTCAAACCTCGAGGCACATATGAGGGGAGCAAATTTTTGAAAACCTCATCCTTCGCCAATATGCTTTATCTACTGATTTGATCAGAAGTGATGTTGATATCTTTTAGAAAATGGTAATCAAAGAAGTTAATTCTTCTTCCTCTTGCCTGCAGGTGCCAAAATGATTCCAAAGACATGAAGCACATGTTGAGGGGGAGCTCTGTTTCTAAAAATATCAAAAATAATTTAGGAACACAATTCTTTGATAATATATCACAAGTATCTGAATTGATTTTCAAATGGTTTTCAAGTGGTTCCAATGACAGATGAACAATACCAAATAGACCGACCAAATTTACTTTATGAATGGTGATATGAGGATGATAAGGTTAGGTATTTGTTCCCATGATCCGCCGAACCGGGATGGATCTACCCAGGGACAATCCACTAGTTAGAGTAGAAGTCCTTAGGTATGATGAAAAAAGGATAAAAATGAGATATGGGAAGAGTGCCGACTGAGGTCCGAAGCTAGATCGAATAAACCCAACAAGGTTCTAGTTATGAAGTCTCGGTAAGCACTCAAGGGGTTGAAGAATGAAAAAGAAATGAAATGAGAAAAGGGTGAAAAGAAATAGCCCTCCATTTACTCAACCTTAGGCGTAAAACCGGTTCAATACATGCTATTGGTGGTTACCAAGGTAACCTGGTATTGAAGACAAGATGTCATGGACCAAAGTGACGCCTGCACTAAACTTCCAAGCTACTCAAGTTCCTCTTAAAAGGGCTTGTTTCACTCTCACGGGAACGCATAATCTATCTCGACTTTCTCTTAGAGATTGTTGATATTGAAGAAGGAGACCCTCTCCCTAGTCTCCGGGATAGGAACCAAATGTGCACTATTGAGTCTAGAGCCACGAGATCATCAATAAATCTCACTAGGAAACAATCAATGAAGACGCTCACACTAAATCTCACTAGACACTGAATATGAAGACTTTGTTTCACACAATGTGGAAAGAGAGATTATATCTTATGAGTCCTACATCCTTGTGGTATTGCCGAACATTCGAGGATATGCAAACATATTCACAATGAAGATGGAAAGCCTTCTGGAGCCAACATCAAACAAGCTCCTTGTGGGTGGCATGTGAGATCTATTCAATAGATCAACCATGTGACAACTGAACAGAAACAATGGGGCGAGTCAAAATTATGATTCAATCTCGTTCAAAGTTATGGATTGACGGATACCTTTGAAAAACCGGTCGCTGTGCTTAAAAACTCTTTTCTTTAGCACATCGACCGGTAACTCATATTTTCAAAATAAAAGGTGTTTATGATTGATAATTGATTTTCATTAAAACCTTCATTGTATTGCAAAACCAATTTCTATTAAGCAGCAATACACCATTGTTTTTCAAATCTCTTTTCATCAATCAGTGAATCTCAATTCGATGGTTCACTCACTTCGTGTTGTCTTCTTTGAGACGCTCCGTTTGAGAATAGCTAGAGCAAAATGCGAAACCCTGTCAAGGAAATTCTTCGAATTATACCGATCACAAAGCGGACTTGTACTGATCACTGGGAACCGTGGCCGTGGTACCTCAATTCAACGAAAGTGATCAAAGATACTTTGTGCACTTTATTGCTAACTTGTTGTATGTAGGTACCGACGCGGGTTTGCGTACCGATCGTAATGAAGCGTCAATCCATAGCCGCATGCTCACACATCACATTCATTTCAAAAGAAATCATGATTAGTGCATCAATGACTATGATATTCTCACTCCAGTCTTCGCTACACCGCCGCCAATATCATGAATCAACGAAAGCTTCCGCTACTCGATGAGAAGAAATCATGATCCGTAATATGAGCATGTCGGTCCAAATGTCATAACATCACATAATACCAACACCACAATGGATGAGTCAGAGATTTATGATTGCCGATGATCTCAAAGTCCGCTCAAACTCATTATCACGTGGATCAAGTTAAAAGACCTCCACTAGATTTATCCAAACATGCAATATGAAGAATCAAAGACTACGAAGCTACGAGCAAATAATTTAATCAAGAATCCAAGGACAATCTAATGTAATATCTGTTTGCATTCATTGTAATTTGAGGTGACACTCCTTAAAGTGGGAGATTGTTAGGATTTAGTAAATCGCTTATTAAAGTGTCGGTCACCTCAAGTATATGTATTCGTTAAGAAAGCTCGTAAGTCGTTATTATTTAAAGTTAAGTTGTATTTAGTTAAGTAACATTGCGGAGGACGGACGGGTCTTTACCCATCTGTATGCCTCGATCCACACGTATTAGGTGGCGATTTGTGTAATGACTATAAATATTCTCTACCTTCCAAGGTAGAGAGTTGGAGCTCATAATAATATTTTCACTTTCTCTCACTAAGTTCCCAAACCTCTAAATATTTCTCTCTCTAAAAACCTTATCTTGTTTCGCAGTTTGATTATGGTATGATGTTTTTGTGAAATCCAATATGTTACAACACCTACTACAACGTCGCCTACCCTTTATCCGGTACTAGGCTAAGTACCGAGTTCCATTACAATGGAGGAACTACTACCCAACACTACACAACACCTAATTCCCAAGGAGACCAACTCCTTATTACAACATCATCAAGCATATCAATATCCTTGGATCCAATACTAATCTATCTTGTACATCGAAACACACCATATCGAATGTACATCTTAGGAAACTTTCACTAATGCCTTTGACTATATCTTCAAGACACCCTTCACTAATGTCTTGTGACTTGACTTCTAGGCACCCTTCACTAATGCCTACAACACGGACCATCGACACCCTTCACTAATGTTTTCGTCTTGACACTTGAGACATCTTTCACTAATGTCTTCAACACTACACTTCTTAGTAGAAAGAAAAGAACCATCAACAAGAGGACTTCAGTAGTCTTGATGATGAGGAAGCATGGCAACTCATGGACTTAAGCTTGCTTGACTTCAAAGGTGGTGATCTCGCCTTTAAGAGGAACCTAGAGGATCACACAAAAACAAAACTACATACATAGATCACTTGGATCCGGGGTTAGAGAGTTTTTAACTCAGCGAGAAAGTATGTGAGAAAGGGGTAAGAAACAATGAAGAAATGACTCACTATTTATAGAGAGAAAATGTCATCGTTCCACGGACTCCACGGATCCCACCCTCAAGGGATCCGATCTAGTGTAATGCTAGGGATCCCCTGGACGCTCCCTCTGCCCATGGGTATTTTGGTTATGGGTCATGGGTCATGGGTTGATCCATGGTATTTTTAGATACAATGTATCTAATGAGTGCAATGTATCTAGTCAAGTGGGTATGGGTCAATACCATGGGTTATGGATATGTTCCACGGGTTGTAGTTTTTACCCATTATAATACATACTAGTTATGTATATATTTGGCCAATATGTAAACACTAGTTGTTGTACATATGTATTACTAAATCATAAAATCACTTATACTTGTTTTATGTGAAAACGTAATTGTGTTAGAGAACTATTGGCTCAAACTATTTACGTATTTTAATTGTTTCGTTAAAGTGATTTTACGTTTGTTATTGACAAAACATTATAAGATCGTAAAATATAAATAAACGTTTTTACGCTTATTTGTATTAACAATCTCCCCTTTTTGTTGATGACAAAACATAGAATTATTTTAAGGAAAAGCTAAATTTCGTAAAAGTTTGAATTTGTAGTTTTTCTTTCTCCCCTTTTGTCGAAACAAAAAGAACTTCGAAAAGAAACTAACACTTTGTTTTAAGAAAAACATGTGAGAAAAGGAAAAATAATAGAGAGAAAATAACGGGAAAAGACCTCGCCTTTACTCCCCCTTGACGAGTCCATCCCTATGTGAGGGCGTCAAGAAAAATTAATACTAAGCTAGTTCATTTGTAACTAAGTTTGCAAAAGATTTCGTCTATGTGACGAATATGCTCCCCCTTGATGATTGCAACTTTGCAAAGGCACATCATGAAATGTAATCCTAATATTGCAAGTGATTTTGCAATGTATTGCTTTGACACAAAGCTCCCCCTAGCTTTATGGTGTCAAAGTCTTCATGTGTAAATTGAATAACTACAAAACAAAGGTTAGAAAGCAAGTATAATGCATAATTTCCTGCAAATATGATTCAAGTTAGTAGAAAAATAGTTTTCTTTCACCGGATCCCACGGTCTCACTCCTTGGAGGATCCGTCTAGGCAAATATCGGGATCCGTCTGGCCGATGACTAAATTCAGCAATGGTGATATAACAAATAATGTCAACATCAATAGTGAGATATGTATTATACAACATAATCATATACTGTAAAATATAGCAAGTATCATGTAATTTTATTTAATAAAACTAGAGATATGATGACTCTAAGAACTAAGAAAATGAACGATACATGACTTGGAATTACTAGACTTATCTAAGTAATGCTTGATACTAGGATACCACTAAAGTCCTCTAGCTCAAGTTTGTTTAGGTTTAATCTCGTCAAAACGTTCGAGGAGGTGATAGAACATGAAACGTTGATCTTCCCGTACTTCATGTATCAAACTTTCAACATGCTGACAATGATAACAATCTTTGTCATGGCTATGTAGTGGTGGTGGAAGAAAGGAAATTGCTTGATGCGAAGGATCAAGTGAAGCAGGTTGAGGAGCCTCAAACGACGAAGGGATTGGTGGAGGCGCATTTGAAGATAGCTCGACCAAGAATGATGGTGGTGGTAGAGAAGTGTTAACTTCCATATGGTCAGGTGGTTGACTTTGATAATTTCTCATAATTCAAATGGGATTATTTGATGGTGACGGTGAAAAAGAAGCCGGAGCTAGTGTTGACTCAACACCTTGATTTTGTACCATTATTCCTCCTAATGAGGAGAATGTTGCCATTGGAGGAGGATGAGACTACCTAAGAGGCAAATCCTATAAATTGTAGAGGTGTGGTGATGATAGTGGAGTTGTAAATGAGATAGCTCTAGGAACCAATGGTGATGGTTTAGTGGAGATGGGATTGTTTGGCTTAGGAGGTATGGTGGTGTTTGGCATAGGTAGTTTTATGGGTACTATTTTTTAGGGATTGGTTTGATTGGTGGAGGAAAAATCCTTGCATTTGTGGAGTTGACTGGAGATGATTCGGTTGAAGAGATTTCGTGTACAACACGAGCAATTTTCTTGGGTGGTTCTTTGGTGGATGAGTTACCACTTGGAGTTTTCCTCATGATGAGATGATTTCAAGAGGTTTGCAAAGATTTCTAAGTGCTGAAAATGAGGATGAAGATGATGACTTTAGGAGTCCTAACAATGTGGTTTATAAAGCAAGGGATTTGGCAAGTACATTCAAGACTAAAGCCACTAAAATTCATTGGAATGTGATGATTAACATGCACAAGAGTCAACTTCAGAGTTGTACTGATCTAGGAACTCATTTAAGATTAGATGGAGTGTTTAAGTTAGAAAGATGAGCTTGAAATGATTGTTTTAGCTAGAGTTGGCATAAATCTGTCATACGGATCCCACGTTTCCTCCAATGAGGGATCCGCCTAAGCTAATCCTAGGGATCCGCTTTCAGCATTTAAGAAAATATAACAATGATGTTTTGTATGGTCTAATGCCTATTTCTTCTTGAGTGTTTTAGTACATCTAAGTGTCTTAAATGAAGAGGTGCTTAAATACTTAAGGGTGATGAGTGATGTAGCTAATGATTGCCTTTTATGGAAGAAATTGGAACTTTCATGAGTACCAATGAATGAATAAAGATGACACTAAAGATTTTAAGAGTGTCAAATGGAGCTAAATGATCCTAGAGATCAGATAGTGGCTTAGGATAATGTTTTGGAGAATATCCTAAAGCCTTTAAGATGGAAAAACTAGAATTTGATCAATTTTGACCAATTTTGAGGTAAGGATGATTATGATCAATTTTGCCATAATTGAAAGATTTCCAAAGCTAGATGTGAGGGATCATGTGAGAAATGACGAGTGAGCTTCAGAGTGGAGGAGTAATGAGTTTAAGTGAAATGATAGATCTACAAGCGTCTTGAGTGTGATCTAAGTGAGTTATGCGTGAGTATGAATTTACTCAACTTTGAAAAAGGAATCAATTTGTCTTAAGGTACTATGTCTAGCTTAGTGTGAAGTGATCTAAAGGCATGTTTTGAAATACAATGATTGCAACTGCATTTTCTGTTCGCCGGATCCCACGGTTCCCTAAGAGTAGGGATCCGCTAGCTCAAACTTTGGGATCCATTTCTCTCGCTAATCGACCTTTTCAAAAGGTATGCAATGGTTTGCACAATGCATCATATTTCAATGCTAGTGCTTTTCTAAGAAGTTCTAATGTTAATGTAGTAAAGAAATCAAATGTAAGATGTTTTATTTCATGAAGGAAATTACATTACATTGATAAAGCATGGATATTAAGGATTGACCATATTTGAAAGATTACTAAGTTCCTTGAGCATTTTCGCTAGAAGGATCATCAAATGGTTGATGAGTGTTTGCCGATTCAGGAATGAAGAAAGTCTTCATGAGAGATGTGTTTAGAGGTTCCATCATCTTGTTCACAAGTACGTACAACGGACTTTGAAATCGAGGGTGGAAGTACATGATGTGATGATAAAGGCGTGTCAAGAACATTCCATAAGAGATTAGTTTGTTCTTTGAGCCTTGAAGATTTACAATTTGCCTTGCGAAGAAATAGGCGAGATTGTATGGTTCTTGTGTTAGCAAACAATACATTTTGTGAGCACAACAAGCGGGAAGGATTTCTCGATTTCCCCTAAGACTCCAAACATTTTCCCGTAGGATGACTGCGAGAGCCTTGTACTCTTCTCGGATATCCTTTGTATATATAATGTTTGGATCGGAGTAATAGGGTCGAGGTTTGCATATTGTGCGAAGTTAAGTCTTCTGGGAAGGTGTGTGTGAACAATATGGACTATTTTCATCACGAAAGTTGAAGAGAGAATCAAGAGACCAATCTTTGGTGAAGGCACATTGTCCATGATTTGAATTGAGAATTTGAGCAAATTGCCCAAGGGTTAAAACAAACTTTTGGTTTTTGATCCAAACCCAAAGAGATAGGAGCGTTTATCCTCGCATTTAACGAAGTTCGACTTGACGGAAGAATTCCAATACAAACATTGGACAAATTTTCTCGTTGATTTCGAGAAGACATTCCAATCCTATGGTTCGGAAGGAGGTATTGATACCTTCTTCGTATTGTAGAGGAGTGTCGACAATATGTCCTTCATGGAAGTGACGGGTTTCGAGATTATTGAACCCACGGATATGATTGCCAAGTGTGTTGGGCTCAAGGGAGATGTTAGGAGTGTAGACACTAGTGAGTGAAAAATCAAACTCATATTCATGCGACATAGCGAAACCTATAGGAAAGATAAGTTAATAGGATGTGCCGTATTACGGGTAAAACAATGATTACCTAACGTTTTTACAAGATGTTTATTAACAATGACTTTTAACTCACTTAATGTTTGACATTCTAGTAGAACATTTCTTTTAGGAAGAAAGTGTATTTTGCATGGAAAATCTGTTATCCAGAAGGACGGTTCCCACGGTTCCCTTCTATCAGGGATCCAGCTAGTATACCTACAGGGATCCATGGATCTGTAGTGTCAGTAAGCATTTTTGATAAAAACATAGTTTTATAGTTTTATACCAAGATATGTTTATTAGCCTACATTTTCTTTTACCATGCATTAATGGTTTCTAATGTATCACGAAAAGATACAAAAGATATAAATAAAAAATGTGAGAAAACACATTAAGATAATAAACTAGATAAACTAGTAATATTTCATTTCAATGCTAAGAATGATAAAAAGGATTGGGTATATAACCCCAATGTAGATTAACAACACAAAGTATATGTCTCCGTATGAGAACTTCATCATAGAGAACACAAGAGCGATGAGTGTTAAGGCAATGAGCACGAGGGAAATGTAAACCATGTTGATGATGAACCTTCCTGGTCTTGGTTTGAGATGAGATGAGATGAAGAGGAAGATGAAGTTTTGAATGAGAGGTAATTTTTGAAAGTGGAAGATTTGAAAAAGTGGGGATAGAGTGGACGACGGAGGGTTTATTTATGGGGAAGGAGGAATTTTTGAGATTTATGTTTTGTTTTATTATTAGAAAGATATGATTTTTTGATTAATTGAAATAAAACACAAGTTTTATATACCACGACTTTAGACGAAAAAGTAATACGTATGTGAGAAAAGGCTTCCTAATGAAGCTACATGTAATACATGTATATGCATAAAAGATAATCATATAAATACCTATGTAAGCATACTTATTTATCAAGCTAATGTCATTTAGAGATAAGTAGAAAGTCATACCTCTAATGCACTTAGGAATGTCTTTACAAATGACACAACAAATGTTAGTAGACAATTCCGGCTCCTTTGTGTTAAAGATACCTTCTAGGAAGGTATTCTTGTTACCAAGTGATTCCTATGACTTGGTAGGTATGAGCTTTAACTAAGCAACATGACAAACAGGATTAGTGCAATTAGATGAAGAATAAATAATAAGAAAAATGTTGTCATCTAATAAACATCCAAACAAAGAGTTTTAAAAGACATGGTGTTTGTTTTTATGAAAAACCTTCTTTGTAGTTTTCAATTAACCATGGGTCGTATCAAGTTTTTAAAGTACAATATACTTGAAGAAACTTGGTAACGAAGCTCTGATGCCAATTGTGGAAAACTAGAAGGGGGGGTTGAATAGTTTTACCAATTAAAACTCATTTTAAACTATTTAGAATGACTTATGTCAATCTATTTGGATGTTTGTTGGATGTTGATAATCAAACATAAAGAAATATAAATATGTAATGAAAAGATAAAGAGTAAGAAGCACAAAACCACAACACGAGTATTTATAGTGGTTCTGCTACAAGGACACCTTCCTTGCCCTACTCCACTCCCCGAGTCACCTACTCGAGAGTTCGTAATCACTACACAACACCGACTCCTTATGGTGGAGAAACCTTCACAACATTGCCTACTCTTTTTTCGATACTAGGCTAACCACCGGGTTCTTTACACCCAGGTGAACCACACCTACCACAACGTCGATACCCTTTATCCTATAGGCTAAGTACCGAAGTTCCATTACAATGGAGGAACTACTACCCAACACTACACAACACCTAATTCCCAAGGAGACCAACTCCTTATTACAACATCATCAAGGATATCAATATCCTTGGATCCAATACTAATCTATCTTGTACATCGAAACACACCATATCGAATGTACATCTTAGGCACCTTTGACTAATGCCTTTGACTAGATCTTCAAGACACCCTTCACTAATGTCTTGTGACTTGACTTCTAGGCACCCTTCACTAATGCCTACAACACGGACCATCGACACCCTTCACTAATGTCTTCGTCTTGGCACTTGAGACATCTTTCAATAATTTCTTCAATACTACACTTCTTAGTAGAAAGAAAAGAACCATCAACAAGAGGACTTCAGTAGTCTTGATGATGAGGAAGCATGGCAACTCATGGACTTAAGCTTGCTTGACTTCAAAGGTGGTGATCTCGCCTTTAAGAGGAACCTAGAGGATCACACAAAAACAAAACTACATACATAGATTACTTGGATATGGGGTTAGAGAGTTTTTAACTCAGGGGGAAAGTATGTGAGAAAGGTGTAAGAAACAATGAAGAAATAGCTTACTATTTATAGAGAGAAAATGTCTACTGTTCCATGGATCCCACCCTCAAGGGATCCATCTAGTGTAATGCTAGGGATCCTTGGGACGCTCCTCTTTGTCCATGGGTATTTTGGTTATTGGTCATGGGTCATGGGTTATGGGTTTATCCATGGGTATTTCTTTAGATACAATGTATCTAATGAGTGCAATGTATCTAGTCAAATGGGTATGGGTCAATACCATGGGTTATGGATATGTTCCATGGGTTGTAGTTTTTACCCATTATAATACATACTAGTTATGTATATCTTTGGCCAATATGTAAACACTAGTTGTTGTACATATGTATTACTAAATCATAAAATCACTTATACTTGTTTTAGCGTTTTATGTGAAAACGTAATTGTGTTAGAGAACTATTGGCTCAAACTATTTACGTATTTTAATTGTTTCGTTAGAATGATTTTACGTTTGTTATCGACAAAACACTAGAAGATCGTAAAATATAAATAAACGTTTTTACGGCTTATTTGTATTAACAAAATCTCTTACGCCTAAGCATAAGTTATGCGTAAGGATTTTTACGCGTATGTTCTACGCATAAGAATGACTTACGCTTAAGAAGTTACGCGTAACATTTGTACGACTAAGTAACGGCTTACAGCCTACTCATAAGAAATGAAAAGAAAAAGTAACGCGTAACTACTAATCTTTACGACCAAGAAATGTTTACGCATAAGAAGTTACGCGTAAGAAAGATTTACAAGCAAGAACCTTATGCTTATGCGTATAACCGAATAAACAAAATGACCACAACTAACCACTTATACCATATACCAGTGACTCATCAAAGTCCTCAGTTGACAAACCATCATCAGTCCAAGACCTTTGCAACACGGAAAAAATGAGATGAAGATAAACTACATCTCGACTGTTAACTCACCAAAGCCATATCTAGTCGCATCTCATCACAACCAATACATCAATGCTATCCCAACTCACCTTATTCAATCAAGAAACAAGACTCAAAAATGATAATATCATTTAAGATCTCAGATTAGCTTCAATATTTTTGCAACCTTTTTCAAGATTGTTTTAATTGAAACATCTATCCTTACAGATCCTATAAGAAGCTTCGCTTCTTTTCATTTCTCCGAATCTAAAAGACAAGATCTATAACAAGATTGTTATAATCTTATTCTCAATTCGTTCAACATCAAAAGCAACACACACACAAAGTAGCCTACCTGAGACCCTTATATAATCTTGAAGTCAAAACGTTTTTTGTTCTTCATTCGAGGGCTTATGCAAAATGAAAAGATTTAAGAGTGTTGGGTTACTGAAACAAATGAAAGTTTGTTTGATTTGTATTCGGTTTTAGTTGATAAGATATTGGTGAGATATCTTTGAGATTTACAGTTTTGATGGAGGGGATGAGAAGAGGGATTTTTTTTCAGATCCGTTTTGAGAGAGTTTGATGGAGTCGTATTATTAGTGTGTGTTAGGGTTAATGGGAGAAGTATTAGGGTATTAGATTTATAACCGGTTATATTTACTCTTGATGGATCGGGTGTTTGTTTGTGAATGGACTAGGCCCGGTCATTTGTGTTTTGTTGGATCATGAATTGAGATGATGGATGTGGGCCTTGACGTTAATTCATCCACGGGTTACATTTCCAAATTTTGTGGGCTGAGATTGATTTTCCATATACGCTTATTTCTTTCATTTGAGAAAAATGATTGTTAAACTTTTGTTATCATAATTTTTGTGTTACAAAATTTTGGATACAATTATTTAAATATTGGAAAACTAAGCGGTATTTTGGTATATTATTCACGGAAGATACAAATTCACGGCTTGAACTACGATTTGAAAAAATAGCTACGGGGTTTTTGTACGGTATTACTTACGAGAAATTGAAGTGACGTTTCACGGGTGTACTTCTTTATCGTTGAAACGTTGGTTGGTTGGTTGCATGTCTCAAGATAACTTGTTGGGGCATAACTATCACTTTAAGGAAGTTGTGGTACTCAGTGTCACACGCTGTTGTGGATTGATAAAGAATATAGAACAAGCAGGAAGTCACAAAGTTGGGATGTTTACTTCATTTTCAAGTTTGTCGTATCGGGTTATCTCCATATGTTATTCATGAGTTATCCGACGCCACAGAATGTTAATGTTACTTCACAGTCTAAGCAAAATCTTTCAAGAATCTTCTATGTTATTCATGATTTTTCAAGATATGTGCTTCTGACAAGAACTTCTCGTGCAAATGGTCGTACACGTTATGATGCTTCTGAAAGTTCGAAACCATCATGGGGGAGAAACGTGTACATTGATATTTTATGATCATCCTCCAGGGAAAAGTAGTTTATACTACTTGACTTAGTATGGTTTGTGAAGTCGTCCACATTTGGGTAAAGAATTGTTGATGATGGAGAATGAACCGTTGATGAACAACTGCATGTTCCCTAAAACAGACATTCATCGAAACCAAAGTTGTCATAACACACTCAAACTGACATTGTTTATGTTTTAGTCTTGATTTTGTAAAATCCCGCGAAAGAATCGATTTCTCGGTTTAAATCATAGACTTGTAAAATCCCGTGACAATGAAAACAACCCGGTAAAAGTAAAGTGCATTTCAGATCTATATCTCGGCTTATTCTTGGTTTTGTAAAACCCGAAAAGAATCTATTTCTCGGTTTAAACCATAGAATTGTAAAATCCCGTGATGATGTAACCATCCTGGAGAAAGGGAAAGTGTAATTCTGGATCTTATCTGATGCTAGTGCTACGGTTTCTTCTTCGAAGAAGGTATAAATGGTGTACTTCATGAATTGGGTGACTGTTTGGGTTTTCTTCATGGCAGATTGGTTATTACAAGGTTTTACGGAGTTATGTGCTTTTGACAAAGGTCGGAATAAATCCATTATCAAAGTTCATTTAAAATGTCAAAGGAGGCTAGATTTGAGCTTTTAACCAGAAGATGTGACAACGGCGTTAATTCATTATTATTTATTTGAAGTTGAAGAGAAATTTCACGGGCAAGTGTACTTAGTATCTGAAGGAATCGGGGATGGTTGGATGAAGATTCTTCGAGATCCTTGTTCGAGCTTTTAACATTTTCAAAGACGAAGACTTGGAAATCTAGTTATTTTTAGGTGATTTTTCTTTTCCTTTTACCATCACAAAATAACTATCACTTTAAGGAGTTACGTTGTAGTGCTCAGTGTCACATTGAATTGTGGATTTTGAAGAGGTGATGTACGTCTTATTCTTGATGGTTGGTTGGATGAAGAGTATGGAGTACTTATGGATTCAAATGGGCATGAAATCTCGGCACCGCTCTTTATTACATATGTGCAAGTTTAAGTCACGAGTTCGGGTTATTTTACTTCAGGGTCAAATTCATCATATTGGGTTTTCTCCATCAGCTGTCACGACAAAGAGCCTACTGAATGATAATGGGGTTGATAACAAGTTCGCCAAGAGTAGTAGAAAAGAGAGAGATTTATGACGTTTGAGCCGTTGGTTGACATCTTCTCACGGACTCATGAGTTTAACGACAAGTGCTTCCGGTTAATGCTTCACGTACACGTCATCATGATGATTCCGATCTATCAGAATCATCAAGGGAGAGAGAATGTGTACACCAAAGACTCTTAACAAGTTTACCTGATCGGGCTTAATGACTTATGAAGTGATTTGTGTCGAAGATGGGTTGATTCTGATCAGGGGAGAAAGATGGGTTGATTTGTGTCAAAGATCTTCTACCTTATCCACCTTCAACTATATCGGCTAAAAGAAATTGAAGATTATCAGTGTTCCAACTTGTTAGTTTGGTGTTACCATTTCATGTGTTCATTGCGGGCTGATTGTTAAACTCCTTGATGAATATCTTTCTGTTCTTGTTTGATTGGGAGGGATTTTAGTTAAGGGGATTTGCAAGATGTAAGTTAACGGGATTGCATTTTGTGAGAAGAAGATGTTAACATTCTAATCCCCATTCGGACAATCTTGAAGAATGTCGAGTCTACAGTCTGCTCTACATATTCTGCTACATGTTAGAAGACTAAAGACGAGTTGCATTTAACGATCTAAAGACTTCTTCTTATCTCGGGTTCATCGAAAATATTGTCAAAATTAGGGGAGAGCACTAATTGGGGAAGAGTGAAAAGCCAGATTTAATCCCTAATTAGATTTGCTCACATTATTCTTCAGCAAGTTAATTCTCACAGATACATTTGAGCTAATGGTATTCTTCTCAAAAGATTTCAAGTATCTGGGCTTATGTTGAGTTGCTGATTCTGAGGTATCAAAACCAGCAAGGGGGAAGGAGATTCACATCTAAAAGCACTACAAGTACACATGATGAACTTAATTCTTCTAAGTGATTGAAGATATCCCGGGAAGACAAATGTCATGACCGCAAAAAAACTCAGTGTATCTTGTGGCTTTTAATGTTCTTATTCCAACTAGTGGGTGAATAGATGGAAGATAGTTTCTATTGATAAAAGAGGTACACAAGTATGGAATATTCAAAGGGAGAAAAATTGGTACATTGGGGACGCTCAACTGTTTCACTTGAGAGCTTAATCATTTATTCTAGAGATGACATTCGTAGAGATAATCAGTGATATAACCTGCTTCTTCAATGCTTTCGGTCAGTCTTTCTTTGGGTATTTGGGTACTTCGCGGTCTTGAGGTTCATACACTATCATCAGGGGAGAGAAAGTATACATCGGGGTTATTCTTTGGATATCAGACTTAATCTGCTACTTCGATGTTATCAGTTACTCTTTCTTTGGGTATATGTGTATTCGGGTTCTTGACATTTATTCACTTAGACATACTGCATCAATTCAACTATGTGGGGGAAGTGGTCTCTTGACACGTTTTGGTATTCTTCGCTTCAGTCTTCAGTGGTAATGAAATGTGAGAAGATTATTTAAGAGTGGGATGATACGTTGCTGTTCTTGTTAATGATATAACCCCGGATGGAGAATCGATGATCTTTCTGAAAAGGAGCAGAAAACTCGATGATATGGTGTGCTCCTTTGTGCACCTGGCTAAGGCAAGCTTGAAAGAAAGCTTAGAATCTGCTAAAGAAGAAGATTTTCGGTTTAGGGGGAAGCTGCCAAAGTCTCACTTTCAGAAGGTTCAATGTCTACAACGATTCAGGAGCCTCGAAAGCTTTGGTGGTTGAAGTTTAAGAGATGACGATTTCTATTTTCTACGATGTGTTGTTCGATATCCTTATCTCGGTACTCGTATCATCATCCTTCTTAAACTATATCATCTATTCTGTCTGTAAATATTTATCAAAAAGCATAATACAAAAATATATAACCCACAAAAAGAAAATAGAAAAATATAAATCCTACAAAAATCCATAAAAGTCAGAAAATTTGAAAAATACAAAAATTATTGTTTTTCTAAAGACATGTCTTCTGGTATCGATAATATCTACAGTCTTAGAAATGTCATTCAACAATGGCACGGGACCATAGACGAAGTTCGAGCAGGAGGTGTAAATATTCTTTTTCAAATCATGTCTAAAAAAAAAACTATGGCTTGCAGTTACTTCTGACTGTAACCCGTGCTTAATCAACTGGTTTTCTATTATTTCATATAGCAACCCGCTCTTTAAAAGAAGGAAAGTGTTGCGCTAAACCAATTTTCAAATATATCGAGCACTTATCCTAAAACAGAAAATGAGGAAAGCATGTCGCCAAAAAGACTGTTGTTCCTACACAAATGTTTTTCCTTCTAAAATTCTTTAGAAAAATATTTGTTTGTCATAATGGTGGAAAATGAGTTGATTGAAAAATCAATCAGAATCAGAGTTTTCATAAAATTTGGAAACTCAATCAATGACTTCAGCGGTTTAAAAAAAAAAGAAAAAGAGTCGTTGATTGAGGGGGAGAATGTTTTCAAATCTTTTTCATCTAACGGGCTTATATAAAGCATCCTATATGCTTAACTGAAAAAGATGTTTGCCTATGTTGAAGGACTAGGATTCTAGGATATGACTGTTAGGTTTAGATGATTAGAGATTGATGAACACATAATCCTCATGCCTTTGTATGATTTGATTGATATGTTGGATTGACTTTTATTAGTCGATTGTTGTTTGGATGTTGTCGACGACCATATATCTGTTTGTGTTGACTAACGTATGCAGATATCATGGCATATAAGAATGTTCCCGATCCGGATCCCACAAAATGAAGATGATTGGATGCCGAAAGGAAAGGGTAACTATTTCTTGGGTCGACAAAAGAAGAAACGGAGCTTAATTGGATCTCTCTATGGATAGTTGGCACGATAGTTGCAACTTCAGAGGTCTCACTGCATCTGCAGATGGTTTTCTTTCATCCTCTCATCAACAACAGACGTAGTGGAAGATACTATTTTCTTTAAAAAAACAATTTTGAAAATATTGTTTTAAAAATCGAAAAATATTGTTTTGAAAATTAAACGGACTTAAAATTTTGGAAATCAACCGGACTTTATTTTGTCAAATCTTAAGTCTCTCAATCAACGACTACGGTCATCGATTGAGGGGGAGAGTGATTTCAATCTTAAATATTTTCAAACGATATTTCATCAACAAGTCCATTTGTACGTAATAAAGTGGTGATCTAAAGATTTAATGTTATGTCATGGTATGATTTTTTTTTAAACTCTGTTCTTTCAAAATGAAATCTTTTCTGTTCTTGTTTGATTGTGAAATTGTTTTATTTTATTTAAAGATCTCTTAAAAACTATCATACCTGACACTAAAAATATTTAATGACTATAATTGGTCCTCATCAGTCAATTTCAAAAATTAAATCTTGTCACGTCTTTCCCCAAATCTTTCTAAATGATTTAAATCAATTGGGATCACAAATCTCAAATGGTTTGAAATTTTTGATGGGGGAGAGATCGTGATTTAAATCTCAAATCTGTTTAAATGGAATTGGTTTTAGTCCTTTAAAGGCACTCCTGCCTCCATGTACCAAACGATTTCTAATACATGATGCACATGATTGAGGAGGAGCATTTATCCAAAAACAAGATGAGAATTTAAACCAAGCCACAAGTTCTCCCATGTTTCTAAACCTATTTAAATCACTTGAGATCCAAAATTTCAAAGGGTTTGATATTTTTGATCGGGGGAGAAAATGTGATTTAAATATGAAATCTGATAAAAGGTGATCGTTTGATTCAAAAGTGCAGGCCGCTCTCCCATATGTGCTAAACGCTTTCGAATCTCGAAGCACATATTGAGGGGGAGCATTTCAAAAGAAAATCAACTATCAAGGTACAAAAGCTTTTATGTTTTAACATAAGTACCTTGATTGATTTTCTAATGGTTTTCTTTATGGCTGTGTAGTCGTGAAAGTACTTCAAAGAACTCTTTCCTCTATGTGCTAAATGATTTCAAACAACTAACGCACATTTTGAGGGGGAGAATTTACCAATAAAATAATAAGGTTTTTTCCATGGAAATTGTGATCAAGAATTTATTTCAAAGAACTCTTACCTCCATGTGCGAAACAATTTCAAAATCATATGCATATGTTAAGGGGGAGTATTTCTAAATGATCAAAAACAATTAAGGTACAAGATGCTTTGATTTTATATCACAAGTACCTTGATTGATTTTCTAAATGATTTTTCAATTGGTTTCGAGAAGGAATGAACTATACCAAAAGACCGACCATCTTACTTTATGTATTGGAGTTATAAGGATTATAAGGTTAGGTATTAGTTCCCACGATCCCGCTAGTGCCGGAGGGATCTACCCAGTGACAATCCACTAGATAGTGTAGAAGTCCTTAGGTATGATGATAAAAAGGAGAAAAATGAGAATATGGGAAGAGTGCGGACTGAGACAGAGCTAGTACTGGAATAAACCCAACAAGGTTCTAGTTATGAAGACTTGGTAAGCACTGAAGGGGTTGAAGAATGAAAAAGAATTGAATGTGAAAAGGGTGAAAAGAAATAGCCCTCTATTTATTCAACCTTAGGCGTAAAACCGGTTCACATTGCTACATGGTGTTTACTAAGGTAACACTGGTATTGAAGACAAGACGTCATGGACCCAGTGATGCACTGCACCTAACTTCCCAAACTCCTCAAGTTCTCTTAAAAGGACTTATTTCATTCTCACGGGGAACCTACATAATCTATCGACTTTCTCTTAGAGATTATTGATATTAAAGAGTGAGACCCTCTCCCTAGTCTCCGATATAGGAAACCAAAAGTGCACAATTGAGTCTAGAGCCAAGAGATCATCCACAAAATCTCATTAGGACACAAAATTAATGAAGACTTGCTATTTCACACAATGTGGAAAGTAAGTATATATATTGAGAGTCCTACGCGTTATCCTCGTGATATTTCCAGAACATCCGAGTGATATGTAAAGTATTCACGATGAAGATGGAAATCCTTCGAGAGGCAACATCAAACAAGCTCTTGGTGGGTGACATGTGAGATCTTTTCTAAAGATCAAACTTGTGACAACTGGATAGAAACGATGGGGCGATTCACTTGTGAATCAACCTTGGTCCAGGAAATGAATTGATGAATACTTTTGGAAAAACCGTGCGATGTGCAAATCTATTCTTTTCTCTAGCACATCGAATGCGTATTCATGTTTTCAAATACAAAAAGTATTTCTGATTGAAAATTGATCTTTCTAAAAAAAAACCTTCGTCGTACTGCAAAACTCTTTCTTCAAGCAATACACGATTGTTTTCAAATCAATTTTTCATCAATCAGTGAATCTCAATTCGCTGGTTCACTCACTCCGTGTTCTCTACTTTGGGACACTCCGGTTTGAGAACGGCTTGATCAAGCTGCGAAACCCTGTCAAGGAGATTCTTCGGAATTCTACCTGATCACAGGCAGTATTTATATTGATCAATGGGGAACCGTGGTTCTTGCAACTGTATTCAAAGAAAATGAACAAAGACACTTTCGTGTGTTTTATTGATAAGTATTGTTTGCAGGAACATTTGGACGGTTGTAGCTGATCAGAATTGAGGAGTCAATCCATAACCGCATGCTCACACTCACATTTAAAGAAATCATGATAAGTGCAGATCTTCATCAACTAGCTCTGATTTTTTCAACCCGTGCTTCTGATACGCCGCTGCAAATATCATGAATCAACAAAAGCTTCCGCTACTCTGATGAGAAGATATCATGATCCAAAAGGTGAGCAGGTCGGTCCAAAAGTCGCAACTTCACATCATGGCAAACAACAAAGGGTTATCCAGAGATTTACTGTGGCTGATGATCTTAAATAAAGCTCGAAGATCATCAAGATGTGGATCAGTTTTAAGAACTCCACTGAAAGTACAAAATAATTGGACTATGAAGAGTCACTGCTAAAGCACAAAGATTAAGGAAGTGAAGAATTGAAGTCTACGAGCTCAAAACTGAAGACAAAATAGAATGCTAGGATTCAAAATGTAAATCATGGGATGACCTCCCTTAGGGGGAGATTGTTAGGAATTAGAAATTCCATAAGGAAGTGTCGGTCACCCTAATTATAGTCTAGCATAAGTTAGCTCGTAGACGTATCGTTATTTACTATTTATTAGCTTAGTTATTAGTTTAGAGTAACACCGTGGAGGGGTGGTGCTTCAATCTAACCTTTTATTCTTTGTTTACTTTCTCTCTCTAAAAGATCACCCTCTCTACTCTTTCTCTCTCTAATATGGCATACTTGTATAATCATCTCCCTAGACCACCCGAATCATCAAACTACACAATATTTATAATCCAACAGACTCTACCAGTTACTCGCTTAATTTCTTAATTGCTAGTTGATCCTTACTTGCTTAGTTTCTTTTATATGTTTTATACTTTGGCGTATGTTCTTGAGTCTTGGTCATTACTTCTCGACTATTCTGTATAATGTATTGGGATATACATTACGCTTTAGTGTGAGTTATATTTGGCGTGAGTACATGTCGAGTCTTTGTTTTCTTACCATCACACAAAACGTTAAAACTAAACTTTTTGAGATATTGATAATGGATTTTTGAAATCTTTGATACGAATATTCCACAAAAACTAAGACACGTTGTCTTTCGAGAACTCATTTACTTTACGATACGTATTCAGAGATAAGCGGTACACTACTAGGTCGAGCCGATGACGAGTCGTTGTGCCTGTACTCTTGTAATCGTTGTGCGATGCCACACCGTGATATTACTTTGTTTCATTTCACGATGCTATTCCTGATAGTATCGATTATTGCATTGCTTTGGACTAAGGTGAGTTAATAGCCCCACTTTACTCTTTAACTGCTTTATAAACCTGGGGGAGAATACATGCTACTACTACTTTTATGGTCACAATTTGTTGAAAACTGTTTTGTTGTTCTATTGATATTATTATGCCTAAGTTGTTTGCCAAAAGACCCCTACATCATGAACCATTAGTCACGGGTGAGTGAACGCAGATATTGTGGATAGTACTATGGGGATTAACTACCCCGTCTTGGTTGTCGGAAATAACCGGGGCGCATTATATTTGAACTGCATTAGGTAATTGGCAATTACCTCTCTAGGGGCAAAAACCACGTACACCAATAATTAGGTGTATGCAGTTGAGTCTTGGTGTCATGAGCTTAGGGCAATAATATCAACTTTCCATTTTGGGCATATAACATCTTAGCCCAGGTTTACCAAGACTTTGTATGCGTACATTGTCGATTTTTCAAACTTATATATTTTGTGATCAACTGCTTTATTACTAAACCTATGAATTCACTCAACCATTGTGTTGATCTTTTTAGCATGTATTTTCATGATGAAAAGGTGATAGCTAACTCCGGAGGCGCTTGGGCATTGGCATGGCATGGTCATAGATGACTATGATATTCGTATTTGGGACCACATTTTGTTAATGGGCCATTTTCCGCAACAATTCAACTTTGTAAACTTTGTTTTACTACTATAAATGAAATCTTTTAAGAAAAAACTATATTTTTCACCTTGTGTTATTATCCAAATTGAGTAGCACTCCAGAAACCTTTTCTTCCTCTGCAAACCATTTTTGGGGGTGTTACAGATGGCATCAGAGCCAGGGTTATAGGGAACTAGGTATTTTTCAAACCAAGACTATAACCGTTTTTACAAAAACTTAACCCTATGACCGACACATGCCTGCCTGCCAAGCTGATTGCCTCACTTATGACTTGTTGAAGTCATCCTTGATAAGATATGTGTTTATTACTGCCAACTCAACCTCATTATTGGCTATGATTGCTTTACTTATATGTATGCTTACGTACCACAGCGCTACGCCTTCTACCCCACATAAATGAAATATTTGTTCAGTCTTTCATAACAAAGTTTAAAAGCATTAGGACATGTTACTAGCATAACTAAGTTAAGCATTGCAAGATTCATTGAACCTCGGGTGAATATAGATTAATCACTTATATTCAACCATGGATAGTGGGACATAGCCTGATCACCTATGTCCGACTCA
Organism: Chrysanthemum makinoi; assembly: GCA_910596185.1. Classification (NCBI taxonomy): domain Eukaryota; kingdom Viridiplantae; phylum Streptophyta; class Magnoliopsida; order Asterales; family Asteraceae; genus Chrysanthemum; species Chrysanthemum makinoi. The sequence continues at coordinate 185,073,332 of OU343222.1, read as the reverse complement.
AAGGTGAATGTTGCAATACTGAAAGTAGTTATAATAGTGTTATGTACAGTTGACCTCCTGATTGACTTCTAAAAAGGGTAAAATTTTCATGTTTGTTCATCATAAGAGTTATAATGCTTTATTTCTACACATCACACACTGACGTCACAACATCTCCTCACTACGATACTTTTCTCCTAAGTGGAACGCCTTTCTCATTGCAATACTACATTCTCTAAATTGACCATTTTACACTACTACCTTACACCTCCTCGTCTACATCTTACTAGCAACGTGCATGGAGATTTTCCTGCCAGATGATGCATACAACCACTTCGCGCAAGGACATCACAAAGGATCCATGTTGAAATGGACCACTTTACACCACCACTTTGCGCCCTCCGTGCCTACGTTATGTATGAGATTTACTTAGCAGATAATACATAACCAAAGGAAATGTTGAATGATGCGAGTTAATGATTATATTTACCATTTAGATTTGCTTAGCAGATTATGCGTGACTAACTAAATTTTATTTACCGCACGACATTACTCTATGTTTAGATTATATTTTTGGGTCGCTACAATACCATGTCTTCTGTTTCCCATCTCATCGACTTATCGTCTTCATTTCTGGATCATTAAACCTTTATTACTGGATCATTGCAACCCACGTCTTCATAACCCCATCCTATCATCATTCTCTCAGATAATGAGATCGAAGTTGTCTTGTCATCCACTGCTCTGACAATATCACTTCTACCCCAAAACTCGTATCCAGTCGATGAACTGGATTACACCCCTAGCCGTTCTAGGAACAACACAACTCGACATCTACAAAGGGAACCCCTCGCTAAAAATAAATAATAAACGAACAACTAAAACAATCTAAAAACATACCAAGAGTTAGCTTGCAACTCAAGCCACTTTTCTAGGAACAAATCCCTAATTTTTCACTCATCTCCTTTGGAACACCAATTGTCTGTTCGGCTACCCTCTTATGAAATAATAAACTTTGTCGTTTTCTAACGCGAACGGCTTTCAAATATTTTACCGACCATTTCATGGCCATTTTACAAAGAGTCTTAATACTGTACCATTAAACCAAAATTTACGACTTTACCGATACTTTGAAACCATTTTTTTTTATAATGTGATAAACCGATTAATTACCTTAATACTATTTTATGAAACAACAAACAATTGCGATAGCAATTTGTAAACAATACTACAAATTTTTCCTACAAGTTATATTACAGTCTTATAAACTATTTTACTCCTCAGTGAGCTGCTTTAGCCACTGTCTGATTTAAAACCCATAACACTACGTTACTCTTATCTCACAAACTATTCGCCTTCACTTTAGTGACTATTTTATTACCACTCTTTAAACCATCTTGATTTTAATTGAACTACGAAATCTTCTACTATTTGACAAACAATAAATTACTTTCTTGTATGCTATTTTACAAATCATTTCACGAGTTATTTTATAACCTGCATTGTTATCACAAAGTTAACTGCGATTTCACTACTATTCTATAAATTATAAATCGTTTTCTATTACTTTATAGGCTGTTTTAAAAATCACCTTACCAAGTTGTTGCTTTAATACCGAACCACAAACCACGATTTATTATTAAACTGTAAATGATAAAATTATTTCTCCCTACTCAATAAAGTGATTTTACAAATATTTTCGTAGACTTTACTGCAATAAAAGCTTTAAAGAATAAAAAATATTTTATTTTGAAAATAAACCAAAGTTTCGGAGTAAAAAAAATAAGCGCTTTGATTTGAAAACAATAAATAATAAACATTTTAATAGGAATTGGTAAGGAACAAAACTGATTAATTATCTACAAAAGTTAAGGTATTGAAATTATTTGAACTTGCGAAACAAATTTTTTGAATTCATATGTAAACCTTCAGCTGGAAACTGAATCCATGTTGTCGCTTAAAACTTTATTTAACAAGTTTTCATCACAAACGCTGAAATTCAGCAACTTTCTTTACATACATCAAGTTCTCTTTAAAATTATAAAGACTCTATATTTTCTTATATACCGTTCAAATTCGAGAAGTATAACCTTAACAACTGAGTCCTGCCCATAAACGTTTAAAACTTATGGGAACATACATACCCAACCTCATCTTCTTCTGTTACATTTTCAAACTTCGAAGACTTTTCTTTAATTAACAATGTGCCGACAATAAAATGCGTAGTGACATTTTTCTAAAAAGATTTATTCTAACGAATCAAAAATCTTATGGTCAAACCTTGTCGAAACTTCTTATGCTAAGAAACATCAAACATCAACCTTTGCGAAATTGTTTTATTTACATCATGTGTAAAAACCGGTTTTATAGGATCCTTTCGAGGATGCAAATCCCTTACCCAATTTTTCATACCAAAGAAATTGTGCCTCTTGAAATATTCTTTTTATTCGAATAAATTTATCCACATCACGTTTGCGAACAAAACTAGAAAATTTCAAAAATTTCCCTTTGTCACATAAGCGACTAACACAAACTTAACCTCGAGGACGTGGTACCTATAAGGTGTAGGTACTGTAGCCACCCGTAAATTTTCAAGTCATTCGTCTCATGTAAAAACAAAATACTCATTTATCTTGATTTAATTAAACGATCTTAAGCATTTTCACGCCGGAATTTTTACTTTTAATTGAAACATGCAAACACGGGTAACATTGATAAACGAATCATGCAAATTAATTATTTCCTGACAATTACTGATGATCAAAACACGATAACGAGAGGTTATCTTGATAAACGAGGTCGCTCGCATACAGATGTCAATAACGACATAACGAATATAACTTAATCTCTATGTGATAATAAAAATATGTTATTACGTTTTCCTAAACATTCCTAAAAATATAATCATTATGTTTTTCGGATAACAGGAAGGAACGTTTATGCAAAAGTTCGACAAAACACGGGGTACATTTAATACTGTATTAATAATAAAAATAAAACCTACTAATCCTAATCCCCTACTAGCCTGCCCCACTCATACATTAACCACAAATAACTTTTATTTTTATTTTTTTTGGCTCTCTTCCCTTCCTTAAGTAACTTCACAGGTTAAAGTATTGTTAGGTCACTAGATTTACCACACAAGCTTAATAGAAAGAGATAGAGAGGCGATTGAACAATATTAAACACACACACACACGATATTCTTAGCCGGTTACGCGTAGGTGAGAGTGAAAGAGAAATATTGAACAACCCCCTTCAAATGAAGGTTTACAAGAGGTATTTATAGGCAAGGAGATAGGGCAACACTCCCACTCCTTCCCTTTACCTTATTGGACATGGGCCTAAGCTCATGGGCCTTCTACATAAGCTTAAGGCTAATAAAAAATATAAAGGCCATAATTAAGCTACCTATTACACATTAATTACTAACACTTGATTATGGTTTAGGAGTGATTCCAACAATCTCCCCCTCAAGTGTTGGTGATGAAAAACGGTGAAAGCGTTGATGTAATAGTAGCTCTGACGTCTTCTGAAATTCTCCTTTCTTGTGAGAAGAATTTCCTTGATTCGAACCATCTCCCCAGTGTAGCGAGATAGTTTTCTCTACAGTTATGCTTTGACGTCATCTTTAACTTTGTTCTTTGATCATTGTTCTTTGTGATGAAAGTGACAGTATGTTGATGTTGTCTCGCATCAAGTCTCGCCTCAGGTGCCTTCACTGCTCGGTGTCTCCACGTCTTTCTCCAGCATGCTCACACACTCTTTAACGTTGGATCACGGTACTGATGAAGTTCCTTAAGTCTTTAACTTTGTAGATTCTTTGATTTTGACGAAGAATCTTTCTGACGTTTGTGTTGCTTTAAGATAGAACTTCTTTGATGATGTTGTAGGTGTGAACAAGTGGAGAATCTGCACGATCATTCCGCTCCAGAGCTTCCATAAGAAGTAAACATAAAAACGGTTAGTAATAAGCGGATTCCGGCACTTACAAGTTTGAACTTCGAGAGTGTTGACAACATAGTGTGAAAACACAACTCTAATTCTTACAAAGGCCGTTCCTGAATCGGAGTCCCACAAGTGAGATAACACGATGTACCATAGTACACCTACGATTCGAGATGAGTCGGCTGAGGTACACCGAAGCATCACCTCACGCATCAGACCGTTTGAGACCACTAAGCGCAATCACGGGGAGTTGCCGAAGCGACCTGTCGGGTCGTTTGATGTTGACCCTGGCAGGAGTTTCCATTCAATCACTTAGGATCACAAATGTGAACCTCTCATAAATGTTCTCGACAGATTGCTAAGATCTGTGAAGGACTCGATAATGTACCATTGAAATTCTTATTGTTGAATATCAAGTGATGAAATGTCAAGTGTACCTAAGAGATCTTTTGATGAATCTCGTGGCTCTAGATTCAATAGTGCATTTTGGTTTTCCTGAGCGGAGACTAGGGAGAGGGTCTCCTTCTTCAATACCAGCGATCTCTAAGAGAAAGCCGATAGTTTACGTAGGGTTCCCTGTGAGAATGAAACAAGCTTCTGTTGAGAGAAACTTGAGTGGTTAAGAAGGTTTAGTGCATGCGTCACTGGGTCCATGACGACTTTTAATCTTCAATACCGGTGTCATCTGGTGACAACCAGTAGCGTATGAATTGAACCCGGTGTCTTCCCTAAGTTGAATAATCTGGAGGGCTATTTCTTTTCACCCTTTTCTTTGCATTTTTTTTAATTCTTCAACTCCTTCTTTCTCCGATTCTCATTCTCTCCTTTTTACAATCATACCTAAGGACTTCTAAATACTAACTATTTGTGGCGTCCTTGGGTAGATCCATCCGGCTCTGGCGGAGCATAGGACGGTTATTCCTAACCTTAGTCACCTTATAACTTCATGACTAACCTATGTTGCCATTAAAACCACTGTTGTGAAAAATCTCTCAAAGTGTTTATGAATGAAAAACATTTTAGTACCACTCTTGAGATAAGATTTTGCATAAATACTCCCCCTCCACATGTGCTTAAGAGTTTTAACGGTTAAAATGCACAGAGGAAAGAGCGCGCACATTTTGAATTGATTCATTCAAGATAGACAATCCCCCGCGAGACACGGTTACGTTGCGTAGTTAAAGAGATACATTGTCAGCTTTTAGGTGACAACTAGCTCTAATAACTACCTTGAAGGTGTAGACAATCCTGGAAAAGGTTGTTGTTAGGACCTAAGATATATATCAACCTTATCACTTTACCAAGCAAACCCAACACACGTAACCCAAGTTACGCGTATAAAACGTGAAACACAAACACAAACAAAGCTTAGAAATAAGATGAGAAAGATGGTGACTTGATGCAATATTCGTGTATGTGAGAGGATAAAGATAAACACAATAAAGTTGTATATTCCTTGAGAGAGAAAATACACACACACACACACACTTTCAAGCACACCCCTCAAATGAGACTTTGAGGGGTTTATATAGTACAAGTAACTTAAAACCCTAAAAGGCTTTGCTTGGGCTTTTCGTGGGTTGGACATGGATTGGGCTTTGGATACTTAAGCTTCAAACGGCTAGCATAATCATAACGCCTAGCCATTTAGCTTAGTCCAATCCACGAGCCCGTTGACTATTCTATCACGATATCTAACACACGTTACAAAGTTCCTAATCATGAATGACCATCACTTCTAATAAAACTATTAAGGCTAACAATCTCCCCCTAAGTGGTGGTCATTAAAATGATGCTCCACTTGATTAGGTCTTTGCTTTTCTCTAGCTTGAACTTTGCGTGTAGATATTGAATAGTCTTGATTCTTTGTTCCTTCATGCTTTGTGATCAGTTAATGTGGTTTTCTGCCGTTGTCAACTTCGTTGGTTAGGTATCTCCACGTCTTTCTCCACCATGCTCACACTTCTATTTGTCTTTTGGTTACCAATGATGTAGTTCTCGAGTCTTTAGATTCATTGACGAAGAATCATCTTTAACTTTGTGTAGCCTTTGATTATGATGAGAACTTTCATGTGTTTTTGGTATGAGCATGTGGCGAGGCTGCACGATCCATCCGCTCCGGAGCTTCCATAAGAAGAAAACATAAAACAGGTTAGAAATAAGCGGATTCAGGTACTTACAAGTTTTAATTTCGAGGGTGTTAACAGCATAGTGTGAAAACACGTCTCTAATTCTCACAAGGGCCGTTCCTGAACTGGAGTCCCACAAGTGAGATAACATGATATACCGAAATACACCTACAGTTCGATGAGTCGCCTGAGGTACACCGAAGCATCACCTCACAACTGTAGACCGTTTGAGACACACTAAGCGTAATCCACGAAGAATTACCGAAGTGACCTGCTGTCAGGGTTGCTTGATGTTGACCCTGGCAGGAATTTCCATTCAATCACTGAGGATTACAGTTGTAACTCTCCTCATAAATGTTCTGGCAGATTGCTAAGACCTGCGAAGGACTCTAGAATATATCACTTGTGCCCTTATTGATGAACAACAAGCGATGTCATGTCAAGTGTTCCTATGAGATCTTTTGATGAATCTCGTGGCTCTAGACTCAATAGTGCATTTTGGTTTTCTGAGCGGAGACTAGGGAGAGGGTCTCCTTCTTCAATATCAACAATCTCTAAGAGAAAGTCGATAGATTATGTAGGGTTCCCAGTGAGAATGAAACAAATCCCTTTTAAGAGGAATTGAGTGGCTAGAAGGTTTAGTGCAGTGCGTCACTGGGTCCATGATGTCTTTGTCTTCAATACCAGTGTCATCTAGTGACAACCAGTAGCAGATGAATTGAACCCGGTTTCTGCCCTATGGTTGAATATGGAGGGCTATTTCTTTTCACCCTTTTTCATTACATTTCTTTTTAATTCTTCAACCCCTTCTTTTTCCTTTCTCACGTTACTCCTTTTTTCAATCATTCCTAAGGACTTCTAATACTAACTATTTGTGATGTCCTTGGGTAGATCCCTCCGGCTCTGGCGGATCATAGGACGAGTTTCCTATCCTTAGTCACCTTATAACTCCATGACTGTCCCATGTTGCAATAAAACCTTTTCTTGAAAATCTCTCAGAGTGTTTATTATTGAAAACATGTTTGAGACACTCCGCGAGTTTTATATTTTCAGAAACACTCCCCCTTCACATGTGCTTCTAAGTTTTGACAGAAATCTGCACATAGAGGGTAGAGTTCGCACTTTTTGAATTGATCGGCTCATGATAGACAATTCCCCACGAGACACGGTTACTTTGCCTAGTTAAAGAGTTCCATTGTCAGTTTTTAGGTGACAACTAGCTCTAATAACTAACTTGAAGTTGTAAACACTCCTTGAAAAGGAGGTTAGACCCATGAAGGTGCATATCTATCACAAGTTTCTCGAGATGGTACATTTACTGACTTTGATTTCCGTCAATTCATTGGTTCCGACTGAGTCGAGCTCATTTTGAGATTCAAACACCGATCATTAAACATTTTTGATCACATTTTAATCACGTCTCCTCCCCCTCAAAAATAGCATATTCGTGATATTTTTGATATCAACGGATTAAACAACATTTTAGAATCTTTTGGGGAGACAAACGGATTTGATTTAAGCATGAATTTGGAACATTTTAGTTTTATACTCCCCTTTAATAAAGCATAATCAATTAAAGGGTTTTAGAGGGAGTTATCTTGAGCACAAAGTATTTTGAAAGATTTTGAAAATCTTTTTGAACAATCTTGAAAAGGTGCTCAAGATGATGATGATTTCTCACCAGTTTTAAATGTAGTGCACTGAAGCGTACACTTGATTTTTCTATAAAAGCACGAGTTTTGATTTGAAAAATAATCAAAAGTCATCATTTTAGTCCGGGTTTCGTACTGAAGTATACGAAAGCCATTATTTTGAGAAATTTTGAGAAACGACATGTTTTAGAAAACATATTAAAGAACTCTCGCTCAAGCATCTGTACATACCCGTATCATTGTTGAATGAAATTTCTAGAAACGTACAGAATATCGATTATACGAGAGACATGTCGTGAGAAGAATATTTTTGGATTTTTGATTTTATATTGTTTTTGTATTTTTTGAAAGTTTTATATTTTTATATTTTGCTTTTGTTGGTTTTTCAAATTTTGTATTTTGTTTTTCAAAAATATTTATAGCGAAGCTTTTTGGAAAAATCATTTTCAAGAAGATTCGAGAAGACTTTCTAACTCCTCAGGGGTTAGGTTTCGCATTCCAATTCGTCGAACTAAATAGTCAAACCTTTCTTTTGGAAGGGCTTTAGTTAATAGATCGGCGAGTTGGTAATCTGTCTTCAAGAAGAATAATTCAACAGTACCATTTTCGACGTACTCTTTGATGAAGTGGTAGCGGACTCTGATATGTTTAGTCTTTGAGTGATGAACAGGATTGCATGATATGGCTATGGCACTTTTCGAGTCACAATACATAGGTATTTTATCGAAAGTAAAGCCATAATCTGTGAGTTGTGTTCTCATCCATAGAACTTGAGCACAACACGCAGATAGAGACACATACTCTGCTTCAGCGGTTGAAAGTGCAGTGCAATCTTGTTTCTTTGAAGACCAGCTTACTAACTTTTCACCCAAAAATTGTGCTCCTCCGGATGTACTTTTTGCTGTAACTTGATCACCTGCGTGGTCCGCATCTGAAAAAGCAATTAGATCAAATCCGGATTCCTTCGGATACCAAAGTCCCATGTGAATGGATGTCTTCAGGTACCGAAAGATCCTTTTAACCTCTTTGAGGTGCAGTTCGGTAGGCTTTGCCTGAAACCGTGCTAATAAGCAAACAACAAAATGAATATCGGGTCGACTAGCAGTGAGATACATGAGAGAACCAATCATGCTCCGATATTTCTTCGGATCGATAGGTTTCCCAAACAAATCGGCTCCAATTTTGGTGAAGTTACCATTGGTGTTCTGACCGAGTCACAATTATCCATACCATGATTTTTCAAAATCTCAGTTGTATATTTAGCTTGATTTATAAAAATTCCACGAGGGATTGATGTATTTGTAAACCAAGAAAGAATTTTAGTTCCCCCATCATGGACATTTCAAATTTGCTTTTCATGAGATTTTCAAAATGTTTTGAAAGATTCGGATTAGTGGACCCAAAGATGATGTCGTCCACGTAAATATGAACAATCAAAATGTCGTTTTTGCATTTTTGTGTAAACAAGGTAGGATCAACTGTTCCTTTGGTGAAATTGTTTTGGATAAGGAAAGAGGACAGTTCGTCATACCACGCTCTCGGAGCTTGTTTTAATCCATAGATTGCCTTTTTGAGTTTGTAGACGTAGTCTGGATGTTCCATGTCTACGAAGCCTTCTGGCTGACTCACGTACACTTCTTCTTTCAGAGTTCTATTCAAGAACGCGGTCTTAATGTCCATCTGATAAACCATGATGTTTTTGTGAGCGGCGTAGGCTAAGAAAATCCTGACTGCTTCTAGTCTAGCTACCGGTGCGAATGACTCTTCAAAGTCTATCGCTTCCTCTTGTATGTATCCTTTGGCCACAAGACGAGCTTTGTTGCGAATTACAGTCATTTCTTCATCACGTTTGTTCTTCCATAACCATTTGAGATCAATGACGCGAATGTCAATTGGTCTTGGAACCATATCCCAAGAGTCATGTTGACGGTATTGGAGAAGTTCCTCCTGCATCGCTTCTATCCATGCGGGTTCTGCCATTGCCTCGCGAATGTTCTTTGGCTCTATATTGCTAATTGAGCAAAGGTAAATGCATAAGTCTCAATCGGTGGCAAGTTGGCGTCTTGTCTGAATTGGCCTTGAAGGTTCACCAATAACTTGTTCAATTGGGTGGTCTTTTGTCCACTTCAGAGTAGAAGGATACCGTTGGTTAAACGTATGCGAGTTAGATGGTTCTCGTAAGCATGAAGATGATTCAGCTGATTCCGTAGCAAACGGGTTTTCAAATAAGTCTTCATCTAACGTTGCATCATTCTGGTTTTGATTTTGCTCATCAACTGCTGGTAGAACGGGTGTAATATCTGGAGTAGATGTAGATGATGTTGATGGAGTTGGTGCATTGGTTTCGACCGTTGTAGATGCATCTTCTGTTGGTGGTGGAGGATGATGTTGAACGGGTGCAGCGGAATGATGGTTTGATGCATTTGTCGAAGTTCCACCATAGTATTCATCGAACATTAACTCGAAGAAATTCTCCCATTCTTGTTCTTTAGGATTGTCAAGCGAAGTTGATTGAGCTCTTTGAGGTACGAGTCCTGAACTGATGTGTCCAGAAGTCTGTCGGTTTAGTGCGGGTTCTAGAGCGAGTCTCTCAGAAGCCATATGTGAAAGTTCGTCAAACTTCACATTCATCGTCTCCATGATCCTCCTAGTTCTTCTGTTATACACCCTGAATGCCCTCGAGTTATCTGAATATCCAATGTAGATTCCAATATCACCTTTAGCTTTCAATTTTCCAAGATCTTCTCTGTCATTCGTAGGATAGCACAAAGCGCCAAACACGTGAAAGTAAGAGATATCCGGTTTTCTGTTATTCACAAGCTCATATGGGGTTTTACTGAATCTTGGATGGATGAGAGATCGGTTCTGAGTGAAACAAGCAGTGGCAACAGTATCAGCCCATAGAAATAACGGTGCACTAGAATAGATTAGCATTGTGCGAGCAACTTCCACAAGAGTTCTATTTCTTCTTTCAACTACCCCATTCTGCTATGGAGTTCTGACAACTGATTTCTGATGTGTGATTCCAACATCTTCAAAATAAGCTCTTAACTCCTGATTAGTGAATTCTATGCCGTTGTCTGTTCTTACAACCCTTACTGGAGTTTGAAGAAGTACTTGAATTCGCTTCAGAAAGGTGATGATGATGCCTGGTGCTTCGTCTTTTGATCTCAGAAACTTAACCCATGTATATCTCGAATAATCATCGACGATGACAAGAATATACTTTTTCCCATTAATGCTTTCAACTCTCATTGGGCCACATAAGTCCATGTGCAACATATGCAACTTTGCTTCCGAAATAGGTACGAATTTGGGTTTATATGATGCTCTTTTGCTTTTTCCTTGTTCGCATGATGGACATAAGTGATCCTTGGTGTATTTGAACTTTGGAAGTCCGTTGACGATGTTGTCTTTGGCAATTTTGTTGATGGTGTCGAAATTGAGATGGGATAACCGTCTGTGCCACAACCAGGACTGTGTTCCAGATGCTCTTGTCATAAGACATATTGGTGATGAAGAGGCCATTTGATTGATGTCGATAGCATACAAGTTTGTATCACGAATCCCAGTTAAGAGATCGGTGACATCCAAGTTTCTCGAACGAAGCAAGCATTTTTCCTAAAAGCAACCTCTAAATCTGCATCATAGAACTGCCCGACTGAAAACAAATTGTGTCCCAACCCTTCGACATAGTAAACCCTAGTGATCAAATAATTTCCAAAAGGTAGATCTCCATAGCCCATGATAGCTGCTACATCATCATTTCCAAAACGTACGGTTCCCATTAATTTCCAGACGAAGTTGATCAGCAGCTTCAGATTCCCGGTCATGTGCTTAGAGCAACCCGAGTCGACGATCCAAAGACATATTTCGATAACCTGCCAATAACAGAAGAAGAAGATTTTGGAAACCGTTTTGATTTTGGTTCCTTTGGGTTAGAGGTAAAATCCTGATCACACTCAAAGAAGTTCTCTACTGGGAGAGTAGTCTTATTACACATTCTACCATTCTGGAGTGTGAAAGTTCTACCCGTAGGTTTCCAAATGTCGTCCCTATAGTAAACATTATGCTCCCTATCAGTAGTGTAAAGCCTAAGTCTCGCAACTAGTCTTCCTATTCGTTTAGCATAAGTTCTTTTGGGAACATTCTTCTTAACAGGCTTAACAATCTCATTCTTAGAAACACAATCATCATGAACATTAGATAAAGATTTCTTGCAAGTTAAACAAACAGATTCAACAGATTCATTAAACTTAGCAGATTTCATAGGTTCATTACATTCAGATGAAATGTCTTTCTTATTACAAAGTGGTAAATTCCTAGGGTGTTCTTCTACTTTCTTCTCTTTATTCAAGCGACTACTCTTAGAGGCCAGCGAGACTCTATTGTTCCTTGTATTGCTCTTACGCTTTAGTCTGCTGCTCCTAGAGGTGCTTCCTAGTCCTATAGAAGGTAAGGCATACTCATTAGGATTCACAATCTTATCTAGAGAAGTGGTTTCAGCTTTCCTAGTCTCTTTAGAGTGCTTATCTAAACTTATGTCGTTTGTTCCATATGGTTTAGATGTGGAGGCAGACGCATTAGTGGTACTCATCTTAAAAAGGCCAGGAGCTAAAACTGTTGGTTTCTCGATAACCGCTTTTCCTTTATCAACAATTTGTTTAGGCAGGCAGGTGGAGTTCTGGTTTTGATGAAACATTTTTCTCATTGACTTTTGGAGGAGGCATTGAAACAGACATTTTTGGTTTTAAAACCGGTTTGGGAACATTTGCTTTCTCCGCAGTCAATGGTTTTTGAATCACAGTATCCACTGCCTTTCCTTTTTGACATTCCAGCTGAGCCCTCAAAAGATCATTTTTCGCTTTCATGTCATTGTAGGCACGCTCATACGACAATTTGTCATACTTGCATTCCTCAGTTTTTCGATCAAGTTGTTTAAAATATGAGACATTTTCTTTTTCAAGTTTCTCAAGTGCTTTTTCATATTTTGAAACAATTTTGGAGGTCTCAGACTGGAGTCTTTCATGATCTTCAACAGAATATGTTTGCAAAATGATGGACATAATATCAGTAGTCAGAACATCTTCGAAGAGAGAGTCATTTAAAGTTTCCAAAACTTTGATTTGTTCAACACAGTCGTTAGCTTGCTTTACCAGGGTTTTATGGTCCTTGACAAAGTCAGCTGTTTCTTTCAAAAATGCTTGTTCAAAATGAATTACCCTTGCACTGATGGCATTCAGCTGAGGGGCAATTTGAGTTTCAAAAAACTTTCTTTGTTCGATGTCAAAACTAGAGAACCAATTGTTAGGTGTAATAGTGGTTTTAGTTTTAAAAGTGTCTTGAAGATCCGCAATTCTCGTTTTCACATTGTCTAAAATACTTCTCGCATCACTTGAGTTAAAAGGATTGTTTGAAGACATTTGTTCAATGTTCGAAAGAGATTTTGAGACAACAACTGGTTTTGAAACAGATTTTGAAACAGGTATTGACTCTTTGTTTGAAACACTTGGTGTGATGGAAAACTTTGACTTTTCTTTTTGATTTACAAAAGTAATTCCGTTAATTTTGTTCCATTTGTTATAATCAATCGGTTTGATTTCCGAATTCTTTTGTTTCATTTTGGATCTACTCTCCTCAGATAGTTCTAACGTTTCAAGAGAATCACGAACAATAATGGGTTCATGTAAAGCTTTTCCATTGTTTAACACATTCTGAGATTTCTGAGCTTTCTTGAGGAACGAAGAAGAGTCGTTACCAAGTGCCATTCTATTGTTAGTATGAAAACGCGGATTTACTTGATTAGAAAGCATCTTGATTGTTTGAGCAGAATGACCTGTTGTAAGAAGCAAATTTTCCAAAGTTTTTATCTTTTCATTCTTATCAAGAATTTCATCAACAAGAGAATCTTCTCATTTTGAAAAATCAGTAATCAACTGCTTCTTTTCTTTTTCAAGATTAGAAAACATTTCTTTTTGTTTAGAAAGTTGGTTATTTAAATCAGAAATTTCCTTGTTTAAAGATTTAATTTTCAAGTTCGAATTCACATCAAGTGTGTTATACTTGATTTGCAATTCTTTTCTTTAGAAACCAAATTTCGATAACCAATTTCTAATTCTGATTCTTTGTTTTTCTGAAATTCAAAGGCTTTTGCGTTCTCCTTATAACTCTCAAGCTCAGCGGTCAATTTGGCATTCGCGGCCTTAACATCGCGATTGACCTTTTTAACTTTCTCAATTTCAATGCCACAGTTGTTGATTAATGATTCAAAATAAGCGCGAGTTTCCTCATCAGTCTCAATATTTTGTGCCACACAGCCTCCACTAGGATCCACATTTGGAGTTTCAGAGTTAGTATTGCTACAACTCGGATTGTCCAGGTATGTATCATAAGTAGGTGCTGATGTCACAGAATGCTGTTCGTCATGAGTAAACACATCAAATATGACATTGTTATAGCATGGATCAGTGATTGGTACCTCAGATACTGCGTTGGCGTTATAGACAGGAGGTGCGTCAGAATCAGTGTCGTACTTAGTCTCCTGAAGATTTGCCATGAAGATGCAATTTGCATTGAGTTCCTCGAGGTCTTCCAAATCATCCATAATAGCCATGAAGTCATGTTCCTCAGCACTCAATTGAAGTCCAGATTGTTCCTTTTGTGCCAACAGAATAGCTTTCTGAAGATACGCAAGATCCTTCTTTTTTGGCTTAGTTGGACAATTCCTTGCCATGTGACCCAATCCTTGACCGTTATAACACTTAACCTATTACACGATTCACATTTCCGTAATTCCCAACGACTGGAGCTGCAACATTCCCATTCTGATTTCCCACTACTCTATTTCCAACATTCTGACCCATCTGATTACCCTGATTCGGAACCGCCTGATTACCCATGCGAAATCTAGTAGCATATCCCTGCTGATTCCCAATAACTCCAACCATTTGACCTTGATTGCCCATGTTCACACCCGGCTGTGCAATTTGCCTATTGCGAGTGTTTGATGAAATCCTTTGGTTGTTGTTAGTTGGTGTGGAATAGCGACCTCTGAATGCTTTACCCAAGAATACAAATGCTTGTGACAAAGCTTCTTCTGGTTCCATTTCAAGACCATTGATTCCTTGTTCCTGGTAATGTTGTTGTTCAGGTGGATAGTTTTGTTGTTGAGGGATGTATTGCTGCAAGTTGTTGTTAGTGGAAGATGATGAAGCTTGTTGTTGTGTATTCACTGGAGTTTGAGTCTTTGCAATGAGTGCCAATGGATCATGATTCTTTGCTAATCTTTCTTGCCTGACTTCATTCACTTCATTTTGGTTTTGTTTTAGAAAATCGTTGAGTTGATCAAAGTTCACTTGATGTAAGTCCTTTGTTTGGTTGACAATAGTGACATATCGTCCCCATTCTTCTGGTAGATTGTTCAAGAACTTGATGTTGCTCACGATAGTTCTGGGTGTTAACTTGTTTCTGATCAGCTCATTCATTAAAGTACAAAACCTTCCATAGTAGGATTCAATGGATTCTCCTGGAGTAGATGTAAACTTCTCCCATGTAGTTAGCAACTTGTTCTCTGTCTCTTGTTGACCGATTTCTATTCCATGACAAAGTCGTCTAACACGTTCCCACATGTCGAAAGTAGTTTCACAACTGTCTACAGCAGCAAAGATGTCTCTTGGTAAACCCAGTTGTATAATATGAATTGCCATGTCATCTGCTTCGACTTGCTTCTGATCCTCTTCTGAGTATTCCGTTTCTTTTTGAAGAGGAAGAAATGGTGGGACGGGAGGTGTTGCATCGGCATTTCCAGGGTCTTGGACTTGTCGAGGTATGAAGGGTCCATCCTGAATGGATTTGATCATCAATTTTCCATTAGGTTTTGTCTTGATGTAACGAAGCATTCGACTTGTCCATTGAAGATAACCACCTTTTTCCAACATAGGAGGACGGTTTTCGGCACCGGCTGCATGAATATCTTGTTGAGTTGCCATTGATGAAGGTATGATCTGATAAAGTTGATGTAGGATCGATTCAACGATAAAGGAGTTGAGGTTGATGAAGATTAAGCTCAGTTGAGGTGTTTCTGAAAGTCGTACTCGTAACCTTGGTTCTAAAAAATTTTGCCCAAAATTTGAAATTCACTATAAAAATCAATTCTAAGGTCGTATGAAAAATTTGAGTTATGACAATTTTGACGCCAAATTTGACCCGAAAAATTTGAATTTAGGCCCAAAAATTTGAATTTTTGACCAAAATTTTCACAGTTAAACCAAAATTTGAATTTCGCGTAAAAATTGAACGTTTAGTCTCCTCAAAAATTTAAATTTTACTCAAGTTTTTTTTTTTTTTTTTTAAACCTTTATGCGTAGAAAGAGCTTAGGCGTAGAAACAGAAGTTACGAGTAGACGAGGCTTAGGCGTAGAGATTGTGCTTATGCGTAGGATCTTATGCGTAGGATCTTAGGCGTAGGATTATTAGGCGTAGGATTCCTTAGGCGTAGGATCTTATGCGTAGACTTAAAGTTAGGCGTAGGAAAACTTATGCGTAAGATTTAGCTTATGCGTAAGACAAGGCTTAGGCGTAGGATAAATACTTAAGCGTAAAGTAATCTACGCGTAAGTCTAAGCTTATGCGTAAGATTAGGGTTTAGCCCAAAAATCCTTTACACTATCACAGTGTAAGAGATATCCAAAAGTCGAAGTGTTCCACAAACTTATCCAAGTGAGGGAAGCACTGAGTCACCGTTGATGCTCGAAGAATCTGCACCAAAAAGTTATGAGTGAAACCTTATGCGTAGTTTGACTTTCTTACGCGTAGAACTAGGGTTTTGACCTACTCGTAAAAAATTTCCAATGATTCAAACGATTTCTCTTGCACAGATAGCCTTAAAAACACTCCAATAACACAAATCTTTTGACCTTTTTCACCCAAAGTGTTTAGAAAAGTTACGAGTAGAAACGTACACCTTCAAAAACACGAGTTTAAAAACGATGTAAAACGTGTAAAGCTTGAAACTTTTTGCAAAAACCTGAAACTTTAGCACCAAATAAACCTTAAACCACAAGAATCTTGAATTTTTAAGTGCAAAAATTAAAGCTTTATGCGTGACACTTTTGAGAACGAAACTACGTGTAACTCTACACAAACAAACTTCAACCAAAACACTCCTAAACCATTGTTAGGCGATTGATACCAATTGTTAGGACCTAAGATATATATCAACCTTATCACTTTACCAAGCAAACCTAACACACGTAACCCAAGTTACGCGTATAAAACGTGAAACACAAACACAAACAAAGCTTAGAAATAAGATGAGAAAGATGGTGACTTGATGTAATATTCGTGTATGTGAGAGGATAAAGATAAACAAAATAAAGTTGTATATTCATTGAGAGAGAAAATACACACACACACACACACTTTCAAGCACACCCCTCAAATGAGACTTTGAGGGGTTTATATAGTACAAGTAACTTAAAACCCTAAAAGGCTTTGCTTGGGCTTTTCGTGGGTTGGACATGGATTGGGCTTTGGATACTTAAGCTTCAAACGGCTAGCATAATCATAACGCCTAGCCATTTAGCTTAGTCCAATCCACGAGCCCGTTGACTATTCTATCACGATATCTAATACACGTTACAAAGTTCCTAATCGTGAATCACCATCACTTCTAATAAAACTATTAAGGCTAACAGTTGTCAAACCCGTCAGAGTTCATGTCTACCAAGAGTTTCTCGAATGGTACATTCTACTCGGAGAAGTCCTTTGCGAGACACGTTTACATCACTAGCGAACTAGCTTGAAATTATTACCCGTCCCGGACATGTCTTTTCAAGTTACTAACAGTTTAGGATCTCGTCAATTCGTTGGTTAAGTCTTTTCACACGAGAAATCAACTAACATATTTCTTATTACGTATTTTCTCCCCCTCAAAAATGGCATATAAAATGTTATTTTTGAAACGTTTGAGAATAAATATGACCATTTCGAGTGTTGCGGGAAGAATGACCACTGTGAACAATTTGTGAACAAAGTTTTAAGTCAAGTACTCCCCCTCAACGAGTGATATAAACGGTTGAGGTTTTGAAAATCATAAGGGAAAGTACTTGTTCTTTTGAGCAAAACCTTGAAAAGTGAAAGGTTTGATAGGTTTTACTTAAAAGTAAGAAGCTTTTGCTCCTTTTATAAGGATTGTGGCACTGAAGCGTACCACAGGGTCCTTTATTTACAAGTACGGGTTGTACACTGAAATGTGTGCACAAGCCAATGTGAATAATCAAACAAACAAAATCACACTCAAGAATGTTAAGATAGTACCCAATGATTGCAGATGATCAGCTACTTTTTGAGGACGTTGGAAAGTCAGAATCGGAAAGTTTGGTCATCCTCTCACATAGCTCTCCAACCGTTGCATCTGATCCCGATGATACAAACATTCATCAATCCTAGTGATAAATCAACGAACATCCTTGCAATCCTTTGAATTCCATCTCTTCGTCTGAATTATACCCAACTCAATGTCCTTCAATCGAAATGCCAATCCATCTCGAACCATCTCTAGGGTGGCGTCATAGAACTTAGTGAATTTCATTGAAAGCCATGAAGCAAGTATGATGATTTTCACATTAGTAGACAAACCCAAACTTTTGTTTATGAACGATTTTGTACTGAGGTTCTTGATTGATTCCGATGAAGTGTAGAACTTAGGTAAGATTCGACCCCGAGGTGGAGAACTTCAACACGCTCTTTGATTTGAAGCGAATGAAAACAAGGAGTGTAGTAATGTACTTGATCTAAATTTCGATTGAGGTTCTGGTTGGGGCTCAGGTATGTCGTGATCCTCACCACCAGTGTATGTAAAGTGATCAACGGTTTTCTCCATTGGTGGTGTGGTTTCTGAATCCCTTGGTTGATCAGATGGTGGTGGCTGTGTAGCTTGTTGTGTAGTGGTGATAACCTGCTTAACCATTTATCGAATCATTAGATGGAGTTGCCTTCTTAACAAATTTTGTTGTTGACATAGGTGTTTCTTATGTTGATGGAGGTGGTGATTGAGATGATGATTTTGGTTTGGTGGAAGTGTCAAAAGGTGGTTCAGAAGACTGTTGAGGTATGTGTGTTGGATTGTCAACTATGTAGTTGTCTGATTCCTTCTTTAACTTTTCCTCTTCAGCTCTAGCAGCTTCTTCAGCCTCTTTTCGCATCATTTCCACTTCAGCCACCAAATTATCATCATCAGAGACTCTTTCATCCTTATCATGATCGTAATCTCCTTTGTTAGACATTTCCATATCTTCAGCATGCTTTTCTTCTTGCGGTTGTTTTAGTTGTTGTTGTGGTTGCTTCATTTCAATAGTTGTAGAGACAGTGACACCCTGATCCTTATCGGGTTGATTAACCGGATCGGATGGGGTAAGAGTTATTTGCAATGCATCTTCCATAAGTGGAGGACTACTACTTGACCCTCCTGCCCCACCGGGTTGATTAACCGAAAAGGTTGAAGCATGGAATTCCATCCATTTCTGCTTTAATGTCTTACGAAATTGTATTACCTCATCTATTGAATCATACTCATCATCAGGATGACTTTTTGAACATGAATTTGAATGGATGTAGCAGAAGGATGTCCACAGCAAATCTGCAAGATGATTATGAGCATATGAAGTAGTTGAAGATGACACGGAGATAGTTCTTGCCAATTGTTTTGTCGTATCCAGCTTGGAATGTGTTTGCCATCAAGAGCTCAGCTGGGGCATTGATGTTTGCTTGATTTGCAGCCATTTCATGATCTGAAAGTCATTAGACAAAGAGACAGACATATGGAAACACAATGTGTTTGTATTAGTCTGATTTATTATCTAATTACTTGTATGATGGTAACATGTTTATGTTAGTTACAAGTCCTAAGTCACATTAGTCCAAATGTATGAAGTTGATGTGATAAGTTACGTGAACATGTTAATTTTGAAATTTCAAAGAGCAATAATTCACTTAACACACAACATATTAACTTTTGTAAGCTTATATGAAACATCAGATATTTGTGACCTATGCGTAACATTTAACAAGTAACATATGCGTAACAGGCCAAAAAGTAGTGAACAATGGGTTATGAGTAACAAGGATCCTTATGCGTAAGAAAGGAGCTTATGCGTAGGAGTAACCTAAAGCGTAAGACCAAGCTTAGGCGTAAGAGTTTCTTACGCGTAAGACAAGTTCAAAGGCTTTAAGCTTACACGTAGGAAAAAGCTAGATGTTACGCGTACAGTTTACTCGTAAGAGCAAAGCTTATGCGTAACAAGCCTTGTTTACGAATATCTTTCCAAGATACACGTAATCCACTGTAGACCCCTTATGCCTAAGAGCTACGCGTAAGATTACTCTTAGGCGTGACCTTTACGCATAAAGTATTCCTTAAGCGTAACAGTTTGAACACCTAAAGATTCTGACATTACGAATAATTAACCTGTTAAATATAAACATGAAAACTTGATTGCAGTTAACTCCAAACATCTTTTAGATCACAAAACAAGCATAAGAACATATCAGATACACGCAGAAAGACTTAGGAGTAAAATTACTTAAACCCTAAACCCTTAATCTACGTGTAAGGGATATAGCTACACAAATCAAACAAGAATGTTTCTGGAGTGTCCTAGATGTCATATAAGTGCAATGGAACAAGATTTAACACATTTCCACCACAGAATGAAAAGATTTATGGGAGATGAACCCAAAAAAACATAAAACTTAAGTTCATACAGTTTAGATGTTTCTGGGCTAATTTAAAGGTTCAAAAACATGCATATAAACTTATTCTAACACTTTCTTGACTACCTAATAACATATCACAGAAAAGAAAAACCCTAGATGAGCGCAAGAACCCTAGAATTCAAATTAATGAAATTTAAGATTCAGGATGGTTTTGGACAATTGAAACAAGTTTAATAGACACTAAGAAAGGTTTTAACACAACTCATTTCAATCCAAACACTTTTATGCATAAACACCCAATTCGTTCGAGTGAACAATTTTCCAAAATCAGTTTAAAGAGTTTTAACCGTTGGATTTGAAAGAATTTTAGAAATCCTTGTTTATCATCTTGATTAAAACAGTTTAGAACTTATAGATTATGAAAAACTTGAACGGATTTAGAAGATTTGATTTGGGCCGTTTGATCTTGGTGGTTTAGGAGTAAATGAATTAATTTGCCAAGTTGACACATTCAGTCCCTCAACCTTAAAGAGGTTCCAACCAAGATCCTTTAACTTCCGTTTAGGTAAGACAAAACATTTGTAAGGCAAGAAACTTCACGATACTCCCCCTCGACTTTTGAAATAATGAAATGGTTAAAACATTTGAGTCCGAGGAGAGTATATGACAAGAAACGTATCCACCATTTTAGAAGAAACAAACGTATTTTTGAAAACATGGAAGTACAAGGTTTTATGAAACCGAAAAATATTTACTTTCTCCCCCTCAACACTTGTTCGGGAAAAATAGTGAAAGATTTGATAGAACAAAGTGTTGACTGAAGATTTGTACTTGCGATGTTTGAAAGAATTTAGATAGAAGAATGTTTTTGAGATTTTCTGATTTTATATTTTTGTATTTTGTTTTTGAAAAATATTTACAAAAGAGATTTTGGTGTTTGACAGGTTTTTAAGACTGTTTTAGGAGGTCATCCAATTCCTCTTGAGTCAAACACCTCATACCAATTCGGTGGACCAACTCATTAAACCTAGCGGGAGGCAAGGCTTTGGTGAGAAGATCTGCCAATTGGTATTCTGTACCCACAAAATATAATTCAACAGTACCCTGTTCCACGTGATCCTTGATGAAATGATATCGAAGATCGATGTGCTTTGATTTCGAGTGCTGAACTGAGTTGCACGAGATCGCAATGGCACTCCGATTGTCGCAGTACATCGGGATTCTGTCAAATACGTAACCATAGTCTTTGAGTTGTGTTCTCATCCAAATGACTTGAGCACAACACGCCGACATGGCTACATATTCTGCTTTGGTTGAGGACAGCGATGTACAATCCTGCTTCTTCGATTGCCATGACACCAGTTTATCACCAAGAAATTGTAAAGCTCCTGAAGTACTTTTCCGTGAGTCTAAGCATCCTGCGTGGTCAGCGTCTGAAAAAGCGATTAGTTCAAAACCAGAATCCTTCGGATACCAGATCCCCAAGTTAATGGTTCCCTTTATGTATCGGATGATTCTTTTAGCCTTAGAGAGGTGGGTTTCAGTTGGTCGCGACTGATAACGGGAGCATAGATAAACGGCAAAGACAATATCAGGTCTGCTAGCTGTTAGATACATGAGAGACCCAATAATACTTCGGTATTTGGTAGGGTCTACTAATTTCCCATGTAAATCAGCGTCTAGCTTCTTGGTATGAGCCATTGGTGTGGCATAAGTGTCACAGGTATTCATTCCAACCTTGTTTAATAATTCAAGGCCATATTTGGACTAACTCAAGAAAATACCACGGGGTGATTGATGAACTTGCAGTCCGAGAAAGAACGTGAGTTCACCCATCATGGACATTTCAAAATTTTTCTTCATTAGTTTTGCAAAAGCGATTGAAAACTTTTTATGTGTAGACCCAAAAATGATGTCATCCACGTAAATTTGAACAATTAAGATATGTGCCCTGTGATATTGTATAAAAAGAGTTGGGTCAACCGAACCTTTGGTGAAATTATTAGCAATGAGGAAAGATGATAGCTTATCGTACCATGCCCGAGGAGCTTGTTTGAGACCATACAGAGCTTTGTTCAGTTTGTAGACGTGATTCGGAAACTCAGGATCAACGAATCCATCTGGTTGGCTGACATAAACCGTTTCTTTAAGTTGTCCATTGAGAAACGCAGTTTTGACATCCATCTGATAGACCGTCATATTCATATGAGCCGCGAACGCGAGAAATATCCGAACAGCCTCAAGACGAGCGACCGGAGCAAAAGATTCTTCAAAGTCTATTCCCTCTTCCTGACGATAACCCTTAGCAACTAGACGTGACTTGTTTCGGATTACGTTTCCTTCAGCATCCAATTTGTTTTTCCAAATCCATTTGAGACCAATGATGTAGACCCCTGTTGGTCTTTCAACCAGTTCCCATACTTCAAGACGTTTGAATTGGTTGAGTTCTTCTTGCATGGATTCAATCCAGTTATCTTTTGTCATTGCGTCTTTAATGTTTTTAGGCTCAGATTGGCAGACAGTGAGTGCATAAATGCAATGTTCACCATCTGTATGAAGACGTTGTCTCGTAACGACTGGTTGATGTGGGTTGCCAATAATATTTGCCAGAGGATGGTCTTTTGTCCATCTATGTGTGGAGGGTTGATGTTGGTATACATTGTGCATATTTTGAGGATTCAAATGGTTTGTACAAGATTCCGCGACATCTGGTGCCGCAGTCTCATTAGCAAATGGATTAAAGAACGCATTTGGATCAAAATCGGCAGGTGGGGGTACTTCATTCAGAACATCGTCAGCTGGTTCATCATTGTTGGAAGCGGTTTGTTCAGCTGTTGTGTTGGAGTCAACTGGTGGTGCTTCTTCAACCGTAGTTGTTGTAGCAGGTGTATCAGGTATAAGAGTATTATCAGGTTGAGCAGCGGAAACAGCGGATACACCTGGAACACGTTCATCAATATCGTCACTGAACAGCGGAGCAAATAACCTTTCCATTTGTTGACGAGTAAGCTGGGGGCTTTGTTCAGCTGATGATGGGGTTTGGGGGAAGTTTAAGCGGTTGTGTCCGGGTTCCAAGCTGTTATACTTAGAAGCCATTTCCATGAGTTCATCAAAATGAGCATGAATCGTTTCCATAACCTCCTTTGTTGGACGATTCCAGATGCGGAAACCTTTTGAATTATCACAGTATCCGATAAAGACTCCAATGTCAGCTTTGGCTTTGAGCTTTCCAAAGTCATCACGATCATTATTCGGATAGCAAAGAGATCCAAATACATGAAAGTGTTTTAGATTCGGTTTTCTGTTATGGACAAGCTCGAAAGGTGTTTTGTTGTGGCGTTTTGTAATCATAGAACGGTTTTGAGTATAGTATGCAGTAGATACAGCTTCTGCCCATAAGTAATCTGGGAGTTTGGCATTGATTAACATTGTTCTTGCAGCTTCCACCAACGTTCGGTTTCGTCTTTCAACAACTCCGTTTTGTTCAGGTGTACGAGCAATAGATGTTTGATGCTGAATTCCCACTTTCTCATAAAATTCACGAAGGGTTTGATTAACAAATTCAGTTCCTCTGTCTGTTCTGATTTGTCGGACGGTGTTTCGGAGCTGAACCTGTATTTTCGTGAGAAAGGTGATAATCATCTGTGGAGCTTGGTCTTTGCTTCGAAGAAAGTAGACCCAAGTCCAGCGTGAATAGTCATCAACAATTACTAAAATGTAGCGTTTGCCATTGATCGTTTGCACGTGCATCGGGCCACACAAATCCATGTGAAGAAGATGAAGCACATGCTGAGAGCTGTGTTTCACCTTTGAAGGAAAATGAGCACGAGTGCTTTTCCCTTGTTCACAGGCTGAGCAAAGGTGATCTTTTGAATACCGAAATCGTGGGAGTCCTTCAACTAATTTGTGTCGAGCAAGTTTGGTGATGGTCTGAAAGTTTAAATGTGAGAGACGACGGTGCCATAGCCAAGATTTTGTACATGTTGCCTTTGAAAGTAAGCAGATGGGAGATGAAGCAACCATGTCTTGCATATAGATAGTGTAAAGACTTGAATTGCGCGAGCCAGACATAAGATCATTTCCTTGTAAATCACGAATGAAACAAGTTTTCTCCCTGAAAGCAACCTCCAAATCTCCATCACAAAATTGACCTACTGAAAACAGATTGTGACCGATGCTTTCCACATAATAAACCCTGCTAATTTCGATGTTCCCATTGATATAGTCTCCGTAGCCCATGATAGCTGCGAAGTGATCATTCCCGAACCTGACAGTGCCAATGAACTTTGCAATAAAGTTTGATAACAGTTTCAGGTTGCCTGTCATGTGTCGGGAACATCCGCTATCAACAATCCAGAGAATGATCTGTATCACCTGCATTACACACAGACGACACAGATGGAATAGAAGTAGATGTGGAATCCGAAATGTTAGAGGGTTCCGGAGCAGTTATAGTAGACACACACACATTAATAGCTTTAGGAATCCATTTAAATCCTATTGTGTTATATATCCATTTCTGCCATCTCCAACTAGTATTTGCTTTAGTCTTAGTGAATGCACTAGGTGGTACTACATTCCTAGGAGGTGAAATTGGAGCTACAGGGACAACAATGCGTTTCTTAGAATCTAAAGAGGACGGTCTACCAAGCACAGACTTAGAAGGTGTTGGGTTTTGTGACAACTCGTATTTTCAGGTCATTTTTCGAAACATTACTCATGCTTCACCATTTATCATTTATCGTAAACTAGGTTTACGAGTATTAATTTCGCGTAACCTAAATGGTTTAGCTACGAATTCATGATCATATCATCAAGGGCATTCCATATAGGCTAGGTTTAGTCTACATTTCATTGGCATCATTATCATCATATTAGTTCATGCATGGTTTTGCATTTTACCTTAAACGCGTAATTTTCATATTAAATAAACGCTATCGCGTTATTAATTATTTTGAACATTTGATCTGACACTTCCAAAAATATTCCTAATATATTTTTATACTCATTTTAAGACTATAAAAATTATATTATTAATTTACCCGATGTTTTCAATTTATTTCGTATATAAATTGTTATGTTTATATAATTACGACGGTTTTCGTAAATTCAACCCGATAAATATTTATTCACTCAATTCTTGCAAGAAATGTATTTTTATAATTTTTATGACCTCAATATATTTTATCTTGACCCGTTAAAATTTATTTTTATCTAACGCTACCCTAAATACTCAAATGTGTATACAAGTCACCATTTATCTTCAAATAACATCACATTATATTACATTATACATATAAAAAAAAAAGTATTCATAAGCTAAATTAAACCCCCTTGTCGACAAGGGGGGGGGGTGAGTCATTCAACTTGAAAATATCTTACACTTGTATATCTTAATATACACTAACACAAATACATTCACCTCATTTCACAAAGAAAAAGATCAAATTTCCTTCCTCTCTTCTCTCTAAAACCGGCAACCACAAGGGACCAAGAAGGGATTATCATAAAATTTTAAAGACAAGATTTTTACACTCTAGTATCACTCTTGATTAAGGTTGTGCAATAAAAACCTTGGGTGATTAGGAAAAATCCTTTGTTCTTATAACCTCATCAAGTTTACTAGTAAGCATCCATATTCATGATCATATTTCATATTCATTTTTATGTTCATTTCATTTAACTTGAGAAAACATGCAAGTCATATGATGTTTATACCACTTTTTCATTGATTTTAAGAGTTATATATATTTATGTCATCCTATAATTACTCCTTGTTATATATCACTCTTGGTGATGTCTAGGAACCCATGACACCCTAAGAAGGTGTATGGTAGGATTAGAATAGCTTCGGAGTTGTTTTGAATTGGTTGGAATACGTTTGGCGCGAGAAAAACTCATTTCGACAAGTTTTCTAAAGGGTCTGTCCTTATTTTGAAATTCGATTTTCGACAGTAAGCAAAATATTTTGGGCTAGATATTTGGAAAATATACTTTAAAACGAAAATGTGGCCGCTTGAATGGGTTAAAACAGAGCTATAACGAAGAAGTTATGAATTTTTGAAGTTTGACGACGAAAACTATTTGTTTCAGAAAATTCAGCATGCTGTCTCGACTTTTTACGAGTCAAAAATGAGTCTTAAGCGTTGTTAAATGTGTCGACTTATCGAAAATATATTAGTATATGTTATCACGATTCCGTGGATATAAAGAACGTAGAAAACGGACTTATAACGACTAAGTTATTCACATTTTAAACAAGTTGCCGTAACGTTATTATATAAGAAAAATTAGTATATTTCTATTAGACAAACTTTACGTCAACAAGGGACCATGTTGAGGGTCGTTTTTAACATGGATGTAATACTTTTTACAAAATGATGTCTTCTAGTAAAAGTAAGTTCGCCTAGCCTATTTTCCAAAATGTCCAACCGTTCGTCAAGCGGAGTTGTAACGAATGAAATACGGTCACTTAAACTTTGCCGGAAACCACCCTTAAACGATATTTTGGACTCAAGTACCATACTTAACCTATATTTATCTCCATGATCGAGACCTCTAGGATGAAAACTTAAATGCTAAAACTTTGAGATAATGATACAAGCTTCCCAAAACCGTTGAGTTCGTTTCCTAACGCTCGACGTGCACCATTTTACGACTAGCTTTTAGAGGCCGTTTAGTCACTTTCATGCAAATTTCAACAACATTATTTTACGACGAAAAGTTATAATTTCCTAATAAATCACTAAATGATTATCGTCGGATATCATTTCAACGTAAATACATGTGGAGTAATTTAAAAATGGTCAAGACATTATAAGATTATTTTTCGACGAAAAGTATTATTTTCTAAAATTCATAAGTGGTATAGATATCATCCGAATTGCATGCGTAACATTACATCATGACTTATTATATATCATATCATTCATAATAGGTCAAGTTTAGAGATTCACGCTACATTTCGGTGTACTCACTTTTGTCATCGCATCAATTCATCAAGTGAGTTTCCATAGCCCAATTTTTCAATTGTTTTATACTACTTTTGGGGGAGATACATGCTCATCAACTTTTTTGACATTCATGATTATTTGCAACTATATGTTTATCTGAACTGAATGTTTAGTCATATTCTATATCATAAATCACGGAGCTAAATGTCTTGGTATAATCACGGAGCTAAATGTCTTGGTATAATCATTGAGCTAAATGTCTTGGTATTATCATTGAGCTAAATGTCTTGGTATTATCATTGAGCTAAATGTCTTGGTATAATCATTGAACTAAATGTCTTGGTATAATCATGAACTAATGGTCTTGGAATTATTTGAAACAACACTCATATGTGTTATATCAATTGAATATTGATAGATTAAGTAATGTACTGTTATGTGAATTCATTTGACATCATGCGTTTGAACATAAACTATACATATTTTGGCAATGGGTTGTGAACACACAGGTTGCAAGTTTTGTATGGGCGGAACTTGGGACTGAGTGGATTTACAATGCCTTTGCTGCATAAACGATTTTTAAAGGCTTTACATTTCAACGCAAACTCTATGAACTCACTCAACCTTTGTGTTGACACTTTTTAGCATGTTTTATCTCAGGTATCTAAGGCATTCACTTCATGGCATGCATATGGACATAACATAGAGTTGTGGTGACGACGCGTTATACATAGGATTTATGCACTTTAAAGCATCGTTTGACTTGTAACAAACTTATTTCCGCACAAATTGATTTTCATTTGGGACCTATCTTTTGTAAACTCTGAATGTTTTATTAAATCAAACGATGCGTTTTCCAAACGACACTTTAGGTCGTTCAATATATCTGTAACTGTGATGCTATGACAGTCAATCCCCAGGAATTCCATTCCGCTGCAAAACAGGTAATTTGGGGGTGTGACAGATTGGCATCAGAGCTTCAGTTATAGAGAACTAGGTTGCATCATTGACCCTAGACTATAACTACATCATCATAGCATCTCATCATTTCATCATAAGTGCATGTTCACTTTACATGCGGTTTATACGTACATTTTTCGAGTTATTTACTTTCATTTCACATCGATTGTCACATGGATGCCTTTAAATACCCATCCCATTATCATTTCCTCCTACTCCAACGTGGAGAATGCCTTGTCATTCCCCATCACAATTTTAATATCAGCTGATTCATCACCGATAACGTCGAATGCCGAGATAAACCTTTAAGTAGGGCAAAGTCACTCTTACTCCTTTGTTTCACCACTAACATGTCGAGTTACACGTTATTCACACATTAAGTCACTAGACCATCATACATTTGAAGCACTTACGACACCTCATAACCCATCTTTTGGGAACCCGTCGATTATTTTGAAAAGTAACCTCAAACTTATCACCTCACATCACATCTCTTTAGAGCGCTTATTCTTAACATAGGACTTTGCTACGTCTCACATTTCCTCTCATTTTGAAGAGTTATGGCACCGAAGAAAGCTGCACCAGAAATGACACCAGCTGCTATCCAAAGGTATATAGAGGATAGTATAGCCGAGGCACTAAGGAAAGAACGAGCAACGGTAGCTGCTGCTGCTGAGGCCACGGCTGCTGCTGAAGCTGCTAGACTTGCTACTGCTATAGGAGCTGCAGGAGGATCTGGAGTTCGAAATTGTACATACAAGGACTTTAAGAACTGTGATCCCACAAAGTTCAAAGGCACAGAAGGAGCCACTGCTATGGTTCGATGGTTTGAGAAGATGGAGTCTGTGTTTCTTCTATGCAATTGCCCAGATGACTACAAGGTGAAGTTTGCCACTGGTACACTCTTAGATGGCGCAATGTCATGGTGGAATTCGTATGCGCAGCCTATTGGTATCGAAAATGCATACAAGCTCACGTGGGATCAATTCAAGAGGTTGTTGACAAAGAAGTATTGTCCACGCACGGAGGTGAAGAAATTAGAAACGGAATTTTATGAGTTAGTGACTGTTGGTTATGACATCGAGACCTACATCAGGAGGTTTCAATAATTGGCTACACTATGTCCATCAATGGTTTCGGACAATGAGAAACTACTGGAAAATTTCATTGGAGGACTTCCATAATGTATTCAAGGAGATGTAACTTCTTCCGATCCACAAACAATTGAAGAGACTATTAGGATAACTCAAAAACTAATGGCTCAAGTTGTGAAGGGGGAAAACATTAGCAACAACAACAACAAAAACCACAACAATCAAACTAGCAACAACAAAAGGAAATGGGAAAATGACCACGGAGGTTATGATAACGACAACCAAAACTGTAACACTAATCATCATCAACAACAGAATAGAGGGCAAGAAACCGCAATGGTTTATGTTGCTGCATCAATAGAAGGCAGAGGTTATGCTGGAACCTACCCACTATGTAATCGATGTAAGTATCATCACTCGGGTCTTTGCCCTGTTAAGTGCTACAAGTGTCAAAAACTAGGACACCATGCCAGGAATTGTAGAGGCAAGACCATAGTTACATGTTACGGATGCGGGGAGCAAGGACACTATCAGAATCAATGTCCTCAAAACCAAGGTCAACAAGTTGAAGGTGCTCATGGGAATGCATACATATTAGATGGAGGAGAAGCTCGTCATGGTCTCAACAATGCGGAAGACTGAAGAAGTTCGGAAACTAACCGTCTTAATTTTCCTTATGTACTATGTCGTACTAAGTTTATGTCTTCCATAGTATTCGGATCTTATGACTTTAGATGTACTACTTTTGATAAACCACTCTATGTAAAATATTCTCATTAAGCGTACTTTCTTTTCCTTCTGATTCGTTATCACTTACAAGGTTTAGATCTCTGTAAACATCGAGAGTTATAACAACTAAACCGAACGTCATATTATCGTTCCTTAATTATACATAGCCTAGCTAACTATGTCTAATTCTGGAGGGATATCGTTCCTTAATTATACATAGCCTAGCTAACTATGTCTAATTCTGGAGGGATCATGTTATGTTGGGAGCAGTTATTTATTAGTCTTAGTGCAAGCAGGGTTTTTACATATTCATAAAAGTCAAAGTGTTACTCATGGGAGATTCATCCAATATTTTCTTTACTATGATGTTTTATACACCCTTAATCATCGATAACCATAATGACATCTCTTCATGTCTTCTCTCCTCGTTATTCATCACAAACTCAAAAATTCGATAGACTAACACGAACTGAATTCAGGGACTGAATTCCTTTTTGGTTGGGCGAATGTGACAACTCGTATTTTCAGGTCATTTTTCAAAACATTACTCATGCTTCACCATTTATCATTTATCGTAAACTAGGTTTACGAGTATTAATTTCGCGTAACCTAAATGGTTTAGCTAAGAATTCATGATCATATCATCAAGGGCATTCCATATATGCTAGGTTTAGTCTACATTTCATTGGCATCATTATCATCATATTAGTTCATGCATGGTTTTGCATTTTACCTTAAACGCGTAATTTTCATATTAAATAAACGCTATCGCGTAATTAATTATTTTGAACATTTGATCCGACACTTCCAAAAATATTCCTAATATATTTTTATACTCATTTTAAGACTATAAAAATTATATTATTAATTTACCCGATGTTTTCAATTTATTTCGTATATAAATTGTTATGTTTATATAATTAGGACGGTTTTCGTAAATTCAACCCGATAAATATTTATTCACTCAATTCTTGCAAGAAATGTATTTTTATAATTTTTATGACCTCAATATATTTTATCTTGACCCGTTAAAATTTATTTTTATCTAACGCTACCCTAAATACTCAAATGTGTATACAAGTCACCATTTATCTTCAAAAAACATCACATTATATTACATTATACATATAAAAAAAAATATTCATAAGCTAAATTAAACCCCCTTGTCGACAAGGGGGGGGGGGTGAGTCATTCAACTTGAAAATATCTTACACTTGTATATCTTAATATACACTAACACAAATACATTCACCTCATTTCACAAAGAAAAAGATCAAATTTCCTTCCTCTCTTCTCTCTAAAACCGGCAACCACAAGGGACCAAGAAGGGATCATCATAAAATTTTAAAGACAAGATTTTTACACTCTAGTATCACTCTTGATTAAGGTTGTGCAATAAAAACCTTGGGTGATTAGGAAAAATCATTTGTTCTTATAACCTCATCAAGTTTACTAGTAAGCATCCATATTCATGATCATATTTCATATTCATTTTTATGTTCATTTCATTTAACTTGAGAAAACATGCAAGTCATATGATGTTTATACCACCTTTTCATTGATTTTAAGAGTTATATATATTTATGTCATCCGATAATTACTCCTTGTTATATATCACTCTTGGTGATTTCTAGGAACCCATGACACCCTAAGAAGGTGTATGGTAGGATTAGAATAGCTTCGGAGTTGTTTTGAATTGGTTGGAATAGGTTTGGCGCGAGAAAAACTCATTTCGACAAGTTTTCTAAAGGGTCTGTCCTTATTTTGAAATTCTGGAATTTTCGACAGTAAGCAAAATATTTTGGGCTAGATATTTGGAAAATATACTTTAAAACGAAAACGTGGCCGCTTGAATGGGTTAAAACGGAGCTATAACGAAGAAGTTATGAATTTTTGAAGTTTGACGACGAAAACTATTTGTTTCAGAAAATTCAGCATGCTGTCTCGACTTTTTACGAGTCAAAAATGAGTCTTAAGCGTTGTTAAATGTGTCGACTTATCAAAAATATATTAGTATATGTTATCACGATTCCGTGGATATAAAGAACGTAGAAAACGGACTTATAACGACTAAGTTATTCACATTTTAAACAAGTTGCCGTAACTTTATTATATAAGAAAAATTAGTATATTTCTATTAGACAAACTTTACGTCGACAAGGGACCATGTTGAGGGTCGTTTTTAACATGGATGTAGTACTTTTTACAAAATGATTTCTTCTAGTAAAAGTAAGTTCGCCTAGCCTATTTTCCAAAATGTCCAACCGTTCGTCAAGCGGAGTTGTAACGAATGAAATACGGTCACTTAAACTTTGCCGGAAACCACCCTTAAACGATATTTTGGACACAAGTACCATACTTAACCTATATTTATCTCCATGATCGAAACCTCTAGGATAAAAACTTAAATGCTAAAACTTTGAGATAATGATACAAGCTTCCCAAAACCGTTGAGTTCGTTTCCTAACGCTCGACGTGCACCATTTTACGACTAGCTTTTAGAGGCCGTTTAGTCACTTTCATGCAAATTTCAACAACATTATTTTACGACGAAAAGTTATAATTTCCTAATAAATCACTAAATGATTATCGTCGGATATCATTTCAACGTAAATACATGTGGAGTAATTTAAAAATGGTCAAGACATTATAAGATTATTTTTCGACGAAAAGTATTATTTTCAAAAATTCATAAGTGGTATAGATATCATCCGAATTGCATGCGTAACATTACATCATGACTTATTATATAACATATCATTCATAATAGGTCAAGTTTAAAGATTCACGCTACATTTCGGTGTACTCACTTTTGTCATCGCATCAATTTATCAAGTGAGTTTCCATAGCCCCATTTTTCAATTGTTTTATACTACTTTTGGGGGAGATACATGCTCATCAACTTTTATGACATTCATGATTATTTGCAACTATATGTTTATCTGAACTGAATGTTTAGTCATATTCTATATCATAAATCACGGAGCTAAATGTCTTGGTATAATCACGGAGCTAAATGTCTTGGTATAATCATTAAGCTAAATGTCTTGGTATTATCATTGAGCTAAATGTATTGGTATTATCATTGAGCTAAATGTCTTGGTATAATCATTGAACTGAATGTCTTGGTATAATCATGAACTAATGGTCTTGGAATTATTTGAAACAATACTCATATGTGTTATATCAATTGAATATTGATAGATTAAGTAATGTACTGTTATGTGAATTCATTTAACATCATGCGTTTGAACATAAACTATACATATTTTGGCAATGGGTTGTGAACACACTGGTTTCAAGTTTTGTATGGGCGGAACTTGGGACTGAGTGGGTTTACAATGCCTTTGCTGCATAAACGATTTTTAAAGGCTTTACATTTCAACGCAAACTCTATGAACTCACTCAACCTTTGTGTTGACACTTTTTAGCATGTTTTATCTCAGGTATCTAAGGCATTCACTTCATGGCATGCATATGGACATAACATAGAGTCGTGGTGACGATGCGTTATACATAGGATTTATGCACTTTAAAGCATTGTTTGACTTGTAACAAACTTATTTCCGCACAAATTGATTTTCATTTGGGACCTATCTTTTGTAAACTCTGAATGTTTTATTAAATGAAACGATGTGTTTTCCAAACGACACTTTAGGTCGTTCAATATATCTGTAACTGTGATGCTATGACAGTCAATCCCCAGGAATTCCATTCCGCTGCAAAACTGGTAATTTGGGGGTGTGACAGGTTTTTGGTTCCTTGAATCATGAATTACTTTAAGTACTGGAACCATGGACAGGTTTGATATAACCACGGACAGAAGAATGTAACCGCTGATAAAGACAACCACGGCTAGTAGTAGTGTGTAACCACGGATGATATATTGTAACCACTGCTAGTGTTTTGTATAGTCGGTTTAGTTTATTGTATTAAATAAATATAGTAAAGATATTTATCTTGTAGGTTACGTATTGTATTATGTAAAGGACTCCTTAGTCTATAAAAGGAGGTCCTATGTTAGATTAGATATACGTGAAAGTTTTATATCTAAGGTCGATACACTTCAAGGTTGCAAAACCCTAATACTGTAAGAGTATTCGTATTAATAAATAATATTGAGGTGTTGAATGTTAACTGTTCTTCTTCTTACGATTAAGTGTTAAATTCCGCGTAATACTTAATAAGCTTTTATTCTAAGTCAGTTTCTATATTAGATCGTTTGCTCAACTGGGATCAACAAGTGGTATCAGAGCTTGTGATCTAGAAACTGTAATCAAGAAGAGGTCAAGTTAAGTTTTGTTCAAGAAAGATAAGATGTCTGACGAAACTCACATGGTAACTGCTTCAAAGGTACCCATGCTCAAGCATGGTGAGTATCAAATCTGGAGAATGCGAATGAGGCAATACATTCGTATGATTGATTATGCTCTCTGGGATGTCGTTGAAAAGGGAGACACTCTTCCTAAGAAGGGTGAGGATGGTCAAGAGATAGCTATTGTTAGTGAAATTGATAAAGCAAAAAGGAAGCTGGAGATCAAAGCTCACAGTATTCTCTCCATGGGAATACCCAATGACTATGCTTTAGACTTTGAACAATATGAGTCTGCCAAATATTTATTGGATGCTCTTGAAACGAGGTTTGCTGGTAATGAAGCTACTAAGAAGTCAAGGATGAATATGCTCAAGCATCAATTTGAAACCTTCACTGCTCTTAGTGGAGAAAAGATTGATGGCACATACAATAGACTTCAAAAACTTATCAGCCAACTAAAGTCAGTAGATTATAAGGTTCTTCAAGAAGATATTAATTTGAAGTTCATTAGGAGTTTATCATCTGAATGGGCTATTCATACAATTGTGTGGAGAAATAAGGTGGACTTTGATAAGATGACTCTGGACAATCTCTTCAACAACTTGAAGGTTTATGAGTCTGAGAATAACTTTGCTAATGCATCTTCTGCTAATCAAAACATTGCTTTTGTATCCACTAATCACAAGAGCCCACAAGATGTATCCACTGCTGCCTATGGTATAACCACGGCTATTGCAAACAATACCACTGTTAGTGATAATGTCAGTGATGGTGCAATTTGTGCTTTTCTGGCTGATTTAACTACTAGTGTTACTGTGTTGAATCAAGATCTGGATCAAATTGATCCTGATGATCTTGAAGAGATTAATCTTCAATGGCAAATGGCAATGTTGACTCTCCAAGCAAGGAAGTTTCTGAGGAGGACTAGAAGACAAGTTAAGTATGATGGTCAAAGGAGAGCTGGGTTCGACAAAAGCAAGATGGAGTGCTTTAACTGCAAGAAGAAAGGGCACTTTGCTAGGGAATGTCGAGCTCCTAAAAGAATTGAAGGCATAAAGAAGACTACAGAAGAGCCTGCTGCTTCTTCAGCTTTGGTTTCTCAAGATGGGATTGGTGATTATGATTGGAGTGATCAGATTGAAGAAGGTCCCAATGCAGCTTTTCTTTCTAGTGAAGCTTCAAAAGAGCATAACTTTGCTTTCATGGCCTATGCTTCATCTTCTGGTTCAGATTCTGAGGTATCTAATGATTCTACCTGTTCTTTTAAATCATGTCATGATAACTTAGAATCTCAAAAATCTATCACTGAGAGTATGAGGAAAGAAGTAGAAAGACTGACTATGGATAACTTAGGTTATAGAGTTGGTCTAGAGAGTGTGGAAGAGAAGCTTAAATACTGTATTAAATGTGAGTTTGAGTATGTAGATAAGATCAATATATTAGGTGGTGAAATTGATCTTAAGAATAGAGAGATTAAAATTCTTAAAGAGAAACTTGAACTGGCAGAGAGTGCAAAACAAAAGGCCCTAGATGAAAAAGAAAAACATGTTGTTAGGGTAGCTAAAACACAATTTGCTTCTGATATGGTTCATAAATCTATAGAGAGTCATCTAATGAAAAAGGGTTCTGGGATAGGATACAACAATATGCCACCACCCACTCTTATGCAACATGCACCACCTGCTAAAGAACTGTCATTTAGTAGTGAATTCAGTTTTAACAAACCTGTTGAAGGAATAAGTAAGACTGAAACACCTAAGATAAGTTCTGATACGTCATCTGATGCTCCCATCATTGAAGATTGGGAATCAGGTTCTGAGGAAGATAGTAAAGTATCAACACAGCCTGAAAAGTTAGAACCTCTTAAGAAAGTTGATACTAGACAAGCTAACCTTGTACCTAGATTTGGAGCTCAAATTACTAAGAAAGTGGTAGAATACAAGGAAGTACCTAGGGAACAAATGAAAAGATATATACCTAGGGGCAATCAGAGAAACTTTAATGGCCTAATATCTAATAGGTTAGGTAATGAGTTTCAATGTGTCAAGAAAGCTTGTTATAATTGTGGTAGTTTTGAGCACTTACAGAGAAATTGTTATAAAAACAGACCACAAGTGTGGAATCATTGGAGGAGGGTAAATCACCAAAACTTTTCAAAGAAAACAAACCCTCATCCTAACAAAAACATGATTCCTAGAGCAGTGTTAATGAGGAATGGGAATACAAAATCAATTGTCACTGCTTCTCCCAAATGGGTTCCAACCACTGCTAAGCAAAGTGTAAACACGGCTAAGCAAAATCAAACCACTGATAAGCCAAAATTCACCACAGATAACAAAGAAGTTTTAAAAATTTCAAAGGTGATAACTAATACAGTGGTTGGAAATCATTTTTATGCTGTTAAGGCCTCAGCTAGTTGGCAATGGAAACCTAATACCAAGGTTTTACATCATGTCAACTGTGCATCAATGGACCTAAACAAATTTGAATATATTGATGCACAGGCAGCACCCAAGTCAGTATTGGCTTGGGTCCACAAAAGGAACTAATTTGTTTAATTTCATGTGCAGGCAATCTACAAGATGAGCTAAAAGACAAAGGAGTTTTGATAGTGGTTGCTCTGGGCACATGACTTGGGATGGGAGCAACCTCGAAGATTTTGAAGCTTTTGATGGAGGATATGTGGCATTTGGCAATGATCCAAAAGGAGGAAAGATACTTGGAAGAGGCACAATCCGAACAGGGAATTTGGACTTTGAAAAAGTCTACTTGGTACAGGGACTTAAGTACAATTTATTCAGTGTTTCTCAAATGTGTGATAAGAAAAACTGGGTACTTTTTGGTGAAAATGAGTGTGTGGTGTTGTCTCCTGATTTTAAGATGCCTGATGAGAAGTTTATACAACTTAGGGTACCTAGGAAGGAAAATATATATTGTTTTGATCTTAAAGATGTAATTCCTAATAGGTCCTTAACTTGTTTGTTTGCTAAAGCATCTGTGGATGAGTCTAAGTTATGGCATAGAAGATTAGGTCACCTCCATTACAAAACAATCAATAAACTGGTTAAAGGGAACTTAGTGAGAGGGTTACCTTCTAAGGTTTTTGAGTGTAAGGAACTGTGTATGGCCTGTCAAAAAGGAAAACAACATAGAGCTTCTTGTAAGTCCAAAACTGTCAACACCATTACACAACCACTGCTTATGCTTCATATGGACTTATTTGGACCTACTTTTGTCAAGAGTTTGAACCATAAGCAATATTGCCTAGTTATCACTGATGCTTATAGTAGATTTTCTTGGGTTTACTTTTTGGCTGCTAAGAGTGAAACTAGTGAAGTTCTCAAGAGTTTTATTACTAAGATAGAAAATCTAGTAAATCATAAAGTAAAGATAATCAAATGTGATAATGGAACTGAGTTTAAGAATGCTATGATGAATCAGTTTTGTGTAGATAAAGGTATAGAAAGACAGTTTAGTGTTGCTAGAACACCACAACAAAATGGTGTAGCTGAAAGGAAAAATAGAACACTAATTGAGGCTGCTAGGACTATGTTGGCAGAGTCTAAGTTACCAACTACCTTTTGGGTCGAAGTCTGTAGGCACTGCATGTTATGTGCAGAATAGAAGTAAGGTAGTGAAGCCTCATAACAAGACCCCCTATGAGCTGTTACATGATAGGAAGCCAATGATTGCATTCCTAAAACCTTTTGGGTGTCCTGTTACAATCTTGAATACCATAGACTACGTAGGAAAGTTTCAAGAAAAAGCTGATGATGGATACTTTTTAGGCTACTCTTCAAATAGTAAAGCCTTTAGAGTATACAATAGGAGGACTAAAATTGTTGAAGAGAACTTACATGTTCAATTTAGTGAAAAGACTCCTAGTGTTGAGACCAAAGGACCAGACTGGCTGTTTAACATTGATATGCTAACCAAATCTATGAATTATGAGCCTATCATTGCAGGAACTTCCACTAATGTTGATGCAGGTACTCAAAAGAATTCTGGTGCAGAAACAATTTCTAAGGAAGCTGATTCTCCTCAAGAGTTCTATCTGTTTGAAAAGTGGAAAGCTAGTTCAGTCTCAGCCATCATTGATAAGCAAGGTCCCACTGATGATGATGTCTTGAATACTAGAGGCAATGGTGATCATCATCAAGAAAAGGATGAGTTATTGAAAGATAATTCAGTGTTGGTAGAAGAAATTGAAAAGAAGAAAAAGCAGTCTGCAAGCACGGATAAGCCAAACATAAGCACGGATAGAGTTAATACAACCACTGCTAAGCCAACAACTTCTACCACTGTCATTACAAGTGAAATCCCAGCTGTAAGTACTGATAGTAGTACTTTCTTTGGACCACATGCAAAGCCATTACATGGTGAAGAGGAGTATCCACATGATCCTGATATGCCTGCTTTGATTGAAATTGATACTCCTACTGATGATGAAGACATGGATGATTTTTTCAATGCTGATTTAACTAATTTGGAACATGTCATTCATGAAAGTCCTGTTACCTCAACAAGGATACACAAGATTCATCCCAAGGAACAAATACTTGGAAATTTGAATACTCCAGTTAAAACAAGAAGCAAGGTTAAGAACACTGAACCCTTTCCTGAACATGGGTTCTTTTCAAGATCACTTCACAAAAGAAACAGTCATAAAGATCTGCAAAATTGCCTGTTTGCTTGTTTTCTGTCTCAAAAGGAGCCCAAGAGAGTTGAAGAAGCATTATCTGAAGAAGGATGGGTAGAATCAATGCAAGAGGAGCTTCTTCAGTTCAAACTTCAAGAGGTTTGGACATTGGTAGAACTTCCAAATGGTAAGAGGGCAATTGGGACAAAATGGGTGTTCAGAAACAAAAGGGATGAAAGAGGTATTGTTGTGAGGAACAAGTCAAGGTTGGTTGCTCAAGGATACACACAAACTAAAGGCTTGGATTATGATGAAGTGTTTGCTCCAGTTGCAAGAATTGAGCCTATTAGATTGTTTTTAGCTTATGCTTCATTAAAAAATTTTGTTGTGTATCAAATGGATGTTAAAAGTGCATTTTTGTATGACACAATTGATGAGGAGGTTTATGTTTGTCAACCTCCTGGTTTTGAAGATCCTGATCATCCTGACAAGGTCTACAGGGTGAGGAAGGCTATGTATGGTTTGCATCAAGCTCCAAGGGCATGGTATGAGTGCCTGTCCACTTATTTGATGGACAATGGGTTTAAAAGAGGACTGATTGATAAAACTTTTTTCATAAGGAAGCACAAAGATGATATTTTATTGGTTCAGGTTTATGTAGATGACATCATCTTTGGCTCAACCAATAAAGAGCTATGCAAAGACTTTGAGAAGCTTATGCATGATAAGTTTCAGATGAGTTCTATGGGAGAACTCACTTTCTTTGGGGCTACAGGTTCAACAAAGGACTGATGGTATCTTCATTAGTCAAGATAAGTATGTAGCAGATGTTTTGAAGAAGTTTAGGTTTCAGGATGTGAAGAGTGCTAGTACACCAATGGAGACTCAGAAACCATTGCTACCTGATGATGGAAGTACCAGAGTTGATCAGAAGTTGTACAGGTCCATGATTGGATCTTTGATGTATCTCACTGCATCTAGGCCAGATATTATGTTCTCAGTATGTGTGTGTGCAAGATTTCAAGTCACACCTAATTCATCACACATGAATGCTGTTAAGAGAATCTTTAGGTATCTTAAGAGTCATCCTAAATTAGGCCTTTGGTACTCAAAGGATTCTCCTTTTGACTTGGTGGCCTACACAGATAGTGACTATGCTGGTGCTAGTTTGGATAGGAAGTCTACAACTGGAGGATGTTAGTTTTTGGGAAGCAGACTTATTTCATGGCAATGTAAAAAGCAAACTATTGTGGCAAATTCTACAACTGAAGCTGAATATGTGGCTGCTGCTAGTTGTTGTGGTCAAGTTCTATGGATTCAGAATCAATTGCTGGATTTTGGGTACAATTTTATGCATACTAAGATTTACATTGATAATAACAGTACAATATGCATCATTAAAAATCCTGTTTTACACTCTAGAACTAAACATATTGAGATAAGACATCATTTTATTAGAGATTGTAATGAGAAAAGGTTGATTCAAATGGTAAAAATCCATACTGATTTCAATGTTGCTGATCTTCTCACCAAAGCTTTTGATGTGGGAAGGTTTCAGTACCTTGTTGTTAGCATTGGAATGATAAATCTCTAAACTCTCAACTTGTTTTGTATCAGTTTGTATAAGTATTGGACCGTTATTATGTAATCTTAGTTTTGCTATTTTTGTTTCTAACCACTGATAGTTTGTTTCTAACCACTGATAGTTTGGTTCAAACTACTGCTAGTTGTTCTGTTTTCACTAACCATTTTGCAGATAGAAGAAAGATCATTATAGAAGTAAAAGAAGTACTAAAGTTCATTGTTCATTCATTCAAAACAGTTTACAGCTTACAGTTTACAATGCAACTTCAAGTGCAAATTAAAAGACTACTTCTATACATGATTTCCTATTACTATACTTGCTCACATAGTTCCTTCTAGTTGCTGGATATGCATTTGTCATATGCATGACCAGTACGACGAAGAAGCTAAGGATCAAAATGGGAATGATGGATTGATGAAAACGAAGATGATGACGATGACCACAGTAGATGATGAGTGTGTAAATACTCATCATTTTTAGTCAAATCTGAACTGCAAAACGTCTAAAAATGCTTAGAAATGCATCAAAATACTGAAAATATTCCAAAATTGCATTTTATATGTTTCAGATGCAAAATGTTTAAAATCCGATGAAAAATGAGCAAAGTTTGCATAATTGGCAGTTTCAGTCCCCCAAGTTTCTAAAATTGTCAAAAATAGTCCCTGAGTCAAAATTTCAAAAGAAAAAATCACCAAAGGTCCTTTTAATATCATAACTTGTCAAAATTAGTCCTTTGGTGAAAAATATAAAAAGTTTGAGAAAATTACAAGTTTGGTCCTCCAAGTTTCAAAATTGGCAAAAATGGTCCCTGGAAAATGTGAAAATGTCAGCTTTGGTCCTTGAACTATTGATGCTTGTCAATTTCAGCCCTTGGATCAACTTTGCAGAGTTGGCAGAACAGGTCCCTGAATTTTCAGAAAATTGCATTTAGGCCCTTGTGTTATTAAACCTTGTATACACCCTTGGCCCTTGTCAATTCTATTTTGGACCCTGCCATGTTAGCCTTTTGGACCCCTGCCTTACCTTTGGACCCCCTCCCTATTATTAAAAGCCAGTCAAATACTCTTTGACTCCTCTTTTCCCTCCCAAGTCACGGGCATTCCCTTCCCCTTCATCATAACCCTGCAACTCTCCTGCTAACACTCAACCCCAACTTTCCAGCTCACTAACCCACTCCCATTTTCCCCCTCCTCATCATCATACCTACCTACAACCCCCCTAGTTGCTAGTTTCAACTCAACAGGTTAAATCCAATTTTCCCGCCAAAAACAATGAATGGCCAAGATCAATGAAACTCATCCAATGGCCCTGGAGACAGCTGGGATATGTTCAGAAAGAGAGAGAAAGAAGTTTGTAGTATAAAAAGAGGTTGAAGAGAGAAGAAAAAAGAGTAGATAGTAGTTTTAAATTTTCTTAATGTCGTTTTTTTTCATCAATGTACTAGTTTAGCTTAAAACATGTAATCTTTTGTTTCTATGATCCAAACTAAAGTTATTTCATCATTGTAAACTGTTTTTAAATCAATTCCAAAGTTTGGTTAAAAGTTTTGTTCTTGTGCTTACTGTTAAGAATTTCAAATTCATGTGCTTATGTTAAAGCTGCCTAAAGCTTATTTTCTCATTCAACTGAGCTTAAATAAGCTCTATATGGTCTTGGGTAAGCCTGCTGAATCATTTCAAGCAAAGTTGGCTTATGGTCAATAAAAGTCGAAATGGGTGCAGTTGGTCTTGGAAATGGATAATGGGGTTGATGCAGGTTGAATTGGGTTGTATTAGAATAGGTTAGGTTAGTTTTGGGTCTGGTTTAAGCCTGCAATCAGCTGGACTCATGTGAGTAAGTTTCTAGATTTTCATATTTCAAGTCATTTTGCAGCTTCAATTTGGAACTTGTATCTGTGGTCATAATTGGTTTATATGTGTTTAAGTAGTTGTGATTAGGTAATTTAAACTTAGTTTGATCAGTAACTTTTTCTAGTTCAGTGATTGTATCTTTTAAAATTGCAAAACAGTTTTATAAGTGGTGTTTGGTTAATGTACTCAAACTGTGATTGAGGCTTGCTCAGTAGGGAAATTCTGTCATCTTAGGTTTGTTAAGCTCCAATGCACTCATATTAGTCATAATTTTGCACCAACATTTGTCCAAAGTCAAAAATCTCTTTTATCCTGATTTAATATCTCAACGTTGGAATTTTGCAAGAACAAAAGCTTATTTAGTGTTCATATTTCATAATTACATCTTGCAGTAGTCTCATTACACCTTATTACATCAATATAAGTCTTTAAATTCAGCTTCAAAGTTCAATATAGTCAACTTTCATTTCTTCATCAAAAGTCAAAATGGTAAAACTCGCTTTGAGCTCATCTAGGGTGATTTTTATTGTACTCATTTCTTGGTCAAATCAAGTGAATCTTGTGGCTTTTAAAACCTCTCTTGGTCTAGTTTATGGTTGTGATTTTTTCATATTTTTGCAAATTTTCTTTAAGCTCTTAATTAGCTTATCAATATGATGTCAATTGCCCGCAGGCATTAAGCCCGCACAGTGGCTTTGAGCCTTTTGCAAGAGCTTGTACAGAGCTTATCATAGCTCCAATAGGTCTGATATTTGGTTTATAAGCTCTCACCCAGGTCTTCTTTAGGTTCCTTTATATGTTTCATCATTTCCAGCTTATTCAGTGGCTTATTTCTAAGTCCAAAAGTAGCACCTGAAACCTGTTTTAGCTCTAAAGCTCAAACATCAAATCTGAGCAATCTGCCAATTCAGAGGTTGTAGCTTGTTGTTACTTGTTCCATTTTAGTTCTCTTAGCTTATTATAGCTTGTGTATCAGTTTGGTAGCCTTTGGATTCCATTTGCTTATTCAAGTGCTTATTTCAATAAGCACTTCCTCATCAGTTTCAATATCTTGCACACAAGCCCCTGTTTTTCCATTTTTCTTATATTCCTAATATTATTTTAGACTTTTCCTGCAATTTTCAGATTTTTCCAAGCTTGTTTGCTATTTTTCTTAATTTAAAATAGTTTTTAAGCATTTTTAATTAGTATTTAATACAAT
This sequence comes from Chrysanthemum makinoi, assembly GCA_910596185.1. Taxonomy (NCBI): domain Eukaryota; kingdom Viridiplantae; phylum Streptophyta; class Magnoliopsida; order Asterales; family Asteraceae; genus Chrysanthemum; species Chrysanthemum makinoi. Next base: position 185,029,584 of record OU343222.1, on the reverse strand, counting down.
TTATTAAGAAAAGCTTCAAAAAAAATAATTTTTCATTTTTCTTAAGTTTAGATAAATATAAAAAGGCAAAAAAAATATTTTTCTAGATTTTTCTTAGTTAAATTTGTATTTTTAAGTAATTTAATTAGTTTTTAATAGTTTAAAATTCCTAGAAAATAGAAAAATAATCATAAAATTACAAAAATAGTTTTGAAAATTCTATTTTGATATTTTAGATTTTTCTAAGTCTTAATTTTATTTTTCTAACCTTATTTCCTATTGTCTTGTATTTTAGGTAATTATTTATTAGTTAAAAATAGTTTTTAATTAATAATAATTAATTTAATAGTTATAAAAATAATTTTCTTTTTCTATAAATTTTCTTTTATCATTAGGATTGTAAAAATGTATTTTTCATATTTTTAGGATTTATATTGTTTAAGTTTCACGTTTTTTATTTGTACGTCGCGTAGTTTTTAATTTCAGTTTTGTAAAAACATAAAAACAAAACATCATTTTAATTATAGTGATAGCGTTTATTTAATAGATTTTATCTTTTTAAATTTCTTTAATTTACATTTTGAAGCACAAAGGACATAGTCATATCATACTTGCATCTGCTGGTTTCACCAAAAAGCATCATTCCATTTTCCTTTTTCCCTTCCCCCTTACGATATGTGAAGAAACACCACAACCTGGTGTGAGACCAAGAACCACCTCTCTCTGTTTGGGGAGTGGTGGGTTTCTTGCTCGTAGTCTTGTTTGGGGTTGGGATGATGAAGGTTGGGGGTTTGAAGTTCTCTTCTTTGAGGAGTCATCAGAGTCCTCAAATGTATCACTTGGATTCACCACACTATCATCTTCTGATGATGGAAGAAATGGGGATTTTCTTGGTCTTGTTTCTTGTGGAGGGAGGTAAAATTGCCATGGGTTGGTGTCTTCATTTGATGATGATGAGGATGAGGAGGATGTTAGATCAACTACTTCTGGTTTATTCCAACTAGGGTTCCACATGGTGATTGGAGTTGATTGTGGATTTTGGAGTAATTTGTGTTTTGATTTTCATTGGTGTGTGCGTTATATGAGTTTTGGGTTCTTTATATAAGCAGAGTAATGGGCTTTGGAAGTAATTGAGGGGCAGGTTAAATGTGGTTGAGGAGTTAATGAGATTCTTGGGTATTGGACTGATATTAATCCATAAAGTTGACCATATTGACTTACCTGTCTTAACTGCGGATAGGTCATTTGGATCTCCTGATGGCTTTTTCTAACCACTGATAACCATAACCTTCTTCTCTGTGTTTTTTTTGTGTTTTTATCTTGCGTGTGTGAAGGATTTGTGTACATAGAGCCTGATGTGTTAGTCGCTTGTGTTTGTTAAAAAAATTGTGTAATCCTTCATATTTTTGTAAGATCTCTTTCATCATAACACTGATTTGCTTTCTATAACTCTTGGAAGTTTGGTTGAAGTGCTACTTTCTATCCACGAATGGTTTGTGTCTAAACGCGGATAGTCAGTTCTCAAGAATCAAGGATAGCATTTTGTTAGTATTGGATACTACAGGGGCTGCTTGGTAACTTTTGCAAAAGTATATTATTTCCCCCAAATCACGGATGGATCATTTATTTGATCTTCAAAACACTTCAATTGGCGCTCACTACTAACCCTAATCACTTATCTTTGCATAATTCACAAAACCCACATCATAACCATCATTCATCACAATGGCTGAAAAGTATTCCACTTCACATAACCTTGTTGCTATTCTCACAAAGAATGATCGATCTGAAGGGTTTCATCAAATGATTGATTTCCTTGTTCACAGTCCTATTCATTATGCCTTAACTGTTACACCAACCATTTTTAAAGCCTACATACATCAGTTTTGGAGGAATGCTAAGCTTGAAAAGGTTGATGGAGTAGAAGTGTTTCGCACTGTTGTGGATGAGAATGCTATTTCTGTTTCTGAGGAGATCATTAGGGATGTTTTAAAGTTTGATGATGCTGATGGTGTTGATAATCTTTCAGATGTTGAGATTGTGGCAGGTTTGGAAAGATTAGGTTATACCCACAGAGGTGATAAGGTACAGTATTTTAAGAGTTTGTTTTCAAAACAATGGAAGTTTCTTATTCACACCCTATTGATGTGTATGAGTAATAAGACCATAGGATTTAATGACTTTCCTTCCAAAATTGCTACTGCTATTATTTGTTTGTCTGATGGAAGAAAGTTCAATTGGTCTAAGATGATCTATTAGGGGCTAGTTCAAAACATTAGGAAAAAGGGTAAATACTATTTGTATCCTAGGTTTGTTCAGTTGATTGTGGACAGTCAAATAGAGGAGCCTGTTGAGCATACTCAGGAGTATGAAGTAAATCATATGCTTTCTAAGGTTTTTGAACATATGAGGAATCACCACAAATGTACACATTATAGATTTTCCTTTATTTCCTCATATGCTTACTTTGCCCACTGATCATGAGTTTGATGAGGATTCTGCACCAACTCAAAACCATGCCTGATGCATCTCTAATCCCTGATAGAATACCTATAAATGCCGATAGTGTATTACAATCCACTTCTAGTCAACCTTCAACCACTGATACACCTATTGTTTTCACTAGGAGATTGAAGGGCACTGAGCTACCTCAGGCTAGTGCTAGTGGTGTTGCTCATGAGGCTGTCATAGGTGGTGAAGGTGACATGATTGGAAGGGCTTTCACTACTGATACATGCTTAGATGCTGGTCAGGATAGTGGAAACATAAATAAGACCGGCAACTCCTAATGTGGAGAGTTCCTTGGAACTTAACACAAGTGGAGGAATCCCTAGCCACTTGGCTAATACAGGGTGCATAGATGTTCACGCTCGGTCTGATGCTATGTTTTCTATATCCAAGGATTCACCTCTCGGAGCGTTAACCCAGTCAAGTGATGAGGATAGGTTGGAACCTGAACATGAATTGACGGATTCTTAGTTTGTACATGATGACTTTTCCAATGAACCACCTCTCGACCAGTTCCACAGGTCGAAGTGGGGAGGATATTCTTGAACGCTTAAATGAATTGACGGCTAAATGTACCAAGATGGAGGAGACGATCTCGAATCTCAAGGAGTTGGTTGTGTTTCATGGAAAGGATATTAGGCGCTTGAAGCACAGGGTTTTGGTTTTGGAAAAGATGAAAAGGCCCTGGGATTGCCGCTTTAAGGAGGCTACTGAGACGAAAATGAAGGTGGACTCTTCTCCAGCCTGAATATGGAGGATGTATCCAAAACGTGGGAGGAATGAAGGCAAGAATTCGTGGGAGGATGTTAATGTATCTATGGAAGAAGATGTTGATAGTGGAGATCAAACATTTTTGGTATCCGATAAAGATGGAATGAGGCGTTCTTGAAAATGTGAAGAAAGTTGTAGAAGATGTAGTACATAACACAAACACCGATGGTATGTCTGAAACCACGGTTAGTACTCTTCTAACCATCAGCCGCAAGATCGACATGGCAACTATAACCACTACAACTATACCCACTACTATCATACCCACTGCTATCATAACCACTTCCACTGTTGTCACAACTCTCTCAGATCACCACCTAAGTCTAAAGAAGTTGAGAAAGAAGTTGCTAGTACATTGATAAATCTAAGCAAAACTTCATCTATTTCTACACCTATCATTGCACCCGTTTTATCTGTTCAATTCCATCGCAACTAAACCCTAATCCAAAGGAAAAAGTTTAGTTATTGGTGAACCTCTAAAGAAGAAAGTAGTTCAATCTGATGTTGGCAAAGGTAAAGGGGTTGCAGTACCAGAGTTGAAGTTTAAATCTAAAGCATAACAAGAAGCTTATGATGCAGAGTATGTAAAGAATATGGTTGTTGAAGAACAAGAAGCTTTAGAGAAAAGAAAGCAGAAAGAAGAGGAAGCTAGTCAGAGAATGTTAGCTATATGGTATGAATCACAAAACTTTTCTTGAAGCTTCAACAAATACATGATGAATATACTGCACAAGAATGGAATTTATTGATGATAAGGAAAAAAGCTAGGCTTTTAGGTGAATGGGCAAGGAAGGTTGGTAAAGAAAGAAAGCAAGTTATAAGAAAGAAACCTCCTTCAATGGCATAGATGAGGAATGTACTAATGAAAATTATTAAGAATTCAGCATTTACATTTCAGAAAATCTTAGTAAATGTTCATTTGAAAGAATTCTTGAGATTTATGAAAGATGTATGAAGATTAATCATGATGATTTTTGTCCAATGAATTCTGAGAAGGATGAAGAGTGGATTAAGAAGCATGATGAGTGGATGCAAAGTAAAAGAAAGAGAAAATCTGAGATTCAAGAGACATCTGATTCTAAAATATTGAAAGAAGTTGCAGATGTTAATCAAATTGTTTCTTATAAGTTTTACCTTAATGATGGAAGTGAAGGAGTTTGGAAAATTCAAAGACTCGACAATGAAGTTTATGAGTATAATAAATTTTCACAAATGCTTCAATATTTTGAAAGAGATGATTTGATGAATCTTTGGATACTTTACAAGAATAAGTTTAGTGAAGTACATCCAAATGATTATCATGAGAGACCGGTCTATTATAATTTGAAGATTTTATTTGAACCAACTCATGATGAACCTCAGTGGAAAGGACTCTACAATGGTACTGAACAAGATGGTTTTTTATATCAAACTGTGGAGTTCATGTTTTAACTGCTTCTGAAAAGTTATTCACATGCTTATAGAAGGTGATTATCCTCAGTTGAATAAGTATCCAGAATTATTGCTCGATGTTAAAACCTCGGTATTATCAAGATGTTGTTACCCTATGATGGTCAAGCTTATGATTTATTGAAGAAATATGAGACAATCCTTAAATCTCATAATGTTTGGCTACATCCTCCATTTCAGATGTTTTGAGCTTAAAGGAAACTTGAGAATTCGTCGAATGTAGCAAGTTTAAGTGGAGGATTGTTGGGTTTTTGGTTCCTTGAATCATGAATTACTTTAAGTATTGGAACCATGGACAGGTTTGATATAACCACGGACGTAAGAATGTAACCGATGATAAAGACAACCACGGCTAGTAGTAGTGTGTAACCAATGATGATATATTGTAACCACTGCTAGTGTTTTGTATAGTCGGTTTAGTTTATTGTATTAGATAAATATGGTAAAGATATTTATCTTGTAGGTTACGTATTGTATTATGTAAAGGACTTCTTAGTCTATAAAAGGAGGTTCTAGGTTAGATTAGATATATGAAAGTTTTATATCTAAGGTCGATACACTTCAAGGTTGCAAAACCCTAATACCGTAAGAGTATTCGATAATAAATAATATTGAGGTGTTGAATGTTAACTGTTCTTCTTCTTAAGATTAAGTGTTAAATTCCGCGTAATACTTAATAAGCTTTTATTCTAAGTCAGTTTCTATATTAGATCGTTTGCTCAACTAGGATCAACAGAAGGATTAGTGGGCCTAGAGGTATTCCGAATCTTAGGATTCCTTAAACGAGAGATGATAGTTTTAGCAACACATTTGTCATGACAATCAGAATTCATACTTTTACGACAAATAACACAAGGAGCATCACACTGAATATCAAAAGTACTTAACGGTTTAGCATTCGTTACATCACTATTTCTATTACATTTGCCAGACGCAATATCTATAGTGGAAGCAACATGAGTCTTATTCATAGTCCTAGGGTGTTCTTCTACTTTAGCATTCCTTATTGATCTTTTCTTAGGTCGCAACTTCCTATTCTTCATTTGAGTGCTCCTAGGCTGTGAAGTGCGGACGCTTGGAAAAAGACGAACTATTCCCTGCTTCAGAGAAGGAGGCACGCTAGCAACTTGTGATTTGGCAGAGGGATTATAGGTTCATATTACTAAGTGTTACCGGGCTATTCTCTTAATCATTTTAGGCGGAAGTTGTTCATACTCTCCTAACATTTCTCTTAACTTGAAGATAGTGTGAATCAGATCTTGATTTCGTAACGAATATTTCCAAAGAAAATGCATAACTTCTTTAGTGTGTCCAAGATAATGATCAAGTTCATTTGATGCTTCATCACGAGTCTTTTTGAGTAAATCAAATATGACACCATATTCCTTGTTAACTTTTACAAGTTCTTGTTCATATTTTGAGATTTGACACTTAAAAGACACGTTTTGATCATCCAGTTGCTCAATTTTAGGATTAGAAGATTTTGCATGCAACTGGGCGATTTTGTGTTGAAAAACAAGTTGTTGATCATGAATATCTTTTTGACACCAATTAAGACGACGGATTGCATTTGAAAGTTTGTTTGACAATCGTTTATTTTCAACTTTTAAGGACTCGACCAAGCACATTATCGTGTTCTCAACATTTACTACATAATCAACAAAGATCACAGAGATATAATCAAATGCATATGATAAAGAATTCAATAGCACAACATTATGGACATCGACATTGATGACATCTTCCAAGAGTCGATCAACATCTTTTCTCAACATTTTCTTTTTCCGTTTAGTATTATAAATAGATGTTCTCGCTTTTCTAAAACGACCTTCATCAATCCAAGTTCCTTATGAAAGTCCCTTTCCCAAGACAATGCACAACTTTTCAAATTTTAACATTTGGTAAAAGATTTTTCTGAAAAATTTCTCTTTGTTCTCGCCGCTAGAGGCATTGAAAGTGTTGAACTTGATTTCTAATGATATTCTATCTCATGTTGTAAAGTTTTGAGGTCACCTATGAAAAGGTCAAAATATCTAAGAATTTTGCGATTTTCGCAAGTTGAGTTAACTTCACCGATGGAAGGTAAAGGACCATAAATTTGTGCATAATCTGGTTTGGGATTAACATTAGAAGACTCGTAAGTTTTAATGATAACCTGGTGTGTTAGAAGAACTGCTGGTGTGACGAAGTGACCGCTTTTGAATAGTTAAAAGGTTTGTTGTAAACAACTTTTGCTAATTTTGATCGACTCTCGTCTTCTGCATCTAATTCCTCTTGACGATGAGATTTAACAACACTCATAAATGTATAATCAATTTTATATTCTCAGACCGAAACTGCAGTGGATTTGGTTTGAATGCTTTTTGAAAGCTTCGGTTTGTAATCGAAGATTTGGTCCATATCCATTTGGATTGGTTTTAAAGTAAACTTTTCAATAGTCTGCATCGACTCACCATGTTTGTAAACAAATGCTTTTAAACTTTTTAAGTTTGTTTTGCAAGCCGATGATTTCTTCAAGATGATCATCTATTCGCTTCGTTGAATGCTTTTTGTATGCAGAGAACTGTTTTTGACAAGTTAACAACCAAATTAGCTTTTTGATTTTCCAAGGTGAGAGCGTTAATTTGCTTTTATGTTCATGTTTCAGCTTGTTCTATTTCGCATAACAAAGCATTCTTCAAGCCGCTAGATCACGACTGCCTCTAAATATTTTTCGCTTTGATGAGATTTGGCAAAGGTCGCTTAAAACCGCTTAATGCTTTTTCTGAGTTTTGAAAAGTTGAGTTGCTTTTGTAAACATTCAAAATCCTTGGTTAACAAAGGCATTTTGCTTTTCAAGTCCCGACATGGCATGACATTTTTCCACTATGGTCTGTTGGTCTTGTATTAAACGAGCAAAATCTGGATGAGGCAAAGTTCGGCGTGTTCAACGTGAGTCACAACATGATCATTACCGAGATCCTCAAGTATAACCACGGAGTCAATTTGATTATCAAGGGAAACCATTTGGTCATCTTGATCGTCAAATATAACTACGAGGTCTAGTTGAAAATCGCCTCGAATGAGATGTGGACGACTCATTTTGAACATTCCGAGCCTTGCCGGATTCAGATGTTGGCGGAGATATTAGATCAGAGATGAATATGGTTTGTTCGTACCGAGACAAGCCATCGTGTCATACACCGGGCCTCGGTCACCATGTGTAACTCATGCATATTAGCCATCAACATAACAGCTACATTGGCTTGAAAATCCTCCATATCATCATCCGAAGTCAGATTTGCCATAAAGCTCGCTCTTTTGTCCGTGAGAGTTCCACCAACTTCATCCTTAAGAGCCAAAAGAAGAGCCTCTTTGAAATACGCACTGCCCCTAGTCCTTGGCTTTGGGCATGCATTAGCCAGGTGTCCCTTCTCATTGCAGTTGTAACATCGAAGATCATTCAACCCATTCTTAGCATTTCCATGTTCCACCACTTGAGCTATCTTGTTGTTCCTACCCATAGCATTAAACCCTTGACCACCGCCCATCTGACGACCATAACCACGATTTTGAACTTCAACGCGTCCATTGTTCACAAATGCCTTGATTCCTTGTGTTTGATGAGGAACTAATGCATTGTTGGATTTGTTGGTATAACTGCCAAAAGCATTAGCAATCATAACAAATCCTTGTTGCAATGCTTCAACGGATCGATTCCTCATTAGCTTCATTGACAATTGGTTGAGCATTGGTATTGTTGTAAGAAACCAATTGATTTTGTTGAGCTTGTTGCTGTGAATGATCGCTTTGTGTGTGATTGAGCGCTGGTTGAGTTGCTTGTTGAGGAGGATAACTTGCTTGAGCATATAAGGCAAGTTGTTGATTTTCTGGATGTGTAGGTGGAGCAATTTGAGCACGGAGAATCCTTTCCCTATCAACTTCCTTTTCATGAGGCTTCAAGTAATCGTACAACAATCCATAGGTAGAATGATGCATATTCTTCGCTTGACGGAGAAAAATGACATACTTCTCCCATTCATGACCAAGACTACTCAGGAACTTAGTATTAACCGCAATTTTGGCATGATGATGTTGTGTTTATCCAAATCATTGATGATGTCTGAAAAACGATGATGATAAGACTCTAGTGTCTCTCCGTGTTCAATCATGAAGTGTTCATAAGCCAAGTAAATTTTGGATTCCAAATCCTCCCGATTGAGTACAGATCCTTCCATAAGAAGACGAATATGATCCCACATTTTCTTTGCAGCCTTTTGAGCATCAACACTACGAAGAATTGGGTTTGGTAATCCTAAGAGGATATATTCAATTGCAAGCTCATCTCGCCTATAGTGTAGAAGTTCTTGAGGATTCAAGTCCAAGCACAAAGAGTAAATGTTTGTTTGTTCATCTCTTGGTGGAATAGCATTTGATCGCCGTACAATGACAAGAGGCATCTCAAATGGACCTTCCAAGATAACCTTCTTTAAGAACTTTCCATGTGGCTTCTTTCGATCACAAAACCTAAAGAACCTTATCACCCATTGATCGTAGTTTCCTGGAGTGAGCATTGGAGGTCTATCAAGTGATCCAGCCTCATGAATTGATTGTTGGCCGCTTAAAGCTTCACACATCTTTGCAAACCAAGTGGGTTCCTTCATAGTGTTCCTTGATGGATGTTGATTGAAATCATTTGTGTAGGGTTGAACTTGAAGACTTGGTGGTGGTTGAATCATTTGAGGTTGGGAATTGCAGAAGTTGTGGGTATGTTGTTGATTAAATTGTTGTTGATAAATAGCTTGTTGTTGATTCCATTGTTGATGTTGGGGACTTAATTGTTGTTGACGTTGAGAATAAGTGTAAGGGAAATAGTTAGAGTATGGTGGTTGTGACATGTTGATAAACTTGTGTTGGTAAAATGGATCTTTGTAGTCGAATGAACCTTTGTTGATGAAGTATCCTTAGGTGTAGAAATCACAATAGCCAAGTAGTACTTATGCGTAAAGACACCAAAGTTACGCGCAGAATAAAGTAGAGTTACGCGTAGTTTTAGCTTACGCATAAGAATGGAAAAGACTCTAAAGTTATGCGTAGACACAAAGTTAGCGTGAGAAACTTATGCGTAGGATTACCTTATGCGTAAGACTCGGCTTAGGCGTAAGATGAATCTTATGCGTAGGATTTCTACGCCTAAGCTTTATGCTTATGCGTAATTTTAGGTTTTGCTCAAATGATCTTTTACACTATCACAAAGGCAAAAGATATCTAAAGTCGACGATTTTTTCAGCTTATCCAAGCAAGAAAACACGGAAAAACCACTAAAACGAAGATCAAACCAAGGATAACCTTACGCGTAGTTTTAGGGTTTTGCTACGAGTAGGATTACTCGTAAAAATGATAATGCCCAAATATGTTTCTAAACCAGTCTTTGTGTGATGAAATAGCTTCAATAACACCAAAAGACACAAAAGTGTGAAACTTGATTTTCCAAAGCTCTTAAAAAGCTTATGTAGGTTGAAACCCTCAGATAACAACTAGTTTAAAACAACGATCCACGCATGAAGTTTGAAACTTTTGCCAAAAACACGTATTTTAACACCTTAAAACGTTGAAAGTACAAGAATCTTGGATTTAAAAAGTGTAAAAAGACGCTTTTAAGCTTAACCAAAGTATTAACCACGTTTACGCGTAAGACCAAGAACAAAAACTTCAAAAACAAAATGTTTCACCCAACTAGTAGGCGATTGATACCACTGTTAGGTCACTAGATTTACCACACAAGCTTAATAGAAAGAGATAGAGAGGCGATTGAACAATATTAAACACACACACACACACACAATATTCTTAGCCGGTTACGCGTAGGTGAGAGTGAAAGAGAAATATTGAACAACCCCCTTCAAATGAAGGTTTACAAGAGGTATTTATAGGTAAGGAGCTAGGGCAACACTCCCACTCCTTCCCTTTCCCTTATTGGACATGGGCCTAAGCTCATGGGCCTTCTACATAAGCTTAAGGCTAATAACAAACATAAAGGCCATAATTAAGCTACCTATTACACATTAATTACTAACACTTGATTATGGTTTAGGAGTGATTCCAAAAAGTATTGTCTCCATCACCTCCTCCCTTTCTCTCTTCCCCAATATTGATACATCATTTTCTACTCTTGCTTTTCTCTGCTTCCCAAGATAGAGTCACGAGACCTCGTCAATTCCTCCAATTTGATTTTGATCTTTGTTAAATTTCTTCTTAGGGCTGTCGAACCCACATGAGATCTCACAACTTCAAAATCACTCATAATATCATCACAAGAACAAGGATTTGCTAAGAGTTGATTTATTTTCTTTTGCTCCTTGTAACCGGCACGCACACACACTCGAGGCCGGACACCACTAGCACTGGTCCGCCATCATTCTTCACCATCATGCCACTATCATTTTCAAGTTATCAAGACACCAAGGAGGTCTTAGGTCGCGTAGTGGGTCAAGATGGTGTTGATTCTTGGCTTGGGTTTGCGTCTTCACTATCCCCCGTCTCTAGTATTGTTAGACCTCTCTTGGTAAGTATTAGTATAACCTAGTTTCATTTGCTTTTTTTTAGTTATTAAATTAAACCTGGTCATGAAAAACTTGTCATTGAGTTCGTGGAATATAATCTGGATGTAGACATGTTTTTTTAAAGCATTTTGCCAAATAATTCGTATGGTTAACTTGGGTTAAAATGGCATTTTGTCAGTGGTTTTGGTCTCGGGTTGTTAGGATTTAGTAAATCCAGTTATTAAAGTGTCGGTCACCTCAAGTATATGTAATCATTAGAAAGCTCGTTGTTGTAGTTATTTACAGTTAAGTAGTATTTAGTTAAGTAACACCGTGGAGGACGGACGGGTCTTTACCCACTGTATGCCTGATCCATAGCCTGTAGGTGGCGATTTGTGTAAGACTATAAATACTCTCTAACTCCCAAGGTAGAGAGTTGGAGCTCATAATAATACTTTCATTTTCTCTCACTAAGTTCCCAAACCTCTAACTCTTTCTCTCTCTAAAAATAGTTGAGGTCAATGATTATGAATAGGAACTCAAATATAATGAAGTTGAAAGGAAGAACTTGCACATCTTAAATGAGAATTTGATTTCGACTTGTGTTGCTCAAGATGTGTTTATATCGCTACTAGGCACTCTATTATCGCTTCTATTTCATGAATTATCTATTGCATTGAAAGTTTCCCATGATCGTGTCATTCAGCTTGAAAACAAAAACTCATAACTAAATGAGAAAATTGATCAGGATGATCACGATAATTTGGTAAAATATCATTCTAAACTAGAAGTTGAACATTTGATTTACAACTAAAATATCAACATCTTAAAGAAAATGTCAAAACCTCAAATATCAAGACATCCTCAGATGTTCCAGAGTTTGATATAGTTTTTCAGATAAACAAACGTGACGCAATCGTGATTCAAGCTCATCAGTAACACGATCGAAAGTTGAAAGCCCAAATCTCTCAATTAAAGGGTGAAAAGAACAATGTGACTGGCTCCCAAATGCCTCCACCTTTAGATTCTCAGTATTCTCAAACTTTTCATCTTCAAAACTTAGTAAATGCTTTACAAAAAGAAAACGAGTTTTCTAGAAGAAAATGAAAAAGTTAAACGACACTTTAAAGAGTTATATGACTCAATAAAAGTCACTCGTAAAAAAACAACAAAAATAACGCCTTTACAAAAAGAAATTGAGAATCTGAGGAGTTAGGAAAACGGACCGCCACTTGTTTTAATGAGAATGTTGCATCATAGTCATCCTCAAACCGCAAATATACCGTGGATCGTTAAATACATTCCTCCTCATCTTAGGAATAATGAACTTCTGTTTCATAACTATTGTGCTCACCTTAAGGATAGTCTAGAATGTCTCCGTGAGATTGTGGAAGAGGATTTCATAAATAAGCCTCTTGATAGAGAAATTAGGTTAGCTTGCATTCAGGCCAAATGATCTCAAGAGTTGCTAGAATGTTTAATAGCAACATGTCTTAAATCCTCAGGTGTGAAAGGTAAAGCTGTGACGCCTTGTTCTATGCCTAGTGCCAAGCATACAAACCATTCTATGCCTAGTTTTACCAAAAGTAAACACTAATGTGCCTTCAAGTAGTTCGTGATCCCCTGCACTCTAATTCAGAATGCAAAAAGTAGATCAACTAACTAATGTTCCCATAATTCCTCTACAGAGTAATCAATGACATTAAAGCAAGCGGTCAAAGCCTCCGGCAATACCAAGCAAGATAGGACCTCGCAAGCTAAGAATGTGCATTGGAAGAGAGTAGAAGATCACCCTAGGAATATTAAATTTGAGTTGAATAAAACGAAGAGTGTTGATTCTAGTGTTAGCTCTAAGCGCATCGTAATTAATGCTAATCTCGCTACTTTTGGCAAAACATGTAATGATGATTGCGTAGTTTCGCTACTATTCTTGAATGTGGTGTGAATGATTTGTCTAATGTTGTTAAATGCCCGGATAAAACTCAACATTAATGTTAAAATTCAAGCTAAGAAGGCTAGCAAAGGCTAAAAGAAAGTTAGAAAACAAAGGAAACCCACTGTGAAGAAAATTTAGTAACATAGGTTATCAATGGATACCTATCGCCCGTAAGATTAATGAGCTTTGCCCTAAATTTGCTAAGTCAATGCCCATTAGAAAATGGATGCCTACTGGTAGAACTATTCCCTAAGAAGTTTAACATACTTTGAATAGGTCAAATACGGACACTCAGCATCGCATCTATTTCTAATGAGTCCATTGTTTCTACCTCCGGCGTGGGTGTTCCAATCATCGTTACTAACCAAATGGAACCCATTCTTGCATGGGGATCCCAATTATCCAGCTATCCATTCTTGTCTGTGTTCAACTACAGATCGCTCAAATCGCTCGCGGGTACTTGGACTCAGTCGCTCCAAGCATAAGGACCGAGACCGGTCACGCTCATGAACTTCGTGAGTAAATTCATCGAACTATGAGATTCGAAACATCATTTTGGTGCTATTATGGGTTATGGAGATTACGTGGTTGGAAATAGTGTGATTTCCATGGTATATTATGTTGAAGGTCTTGGACATAATCTATTTTCTCTGCCGCACAATTTTGTGACTTCGATTTAGAAGTGGCCTTCAGAAAACATACTTGCTTTGTTAGAGAACTTGATGGTGTGGAACTTCTCCGAGGAACTCGTGGTTCAAACCTATACACCATCTCTATCGAAGATATGATTAAATCTTCACCCATATGCTTGCTGTCAAAGGCTTCCAAAACTAAGTCAGCTGCTATGGCACCATCGTCTCAATCACTTGAACTTTGGTACCATAAACAATCTTTCCAGAAAGGACTTAGTAAGAGGATTACCCAGATTAAAGTATGAAAAGATCATCTTTCTTCGCTTGCCAATTGGGAAAAGCAAGAAATATGCCCACAAACCAAAACCCACAAACTCAAGAATGGAAGTTCTTCATACCCTTCATATGCCTTTGTGCGGTCCAATGAGAGTGCAAACGATAAATGGGAAGAAATACATTTTAGTCGTTGTTGATGACTACTCTCGATTTACTTGGATAAAGTTTTTGAGGACAAAGGATGAAACAAGTGTCATCATCAAACTTATCAAACAACTATAAGTTCGACTCAACAATACTGTTAGAATTGTTCGAATGTACAATGGCAATGTAGTTTGTTAACAAGGACTTAATTCCAGGATGAAAGTGTTGGAATCAGCCATCAAAGAAGTGTTCCACTAACTCCTCAACGAACGGTGTAGTTGAAAGACTAAATCAACTCTTGTGGAAGCCGCAAGAACAATGCTAATTTATTCAAAGGTTCCAATGTTTCTTTGTGCTGAAGCCATTGCCATCGCTTGCTACACCCAAAATCGCTCCCTTATTCATACCTCTCATGGAAAAACTCCATATGAACTTGTTCATAAACGAAAACCCGATCTCCTACCTTTGTGTGTTTGGTGCTTTGTGCTATCCAACGAATGACGGTCAAGATTTAGGAAAATTAATAGCAAAGGCAGATATTGGAGTTTTTGTTGGTTATGCACCAAACAAGAAGGGTTACCAAATCTACAACAAGAGAACCCGAAATATCATGGAAACAATTCATGTTACGCTCGATGAGTCGACCGGTCAAGTGCTCCGGACAATCCAGCCTGACCCAAGATCTCAACTTTCATCAAGTAGTCCTATCAGTTCTACTCTCATTTCAAATCCCTCACCAAAGAACTCATTATGTACCTCCTTCAAAAGATGATTTGAAGAAATTATTTGATCCTATGTTTGATGAACACTATGAGCCAAGGGCTAATGATTTGTCAATTCCATCATCGAGGTCGCCCTATCCCCAATGAAGTTAACCCCGCAGCTTCCATGTCACTAAGTCAAGAAGCTCGCGATCGATCACCGGTATCATCATTAATGACTCAATCATCAAGTGTACACAATGGAAATGTTGTCGGCACATACGATGATGAAAATCCTTTGCTCCTTCCCCAAGATGAACCTTGAAAATATATTTGCTCCTCAATCATCATCGAACCATCTTCATCGTGAGAAATCGACTCGCTACTTCGCCTCAACAACAACCACATGAACACCTTAGAAAGTGGACACATGATCACCCATTGGAAAAAATCATTGGAAACCCTCTCGCTCAAGATCCACTGTCGACAACTTGCAACCGATGCCTTATGGTGCTTCTTCAACTCTCAGACTCTAAGATCGAACCAAAAGACGTTAAAACCGCCATGAATGAAGACAACTGGTTCAATGCCATGCAAAAAGAAATTCATGAGTTTGATCGACTTAATGTATGGGAATTAGTACCGCCCCGACCGTGCCATGATCATTGCTCTAAAGTGGATCTTCAAAGTAAAACTTGATGAGCATGGTGATGTTTTAAAGAACAAGGCTCGATTGGTTGCAAAAGGATACCATCAAGAGGAGGGTATTGACTTTGAAGAATTATTTGCTCCAGCTTGCTCAGACGAGGCAATCGTAATCTTCTTGGCTAATGATGCAAGTAAGAACATGGTAGTCTATCGATGGATGTAAAGACGCTTTTCTTAACGGTGATCTTAAAGAAGTCGTATACGCCATCCAACCCTGAAGGCTTTGTGAATCCGTAGCATCCTACTCATGTCTATCGCTTGAAGAAGCTCTTTACGGTTTGAAGCAAGCTCCAAGGGCATGGTATGATACGCTATCAAAGTTTATTCTATCTATCGGATTCAAAGAAAGGAGCAATTGATCCGACATTGTTCACCGTGAAAGTCGTGAAAACATTTAATTCACGTTCAAATATATGTTGATGATATTATTTTTTCCTTGACTGACCCCAATGAATGTGATCGTTTTTCAAATGAAATGGGTTCCAAATTTCAAATGTCAATGATGGGACAAATGTCATTTTTCTTGGGATTACAAATTTCAAAAAGTCCCAAAGGCAATTTTATAAATCAATCTAAATATGCAAATGAGATTTTAAAGAAATTTGGATTTGATTCTAGTGACCCATTGACACTCCCATGATAGAGCGTGCTTAAATCGATGAGGACCACTCGTGGATCATGGTATACCAAACTAAATATCGTAGTATGATCGGATCCTCGATGTTCCTCACAAACAAGAGACCGCATATTATGTTCGTTGTTTGCATGTGTGCTAGATATCATGCTAAGCCTACCAAAAAGCACCTTGCGGGTTAAACGAGTCTTTCTAATTCAAGGAATCATCAATATGGGACTTTTGTACGGCGACACCGTATGTCACTAACACCTGCAGATGCCGATCATGCAGATGTCAAGATACATGTCGGCACGCCCCTGAGGTGCTCGCCTCGGTGATAAGTTTGTGAGCTGGTCTTCAAAGAAGCAAATGAGTACTTCTATTTCCTCTACAGAGGCTGAATACATAGCCATGTCATCTTGTTGTGCTCAAATCCTATGGATGAGTGATAAGGTTTTAAAATGTACCTTTTTTAGGGGTCATTTAAGCCCTTATTTGATCACTTTTGTATCCATTATTACTTAATATCGCTCACTTTAGGTCTCTTTGAAGGCAAATTGTCGTAATGGCACTTATTTGACCTAAAGGTGCGAATATACTAAGAGAATGGCCAAAGTCAAGAATCGAGACACCTGTCGGGCCGAAAACATAAGGTGACGGCCATCATATCCTGACGCCGCCGAGGATTTTGCGGACTCGACGTAAGCCAAAACTCTTATTTTCAAGTGACAACGTCAAGTTATAAAAGAGTAGGTCGTCGCAACTCAAACGCCTAGATTCAATCCAGACGCGCCGCCGGAAAGCCGGCAAGAGGACTGGCCACGCATAAGGTGACTTTATCGCAAGACTAACATGGCCAAGACTTAAACCCTAATGACGCGCGATCCGACGCTCCACAAAACATAAGGTGACTGCCGCATGTGTAATCTTATATCTAGAATCCGAATTTTTCAAGATTGGTGTGTAGTCTTTGGAGTAAAACCAAACCAAACCGGTCGCTTGTATAGTATTTTAGGGTTCCAAACCCTATCTTACATCAGGATAAGTGCTTTACTTCATTAATACAATTATGTCTTTGATTATTTGTGTGTATGCTTGCATGTTCTCCATGTCCGCTAATTTACTTGTGTGTTTGCTTAGGAATATGAAACTTAATTATTGAATATTGATTGGTTGTCTCTTATCTTAGTTTGTTAATGATCTAGTATTGCGATAGGTCATTCAAGTGTACTTAATGCTTGATTAAATCTTTGTGAACCTTAGAATATAACTCCTGGAGTAGTTGTAAGCTAAACCATCTAAATAGTGCCTTAGAGTAAGAGTTTATTATCCCTAGTGGGTTTTGTAGACGAGACACTTTGGTAAGTTCAAAGAGTTAGGGAGAAACGCATACCCTACAACTTTAGACACACAACGCAACTAAGAATAAGGACGTGACAATTCAACCACCAATAGGAGATAATTAAGGAGTAGTAAAACCTAAGTAAACACATCTTTAAACTATCATACGAGCACACAATAATTAGACATAGACTACATACTCCTTAGATTAGATAATTAGATAAGTAGAGTAATCGGTAGAAATACCAACCCCCAAATCCAAACCCCGAGATTCGTACCTTTCAATTTCCTAAAAAAAATAAAAAGATAAAAAAATAATCTTCCTCAACCCCAACCTTAGCGTAGTAGCTTCTCACTACCATTCCTATTCCCCTAGAGAACGATATCAATACCCGTGGCTTACCCTAATTACTACACTACAACGATTAGGTTCACTGCCTAGGGTGTTATAAAACTTGCTCGAAGAAAAGGAAGTTCCTTTGACCCCGAACGACACGTGTAGCGCTATCAAGTTTCTTCTGGGGAATAGTTATTGTTTAGGCTTGATTTATATCCGCTTAGGTCTACCACAAGATTCCTATCAAGTGAGATTTTTCTTTTAATTAGCTTCCTTGTAGTCTATCCCCTTCTTGTGCCTTTGTTCGTAAAACTTATCCATTGACTATTCCGTTAACCAAGTATGAGAACGCTAATCCACCAAAATTTTCACCCAATCGACATAATCCAATACATAATCTACCCTTTCCACCCAAATGAGATCTTAAGGTTCCGACAACATCATGATGAATCCTTTCCCCGAGGCATGGACTCAACAAATACTTACTACAAAAATTCCTTCATCATGGTCTTGATTTGTTGTCTTCACACCAATTCTTTTACACTGTGATCAAACCACTTAAAACCCAAATGAGACTTGACTATGTAGGATGGGGATATTTGGGGACGCGTGTTCAAGATGCATGGGAAATCTTTGAGATTCACGTTTCAATTTAGAAGTGGAACATGGGACCCAAAATGAAAGTTTAGACTATTCTCAATTTGGAAGGTTCAAATAAAAGGTTGTTTAGGAAGGAGATGATTAGAGGCGCTACAATAGTACAAAATGAATGCATAGGAGATCTAGATATAATGGAAAGTGAGGTGGAAACTCCAAGCCCACAAGCCCTAACATCACTTGAGGAACACACACCTCCATAACTTACCCTAAGAAGTAGAAGAGACTATAGGAACCCCATCGATATAGAACCTTTGACCAAATGCCAATAGAGAATGTAGGTTTAGATGCTTGTTGTCATGACCTCTCTCTTAGTCCTAGGGTAGTTCCTAATTTGATAAAACGGAGCCTCAACCAAAAACCTTACCCAATTTTCCGTCTTTAGATGTGAATCTTTGAATTGAATTAGGCCCCAATCCACCCATCAAAATAGATAGTCCAGGTAGTTGCTTGATAAAGGTGGTAGACTCTAGGCCATGTAGAGTGAAAGCTAATATAGGAGTAACCCATGAACTTACACACTTATATCACCCATTCATGGTTGATAACAAGAAACATTATGGGTTTAAACCGGTTTATTAGGTCAAGATGGATCCTTAACTAAGAATCTTTTGAAGTTGATAGAAGATGATCCATTTTTAAGAGAGATATTTGATTCACCCGCTACACCAATAGACTTAGGTGTTATAATGAATGAGCACACCTTTGAGCATATAAATCACCCATCACCCTCTCCTCACGTAGAAAATTTCCACCCTAAGGGTGTGTATCGCTACTATCACCTGCACTTAAACTTAAGTGTAGGGAAAACTTCCCTTTATCTCGCTAAAATGGGTAGAGTCGATCATGACTCAACAAAACAAGTGCTTCGGGGAGGCCACCCATGTGTTTTTCCTTTTCCTTTTATTTAGGTGTCGATATCTTTTATTGATTGTTTAATCTCATGTTTAAATTTGTAAAAATGCTTTATTTTGTTTTTAACCTCGCCTTAATTACATATAAAGGTATTTTACATAAGGGATATGTGTAGGGAGGATTACACACGTTTTCAAAAGAAACGTAAACATGAGAATTACAATTATTTAAAAGATATCCATGTGTGTTTGTTCTAGTCAAATGCTTGTATCGAGTCATAATGGATGTTTTGCAGAAATTTTTCCAGATTTTAAAGATAAAATGTTCCGAATTTTTTCCGTAAAATCGCAGACTAGTTTCTGTCAGATAACCCGACGTCAGATCGAACCCGACTATTGCCAGAGGAGAGCGTAAACAACTCATCATACTTCGCTCGTGCTACTTTATAAATTTTTTGGAATTTTTCAGTCTTAATTTTTAGAAAATCTACAAACATCCATTCCATAAGCATTATATCTTATTTAAGTCTGGAATTACATCTTGTTGTGATTTTTCTTGGTTCGGTTTGATGCGCTTTGTTTTTTGTTTTCTTCAAGTGTGCGTGTTTTATTTATCAAGAAGAAGAAACAAAAGATTGGAAGGAGATTTTCACGCACACATTCTTCTTGAAAAGGATTTAACCACTACTTCACATAATGATCCTACCGAGCTAATCGGGGAGTATTAGTTTTTTCTTTCATTACCTTCCATTATCATAACTTTGATATTTAAACATTGGGGACAATGTTCGCTTTGTGTGGAGGGAAAATAAACTAGAACTTTGAAACTATGCTTATCCTTGATTATTTGCTTTGTCCAAGTTTAATTGTGTAATAAACCATGAGAAAATGTCTGTTAGGGTAATTTTGGCACCAAATTTTTAATTTTTCATGACATATAAGAGTGGGTCATTAGTCTTAACAAAAGCGTCTCACGGATAGGAAGTTGCATGACTAACACAAAAACCCTTTACCACTTAAATTCCACCCAAAAATGCAGGATCAGCTCTTAGATTAGTAGGAATTAAAGCATTCATCTTTAATGCTTAGAGTGTGAACCGGTAGTATATTAGATTCTAGAACTTGTTTTGTGATGCAACCCGAGATCGCTAGTAAGACTACACTTGTGTAGTTAGGAATAACTAAATGATAAGAGGCATTAGGATAACCCTTGTTTGACAACCGTAATATAATTACTTCTTCCACATCGGTTGAGTAATTCCCCACACCCTTTACGTTGTACTCATCTTTAGTACACGATACCCCTAGTTAACCCCTCCGAGCCTATCCTTTTCGCTGTTTGTGATGTTTCTTTTTCCTAATATCAATGAAGAGCATTGTTTACACCCCACCCCCAAATATACACCCAAATCGCCTTAGCCTACCTTCTATGCACTCACTTTTAGTGCATTATTGTTATCACCCTAAACCCTTAGTTCAATTATCTAGTTGCTTGCATGAGTTGCTAAGTTGAGTCATATCCTTTTGTACGCTTTGGGACGATTGGGACTCATGGGAAAAGTTAAAGTTTATAAATGATTGAGGGAACGCAAATTCCCTTATTTGCGTAATAACATACCCCAAGTGTTTTTGATCTTTCAATTCGGTCAAATTAGTGTTAGAGTAATAAAACTCAAGTGATGTGCCTATAAATCCCTATCATTTTGATGTTACCGTAGAGGATGGTAGAGTAAAAGTGTATGAAAAAATCAAAAAAATAGAAAAAGAGAAAAGAAAAAATAGAGTGTTAAAAAAAAAAACATACCAAGCTACAATCCTACATCTATCATTTAAATTTATGTTTGTTTGTTTCAGTTAGCTAGAGTCTAGAGTGTCGAGCCTTGGCTTAGCAACGCCATTCTTTCAGATGCATTTAACATAGATTTTTGACTTGCCACCACTAAAAAGCCTATCCCACCAAACCCTTTGTTTCCCTACCGTAAGCCTAACGTTACAACCCTTTAAAGACCTCTTTGATAGTCTTTACTAGGTGCACGCTAGTTAGATGGAGGTTTGATCTAGTCTCAAGCCTATGGTAATCTATGTACTAGGACCGTTAATGAGTGTTTATCTTCCATTTCCAACTTGTTATATTTCATATACACCCGAGAGAGATGCGAGTATCCAAACACCCCATGTGAGGTGCTAGTATGTAATTTTCGTGCTTGTTATGACTTTTGTGGGCTTATATGTGTTGTGGACTGTTTTAAACCAATGCTTCATGACCCCTAACTTATAAATTAATTGGTTAAAAGCACATTTGCTTGAGGACAAGCAAATGTAGGGATATTTGATAAGGTTTTAAAATACCTTTTTGGGTCATTTAAGCCCTTATTTGATCACTTTTGTATCCAAGTATTACTTAATATCGCCTTTTCACTTTTTAGGTCTCTTGAAGGCAAATTGCTGTAATGGCACTTAGTTGGACGAAAAGGTGCCAATATACTAAGAAATGGCCAAAGTCAAGAATCGACACTCAGCTGAAACATGGTGACGGCCAACGCTTATTTTGTGACTCGACAAAAGCCAAAACTCTTGTTTTCGCGACGACGCCAAGTTATAAGAGAGTAGGCCGTCGCAACTCAAACGCCTAGATTCAATCCGCACGGCCGGCCGGGTTGACGCTGCCACGTGCATAAGGACGCCGCCGCAAGACTAACGCGCCAAGACGAAACCCTACGATTGTCGATCCGGACCACAAAACATAGCAGGACCAATGTGTAATCTTATATATAGAATCCAATTTTTCAAGATTGGTGTGTAGTCTTTTGGAGTAAAACCTAAACCTAACCAAGGTCGTCTTTGTACAAGATTTAGGGTTCCAAACCCTATCTTACATCAAGATAAGTGCTTTACTTCATTAATACAATTATGACTTTGATTATTTGTGTGTATGCTTGCATGTTCTCCATGTCCGGCTAATTTACTTTTGTGTTTGCTTAGAGAATATGAAACTTAATTATTGAATATTGATTGGTTGTCTCTTATCTTAGTTTGTTAATGATCTAGTAATGCGATAGGTCATTCGTTGTGTACTTAATGCTTGATTAAATCTTTGTGAACCTTAGAATATAACTCCTTGAGTAGTTGTAAGCTAAACCATCCAAAGAGTGCCTTAGAGTAAGAGTTTATTATCCCTTGTGGGTTTTGTAGACTAGAACCTGGTAAGTTCAAAGAGTTGGGAGAAACGATACCCTACAACTTTAGACACACAACGCAACTAAGAATAAGGACGTGACAATTCAACCACCAATAGGAGATAATTACGGAGTAGTAAAACCTAAGTAAACACATCTTTAAACTATCATACGAGCACACAATAATTAGACATAGGCTACATACACCTTAGATTAGATAATTAGATATAGAGTAATTCGGAGAAATACCAACCCCCAAATCCAAACCCCGAGATTCGACCTTTCAATTTCTAAAACATAAAAAGATAAAAAATAATCTTCCTCAACCCCAACCTTAGCGTAGTAACTTCACTAGCATTCCTATTCCCCTAGAGAACGATATCAATACCCGTGGCTTACCCTAATAACTACACTACAACGATTAATTTGATGCTGCCCAGAATAAAGTTTTATCACACAAGCCTCCATTTGTGGAATGGCGTAATCGCAATGTTTAAAATGGTCAGAACTAACTCAATGAAGATCCGGGAGTATAGTGTTTCCTGTCATGTCTCAAATGAAATGCAATGGATTATCAAACGATAGTGATCGCGTAGATTTGAACGAAAAAAGGAGATTGTGAATTATTATAACTACAGAAGAAGGACATAAACTACAAGGGCTTAAATGCAAATTAAAGGAAATTAAAAAAAAGATAAAATCTATTAAATAAACGCTATCACTATATTAAAATGATGTTTTTGTTTTATGTTTTTATAAAACCAAATTAAAAACTACGACGCATAATTAAAAAACGTGAAATAAAAACAATATTAACCTAAAAAATGAAAATGATGTTTTACAAACCTAAGGATAAAATAAAAATATTTAGAAAAAAGAAAATTATTTTGCTAACTATTTAATTAATTATTATTAATTAAAACTATTTTAACTATTAAATATTACCAAAATACAAGAAATCGGAAATAAAGCTAGAAAATAAAATTAAGACTTACAAAAATCTAAAATATCAAAATAGAATTTTCAAAACTATTTTTGTAATTTTCTGATTATTTTTCTATTTTTATGAATTAAAAAAACTATTAAAACTAATTAAATTACTAAAATTACAAAATAAACTAAGAAAAATCTGAAAAATTACTTTTTTACTTTTTATATTTATCTAAACTTAAGAAAATTGAAAAATTATTTTTTGAACCTTTTCTCTAATTTTTGTATTAAAAGCTAATTAAAAATGCTTAAAACCTAATTTAAGTTAAGAAAAATAGCAAATCAACTTAGAAAAATCCAAAAATCTTAGGAAAACTCTAAAATTATATAAGGAAGCAAGAAAATGGAAAACAGGTGCTTATGGCAAGATATTGAAATCGATGTGCAAGTGCTTATTATTAAGCACTCCAAATAAGCCAAATGAACACAACAAGCCACCCACCGACATGTGCTTTATTATGCTAAATGTACCCTAATGCAACTAAAAACAACAAGTTTTAAATATCGACCTAAGATTAAAGATTTGATGTGTTGAGCTTTATACTAAAACAGATTTAGGGCTAACTTTAAAGAAGAACAAGCACTCAAATAAGCCAAACTAAAAGCAAAGCCTGAACCTCAAGACAACCTCGCTAAGTACTAAAATACCAAAATAGAGACCTAGACAAGCTCTAGAGAGCTCCAGCAAGGGTTGCAAGAATCGACAAGTCCTCGTAGCTTCGCTAAATCAGGCATGTGGCACTTACTATCATTTTGATAAGCACCTTTGATCTTTATAAAATCCACAAAATTACACAAAAATGCTAACAAGAAATTAGACCAACAAGATTATAAACAACAAGTTTCACCAAGTTTGGCTCGTTAATCAAACAATGAAAAATCCTTCTAGTTAGTCAAAAACGTACTTTCAGAACTTTTGACTTTTGAAGCAAAATTGAAAGGTTGACTTATGAGTTTGATCTTGATTTTAGGACTGATGATGAAGTAATATGATGGAAGCACAATGCAAGCAATAATTTATCAATTCTAAACACAAATCAAGAGCATTTCAAATCCAAAATTACAACAAAGGAGCGCTTTTGATGATTTGATACAAGTTGACTTTTGAACTAGCAGCACCAAATATTGATTCAAATGAAACATACTAGACTAAACAAACATGAAACAAGAGAAACTACCACCTAATATATTCTTAAGGACAATTTAGCCATCAACCAAACACCCCTTATTACACCGATGGTACATTAAAACTAGTCTAACTCAATAAGCATGAACCATTGATCAAACTAACTGATTAACCTAGATACTACTATTGGAACAGTGTTTTAAATCCACCAACCACACTCAATGTGATTATGCTATGAATTGAAAATACTTACTATAGTCCTTAGCCCATGGCTCAACAACAAACCAAAACCCCTAACCTATCAAATCCAACCTAACTAACTATTATTCAACCAACCAAATCCATGCCTCAGATCAACCATTTCCCTTTTGCCGCATCATTTTGCCCATGTTTGACTTATGTTGACCAATATTCAAAAGACCTTGAAACTTGATTATAAGCTTACAAGAAGCTATTATAAGCTTATATAAGCTTATATGAGATTAAACTGAATCTAAAAGCTTTATCAAAAGGGTTTGAAAATAAAAATCTCAACAGTTAACATAAATGATGGATATTGAACATTAACCTAAATTGATACTTGAATCAAGTTGAAATACATCAAATACTGAATTTAATACAAAGAAGTTTGAAATTACAACTAAAGACTAATTAAGAGATTGTAAACTACAAAAGCCCATTATACATTGCAAAAAAAAAACTAAAAACTAACTCTTCCTTTGTAGCTTCTTGGTCTTTTTATACATCCCGTTCTCCTCTCTTCCTGACATATCCCACTAACAATTGAGGCCCTTGATGGCTCAAATCAATCTTGGCCGCTTAAAGTATTTTTGGCCAATTTGGTTTTAATAAGCTAGGGGTGATTGAGTGTTAGGTTTAGGCATTAAATGAACTCTTGGCTTGTTGTGTTGGAGGGGGGGGTTGTGAGTAGATTGATGATGGGCGAGTGTAGCGTATGTTTGCAGTTTGATGATGCGATTTCGTGTACCCGCCGAGGAGAGAGGGAAATGGATAGTCAAAGCATTTGACCTGGGATATTATTAAATGTGGGGTCCAATGGCGGGTTCAAAGGCATTAAGGTGGTTCAAAATGAATTGTGACAAGTGGGCCAAGGTTAATAATAGTTAATAATCAAGTGGCCTGTTGCCATTTCAAACTCTGTAGGGACCAAATGCTAATATCTCAAAGTTGCTCCAAGGACTGAAACTCCACAAGTGTTAATATTACAAGGACCAAAGTTGCCATTTTCAATTTTTCTGTGGACCAATTTGCCAAATTTCAAACTTCAAGGACCATTTTTGTAATTTTCTCAAACTTTTGATATTTTTCACCAAAGGACTAAATTTGGCAAGTTATGATATTAAAGGACCTTGGTGATTTTACTTTGAAATTAAGGTCAGTGGACTATTTTTGACAATTTAAAACTCGGGGACTGAAACTCACAATTATGCAAACTTTGCTATTTTTCATCCGATTTTAAACATTTTGCATCCTAAAACATATAAAATGCAATTTTGAATATTTTCAAGATTTTGATGCATTTGCATTTTTAAACGCTTTGCGCTCAGATTTAATTCAAAAATGATGAGTATTTACACACTCATCAATCCCCCACACTAAACTATTGCTAGTCCCTAGCAATGATTTGAGAAAATTTAATGGATTTCATCTCTTTACCAAAAGCCATTACTTCTGGAGTAGCCAAATGTTTCAGTCCAAGTAAGAACCATGGTACACCGATAACCATGTGATTTTGAGCAAACCACCGATTTTCCAACGGATTTGATTTGTCTACCGTAAGGGCCACTGACTAGCCAACTCGATAAATTATCAATATTATCTTTGGTGAGTCTATTACCAATTATGGTTTTTCCGACCGCTTTACCACAAGCCATAACCTCATGCTAGCCAACTCTTCACTTTTTAGGATATGGTGAGCTCAATACCATACAATTTTGGGCAAATTGCAAGCCATATAAACGGATTTGAGAAAACTTTACCAAGAGCCGCTTTTGCTCCTCGGATTAGCTAATCCTTTAGTCTTACGCATATGGCGATCGATACTATGATGAATAAGTGAAAACACTTATTCCAAAAAAAAAATTTGGCCAAAAACGGGAATCGTGGATAATATATGATAAAATTCGTGAGAATTCCCCCACACTTAGAAATGAATATTGCCCTCAATATTCAAAGTACCGGCGGTTATGCCGAAACAAAGAACGTAAAAAGGAAATACTACGCCATTATTTAAAGAAGAGATTTTTGAAACACTTATATACAAAACATGGGGCAACCCCCTAGGGTGGTAGAGTAGAAAGAAGTCTAAATATGGGTGAAAACCCATATGGTATGCTATTGTTTTTGATTACCGAGTCGCTAGCTTGACTCGACTCAATTAATTTGTTCATGGGAAGCAAAGTTGGAAGAAACAATCCCCATCGGACTTTCATTCAAGATGTTTGGACAAACATTTGAAGCACGTGAAAGTTCCACACCGATGAGATATATTCCCGTCTCAAGATAATGGTACATGGAAATGCCTGATCAAAGATAATGTCTTCATTCCCGAAGGAGTGAAGAACAAGAGA
The DNA here is from genome assembly GCA_910596185.1 of Chrysanthemum makinoi. Taxonomy (NCBI): domain Eukaryota; kingdom Viridiplantae; phylum Streptophyta; class Magnoliopsida; order Asterales; family Asteraceae; genus Chrysanthemum; species Chrysanthemum makinoi. Next base: position 185,002,271 of record OU343222.1, on the reverse strand, counting down.
AGTGACAGAATATATGAAGAAAAGAAAGAAAATCATGATAGAAATCATGACTAACTCTTCATCCTCAATAGGAGAATTCATAGTTTCATGAATCTCCTCAAGTTATTCTCACTTGATCAAGACATAATATGGGTATGTCTAGATCAAAGTAGAAATTATCATACTCCGGCGGAGATATGATATGAGTAAGTTCACAGGAGAACTCCATGAAGGTGAATGAATCATATTCAGAATTGATGTGAGTGGGTTCATTGGTGAACTCCTCCAATGTACATGATTCATAACGGGAGAGAATTATGAGAATGAAAAGTGGTATCGCTAATCAATCTTCTCTCCTATCAAAACGCTTTCACTTCCGATTAGAATCATCGAAAGAATGTCACTATCCTTAATGGGATAGAGATGAAATAGGTTTCTCTTTGAAAGCTTCGATTTTAGAAATGAGAAGATCACATTCAATAATGTTGCTCAAGAGCTTCATCTTTGATTTCAAAGGTTTGAATCCTATCATTCTCTCTTCTAAGCTAACAAGCCTCAGGTAAATCTTCCATAAGCTGATGTCTCCACAAGACAATGAATCATCATCAATCTGAGAAACATCTCAACATGATCTGGGAAGACAAGAGGAAGGGATATCACACAAATGCTCGAGAATTCTCGTGACTCTTCTTTGGGATTGGAAAGCCTCTTAACTCAGACTTTATGAATTCGGCCCTTCCTTTTCGTGAACAAGTGTCAAGATGCTCATCCCCATAATAAGAGAGTGAAGGGGAGTGTGATAGCGCTTGTTTGAGATGGAATTCAACTGGCTGATATCAACCGACCGAGGAGGTTGAGAAATATTATTTTAAAAGGATAAAAACCCTCCTCGCCATCATCATATAGACGCTTTAAGAAATTGGGAACGCCTTTAGAGCCGCATGCTCTAGGGCTAATAATTCTTCCTTGATTGGCTGGGGCCTCACGCCTTCTACCAATTCTCCTATGGTCTTTTTCACAACTCACTTGATTCTTAAAGTTTTATTATATCATCAAGTTTTTTATTGTGGTTTCCAAATCTTGGGAATTTTCTTTTAGGCAACGGCTCAGGTGGAGTTTGAACTGATGGTGCCGCTGAGGTTGAAATTGTCAAACCGAAGTATAGCAATTTTGATTCCACGCTGACATTGAAAATTATCGCAGGACCTCCACAATTCTCACAAAAAGAAAACCGAGTGGCCGCCAGTCGATGTGTTGAGTCATAATTGTTATGAACCGCCCATAGACAAGGCGGTTTCCATTGACAATCGTAAATGTAGTGTGAACCACACAAGATCTCACAACAAAAAACTCGTGGAGTTTGGATTGGTGAATCATATGGATGTTGGTCATAACCAAAGTTCTCGAGCATCACCGAAAACTGCTCATAGACAAACGTAGTTTCCTGATTGACACTCAAATCCTTGGTGAGGACCTCCACAAAATTCACAACAGTAATGTTGGTTATATGAAGATAAGCTCTGGGGTAAGGGTAAAGTTTTGAGGGTCATTAAATGAGTTCTGATTAGGATCATAATCAAATGAATTTCTCGAACCACAAAACAAACAACTCCCGTTATGGATATCATTACCACATTGTACACAAGTACACATCAACGCATGTGGTGAACCAAAGAGAGGCTCACCACAACCGACACAAGGAATAAACGATTTAATTTGAGAGTTATGAGAGGAATCGCTTTATTCAAAGAATCAACAAAACCAACATGGTGATCCAATGACTATCAAGTCTCAAGAACATTCTCAAAAATCCGAGGTGGGACAAGTGGTGTGCTCGAGAGCTAGCAATTTCCACCACTCCGTATATGGTCTCCTGCTCGTTCTTGAGAAACGGAAGATTAGGCAAGTCATTCTTGCTAGTCACCTGCAGTTTGAACGTTCATCGTAATCAATTCTAATTCTGACCTTTTTCATCGCTTGAATTTGTTCGATTAGATTACGGGCTCTATTTTCAGAAAGTGTCCTCGTGAATCCCTGGGTGCTTGGGGTAGCTCCGACGCTTGAACCGGGTTTGTCAAGATTAGAATGTATTTCAGTAGGGCGGTCCAAATAACTTTGAAAAGAATTTTTGATGGATAATTCGCGACGAATTGCAAAATTCTTTGAACTAGGCCTTCCACACCGCCACACACACTCTTGTGACGCATGATGTTGACGCATTGCCCACATAAGAATTAAAACATATAGAGGTTAAAGAGATAGAATCAAACGGTTTTGAGGTTAAAGAAAAGTAGAATCAAACTGCACAGGGTAAGAGAAATAGAATCATACTGATACGAGGAATGAGAAGAGTATTTTGTATTTTGATAAGAAAATATAAACATATGTAGATGGATGGTATGAACAAAGAGTGAATATCCAAATTACTAATCCGCTAAACGAAGATAATCATTAGCACCCTGGAATGGCCAAAATTTGATGCGCCCGCAACGTCAAGCTTTATCACACAAGCCCGCCACTTGTGAATGGCGACCGAACAAGCTTAAAACGCTCAGAACCAACTCAATGAAGATCCGGGAGTATAGTGTTTCCTGTCGTTATGTCCCAAATAGCCGCGTAAATGGATTATCAAACGATAGTGATCGCGAGATTTGAATCCAAAAGGAGATTGTGAATTATTATAACTACAGAAGAAGGACATAAACTACAAGGGCTTAAATTCAAATTAAAGGAAATTAAAAAAAAGATAAAATCTATTAAATAAACGCTATCACTATATTAAAAATGATGTTTTTGTTTTTATGTTTTTATAAAACTGAAATTAAAAACTACGCGACGTACAATTAAAAACGTGAAACTAAATCAATATTAATCCTAAAAATATGAAAATGATGTTTTTACAAACCTAAGGATAAAAGAAAATATTTAGAAAAAGAAAATTATTTTTACAACTATTTAATTAATTATTATTAATTAAAAACTATTTTTAACTATTAAATAATTACCTAAAATACAAGAAATCAGGAAATAAAGCTAGAAAAATAAAATTAAGACTTGGAAAAATCTAAAATATCAAAATAGAATTTTCAAAACTATTTTTGAATTTTTCTGATTATTTTTCTATTTTTTATGAATTAAAAACTATTAAAAACTAATTAAATTACTAAAAATTACAAAATAAACTATGAAAAATCTGAAAATTATTTTTTACTTTTTATATTTATCTAAACTTAATAAAATGAAAATTATTTTTTGAACCTTTTTCTCAATTTTTGTATTAAAAGCTAATTAAAAATGCTTAAAAACTAATTTAAGTTAAGAAAAATAGCAAATCAACTTAGAAAAATCTGAAAATCTTAGGAAAACTCTAAAATTATATAAGGAAGCTAAGAAAATGGAAAACAGGTGCTTATGGCAAGAATATTGAAACCGATGTGCAAGTGCTTATTATTAAGCACTCTAAATAAGCCAACCTAACACAACAAGCCACCCACTGACATGTGCTTTATTATGCTAAATGTACCCTAATGCAACTAAAACAACAAGTTTTAAATACTGACTGCAAGATTAACAGATTTGATGTGTTGAGCTTTATACTGCAAAAACGCATTTCTCGGCTAACTTTAAGCAGTAAGAATGTGCACTAAATAAGCCGGAAACTAAAGAGCAAAGCCGAACCTCAAGACAACCTGGCTAAGTACTAAAATACCAAATTAGAGACCTAGACAAGCTCTAGAGAGCTCTGTGCAAGGGTTGCAAGAATCGGACAAGTCCTCGGCTAAGTGCAAGCAACCAGGGTAATGGGCACTACTATCATTTTGATAAGCACTTTTGATCTTTATAAAAAAATCCACAAAATTACACAAAAATGCTAACAAGAACAGACCAACAGGAGATTATAAACAACAAGTTTCACCAAGTTTGGCTCGTAATCAAAACAATGAAAAATCCTTCAGTTAGTCAAAACGATTTCAAGAAATTTTCGACTTTTGAAGCAAATTTGAAAGGTTGACTTTTATGGAGTTTGATCTTGATTTTATGACTGATGATGAAGTAATATGATGGAATAAGCACAATGCAAGCAATGTTTAACAATTCTAAACACAAATCAAGCAGAAACCAAAAAAATTACAACAAGGAGCAGCTTTGATGACGGATACGTTGACTTTTTGAACTAAAGGTGCACCAAATATTGATTCAAATGAACATACTTAGACTAAACAAACATGAAACAAGAGAAACTAACCACTGAATATATCTTAAGGACAGTTTAAGCCATCAACCAAACACCCCTATTACACCGATTTGCACATTAAAAACTAGTCTAACTCAATAAGCATGAACCATTGATCAAACTAACTCGATTAACCGATACTACTATTGAACAGTTTTTAACTAATTGTAACCACACTAAAGCATTATGCTATGAATTGAAAAATACTTACTTCTTATAGTCCTTAGCCACAATGGCCCGCCAACAGCTAAAACCAAAAATCCCCTAACCTATCAAATCCAACCCAACTAACTATTATTCAACTCCAATCCATGCCCCCCGATCAACCATTTCCCCGCCAATCATTTTTGCCCTAGTTTGACTTATGTTGACCAATATTCAAAAGACCTTGAAACTTGATTATAAGCTTACAAGAAGCTATTATAAGCTTTATATGCTTCTATATGATTAAACTTGAACTCGCTAAAAGCTTTATCAAAAGGGTTTGAAAATAAAATCTCAACAGCTAACATAAATGATGGATATTGAACATTAACTGAAATTGATACTTGAATCAAGTTGAAATACACTAAAATACTTGAATTTAATACAAAGAAGTTTGAAATTACAACTAAAGACTAATTAAGAGATTGTAAACTACAAGCTCCATATACATTGCAAAAAAACCAAAACCAACCTCCCCAGCCTCTTGGTCTTTTGAAATCCCAAGTGTCTCTCATCTCTCCTGACCATATCCCACCAACAA
>OU343222.1:184909329-184997213 GCA_910596185.1 Chrysanthemum makinoi | reverse complement strand
GATGCATTTCATTTGATCACATTCACAGGGTTGTCAGCAAACACTCTGCGGGGGCATACATGATTGAAACGATCTAGTTTCAGGGGTCATGGGCTTAGAGCAATTGTAACATTATTTTTTTCATTGTTGGATGGTCATGCATGATAGATACTTGTGTAGTCATTATAAAACATTTACATAAACCTATGATTTTCTCACAACATTATTGTTGACCGCTTTTAGCAATGTATTTTCGTTAGCGAGGCATTATCATCATGACATGGTTTAGGGACCTACATTTTGAGTGCGGCATTGACACATTATGTTACATTATGGCACTTTATTTCAAAACATCGTTTGATTTGTATTATATTTGTATTTCCGCCAAACTTTGAAACCTTTTGGGACCAATGTTGTACTCTGAATGCTTTTATTAAATATCCAACGATGTGTTTTTAAAAAGGACACTTAGGTGTTCAATATAAGAGTGATGTGGTGCTATGACAGTCAATCCCCGAGGGAATTCCATTCCGTGCAAAACAGTAAATTGGGGTGTAATGATTGGTACGAGCTTCTGATTATAGAGAACAGAGTTGCATCAGTGACCCTAGACTATAGCTACATTATCATAGCATCTCATCATTTCATCATAGTACATATTCATGTTTATCATGCGGATTCACTTACACTTTGTGTGAGATTATTTACTTTTATTTCACATGGTTGTCACGGACATGTCTTGATTCACATCCCATCACCATATCATCGGACTGGCTCGGATGATGTCCCGAGTAACCCAAATCATGGATGATGTTGCATCACATTCGAGATGCATTATCTTCCATTGGATCTCTCAGCCTTCCCCCGATCATAGACCGACAAGGGGCCAACCGCCGAGGAGGGGTTGCCATGCTCTCGCGTTAGCCATTTCGATCCACGGCTTGACTACTAGCACCATCACCACCATCATCACCATCTTCATCATATTTTTCTTGAGATCCTTTGCCTCGGCCGGACTTTGCCCAAAAGCGTGCTTCCGTTTGATATCCCTACCACCTTAGCCGAAACAACAACAACTGACAACCCGTTTCAGCAACCCAATAATCGAGCCAATTACAACAACAATAGCGAAGAAGCAATAACAAAGCGTAAATTGGGACAACAACGGGGTAAGTCTTTCTTTTGACGGCCACCAAAAGGCAAAGAGGTTGCTTAGGCAACATGTTCTTGGTCGAGGAAGGAAAAAGGATACTCGGGGGTTTTCTTGAAATATAATAAGTGTTTTAGCCATCCTGTCCAAGAGATCGATGTCACGATCCGTGTGAAGAATTGTAAGAAAGTTGGTCACATTACTAGGGATTGCAAGTGGCCGCAAGTTACATGTTTTGGTTCGCGAGGGGAACTGGACACTACAAGAGGGATTGTAAGAAATGAAAGAATCAAGCAAATCCGAATCAAGAAGGTTTGGCACGAGGAAGGAGTTCTGCGTCATTGGGCTGGAGAAGATGGGGAGGACCCGAATGTCATAGCAGTGCGTTCCTTCTCAATAATCGTTGCAGCGGTTTATTTGATTCCGAAGGTCGATAAAGAGTTTTGTGTCAATGCATTTACTTTGCTCAACATTAAGCCAACCACCTTAGATGTCACTTACATTGTCGAATTAGCTAATGGTAATTTAGTTAGCACCAATACCATTTTCCGCGGTTGCACATTCAATTTTCTTAATCATCCCTTCAACATAGACCTCATGCCGTAGAACTTGGTAGTTTACGTGCGTCATGGCATGGACTGGTTATCTAAACATCGTGCAAAGATCATTTGTGATGAGAAAGTTGTTCATCTTCCTATAACGGTAAAACTTTGATTATTCGTGGGGAAGCGGTGGAACCGACTTAGTAATATATCGTGCATCAAAAGCGAAGTACATTAAGAAAGGTTGTCTTGCTTTCTTAGCCCATGTAACCGAGAAAAATCGGAGGAGGCGACTTGAAGATGTTCCTATTGTTCGTGAATTTCTGAAGTTTTTCGGATTGGGACTTCACCGTGCGCCAAGTAGAATTTCAAATTGACTTAGTGCGGAGCTGCACCGATTAGCGAGCACCGTCGCAGTCTAGCACCATCCGAAATTCAAGAATTGTCTAGTCAATTGCAAGAGCTTCTAGACAAAGGATTCATTAGGCCGAGGTTCCTCTCCTTGGGAGCACGGTCTTGTTTGTGAAGAAGAAGGATGGATCCTTTCGAATGTGCATAGATTATCGAGAATTGAACAAGTTAACGGTGAAGAATCGTTACCCACTCCCCAGAATTGATGACTTGTTCGATCAGTTGCAAGGTTCTAGTATCTATTCCAAGATTGATCTTCGTTGGGTTATCATCACTGAGTTCGAGAGAGGGATATTCCAAAACAGCGTTTAGAACCGCTTACGTTCATTACGAGTTTCAAGTGATGCCGTTTGGATTGACTAATGCACCTGCGGTATTCATGGATCTCATGAATAGAGTTTGTAAGCCGTATTTGGACAAGTTTGTTATAGTGTTCATTGACGACATCTTGATCTACTCCAAGAGCAAAGAAGAGCACGAAGAGCATTTAAGGATGATTTTAAGGCTACTCAAGAATGAGAAGTTGTATGCCAAATTTGCGAAGTGTGATTTTTGGAATCACAAAGTGCAATTTCTTGGTCATGTCATTGATAGTCATGGACTACAAGTTGATCCCGCAAAGATTGAAGCCGTGAAAGATTGGGCTACTCAAACGAATCCTACAGAAATTCGACAATTTCTAGGACTAGCAGGATATTACCGAAGGTTCATCGAAGGTTTTTCGAAGATAGCGAGACCTTGGACCAAGTTGACACAGAAAAACAAGAAGTACGAGTGGGGAAAGAAACAAGAAGTTGCTTTTCAGTTGTTGAAGCAAAAGCTTTCAGTCGCCAATTTGGCACTACCCGAAAGAATTGAGAACTTTGTTGTATATTGCGACGCTTCGCATAAAGGACTTGGGGCTGTTTTAATGCAAAACGAGAAGGTGATAGCGTATGCTTCGCGACAACTTAAGACTCATGAGAAGAATTACACAACTCATGATCTCGAGTTAGGAGCCGTAGTTTTAGCGCTCAAGATTTGGAGACACTACCTCTACGGTACAAAGTGCAAAAGTGTTTACTGACCATAAGAGTTTGCAATATATTCTTGATCAGAAGGAGCTTAATATGAGGCAACGTCGTTGGTTGGAGTTACTCAGCGACTATGATTGTGAAATCAAGTATCACCCGGAAAAAGCCAATGTTGTGGCTGATGCTCTTAGTCGGAAAGAGAGGCCTAAACCTTTAAGAGTTCGTTCATTGGGAATGACGATTATTTCTCCTTTACCATCGAAAATCCACGAAGCACAAGTCGAGGCACTTAAGGAGGAAAATCGACCAAGTGAAAAGCTTTATGGTATGCCCGAAGCGTAAATGGTTTTGTAAAAAGAGCCGATGGAGTATTATGTTTCAAGGATAGAATGTGGGTTCCATTGTATGGCGGAATACGAGAATGGATTATGCATGAGTCGCATAAGTCAAAGTATTCTATTCATCCAGGATCGGATAAGATGTATCAAGATCTTAAGAAACTTTATTGGTGGCGAACATGAAAGCGAGATTGCCACGTACGTTAGTAAATGTCTTACTGCGCTAAGGTAAAGTTGAATATCGAAGCCTTCAGGTTTACCCCAACAACCGGAAATTCCTCAATGGAAATGGGAACGCATTACAATGGACTTTGTTACTAAACTTCCTAAGACATCGAGGAGGTTACGCTATTTGGGTAATTGTTGATCGTCTTACCAAGTCAGCCCATTTCATACCGATTAGAGACTTATTCATGGAGCAACTCACTAGAATTTATGTCAAGGAAATAGTCTCAAGGCACGGAGCACCAATTTCTATCATTTCCGACAGAGATAGTCGATTCACTTCAAACTTTTGGAATTCATTGCAAGATTCATTCGAACCGATTAGAGATGAGCACAGAATATCACCCACAAACCGACGGTCAAAGTGAAAGGACCATTCAAACGTTAGAAGACATGCTAAGGGCATGTGTGATTGATTTTTGAAATGGTTGGGCTAACCATTTGCCATTGATAGAATTCTCGTACAACAATAGTTATCACACCAAGATCAAGATGGCACCATTTGAGGCACTCTGGTGGAGTAAGTGCCGATCACCTTTGTTGGGCGAGGTAGGAGACGCACAACTTACTGGTCCAGAAATGAACGCGAAACCACGGAAAAGATTGTTCAAATTCGTGATAGACTTCGAACGCAAGGAGTCGAAGAGAAAAGTTATCGGATGTTAGACCAAGGATTTGGAATTTCGAGTGGGAGACAAAGTTATGTTGAAAGTATCGCCTTGGAAGGGCGTGGTACGATTTGGACAGCGTGGGAAGTTAAACCCGAGATACATTGGACCATTCAAGATTTTGAGCAGAGTTGGTCCGGTAGCTTATCGACTTGATCTTCCATCAGCACTTAGCCATGTGCACAACACGCTTCACGTTTCAAACTTGAAGAAGTGTCTTTCGGACGAATCGCTCGTTATTCCATTGGATGAAGTTCAGCTTGATGACAAACTCAACTTTGTGGAGGAACCTGTAGAAATCATGGACCGCGAGGTCAAGCAGTTGAAACAGAGTCGTTATTGTGAAAGTTCGTTGGAATTCGGACGAGGTCCTGAGTTTACTTGGGAACGGGAAGACCGATCACGACGCAAGTATCCTCATCTTTCACCGACACCGTTAGACCTAACAACGATTGAATTCAGGGATGAATTCCTTTTTGGATGGTGAATGTGACAACAACTCGTACCGGGTCATTTCTCGACACAGTTCATGTCTCATTATTTCAACAATTATAGTAAACTTGGTTTACTTGTTTCAAATTCGCGTAACCTTGAAGGTTTAGCGGCGAATTCATGATCATAACATCACGTACATTTCATATGGACTAAGATTAGTCTACATTTCATTGACATCATTTGCATCTCATTAATTCATTCACGACATTTCATTTCACTTTATACGCGTAATTTTTATATTTAATAATCTTTATCGCGTGAGTTATTATTATTAATATTTAATCCGTTACTTTCAAAAATGATCCCGACATATTTTTAAACTTACATTTAGTTTATAAAAACTATATTTTTAGTTTTTCTAGTGTTTCAAATTTATTTGGTATAATAAATCGTAAAAGTTAAATTATTACGTCGCTTTTCTTAAAAATTATACGGTAATTATTTTATCACTCAATTTTCACAAGGAAAGTATTTTTACAATTTTTATTATCTCATTACATCCTATTTTGGCCTAATAAAAACTTACTTGCACCAAGTATTACCATTTACCTTAACTTAACTTTATTTTACCTACACCATTTACTTATACATTTTATCTTATAATTATATACAACATTTTAAAAAATTTATTTTTGCCTCATACCTCCCCTTGGCCGACCAAGGGGAGGTGTTTTTTATTGAATGTGGTTTGTGATTGTTGTGTTTTTCACACTTACAAAAGTCTTACTTCATATATTTTCATTCATTTCACTTCTAAGTCTTTTCAAGTGTTAGTTAATTTACCTCTCTTTTTGTTTCTCCTACAAACCGGCCATACATCAAGGTTCAAAGGGGATCAAGATTTTTGCAAATCAAGTGTTTATTAACCTAGTTTATACTCTTTTTATGGTTTTGAAATAAAAACCAAGGGTATTTAAGTTTAATCCTTGTTACTTTCACCTCTTCATTATCACTAGTAGTGTTTTATCATTTTCATAATTCCTTTTCATTTTCATATGTTTCTTTTCATTTTTGGAGATATTATGCATGATATGTGATTTATACCATTTTATTTCATGATTTTAGAGTATATATATATATGGTCATCCTATAATTATCCCCTTGGTATTGGTTGGTCTTGATGGTGATTAGGAACCCATGACACCCTAAGAAGGTGTATGGTAGGATTAGATTAGTTTTGGAGTTGATTTGAAGGGATTAGAATAGGTTTTGTCAGAGAAAAACTATTTTCGATAACTATATATTTATGTTCTGTCCTTAATTCGAATTTCTGGAAAAACCTACTGTTGGTACGAAACTTTGGCCTTGATTTTTAGAAAATATACTTTAAAACGAATCCGTGGCGGCTTGAACGGATAAAAACGGACTTATAACGAAGCCGTGGTGAATTTTTAAAGTTTGACGACAAAATAAAATGTTTTCTGAAATTTCAGCATGCAGTTTTAGTTTGTTGGTCAAAAACGAGCCTGAAGCTTCACAAATTATTTCGACTTGTCAAAAATATATTAGTTTACTTTGATACGAAGCTAAGGACATAAAACGTGAGAAACGGATTTGAAACGACAAAGATATGCACTTTTCATAAACTTGCCGTAACTAATTTTCTGCACACAATTAGCCAAAACCACCATCTTTAACCCTTATTATCTTTATGTTCGAGACCTTTTGAACGAAAACTCCTGAACTGAAACTTTTAGATATCGATACAAACTTTCCAAAACCGTCGAGTTCGTTCTCTAACGATCGACGTACACTGTTTTACGACTAGTTTTCCAAAGCTATTTTGTTAATTTCAAGAAATTTCCGTCGACATTGTTTTGCGACGAAAAGTGGTAATTTCTCTAAAAATCATTATAAAACCATTGTAGGATGACATTTTGACGTAAAACCATGTAAAGTGATTTTTGATTGGTCAAGACGTCAAAAGAGTATTTTTCGACGTCGAGTAATATTTTCAAAACTCGTAAATGGTATAAATAACATATCAAGTGCATGCATAACATTACATTGCAACTCATGACATATCATATCATTGATAATAGGTCGCGGTTAACGCATCACATTAAACCTCGGTGTACTCACTTTTGCCATTATTCCAGTTTACCAAGTGAGTTTTCATAGCCCCGTTTTACATGCTTTCGATTATTTTCAAACCCACGGGGAGAATACATTGCACTACATTTTCTTTATGCGATACCAAGTATGTTCAATTCATTACATTGCTTAAGTTACCGCATTTGCCAATTTGAAAGTCCCCATTACTTGAACATGAACCGTTAATCTTTGGAGCGAGGATGAGTGGATAGATCTATCGAGGGTGACACCTCCATCCGGGTTGGTGAATCCCAACCAGGAAAACGGATGCATTTCATTTGATCACATTACGGAGTTGTCTGGCAAACACTCTGCAGGGGCATACATGATTGAACAGTCTAGTTTCGGGGTCATGGGCTTAGAGCAATTGTAACATTATTTTTTTTTCGTTGTTGATGGTCATGCATGTTAGATACTTGTGTAGTCGTATAAAACATTTACATAAACCTATGATTTCTCACCAACATTATTGTTGACCGTTTTTAGCAATGTATTTTCAGGTAACGGAGGCATTATCATCATGACATGGTTTAGGGACCTACATTTTGAGTCGCGGCGTCGACTTACATTATGTACATTATGGCACTTTATTTCAAAACATCGTTTGGATTTGTATTATTTTTGTATTTCCGCAAACTTTGTAAACCTTTTGGGACCGATGTTGTACTCTGAATGTTTTATTATAATATCCAACGATGTGTTTTTAAAACGGCACTTTAGGTCGTTCAATATAACTGTGATGTGGTGCTATGACAGTCAATCCCCCAGGAATTCCATTCCGCTGCAAAACAGGTAAATTGGGGGTGTGACAAGTAGGAACAGCAGGTCCAGTGTATGAAACACCACTTCGGGTTGTGATCGCCTTAGCATCGCCCCTCGGGTTAGCGATCGTGTTGCTAGGTAAAGTACCTGAGCCCGAGGGTCGATCATTTAAAGACTTCTTCAGATCAACAATCTGACTGACCAACAACCTGTTCATTTCATCTTGGGATTTCATGAACTGCTTCAGTAACTCATCAGATGATGGTACTGGAGGAGTAATGACGGGAGGAGCTAGAGGGATAAATTGAGGCCGTATGTTTTGAATATAGCCAAAATTCCCTTGATTAGGATTCATATTCCCATGAAATTGATTCCCTCGATTGAAATTATTTTGATGAAGGTTTCCTTGATGTTGGAAACCTTGATTGGGTCCAGGATAGAAATTACCTTGGTTTTGATAACCTTGGTTCATTCTTGGTTGGTTTTGATTCCGGTTTTGCATGTTGTGATTCTGGTTAAAACCGGGTGGTGCCTGATTAGTGTTAGCACGGTAGTGTGGTTCATTTTGAGAACGGTATTGATTACCTCCTTGCTGTGAACTACCTGCTAGAGCATTGGCTTCAAAAGGACTACCATCGGTGGCAGTACAATTGTAATAAGCATGAGGACCACCACAAGTGACACAACTTTCAACTTTCTTCACTTCAGCATGTGTTGGTGTCTGAGTGAAGGAGACTTTCTTCTGGTTAGCAAGAACCAAAGCCTGAACAATGTCTGTGAGTTTATCAATCTTAGCATCGGTGCTAGATGTACTCACGGGGGATGAAGAAGAAGAAGGTCCAGCATTAGACTGATATGTCTTAGCTCTGAAAGGACGGACTTGAGACTTGTTCTCAATAATCTGCAAGGCCTCTTTGGTGGTCTTGCTCAGGAAATTACCTCCTGCGGAGGCATTCAAAGAGTCTTGATTTGTCTGATTGAGACCATTGTAGAAAGTATCCATTTGCATTAGCTCGGTAAAACCGTGATGCGGACACTTTTGAAGCAACTCTTTGTAACGATCCCATGCCCCCCGAATGATTCATCAAATCTCTGAGAAAATTTCATTATCTCATTCTTAAGACTTGTGGTTCGGGATGGAGGATAGAACTCGTTAACGAATTTGGTGACAAGATCTTCCCATGTCTCTATAGAACGAGGGGGTTGTTTCTCAAGCCAATTCCGGGCTTGTCCTCTAGAGAAAATGGGACAGAAAGAAGCGATAGCTTCGTGTGGGACATTCTTGTACTTGATGGTAGATGCTATCTTGTTAAACCATCGAATGTGTGCATGAGGATCATCCCGCTCAAAACCATAGAATTGGCTTTGGGTTACCAGATTAAGCAACCCGGTTTTGAGCTCGAAAGTGTCAGCCACGATGGCTGGAACAACAATGGCATCTCCGTAACCCTCGATGGGTGCTTGGAGAAGCTCATTCATAGGTTTGTCTTCTGCCATTTCGACAGGAGGTGGTGGTGGTAGACGTTCCTCAGTCACGGCTGAAGGAGCTGAACGTCCTCTACGTCTACGAGGAATCTTTCCAAGTTCAGAAAGTGGACTTGTAGAACTGGAAGAACGAGTGCGCATGCACTAAGTGTAAAAATCAATTTTCAAAACAAATGAGGCAAAACGCAAGTGAACTTAACCAATAATCACAAATGAAATGGCTTCTTTGAAAAAGTACACAAATCACAAGTGACACAAAGGCAAGTTTTAAATCTGTGGTTCAGGAACTTATTATGGTCGCACCCCCGTTAGGTAGTGCCTGCCTTGATTTGCGGTGGTTGATTTTTGTATATAAGTACCACTGAAAAGACGTAGGTAAGATTTGTGCAGATGGGTTCAAAAACTTTTGGACAATATTTTTGTTATCGTCCCGTTTAACCAAATCGTATCTCTTCAAGAATCACCTTTAAAAGAGAATACAAAATAAAACGTTCGATTGTTTTTATATATTTTTTGGAGTTTTAACACTTTAGGAAAAGTGCTAATGAACTTTTTTGATTTTTTTTTTTTTATAACTTTACAAAACTTTTACAAATGATGGGTATGTGCAACAATGGATCTAAAAATGGCTAAACACACGCTAAAGCCTCCCCGGCAAAATTTGCGCCAATGTTTGGCTGATCAAAACTCAAGTATCAAACCGGCCACTTGTAAATGGCCGACCGTAAGAAGCTTAAAACCGCTTAAAACACAAATACAATGAAGTCCAGGAGAATATAGTGAATTCCCCGGTCGTTATGTCCCACGGAGACTCAATGGTGTGCAAACACTTGATCAGACGATAGAATAATCACTAATGATAGTGATCAGAAAAGATTTGGATAGATAATTACACTACTGAAAAAGTTTATAAAATAAAGCGACTTAAATACAAATTAAGAAAATTAAAAAGATAAAAGATATTAAATAAACGCTATCACTATATTTAAAGTGATGAACGTTTAAAAATTAAAACTTACGTTTAAATAAAAATAACGTAAACGTACAAAATAAAAAATGAGATTTAAGAAATAAAAGTCCTAAAAATATGAAAAATACATTTTTACAAACCTAAATATAAAATAAAATTATTAGAAAAGGAAAATTATTTTTATAACTATTTAATTAATTATTATTAATTAAAAACTAATTTAAACTATTTAATAATACTCTAAAATAAAAGAAAATATGAAATAAGACTAGAAAAATAAAATTAAGATTTAGAAAAATCTAAAATATGATAAAACTAATTTTAAAACTGAAAATATATTTTTTAGACTTTTTATATATTTATTATTAATTAAAAACTATTTAAAACTAATTAAAATGCTAAAAATTACTTTTTAAACTAAGAAAATTATGGAAAAATACTTTTTATAACTTATATATTTATCTTAACCTAATAAAATTGAAAAATTATTTTTTAACTTTTATAATTTATTAGTATAAAAGCTATTTAAAAAATGCCTAAAAACTGTTTTTAATTAAGAAAAATAGCAAACAGTTATGAAAAATTATGAAAATTTCAGAAAAGTCTATTTAAATATGTAGAATCTAGGAAAAATAGAAAAACATGGACTTGTGTGGAGAAATATGCAACTGCAGTAGCAAGCTGCATTAATAAGCACTTGAAATAAGCTAGAAGGACACAACAAGCACCAAACTGATACACAAGCTAAAATAAGCTATAAGAACTCTAATTCAACTAGAAACAACAAACCATAACCTCTGAATTGCAATTTAGCACAGATTTGATGTTTGAGCTTAATGAGCAAAACATATTTTAGTAAGCTACTTTGAGTTTATGCACAGAACACAAAATAAGCTAAAACTGAAAAGCAATGAATGGAACTTGTATAAGACCTGGTTGACTACCTAGAAACAAAAGATGAGATCAAGATAGGCTAACATGAGCTTGTGAGAAGCTTTTTCAAAACCTGACAAACAACTGAGTAAAACTCAGTTAATGCTGAGTGACTTTGGACAAAATGATAAGCACAAGCAGGCCTAGTAAATAAGCTGAAAATGGAAATTTTAAACTTGTAACTTAAAAAGGACCAGGTTAACTATCCAAAGATCTAAAAATCACAGGTTATGGTCAACTAATAAGCTCTATAGGAGCTTATGATTTAGCTAGTAAAACTGGTGCACAGGGCACTTTGACTTTTCTAAAAACCAAATAGGTTGACTTTTATGAAGTTTGGATTGATTCTAAGCACTGATTGTGTAGTATTAAGCTAAAGTATGATTGAATTAAGTTAAGTTGACAGGATATAAGCTACTGTAATGAAGTTTGACACTTTAACAACTAACAGTTAACTAGTTAAATAGGATTAAAAGTATTTTTCACTTTTGAACTAATGACCCTTTGGTTTTCTTGCTTGTACTGAGTTATTAAGAACTAGTATGACATGTAACAACCAAGAACAAAGTCTGCAACAATGTTACCACGAGAACTACACAAATCCAAACACACCTAATGAAACTGTTTTGGAACTTTTTCAAAGAGTTTCAAAGATTCAAACATTCTACTTACGATAACAAACTTTATAATATCAATTACTAGGACTAAAGAAACACTAAATGACAGCAATAACCACATAGTGAAATTATAACTATGCTAATAAAACTGTCAAGATGAGAATTTTTACTAACTACCAATTAAAAGAACAAGCTGGTTTTAATGTTTAATATGACTTAACTATCACTAATGAACAATAATCAACGGATATTAAAGCTACTTGAATAAGCAAAATAGTGAAATGCCAAATTGAACAAAAGAGCTTACAAGTGGCTTTGAACTTCAACACAGAACTGAGAACTTGTAAACATCTCCTAAAGCTTACCAATAAGCTACTAACCCAAGGCCATCCATAATACACCTTGCTCCAGCTGTGAACACCTTCTCCAAGTGATTTTTTATTTTTCACCTATTTAATTGGTATTTTTGTGATTTTTGATTTTTTATGCTAGACTGAATTTTTGGATATCTAAAAGCTTGATTAAGCTTTCTAGGAGCTTAAGTGACCTATTCTAGTCCATACAAACAACTGAAAACATCATTTGAACCAACATGAGATTTTTGAAAATGAGAAAAATTGCATAAGCTGAAATACAATTTGATACTTGAATTAAAGTTTCACAAAAGCTTTCTTATAACAATAGAACTTGAAATACAGAGTTTGAAGATAAAAACATACACTTAAAACTTAAAAATGCTTAAAACGACAATAAAAACTTAAATTACACTAGATTATTATTATACAATGCATCTCTCTCTCTCTTTATAGACTTTTCATCATCCCCCTGTGTCTCTGAGACTTTCCCACCACTTCTGAGCCCTTGGATCACTGAAAATAATCAGAACCGTCCACATGTGATTTTGGCGCCAATTATTTCTTTGAGCAGGTTTGAACCATTAATGGGTTTTGTTTGAGATAATTAAGATTATTTGGTTGTTAGTGGAAGAAAAAGCAGGAGGGGAAAAAAAGGAGGAAACATGACTGGTTTGAGATATCAGGCTTGGAGAGGGTGCTACAGTGACCTGGTATTTGGGCGTTTTTTGCCTGGTTTTTGACTTGCGTTGACCGTGGTTTAATAACGGGGGAGGTCAAAAGGGTTGGCTGGGGTTCTTTTTGCAATTTGACCTGGGGCTCAAAGGCAAAAGGGTCAAAGGCCAAGAAGTTGGGCTTGGATTGGGCTATGATATATATATTGTGTCCGTTTGGTATAAGTAGTAAACAAGGACCAAAAATGCAATTTCACCAACCTTCAAGGACTGAAAGTGATATCTTTCCAATGCTCTCACAAGGACCAAACTTGACAACTTTGATAATACAAGAACCCTTTTTGCATAAAATCCATTTTTTAAAGGTCCAAGGACTAATTTTGCAAATTTCCAAAGTTTAGGGACCTTTCTTGCCAATTGACCAAAGAATCATTCAAGGATCATTTTAAACAACTTAGAATACTTCAGGGACCTTGAATGATAAATTTCCACATTTTTGAATTTCCAGGGACTAGATTTGATAACTTTTAAAACTTGAGGGACTAAAACTGCCAATTTTGCAAACTTGATACATTTTTCATCTGATTTTGATATTTTTGCATTTAAAACACATAAAACACTAATTTGTGATATTTTGATCATTTTGATGTGTTTCTGAGTGTTTTCAGATGATTCTGCAGTTTAGATTATACAAAAATGATGAGTATTTAGACACTCATCAACGGCAGTTGCTTGAGAATGAATCTCAACTGCTGGAATATCCACTGATGAACTTGATGAATCTTTATAAAATTGTAGGATACCAAGTGCATCCTCATCATCACTGTCATCAGGAATAAAACGAAATTGAGAGCTAGATTTGGCTGCTTTTTCTTTTGCAATTAATTCCCTAATAGATTTTTCAAAAGCAATTTGGGAATTTATTTTAGCAGCCTGCTATTCAGCTAGCAATTCTTCCATGGATTTCTCATGTGAATTTTGAATGACGGGACATTGTGGGAGTGGAGATTTGTCAAAACCGGAAGGTTGACATTGATAATCATCATGAGGACCCTCACAATATACACAAGAAAAACTGGGAACATTATGAAATGCTGTTTTACTCAACTCCTCAGTTCTTTTCACCGACTCTAGAAGCTCTAGATAAGTGTCTTGTTGGGTTTGCTGAGGTTAGTTTGGCTACTGGAGGTTGGTGCGTGATATGGATAGTCGTAATTGTTACAAGGAAATGGATTCCCTGTTTGACAATAAGAGCTGAAATGGGGACCTCCAGTTCACAACAAAATGATTATTGTGGCTGGTCATGTGAATAATATGGAATTTGGTCATTTCCAAAGTCCTGAGTGTTACCAGAAAACTGTTCGTAAACAAACGTGTTTCCGGATTGACACTCAAATCCTTGGTGAGGACCTCCACAAAATTCACAGCATGTATGTTGATTATATGAAGATAAGTCGGTCTGTGGTGGGTAATTGGAAAAGTTTGAGGGGTCGTTAAATGAGTTCGGATTAGGATCATAATCAAATGAATTCCTCGAACCACAAAACAAACAACTCCCGTTCCGAATATCATTACCACACTACACATGTACACCAGCGACAGGGTGAACCAAAAAGGCTCACCCACAACCGATACAAGGAATAACGATTCCATTTAGAGTTATGAGAAGGAATTGGTTCATTCAAAGAATCAACAAAACCAACATGCTGATCTGAATGATTATTAAGTCTCGAAGAACATTTTGAAAAATCCGGAGGTGGGACAAGTGGTGTGCTCGGAGAGCTAGCAATTTCCATCACTTCGTTATGGTCTCGAGTTGATTCTTGAGAAAAGCGTGAAGATTATGACAAGTCATTCTTGCTATCACTTAGGTCCTAAATACATGTTTGCCGCTTTTAACCGTGAATCAAGTGAAAGTGTAGGATCAATTTTAGACGGCTTAGGACAATCGAGGGTTAGATCTTTGGATAACCGTGAGTTGGACGTATTTAGCACCTCCATTATCGAGAGGAAAGTACCGGTCCTTTGTTACCCCGTTTCTCGTTCCATTTCCCTCGCAATTTCTGGATCATTACGAACAACACGAATTCTTGACTTTTGTGATAAAGTATGAAGTTTTTCAACTTCGTTCCAGAATTCGTCGTAGTCGAGAGATTCCATAAGAATAGAAGAAGTTAGAATCAAATGGATAGAGGGTAAAGGAATAAAGAATCAAAAAGGGTAAGAGGGTAAAGATGAATATTTTTAGATTTTTTGGATAAACATTTTGTAAAAACAAAGAATGAAAATATTTTTGGTGTTGTTAACACTTTAGGAAAAGTGTTAATGAACTTTTTGATTTATATAACTTTACAAAAAAACTGTTTACAAAAAGGTGGTATATGTGCAAGTACGGGTCTGAAAAATGCTTAAAACACGCTTACAACCCCTCCCGGCAGCGGCCAAAATTTGATTGGTCCCGAACGGTCAAGCTTAATCACACAAGCGGCCACTTGTGAATGGCTACGTGTAATAAACTTAAAACGCTCAGAACCAATGCAATAAATCAGGAGGTATAGGGGATTCCTGTGTCGTTAAGTCCCACGGAGGATGAATTGGTGTTAAACAACTTCAGATGTCGAATAATCACTAAGGATAGTGATTAGTAAGGATTTTGATGAATAATTATACCTAAATAAAAGTTTTATAAATTACAGGGGCTTAAATGCAAATTAAAGGAAATTAAAAAGTTAAAATATATTAAATAAACGCTATCACTATTTTTTACAATGATGTTTTTATGATTTTATAAAATAAAATGACTTAAATAAACTATTTTAACTAAAACGTAAACTTAAATTATCTAAAAACTTGATTTAAAATGAAAACGTAAGTTATTTATAAAAATTACGCGAGTGCACAAGCAAAAACGTAAAATTTATGAAATAAAAGTCCTACAAGTGTAAAAACAATTTTATTACGTACTATATGACAAAAGAAAATTTTAGAAAAAAGATTTATATTTTTTAGACTTTTATATTTTTTATTATGAATTAAATAAGATTTTACACTAATTAAATATTTAAAAATACTAAAACTATTTAGAAAAATCTGAAACTTTTTTATAAAATACTTAATACTAATACAAACTAAAGAAAAATACAAAACATGAAAAAGCTAGTTTTAATAAGCTAGAAATAAGCTAATATGTTCGTATAAGCTAAATGAACAAGGAAGACTTATGTATTAAATTGTGCGTGATATAACCAATCAAAGACCCAAGGGCAACTGGCTATACAGGTACACACTATCACTCTCAAAGGTGGGAGGTCTCAGGTTCGAGCCTCCTCCCACCTTTTGCCAAAACATTTTATTTTTGGATTTTTACTTTTGAAACTTATTAAGCACAAGAAAATAAGCAATTTTTACAACTACCACTTTTTATGAAAAGCGATAAGCTGAAATAGCTTATTTATCTCAACAGTGAATAAGAAAATGGAAAATAAGCACAAGTGTTAGCTAAATGGTTATTAAGCTAATGAATAAGCAAAAGCTAAACTGAAAATAAGCTAGTCAAAGGATAATAAGCTATTATTACAATGATAAGCAAAAGAACTTAGAATTAAGCACCAAATAAGCTAAAATAAGCACTAATATAATGATTAACAGGACTTAATGAATCACTAGGCACATTCTAACTTATTTTTAAGCACTTAAATAAGCTAGAAACTTAAAACAAACACTTGGATTAGCAAGATGACCAGATAAGCTATCCAAAAAGCTAAAGCTTTAACAGTGGGGTCCACTAAAGAGCTTTTGGTGAGCTTATTAAAATCTGAAAACACTGAATGCTCAATGGACTAGATGAAATGGACAAATATAAAAAGCTATTGCAGGCTTATCAAATAAGCTACAAATGGAAAAATAAAACTTGGAGCCTTGAGTCAGCTAGATGAGCTTCTCAAAAAGCTAAAACACATAAGCTAGAGGCCATTAATAAGCTCTCTAAGAGCTTGTGAAATGGGGTACCACAACTGTGCCAGTGGTGCACTCTTTGAAAAAGGGTCTTAAAAGAAAGCTAAGAATAAGCAGTTAATAAGCTAGTTAAAAGTAAACTTATATTTTTCTAATTTAGTTAAGCAACTAAATATTACTATCCCAAAAGCATGAAGGCTAATTCTAAATATTGAGCACACACTGAAATTCTAAATTTAATTCAAAAACTGCTATTAGGAAAAATTTGACTTTTTATATTATGAACTAGTTTGACTTTTATGAGATTTGAATCCAATTTGTTGACTGAGAATGTTGTAATAAGCTATACTAAAGCTAAAAGAAGCTACTCTAATGAATTCTAAACACAAATCAAGCTAATGATCATCTAATTCCTATCAGATAAGCAAATTAAGACAGATTTGATTAGATTTTGACTTTCAATGGAATAGAATGCAAATAGTTGATTGATTTGAGTCTATTATACCTAAGAGAGACTTATCAACTGAGCTTATCCCTAAAACTAACCTTAAACACAGATTTAACAATAAATCCAAACACCCTTATATAAGGCAGTTTATGAAGCTTTTAACTTTAAAACAAGTGTTTAAACTAAGAAAGCTATTTAATAACTTATATTAACTATATTTAAACAGTATTAAGCTAAATTTAACAAGATTATAGTATTTATATTAAGAAATGTAAATTTCAAGGGATTGGCTTACAAATTGAGATTATTCACAAAACAGAGAACTGATAACTGATAACACCCCTAATAGCTTACCACTAAGCCTCTAAACCATTTTCATCCAATAACCAACATGCTTCAGCTTTTGATCTTCATTTCCACAGATTTTTTATTTTTTTACTAATTTATTGGAATTTTTGGGAATTTTTCTTTTTAAAACTTAAACTGAGTTTAAAATGTTTTTAATAGCTTAAACAAACTACTAGGAGCTTATATAAGCTTATTGAATCCAGAACAACAACTACAAACAACATAAGCAAATTTTGAGATTTTGGTTCAAAATTTGCATAAACTTGAAATGGACTTTAACACTGATATTGAAACTGAAAATAGATTGTTATTACCTTTGAAATTAAATTACAAAACACTTGATAGCTTAAACATAAACTGGAAAATTTAAATTTATTAAAACAACATAAAGAAAATTAAAATTACACTAGTCTACTCTACTACTCTCTTTCTCTCAGCTTCTTTCTTTATTTATATTGATCTATGTCGACCTCTGAATCTTTCCCACCTCTTCTCATCCCTTGGATCATTAGAAATCATCAAAACCATACATGTGGAGTTTTTGGCGGGAAAAGTCTTTGAGTTGGTTTCTGCAATTAATGCAGTTTGGTGTATGTGGAGGTGGAGGGGGGTTGGTATACAGCTGGGGAACAGGTGTAAAGGTGGAGGTGAGGTGGAGAAACCATGGTGGTTTCTGGTTTTGGAATAGCAGGTGAGGGTGAGAGGGATAAACAGTGAGCGCGGTTTAATTTTTAAACACTGGGTTTGGTTTGGGCTTGGGGAGATTGGGCCACAGGTATGTGTGTTGGGTTTAATTTGGGTCCGGTTTGGTTTTAAGTTAATAACAAGGACTAAAGTTGTAATTCCACCAATCTTAAGGACTGAACCTGCAAATATTCCAAAGCTAATACAAGGGTTAAACTTGCCAAGTTTCATTAGTACAAGGACCAATATTGCATAAAGTTCCATTTATATAAGTCCAGGGACCAAAACTGTCAATTTTGAAACTTTAAGGGCCTAACTTGTAATTTCTCCAAAGTTCACCATAAGGACCAATTTTGTCATTTATGAATAGTACAAGGTTTATTTTTGATAAATTTCCATTTTTAAATTCACCAAGGACTATTTATGACATTTTTCAAAGTTTAGGGACTAAAGTTGTCATTTTGTAAATTTTAAACTTTAAAGGGTTTATTTTGACAACTTTTGAATCACATGGACCTTAAATGACATTTTACAAGTTTTTGAATTACCAGGGACTAATTTTGACAACTTTTGTAACTTGGGGGACTAAAACTGCCAATTATGCAAACTTGATACGTTTTTCACCAGATTTTGATGTTTTTGCATTTAAAACACATAAAACACTTGTTTGTGATATTTTTATCATTTTGATGAATTTATGAGTGTTTACAGATGTTTTTGGCATTCTAACAGTACAAAAATGATGAGTATTTAGACACTCATCAATCCCCCACACTAAGATATTGCTAGTCCCTAGCAATGTTTTATGAAAAGTTAATGGATTTTATCTCTTTACCAAAAGCCATTACTTCGGGAGTAGCCAATTGTTTTAGTTCAAGTAAGAACTTTGGTACAATGATAACCAAATGATTTTGAGCAAATCACCAGTATACGGTTTGATTTGTCTTTACCGAAGCCGTTTGCTTCGGACTAGCCATAACTCTTAGATAAATTATCAATATTATCTTTGGTGAGTCGATTACCAATTATGGTTTTCCACTGCCTTTACCACAAGCCATAAACTTGCGGGCTAGCCAACTTTTCACTAATTAAAGATATGGTGAACTGAACACCATACAATTTTGGGCAAATTGCAAGCCATAAACGGATTTGATAAATCTTTACCAAGAGCCGTTTTCTCCTGGATTAGCCAATCCTTATGTGGGTTAGACATGGTTGGTGATTACCATTTGTTGTGTTTAGTACATAGTACTTCCACTAAAAAATTTTTTAAATTTGGCCATTTTGGGGAAAAGGGACTAAAGGGTACATTTATGATCAAATTCGCAGAATTTCCCCTCACACTAGAAATGAATATTGTCCTCAATATTCAAAGTGTGGAAACACAACAATTATTTTTTTTTATTATTTTTTTTTTTTTTATATATACAACATGTGGGGCATCTCCCCCACACTAGGGTGGTACTCATGGGTGAAAACCCATGTGGTGCTTGCTAATGTTTTTGATTCCCGAGTCACTAGCTTGACTCGACCCCGCATTAATTGGTTCATGGGGAAGCAAGGTGGAAGAAACAATCTCCATCGGACTTTCATTCAAAATGTTTGTATAAACATTGAAGTATGTGAAAGTTCCACACCGATGAGATATACATAGAACCGGCTCACAAATGATAAATGAAAATGTCGGGGTCAAAAATAATGTCTTCATTCCCGAAGGAGTGAAGAACAGAGGAGAAACCAGGATAGGTGAAGAAAAGAAAGAAAATCATGATAAAAATCATGACTAACTCTTCATCCTCAATAGGAGAATTCATAGTTTCATGAATCTCCTCAGGTAAGTTCACTTGATCAAGACATATTATGGGTGTGTCTAGATCAAAGTAGAAATATCATACTCCGAGGAGATATGATATGAGAGAGTTCACAGGAGGACTCCTCAAAGGCGAATGATTCATATTCGGGATTGATTTGAGTGAGTTCACTGGGGAACTCCTCAAAAGTGAATGATTCATAATCGGGGAGAGAATTAAGAAAATGAGAAGTGGTAATACCACTAATATTCTCTCCCATATGATCAAAATGGAACGTTTGCAATTCCGGAATAGAATCATCGAACAAAAGT
This sequence comes from Chrysanthemum makinoi, assembly GCA_910596185.1. Classification (NCBI taxonomy): domain Eukaryota; kingdom Viridiplantae; phylum Streptophyta; class Magnoliopsida; order Asterales; family Asteraceae; genus Chrysanthemum; species Chrysanthemum makinoi. The sequence continues at coordinate 184,976,948 of OU343222.1, read as the reverse complement.
TCACTATCCTCAAAGGGGATAGGATATGAAGTAGGCTTTTCATTAAAAGCCTCGAACATTTTTACTTATATGCGAACCGAACCTATACCTGAACTGCATTTTCTAAGACGTTTAAATACTTTTATATTTTTGGAAAAGTCAACATATTTCCCTCCTCCATTAACCATAAAATCATCCCTTAATTTATAAACTAAACAATATCAAATTACACAATATTTATACTAAATTAACTAACTTGTAAATATCTAAAACTACTTGGCTATTTTTATTTATTTACCTAAACATGAAAACTTCCAAACTAAGCTAAGCTATTTAGATATTCTCTAATACTTCCTAGCTAAGATTAACTAGATATTTAACATTTCCGGTTTTAGACTTAACGTACATTTAACACCAAACAACACTGAACTAGGCCCAGTATACACATTATATGTCTTTAGGTTTAAAATAATCATATTAGAAACGTCACATTTCAATTTTTCCATTTTTACGTAAACTTCGTACGTTTACGTTTTACGCGTATTTAACCTACGTTTTAGGTTTTAACAACATGTACGCGCTCCGTTAAACTTATCACTCATGTAATATATGTGTATAGAGTATATTGATAAGTTTTAACATTTCTTACAAGTTTTATATTTTAACAATACCCAGATTTAAGTTTCGTGATTTAAATACTTAACGATAGTAATTACCGAGACCAAACTACAATCCGTAAAACAAGATAACATCTAAATACACTAACCTCCTCTTCCAAGCCCTGTGTGACATTTTTATATAAGTCACCAAGCCTTGGTGGCTTGTTAATAAGCCTTGATCATTTAGATGTTGTAGAAAACTAGAATGGGGGTTGAATAGTTTTACCAAATAAAACTTCGTTTTAAAGTATTTAAATCGACTAATGCCAATCTAATTTGAGTGTGTGTTAGATATTGATAGTTATACAAATATATAAACTATGCTATAAGATAGAGAAAGAGATACACAACCACAACACAAGTATTTATAGTGGTTCGGCTACAAGGACACCTTCCTTGCCCTACTCCACTCCCCGAGTACCCAACTCAAGAGTTTGCAAGCACTACACACCACAAGCTCCTTTAACTGGCGAAGAAGCCTTCGCAACGTCGCTTACACTTTATTTGGTACAAAGCTAAATATCGGGTTCTTCACACAAGGTAAAACCAAACCTAAGTCGCCTACACTTTATCCAGTACAAGGCTAGATACCGGGTTCCATTACAATGGAGGAACCAACACCCTACACACCAAGTATCACAACACACTTCAACAAACCATATCAAATACACCTATTAGTACAAGACACCAACACCTTCAACTAGACATCACACTAATGGAGGAAGAGAAGAAACATCAAGAGGATTCACTTTAGTGGTCTTGACGGAGACATAGCTTAGTAACTCATGACCTTGAGCTTGCAAGTCTTCAAGAGGTTGTGTGATGAGTGTGTAAATACTCATCATTTTTGGGTCTATCTGAACTGCAAAACGTTTAAAAATGCTCAGAAATGCATCAAAATACTGAAAATATTCCAAAATTGCATTTTATATGTTTCAGATGCAAAATGTTTAAAATCGGATGAAAAATGAGCAAAGTTTGCATAATTGGCAGTTTCAGTCCCCCAAGTTTCTAAAATTGTCAAAAATAGTCCCTGAGTCCTAATTTCAAAAGAAAAATCACCAAAGGTCCTTTTAAAATCATAACTTGTCATAATTAGTCCTTTGGTGAAAAATATCAAAAGTTTTGAGAAATTACAAGTTTGGTCCTCCAAGTTTAAAATTTGGCAAAATTAGTCCTTGGAAAATTGGAAAATGTCAAGTTTGGTCCTTGCATTATTGAAACTTGTCACTTTTAGTCCTTGGAACAACTTTGTGAAAATGGCAGAACCAGTCCCTCAATTTTCAGAATTGGCAACTTAGGTCCTTTTGTTATTAAAGCCCTTCAAACCCCTTTTGACCTTGTCAATTCCAATTAGACCCCCTTTCAAATGCAATTTGGACCCCCCTATTATTTAATCACCAGTCAAACCTCCATTTGACTCCTCTTTTCCCTCCCAGTCACGGGCATCCCCTTCATCATCACAAAACCTGCTAACACTCAACCCATTGCCCCTCCTCCATCATCATCCCTACTATCCACCTCACCCCAAGCCAAGGTGCATTTAATGCACCTTCTACCAAACACTCAACCATCCCAGCTGTTAAATACAGTTTTGGCGCCAAAACCAAATAAACGACCAAGATTGTTTCCAGACATCCAAGGGTCATGCTTAAAGATGAGAAATGCTCAGAGTAGTGAGAGAAACAGATTGGAGTATAAAAAGAAGGAAGAGGAAGGCAAATAAAGGAGGTAGTTAGTTTTTAAAATTTTCCTTATGTCGTTTTTTTAAATTAATGTCTTAGTTTAGTTAAAAATGTTGTAATTTCAGTTTCCATGTATCACATTCAAGTTAAAAAATCATTGTATTGTGCTTTTGAGTATCAATCCAAGTTTTCATATAAGTTTCAAGTTTGTGGTTCACTGTTGCAATTTTTCAGTTTCAGATTATATTGTCCAAGTTGTTAGTAGTTTATTTTAAGCTTAAATAAGTTTGTTTAAGCTCTTTATATGCTTTTGATAAGGTCACAATTCATTTTCAAGTAAATGTGGTACATGGTCAACAAAAGTCAACTATGAGCTCAAATTGCAATGGAATTGGATATGGTTGTTGCAGATCCTTGATTTGGGTTGGAAATGGTTTAGTATAGTGATATTGGGTTTGGTTTTAACCTGCAAGCAGTTGGACACATTGGTGAGTGAGTATTTCCTTTTTCAATTTTTCAAGCCATTTTGCATTTCATGCTTGTCTGTGTATCTGTGATCATTGAAGGTTTAAACAGGTTCAATTAGTTGTATTTTAGTTACTTAGAATCATTTTGAGTATCTGCTATAGCTAGATCAGTAGTTAGCCTTGTTAAATTTTCAAAACAGTTATATAAAGGTTGTTTGGATTAGTTGATTAATCTGTGGCTTAGGATTGTTCATGGGTTAGGACCTGTTGGTTCATGCTTGTTATGTCCTATTGAACTCATATCTGTCTTTAACTTGTGCCTGCAAAGCTCATAAGTCAACATATCCATTTATCTGTCTCAACAGCTCAACTGTTGAGCTTTTACAAAACCAAAAGCTTATTTTGTGTTCATATTTCATAAATACATCTTGCAGTAGTCTCATTTCACTTTATTATATCATTCTAAGTCCTTAAAATCAGTTGCAAAGTTAAAGTTAGTCAACTTTTAATAATCACTTCAAAAGTCAAATTGCAAAAAACTCAGTTTTGGCCAAACTAGTGTGATTTTTCTTGGACTCATTTCTGAGTCAATTTCAATGAAACTTGTGGCTTTAAAAAGTCCTACTGGTCTATTTTATTATTTCTATTTTATTACATTTTTGTGAATTTTATAGAAGCTTCATATGAGCTTGTCAAAATGGGACAAATGCCCTGTGCATAGACTCAGTTGATACTGAGTCTGCACAGGGGTTTTACAGGGCTTGCACAAGTCTCATTTGAGCTTACCTAGGTCTGTATTTTGGTTTACAAAGTCTCACCCAGGTCTACTTTAGGTTCTTACAATTGTTTTCTAGTTTCAAGCTTATGTGAGTGCTTATTGATAGGCTGCAAGTTGGTCCCCAAAACTGTTTTTGTGCTTAAATTCGAATAAGCCAAGTCTTAGCAACTTGCAATTCAGAGGTTAAGAGTAGTTGTTATTAGTTGTATTTAGGTTCTTTCAGCATATTTTAGCTTTTGTATCAGTTTGGTGGTGATTTGGTCCCTTTTGCTTATTTCAAATGCTTATTTATAAGCACTTGAGTCTGCAGCCTCTTATTTCTCCACACAACACCCTGTTTTTATATTTTTCTTAGATTCCTAATATAATTTTAGAGTTTCCTTGAAATTTTCAGATTTTTCCAAGTCAGTTTACTATTTTTCTTGATTTTAATTAGTTTTTAAGCATTTTTAATTAGCATTTAATACAATTAATTAAGAAAAGGTTCAAAAAAATAATTTTTCATTTTTATTCAGTTAAGATAAATATAAAAAGACAAAAAAATATTTTTTCTAGATTTTTCTTAGTTAAATTTGTATTTTTAGATAATTTAATTAGTTTTAAATAGTTTTTAATTCCTAGAAAATAGAAAAATAATCAGAAAATTACAAAAATAGTTTTGAAAATTCTCTTTTGATATTTTAGATTTTTCTAAGTCTTAATTTTATTTTTCTAGCTTTATTTCCTATTTTCTTGCATTTTAGGTTATTATTAAATAGTTAAAAATAGTTTTTAATTAATAATAATTAATTAAATAGTTGTAAAAATAAATTTCTTTTTCTAAAAAATTTCTTTTATCATTAGGATTGTAAAAATGTCTTTTTTATATTTTTAGGATTAATATTGTGTAAGTTTCACATTTTCTCTTGTACGTTACGTAGTTTTAAATTAAGTTTTATAAAAACACAAAATCAAAAACATCATTTTGCAAATAGTGATAGCGTTTATTTAATATTTTTTATCTTTTTAATTTCCTTTAATTTGCATTTAAGCCTCTGTAATTTGTTGGCTTTTTCTATAGTTATAATCAATCAAAAACCCTTTTCCCGTTCAAATCTCTCGATCACTATACGTTAGGTGATCCATTGCATAGCTCGCTGGGACATAACGACCCGGGGAAACACTATACTCCCCAGATCTTCATTGAGTTCGTGTCTGAACTGTTTTAAGTTTGTTACGGTCGGCCATTCACAAGTGGCCGGCTTGAGTGATAAAACTTGACGGTTTGGCACGCATCATTGTGATCTCGCCTTTAAGAGGAACCTAGAGAATCACAAAGAGAAAAGCTACATAAAAGATCATTAGATCTGAGGTTAGAGAGTTTAGAACATAGAGAGAAGATATGTCTAAAAAAGTTAAGCAACAAAGAAAAAATGGCTCACTATTTATAGGCAATTATGCCTACTGTTCACCTGGATCCACCGGATCCCTTCCCAAAGGGATCCAGCTAGTATAAACCCAGGGATCTGGCTGTCTGATGAAAAAAGTCTGGGTCTTGGGTTACGAACCGGGTTATGGGTTATGGGTAATGCACCATGGGTCATGGAATTTGGGTCAAGCGTACCCAACTAGATACAATGTATGTAGACAATTGGTCATAGGTCATGGGTCATGGGTCATGTGTTTAACCCAACATGATGTCATGCATGATGTAAATGCACATGGATCATGGGCATAGGTTATGGATCATGGTTTACCCAACATATATATATTACAAGATACATTTTGAACTAGTATGTATTTTTATAAAATTTAAGTAACCAAAGTCACTTGTAAGTTTTTTATAAAAATGGTTTTGGTTTTATATCAACTATTTAACTAAACATGTTTAATGGTTTATATGTTTAGTAAAATATGTTAGTAAACTATTTGCTGAAAGCTTTACGTATTTTATTTATTTTGTTAAAATGATTTTACGATTGTTATCGACAAAACATAAGAAGATCGTAAAATACACATAAACATTTTTACGGTTTATTTGTATTAACAATCTCCTCCTTTTTGTTGATAAAAAAACATAAAATTATTTGAAGTCAAAAATAAATTCGTAAAATTTTGAATTTGAGTTTTTACTCTTTTCTCCCCTTTTTTGTCATAACAAAAAGATTGTCGAAAAGAAACTAACATGAAAAGGTAGAAGAGAAAGAAATTTAGAAAAATTTTAGAAAGAGGTAGAAGAGAAAGAAGTTTAGAAAATTTTTAGAAGAGAAGGAATGTTGAAATTTTTTTAAAGAAGTCTAGAGATATGAGAAATGTAAGATAGTGCATATTAGCTCCCCCTTGACGCGTGCTCCCCCTTGGTGAGGGCGTCAAGTAATTAGGAAGGCTAAGGCGAGAGTATTGTAAAATTTTGCAATGTTTTTGCTTTGACGAAAGCTCTTCCTTATTCAGGGCATCAAGTACTCCAAGTGAAGTTTGAAAATCTATAAAACAAAGGTTAAAAAAACATGTATATTGTGTATTATTTCTTGCAAATAAACTGAATTACTGCTCTTTTTGTCTTCTGAGTGCTCGGATCCACTGGATCCCTTTCAATAGGGATCTGCCGGGTATAAACTGAGGGATCCGGGTACCTGCACCTTGTTAGCAGCAGTATATGGTATGAAAGTCCAAGAGAACAATTTATAATCACACCAACATGTTCACATAACCAAGAGGCACATAATTAAGTAGATTCACTTAGTGAAACAAGAGAAATGATACACTCATGGGTCAATTCTCTAAAACTAGGAAATTGATCTTAACAAGAGAAAGAAAAGGAAAAGGAATCCTAATAGCATAGTCTAGTCCTAATTCTAGAGGAGGAAGACCACTTGTACTTTCACTACAAGGTTTCTATGGTTGGGTAGGTTTGTTGAGGTCATCTAGACGTTCAAGGAGATGATATAACATGAAACGTACTTCATCACATAGTTCATGAACTAAGGTTTGGGCATGTTGACAATGATAGCAATCCTTATCTTGACTTGAAGGTTGAGGTGATGAAGGTATGTGTGGACATAAGAGGGAAGGTTGTGGAGGTATGTTTGATGTAGAAGGTTGTGGATGCACATTTGAGGAAGGTGGAGGCATATGTGTAGGTGGATGAGGCAAAGATGTGTCAACATCCATATGGTCCGGTTGTGGTGGTTGAAATCTTCTTATAACCCAAAATGGGAATTTGAGGGTGGAGGAGATATGTGTGCTAATAGTTGTGGGATGTTGATGTCACTACCTATGTTACGTGGAGAAGGTTGTTGAGTAGTTATTTTATCAATAGATGAGAATGTAGGCAATGGTGGTGGATTAGAAGGTCTAGGAGGTAAGTTTTCCAAGGTGTTTAAGAATGAATGTGGAGAGGTAGGAGGTGTGGTAAATAAGAGAAGTTGAGGTTGAAGAGGTGAGGTTTGCATTGGTTGAGTTGAAATAAGAGTGTTTGGTTTACTAGATGATGGTGTTTGTTTAAGAGAAGCAAGTTGTGGTGATGTTGTTTTGGTGGAATCAAGTTGTGGTGGTTCAATAGATGGAGGTGTTTGGATATAGTTGAAAAGAGGTGTCCTAGTTGATGGTGTTTTGCGGGTGAGGATTCGGTTAAGGATATTTTATACAAAATACGTGTGGTTTTTTTTGGAGGGCTTTTAGTGGATGATTTTAGTCATGTTGAGAAGTGAGGTTAAAGATGAGGTTTTATTACTGAGAAGAAGGTGTTTGAGGTGTGAATTAGAAGTACAAACATAAGTGGTTTAAACAGGGAGAATCAAATAAGGAAATTTAAGCCTAAGCCACTAAAATCCTTTAAATTACAATCATTTGCATGCACTAAGGTCAAGTACTGAAGTACACTCTTCTAGGAGAGTTATTAAATGTAGTGTGGAGTGTTAGAGTGAAAAAGAGAGGTTTTTGAATGATGATTAGTAGAAAAATTTGTCTCTGTATGCCTGGATCCACTGGATCCTTTTCAAAAGGGATCCGGCTAGCTCTAGCCAAGGGATCCGGCTGATAGAACAGGAAACAAAGGAGAAAGGTTAAGTATTTAAGAGTTATAACTTGTGTAGGTTGGTTTTAAGATCAAAATGAGGTTTCTTAAGTGTAAGATATTCAAAGTGCTCAATCTAATGATGGAAAGATACTCAATGATGAGTTTTATGGAGATATGGGACTCAAGAAGGATCAATAGATGACCAAGAGAGAAACTAATTAGTTTAGAGGGTGGCTAATGAAGATAGAGATCAGAGAGTAGTCAAGAGAAAAATTAGAAAATTCCTTAAAAATTATGAAAAATGAAAAACTTGATTTTAGAGCATTTTGGGAGAAAATGAGTAAAATACATTTGTAAAAGTGAAGAAAATATGAGAATAAGTGGATTAAGATGAGAGGAAGAAGATGCAAGCATTGGAGCATAAAAATGGTGAGTATTAGAGAAATGAAAAATTAAAAACATCTTTAACATGATCCTAATTTATCTATGAGAGAGTGTGGGATCTACCGAGGCTAAGGATAGCTCAAGTGACACTAATAGAGCATAAGCAACTAATCTAATAAGGTCAGAAAGGTGAGAAAGGTGCATATAGGTACCAACTACAGCTCAGACTGCTCGGATCCACCATATCCTTTACAAAAGGGATCTAGCTAGTTATTTTGAAGGGATCCGGCCTTTGAGATAGTTTTGTTCATAATAGACTCATAAAAAACTTGTACACTTATCAAATTACAAAACTTATGTTTCCTAGAGCAATCATACATGAATACAAGTCTCATATAGCAAATAGAACATGTATAAGACACAAACACGATAACATCCAATACATGATAAAGTCTCTCAGTCTTTAAGCATTCAAGATTCTAGATAATAGAGTGAATATTCAAAGTACCCTAAGTTTATTATTACATAATACAAGCATAGCAAATAAAATGATCAAGTCACCAAATTTCATAGGAACTCTCTTCACTTTAAGATGTTTTGACTTGATTTACTTCATTCATCGTCGTCGCTTGTTGAATCATCAGAAGGTGCATAGCTGATAGATGATTCGGGAATGAGGAAAGATGTTAAATGGGGACTCATTTAAGGGTCTATTACTTTATTGACAAGAGAATAATGAGGACCTTGAAGATATGGGTGAAAGTACATGAAGTGACGGTAGAGGTGAGTTAGGAACATCCCATAAGGTATTAGTTTGTTTCTCCTATTGTTGAGATGTATGATTCGCTTAGCGAAGAAGTAAGTAAGATTGTATGGTCATCGATTCAAAATGCAATAAAGCATGTAAGCACAACAAGCAGGTAGATACTCACGATCTTTTACTAGACTTAGGACATTTTCTCATAGGATAAGTGCCATGGGTTGTAGAACATATCAAAGTTCAAGCATGAGAATTCTGTTGGGGTGTCGAGGTGAATCGTAGAGAAGACTATTTAATTCTCTCGGAGAAGTAATGTAAGATAAATATGGACCATTTTCCTCTTGTTTCAGAGAATCAAGATCAAGTTTTTCCGTATAGGCATATTGCCCAAGGTTTGGAAGTCCAAGGATTTAAGTGAATTGTTCGAGAGGTAAGAGAAACTTGTAGTTTTGGATGCAAAACAAAAGGGAAAGGGATCGATCCTCGTTCGTACGAGATCAATCTCACGAAAGAATTCTAACACGAAGCATGGGAAAATTTGTTCATCGATAGTGAGTAGAGATTCAAAACCTATGGTTCGATAGGCTCTGCTGACTTCTTCAAAAAAGATTAAAGTAGGATCCACAATTCGAACTTTGTGAAAATAACATGATTCAAGATATTTGAAACCAGGTACAAAGTCTATGGGTGTGTAGGGTTCAGTTGAAATGTGTGGAATGTAGAGGTTGGTTAGATGGTGGTCAAAGTCATATGTATGTGGCATCTTGAGAACTATACAAGCAGATTTAAACATTAGGATCAAGTTTATACCAAATGTAGGTTTTTAGAAAAATAGAGTTTTTGTATCAAAATCGAAAAATAGACTTTAGTATACAACCTCTAATTTTACCAATTACGTTATTTTTTGTATTAACAATGCCAAACACCCTTTTACACTTTATTCATCAATTAAACATTTATTCATATGAGGTTTTTGTGAAAAACTAGTTTGGGTGTTTTTAGGAAGGTGCAATCCTTAAGGAAAATTACCGATTGATACCTAATGTATATAACCAGGTTAATGAAATGATTCAATTAACATAAACCAATTTGACTCAATTTTTGATAAACATAAACCCTAGAATTAAATGAGAAGAAATTATAAGGATGAGTGTAATTACTTACAAAGATGTTTAGGACACTGAGATTGAGGAAGATGAAACCCTAGGATTAGAGAATACACTATTTTGGTCGATTTTGAATGAGTATAGGGAAAAGGAGGTTGTTTGTGGTATTTTAAATCCCTGAAATGAGGTCTGATGTGCCGGTTCTGCCGAATCCTTTTTATAAGGGATCCGGCCCGTTGTGACGAAGGGATCCGAGAAGACAGAACAATTTTGAGTGTTTATTTTTTGTCACCTATTCTTTTACTTGTTTTAAGTTAGATTGTGACTAATGATTTTGAGGCAGAAATTGTGAGAGAAGTTTAGGGCGAGAGTTTTAGATAAGGAATGGACAAAAGATAGATCAAGACGAGAAAGTAATTATGTTCCATTTGCTTTAATAAGTGGCAACATCGAAGTTAAGGAGAAAGAAGAGATACACGAGAAGAGATAAGTTTGTCTTGAAGTAAGTGATGATGGAGAAAGAAAGACGTAGTAAGTTAACTTAGTGTTTTCTCTATTTCTTCTTTTGACGATGAGTGACGATGAGAGATTGTAGAGCAAATAAATTTTGAGTGATGAAATTTAAGAAAGATGAGGTGGAATACTATTCCTGATGATATGACGAGTGTGGGAATAGAAGTAGTAGATTAAGAAGAGAATAGATGATTATCACGAGTGTGATTGGAGTGATGCGTCAAGACTTGGAAAACCTTTCATTGTGTTGACTAAACCTTTTCATTGTAAATGAATTTTTGTTTAGAGGGATTGACGGAATACTATTCCTTATGACTTGAATCGTATGGGAATTAGTAAAGAGAGACTTTTGAAAGTTGTGATTTTGATGTAACACATAATTCACTTAGATATAGAATAAGGCATGCTAACACTATGACCAAAAGTTCATGTAGATGTTTGATCATAATGAAGAAGCATATAGACAAGCATTTTAACCATATGCACTTACCATATTTTATAACATTAATTATAGGTAAGGAAACATACATTTTCCACATTAACTCATATGGTTTTTGAAACCATAGATGCAATGTACTTTCATGAAGTAGACTTTTAAAGAAATTTGTTAAAATTATAGCAAATAGAAACTATCGTTATCCAACACTTAGAAGTTTTGATTCAATTTGTAAAAATGAGTTTGATGTCAGTTTTCACAAAGATTTTCCTTCTTTGTAGTTTTCAAACACACACGGATCATTTCAAGTTTTTAAAGTACAATATACTTTAAGAAACTTGGTAACGAAGCTTTGATGCCAATTGTAGAAAACTATAAGATGGTTAAATAGTTTTACCAATTAAAACTTTATTTTAAAGTATTTAGATCGACTTATGTCAATTTATTTTAAGTGTGTGTTGGATATTCATAGTTATACGAATATATAAACTATGCTATAAGATAAAGAAAAAGATACACAACCACAACATAAGTACTTATAGTGGTTCGGCTCCAATGACACTTTCATTGCCCTACTCCACTATCCGAGTACCCACCTCGAGTGTTTGTAATCACTACACACCACAAGCTCCTTTAACCGGCAGAGAAGCCTTCACAACGTCGCTTACACTTTATTCGGTACAAAGCTAAATATCAGGTTCTTCACACAAGGTAGAACCAAACCTAAGTCGCCTACACTTTATCCAGTACAAGGCTAGATATCGGGTTCCATTACAATGTAGGAACCAACACCCTACACACCAAGTATCACAACACACTTCGACAACCTATATCGAATACACCTATTAGTACAAGACACCAACACCTTCAACTACACAGCACACTAATGGAAGAAGAGAAGACACATCAAGAGGATTCACTTCAGTGGTCTTGATGGAGATGTAGCTTAGAAACTCATGAACTTGAGCTTGCAAGTCTTCAAGAGGTCGTGATCTAGCCTTTAAGAGGAACCTAGAGAATCACAAAGAGAAACGCTACATAGATGATCCTTATATCTAAGGTTACAGAGTTTATAACATAAAGAGAAGATATGTCTAAAATGAGCAACAAAGAATAAATGGCTCACTATTTATAGGCAATTATGCCTACCGTTCACCCGGATCCACCGGATCCCTTCCCAAAGGGATCCGGCTAGTATAAACCCAGGGATTCGGCAGTCTGACGAAAATGGTCCAGGTCTTGGGTTACAAACCGGGTTATGGGTTATGGGTAATGCACCATGGGTTACGTACTTTGGGTCATGGGTACCCAACTAGATACAATGTATATAGACAATGGGTCATGGGTCTTGGGTTTAACCCAAATGATGTAATGCTTGATGTAAATGCACATGAATCATGGGTATGGGTTATGGATCATGGTTTACCCAGTACATATATGTTACAAGATACATTTGAACTAATATGTATTTTTATAAAATATAAGTAACCAGAGTCACTTGTAAGTGTTTTATAAAAATGGTTTTTGTTTTATATAAACTATTTAACTAAACATGTTTAATGGTTTATATGTTTAGTAAAATATGTTACTAAACTATTTGCTTAAAGCTTTACGTATTTTATTTATTTTGTTAAAATGATTTTACGATTGTTATCAACAAAACATAAGAAGATCGTAAAATGTAAATAAATGTTTTTATGATTTATTTGTATTAACAGATGTGTTACATGTGTCATTATGACTAGCCTAAGTAAAAAACATTTCCTAAAACTTAACCTCCTTAAGATCTTATAACTTCACTTCTCATCCATTTTGACTAGCAAACTTGCATCACTTCATTTCTTATCTCCCATAAATGCCCCATCATAAATCCATAACCCTTGATCCTTTGATTTTTTATTAACAAGTTTCACATCACCCTTGAAGATCTTGTTAATCGCTACACAAATCAAGTGTCAAATTCATCATTCCATGGTTCATTTGGAAGCTACTCAAGGGTAGCTGAGTTAAGAAGATTATTACAAGTGCTTGCTAAGGTCTTAATCAAGTGATTAAAAGATTTGGAAGCTAGGGTTAAAGTATTGGAAGCTATAAGTTATTGTTGAAGCTTTAGGTTTTTAGTGTCCTAATTCTTGTTCTTGTTCATTTTTCTTGAGGCCAAAAGTTATAAGTATGATCATGTTTCTATTCATTCTTTTGTTTTTCTTACTTATTATATGCTTGTTATATTGATCATGTTGTACAAAAACTTTAAAACATAAGTAAACAATTTGTATATGATTTTATGTGAAACCTTATTAATAAACTAGTAAAACAAGTAAACTTATGCTAGTTATTGCCACAAAACTATGGACACAAAGACATTGAATTATATTATGTAGTTAGGGAGGAAATTAAAACAATATAGTCTTTGGAATCATATTAAAAGGGTTAATAGATTAAAAGATATGACTAGTTAAATATTTCTAAAAGAAAACTTGGCTTTGGATAAAAACCTTTCTAATCCGATTTTAAATCACGATTTTGACCCTTTTCTGTTCCAAATTGGCAAAAGTGTAAAACACGAAAGTTTTCTGAAATGATGTTTTACATAAAACATTGAAGGAGTTTTAGCCAGAAAACACAAAACAAGAGTTGTTTACTACCAAAACCAAAACGGACTATTTATTTACTAAAAGTTGTTATACCAAAAGTCTAGTTGTTATAAAACATTTTCTTTCCAAAGCCTAGTGACTTACTAAACTTAAATTATCTTCTAAATATATAACATACAACATTATAATAAACTTTCGTAAGTTTATTTGACTATCGGAATAGTGGATTTCATAATTGACGAGAAATATGACCAAAAGCCGGTTTCTAATTCATTATCATGACTTATAATTTTTATAACTAACATCAAAATCAACCAAGACCCATAAACGGAACATGACTAAACTAATTTTACAAATCATATGACCATTCTAACACTTATGTCATATAAGCAAACAAGCAAAATATACATTTTACCTATTAAGTACTACGTTACTAGGGAGTTTCATGTGAGGTGCATCTTCGGGGTGAAACGTATGACGAGTTATTAGATTTATGATTTAAAGTGTCCTAACTCATCATACGTTTATTACACGACCTCTAAATTATGATAGTCCAAACAATGGTACGATATTAACTAAACACGTTTCATAAACTAGTAAACTGTTTCTACAACAAATACGATTACTATAAACTACCATGTACAACATCATGATCAATATAATAAATTATATAGACTCGTTTATATTTTCACATCATTATTCCAAAACCTAAGACATATATTATATCTTTAGGTTATTGTTAGAGCTCTTGACTTCTCGATACACTATATATCATATATTCTACTATTGATCACTACAGTGAGCTTCATGACCCCATTTTCTATCGTTTAACTATTTTCATTTACTTTCATAAATACTCTAAAATTTTAAGGATTACCGTGAGTTTCATAGCCCCACTTTTACTTGTTTTGAACTATTTTGAGGGAGATGCACACTAAATTTTTTTTAACAATCACAATTACTTAAAAAATATACTATGTGCTATATAAATCTTTACTTATACTTGGAATTGTGAACTTAGAATTATGTGTTATATCAATTGTTATTGATACCAGGAGTTATGTGCGGGGAAGTGATTTTCCTAGTATGTGTTGTTTCATTGTTATCATATTTGGTCAACATGTGCGTACCAGTACATGCTCTAATGCGTGAATATTACTATGTAATTATTATGTGCGATTTAGTGGCTATTAGTATTTGGAAAGAGGCTCCCAGCATGTGCGGGAAGTGGTTTCCCAATATGTGTAGTTTCATTGTAATCATATTTGGTCAACATGTTCGTACCAATATATGGTCTAATGCGTGAATATTACTATGTAATTATTATGTGCGATTTAGTGACTAGTAGTCTTTAGGAAGAGGCTCCCAGTACGTGCAGGAAGTGGTTTCCTAGTATGTGTAGTTTGTGTGCATCCTGACTTTATGTCGAAAGACCCTTGTGGTGTGTCGTGCATCCTGAATTTATGTCGGAATACCCTTGTGGTGTGTCGTAATATCCTGGCTTTATGTTGGAAGACCCTTGTGTTGTGTTGTGCATCCTGACTGTATGTTGGAAGACCCTAGCGGTGTGTTGTTCAGTTGTCGTATATATCGTGATATTATTTAAGTGCTCATATATGTATATCTTATTCACTATTGTCCTACAAGCTTTAATGTACTTGACTATTGTACTTACATTTATTAATACAAACCTATAAACTCACCAACCTTTGTGTTGACAATTCTTAGCATGTTTATCTCAGATCAATAAGACGATAGCCTGCACATGGAGCATAAAGTCGTGCGTCATGTTTTGAAGGCTTATGCTTTTATCATTTACCATTCGATATGTTATAAAAACATTTATGTATTGTACTATGGAATCTCTTGTATGTAACTCTGATTTTATTATTCGAATGGTAACTTTTCAAAACGTCTCATTTAGAGGTCATTTTTTATAACTTGTACTGTGTGCTAATAAGTAATACCCAATGACATAATCTTCCGCTGCGATACTTTTGGGGTGTTACACTAGGTATTGGCACAATCATAAGCAATTGACTTTTTTGACTATTATAATACTCATCTAATAAATTGAGAAACTGGAACAACCTCTACTCTTCTTTTTTCTTATTTAACACATTCAAAAATTTTGCAACTTCATGAGTAATTTGAGACAACACAGGCATACTATTCATACTATCAAATTCTTCCCAAATAGTTTTCATCTTGGTATAGTACTCATTAACAGAACTTCCAGACTGAGTAATAACATAGGTGTCCTTATTCAACTTATATTTTCTAGAACCATCACTTAAGGCAAACCAACTTTCCAATTGTTGCCAAATTTTTCAAGTAGTTCAAACAAACATAACTGATCTAGCAATAGACTCACTAACTGATGCCAACATCCAACAAATCACCAAATTGTTAGAAGTATCTCGAAGTTCAACCATATTTTCATCAGTTAGAGAACGAGAAATAGTACCTTTAAGAAACCCTAACTTCCTCTTCGTAGACAGACTAATTTCAATTGCACGACGCCAAGCCCTATAATTCTGCGAACCAACAAGCTTCTCTTGTACAGTTAATGAACCCGATCCATTAGAAGGATGCAAATACGGTAGATTTTGAAAAATAGCAGGACAAGACTTCAAATCAATCGAATTAGAAGTAGACATCGTGAATCACAAAATCCCTAATTTTTTAATCAAAACCCTAATTTTTGAATCAAAACCCTAATTCTTGAATCAAGAAGACGAGCGAAAACGAAATGAAATTGAATCAGTTACACACTAGCAGATTGTGTAATGATTAACAGTTTAAAACACCATTGATGTAAGCTCTGATACAATGAGAACAACAATGGAGTTCAAGAACGATGGAGATAAAATGAAGAAAGAGGGAAAGTTTGTTATTTTCATTAGTTCAAAATGAATCTAACACAAGGCTTTTTATACTAAAGTTTTACAATTCAATCCCTGCTCTATACATATTCATTGAACAAGTCCTTCAACCTTTCCTTTCTCTTTTACACACATCTTTTCTAACACTTTCTTGAGCCCTCTTAAAATTTAAATCAGCTTTGGTTTGGGCGATCGTATATGTTTTGACAAAATTATATCAAGTGGGATAAATGTAAGGTTTTGATGGTCACCCGCATGGCCTATAAAACATATACAATGGAAAATAAACAAGAAAAGGTCAGGCAGCCAAACCCTAATACCAAGATCTCCTAATCAGAGATATAACCTAAACCCAAACACATATTAAGGGTGTTTATATAGTTACTTACTTGTTCCTACAAGATGTAAGCTCCAACTCTGATTTGTAGTCTATTTCGTGCACGGTATCGCCTTGTTCTTCTTGATATTTCCTTGATCGATCCGTATTAGAGTTTATGGAGTCGATCGTCACTTGAGTAGCGTCAAGTATCCACCGGTATTACACAAGTAGAACTAGGGCTTCGAACCTATGCAAGTTAGGCGAGCCTGAACCAAATAAATCGACCAGAAGTCAATTAGTCGACTTAAGGTTTGTTAAACCCTAAGTTCGATCGATTAGAGATAAGGGGAGAGGGAAATCAGTTTTAGGGTTATGTGAGTGATTAATTGTTTCTAGTAAGTCTTAGTATTTATAAGGTACCAATGAGTATTTTAGAACAATTAGGATACCCTTTGATTATCGCTAAGTACACAAGTTTGACCAATTGTCAAACTTAGTCCCTTAAAACGTAATAATTCTTTAGTTCGAGCTTCATCGTCAACAAGATCCATGGAAGTTAAAAGTGTGTCAAATATAGAAGAGGGGATTGAAATGTATGTAAAAGTGTATATAAATTGTGATTTGGTTGGAATGTTTGAAAAATAGAAGTTAAAAGAGGGTGTTTATAGATGAAAAAAGGGGTTTTTTTTGTATCGTTTATATAACGTTCAAATTTAATAAAAAACAATAAAAAAATAACCAGTGGCGACCCGCTGGTATACCAATGGAAGAACTAAAGGTGCACAATTTTTGTTGCTGCCAACGCAGAACAGCGGCGCCATTGATGCATTTTTTTAACGAATGGCGGACGATACCACTTGCACCGTACACTCTTAGTTTGAGTTTTATGATTGTTTTATAATTACGTATACTTCTGTTTTCATTGTAGAATAATGTTGATTGATTTACGTACCTTGCATTAGTAATACGTGAAAGATAATGTTTGGGCTGACTCACAAATGCACTACATATTATGTATTAGTATAATTTTTTCATGTTATGTATTTTGTGACGTGATATGATAAAATTTGTCTTTTTCAATATAGATGGTTAATCATGCATAGAAATATCAAATTTTTTCACAATTTAAGAATTATGTTTTTCTTTGTGCGTGTTAGCTTTATTAACCAACTTTCATCTTTTTACAGATCATGCCTTAACCTTTCTACGATTTTGTAATCACTAAATTTTTTTACGTAGTAGCTATGTCCTTATGCTTTTTTCTCCCAAGTTTAAACCTATAGACATTGCTAATTAAATCATACTACTTTAACAACATAAAAAGAAAAAGGTAAACTGCAAAAAATGTCTCTGTTGTTTGCCATTTTTGCGAAAAAAGTATGCGAAGGATGTCTCGCTGGTTTGCACTTATTGAGAACAATGTCCCTATGCATGGTATTGCAATTCGTGTATTTTGGCTAACGAGCATTACAAATCCCGTTAGTGAGTCCTCACGTGCGTTCCATGTGAGGGTATTTTTGTTATTTCACTTTTCCCGCTATTTATTCACCTGACACCCCATTTGCATACCTACATTTGTGTTGAGGGACATTTTTTGCAACCAAGTTTTGCAATATTATATAGCACACAACATTGACTATTATTACATACCCACTACCGATCACATACTCACACACATAAGAACATAATAATGGTGATTTGCGGATGCGGTAATGTTGCTATCATCAAGACATCCTGGAAGGACAAAAATCCAACGCGGTAAGACTCTTTATATTGAATTATAGGGAGTTATTTACATTAAATGTAACTCACTGTGTTGTTGTCTAGATGATTTAGGGTTCAGATTGTGGGACATTTGAGTGGATCGATCCCCTGATGTGCCAACGAGCTCGTGATGTCATTCCTGGCCTTCTTAGGGCTAGAAATTTGCTGGAAGAGGACATCGAGGAGTATTTTCAGCTGTTCAGTGAGCAACAGGAATTGGTGATAAAGCTGAGGATATACCTAGTCTATGTTTGTTTTATGATCTTTGTCGCGTATAAGTGGTTCTAGGATGGCTGTGACTGGTAGTTTAGGTTGTATGTATTTTTGGTTTGTTTATGGGGGATGTAGTTAACCCTTTTTTTGTGACCGATCTTTGTGGGATGAATGTGAACATGGTCTTATTAATGGTTTCTACTTACTTGTTAATTTAGTTTTTGTATCATGGGATTTGACCATCTCTACATAAAATGAGTGATTTTGAGGTTTCAGTTGACTAAGATAGTCAAAGGAAAAAATGGGTTAACTATACTCCTCTATTAT
Source organism: Chrysanthemum makinoi (assembly GCA_910596185.1). NCBI lineage: Eukaryota > Viridiplantae > Streptophyta > Magnoliopsida > Asterales > Asteraceae > Chrysanthemum > Chrysanthemum makinoi. The sequence goes on along the minus strand of OU343222.1, from coordinate 184,958,082 downwards.
TGGAGTTATAAACTCATAAGGATAGTTTCCTTATATTGAGGTGAGTTAAGGTAAAAAAATGATTATACTCCTCTACCGTGGGTTGTTCAAATGGCCAGTACTTTGTGACCGAATTTGAGGACATTTGCTTGTTTTTCTAATTCTGAGAGGGTTTGGGGAGATCTCAGTTACGATTATAAGCTCATGTCGTATTTTATAACTCATGTGTGTAAAGTCATTGGATTTGGCTATCTATTTTTGGTTCTAAGTAGTCAACAAATGTTGTTACGATTGGGATTGTTTTAGTATATTGGTTAGTTTAGATGGTGATGATATGAGTCTGATAAAGTTTTGTTTGCTCTTAGATATTGCATTTTGGTGGACAACATTAGTTGTAGTGGTTTTGAATCGATGTTTGTTCTGAAAGATGTTGCCTTCTGTGAATTTCATACCAGATAGAATTGATATTTAACGACACTTTATAAACCAAGAAAGCATCTAAAAATAAGTTTTTTGATGATTGCAAGTCAACATAACAGCAAGAAACTCACAAACAATAACATAAAAGCAACTCACAATGCATAAAAGCAACTCAGAAACAATAACATAAAAGCAACTCACAATGCATCCAAACTTATTAAATGTTTTAAAAGTAACTCACAATGCATCCAAACTTACTAAATGTCTTTAAAACAAATCAAAAACCATAACATAAAAATAATTGATTGTCTCTGCCATTCATAAAAGCATTCAAACTGTAGCTTCTTTGGCAGACCTTCTGGTACTCTTTCTCCTCTGACTACCAACCTTTTGGGCTGATTGTGACCCCATTGGTTGATTTGGTCTTGCATCAGCTTCATTTGGTTCAACATCTGCAACACCCTCAGTTCTTTCCTTCTTGTTGCCTTTCCCATTTGCCTTCTTCTTTATTGGACATGTACATGCTCTTTTTTGTGACCTTGTGTACCACATTGACTACAAGTGACAGTTTTTTCCGTTATTGAAAGCTTCTCATCCTTGACCATTTCCTTCAACGCATTCTTAGCCTTCTCATCTTTGTTCACTCTCCTCTTCATGCTTAGTCTGCCAATGAGAACATGATGGTGTGGGGGCAATAAGATACTAGGGATGTTGCATTTGGGCCAAAATGTACTATTAGTAACACCTTCAATCTTATAGTTGTACGTCTCCTTCTATGTTTTTAGCCAATATGCTTAATGGACCCAATCCTTAGGTATACCTACCTCCCTACGATCATTTGCCATGGTATACATTGCCGCCACAACATGTTTACATGGAATACCGGTTAGCTCCCATCTCCTACATGTGCATGTTCTTAACCTCATATTCACTACACATTAGTCATTCCCTGGTCCCTTAAACTGGTAACTGTCAGCCACCATTTCATATAACTGAATAATCATTAGCTTCTTGATTAATAACTTTAAAAATGATTGTTGCAGTTGGGGTTAAGGGACCATCAGATTTGTCTATGACTTTTTGTACATTCACTATCCTCTTCATCAAATACTCCTTAATGTATTCTAAACACCCTATTATTAGTTTATCTCTACCATCTACCAACTTACTTTTGAGTGCCTCACAAAGGTTGTTGACTAGAATTTCACACATAGCTCTATCTATTTTTTGATTAATGATTAAGGATAAGTTTATGTCCACTATATACATACTTAAAGCACAAATATAAAAAATGTTATACCTGAAAAAAAGACCTTGACCATGAGTTTGCTGATATCTTTTGTAACCACTCATAAGCTTTAAGGTCGAAGGCTTTCAGTTCCTCCATTCCTTATTGAAACTGAGCTACAGTGGTTGCGGTTGCACACTTTCATAGAAGATACTTGTAAATCCTTCCTTTGAAAATCTGTTTCATGTTGTCATAGATGTGTCTAACATAGTATCTGTGTTCAGAAAAAGAAAAAAGTTGTTGGATAGATGGTGGAATACCCTATTACAAGTAAGACATAATGGATTAAAACAAACATATAGTGGATTAAAACATTGCTTATGTGTAATGAATTTGATATAACCAATGTTAATTGAATTGATTCTACCTTTTGTCTATCATAAATAAAAGTGTAGTTATAGTTTGATTGTAAATCAAGGTCATTACCTAGATTTTGTAGGAACCATAACCAAGAACTCTTACACTCGGCCTCAACAATAGCATATGCAAGAGGGTAAATACCATTGTTACCATCAATACCAACAGCCGTCAAAATTTGCTCTGTATATGGTCCTTTTATTAAAGCACCATCCAACCCCAATATCTCTCTTCTTGTAGATCTATACCTAGTTTTAAGTGCACCAATACACACATAAATTCCTTTGAATACCCTTGAATTAAGAGTGAGATTTGTGTTGGTTTTCACATGGATCTTGACTGTTGTGTATGGCTACTTTGCTTTGAGTTCCATAACATAATCTCTAAGGAGGGCGTACTGTTGTTTATGATCACTTTTCATCTTCTTCTCAATGATTTCCTTTGCCCTTTAAGCTTTATGGAATGATACGTTTATTTGTAACTTCTGTTGCAATTCAAGTTGTAATGCCTTAATTGGGATTCTAGGATTGGTAGAAATTATTTGGCTGACAAAAGTTGAAAGAAATTGTGATGTTGCGATATTAACATCTCTTGTTTGAAGGCATTTATGAGAATCAGTCAATGTTTTAACCGACCAACACGGCTCATCCCCTCACTTTGAGTCGAGTAGGTCCCATGGGCAAGGAGGTTTATGATTCATGAGTTTATAACCTTTAGTATTAACACCCTTGCATTTCATGTCCTTATGGTTTTTGCTTTTCTCAAATTGGCCCTGAGTGTTTGAGGTGGATGACTATCCTCTTCTCTACCTAATGTTGGATTGAATTTTATTGAACCAACCAAAATTCCATAGCACTTAGCTCTCACCCTTAGGTTATCACATTGGAGAATCAAAATAGCTCTCCTTGACTGCAATGCATGCATCTTTACCTTATCAGTCGCTTGTTTTCTTGTAGAAAACTTTTCTCCCACCTTAAAACCTTTTATGATTTTAGACCTACCCTTATAGGCCCTTCTCAATTCCTTCAACCTTCTATTTCTTTTAGTTACACCCCGTTCATCATCAGCCTCTTCACAACTTTCAAGCTCATCAAGGTCAATTACGGGTTCACCAGACTCATACGGATCTCTACTAGATTCTCTGCTACTCTATTGAAAATTTGCATCTAGCTCAAATGAGAAACCATGCATGTCAACTTCTGGTTTTGTTTCTGGCATGTCATTGGCATCATGCTCAAATTCACTAACACCCCATGCTAGTTCTTTCCTTTTTACACCTTCATCTTCAATATCATGTTCTTCCCTTTCTACAACTTTCTGATCAACCTTTTTGACAGTATTTTGAAAAATCACACCATCATTTTCTGGACATAACTCATCAATCATTTCTCCAATATCTTCTGGCCTACTAGCAAGGCATGGATCCTCATCCAAATGCGCTACACTATCTTGTTGGTACAAGTCGTCATAAAACCACCCATTGGGTCACAATCACTCTCTTCCAACATATTTAAGTAACTCAATGCATTGGATGAGGATGGTGGTACCTCATTTCACAATGCAGAAATCCTACATTATCAGCATTACCAGTACTTTCAAACAATGGACAAACATTAATGGTTGAAGCTTGAGTTGGTGCCATATCATGATTATACTCTAACAACAACATTTTTCCTTTCTTTTTCTTAACAGGTTCACTGACCACATTATCCTCAACAATTTCTTCAATCACTATACCATTTGAGGACTGACAACCCCTAACCACCATCATATATTCTTCTATCATATGTTTTTCTACCAAAGCTACATCAGACTCTACATAAACATCTATTTCCTCACACAAAATTTAACAATGTCAGAACATCCTAATCCGACATCAAGAGAACTAATCCAACATCTAAAGACAGTCTTGAGACCCTAAAATGGGTAAACAACACCTGATTATTATCACCCAAACCCAGTTCAGCTAACATTTGGTCCAACACATGAATGGAGAACTTCTCACAATCAATTAGGTCTAAATGATCAACCATACCAAACTTGCATACTCTGTCAGGTTGATCAGAAAATTCACCAGTATGGTGAATTTGAATAGTGAAGAGCTTTAGGTACAAATCTGTGAAGATAAAATAAAGAATCCAAAAATCCAAAATCAAAAAACAACCATAACATTTTCATGAATCAAGGTAACCTGTTTTAATTTCCAGACATACAGTGCATGCTCATTGGAAACAAAAGTACAATAAAAAAAAATCTTACAGTATAGTGCACCAATATCCGGAATCGGTGAATTGCGAGCTCTAATTTGCCAGCCACTATGCTTGATCTACTATTAAATTAGGTGATTTGCAAAATATGGGGAAGTTGGAAGCAAGCGGTTCGATCGGAAATGAGTGTATAGGTGATTTGCAAAATAGGTAGGTGTGCAAGTGGGGTGTCAGGTGAATAAAATGGCGGGATAAGTGAAATGATGAAAATACCCTCATGTGGAACGCACGTAGGATTCACTAACGAGATTTGGTAACGCTCGTTAGCCAAAATACATGAATTGCAACAAACTACCATCCACATGGACATTGTTCGCAAAAAGTGCAAACCTCCGAGACATCCTTCGCTATTTATTTTTTTTCAAAGACATTTTTCCTAAAAATGGCAAACCACAAAAACATTTTTTGCAGTTTACCAAAAAAACTTGGAATATGCACCACGATAATATAAAAGATATGCTTGAAAATTTTATCAGATTAGTTAGTGATGTAGTTGGTTACAGTTTACCTAGTTGACCATAATTAACCCCTCACAGAACGATCGTAGTAAAAACATGCACTACCCGTGGTTAGCTTATGTGACACCATCATTCGTGCGTCATCACTATTAGACACCCACTCTATTTATGTGTTATCACCAAATTTTTGGGTCAATCGCTGGTGGCAACCAACGATGAATGTTGTGTGCGTGAGTGTATTGTGCAACAGTGTAGCACCGAAACGCCATTTAGGCCGGCGTTCCCGTTTGGGAACGTGGTGGGAACGGATACGCCCTCGAAACGCCACCGAAACGTTTCCAAGCCGTTTCCCAAATCTTCGAAACGTTTCGTATGAAGTATCCTTACCGTTTCTGGATTTCCAAGCCGTTTCTTTTGGGTTTTAATGGAGTTTTCCGATGGTGAACTAGAGGCGAAGCCATGTAGAAACTAGTGGGGGATGAAGATGAAAAGTAAATAACAAGAGTGTGAAGATGGTTTTTTTTAACGATGGGTCTGTGGTTCTTTACTTTTCCTTGGTTAATCTGTTATGGTGAAAGAACAGGGATGAAGATGAACTGTTGCTACTTTAGATGAAAAGTAAATCATTTATAGCCACATGATAGTTATCTAGACGATTTACACTTTTTTTTCCCTAATTAATTAAAGAGAATAATAAAATATAATAATAATAATATGACAGTTTTACTATATTTTGGTACCTACAAGGCTACAACTCCCACGAGCTACAACAATTCATCTTATTTTGTTTAATTAGGAATGGTGGACTTTAATACTTTGTTTGAACTATTACTTGTGGTATAATGTATGAGTACCCAGAAATTCCTGATGTTTTTGTTTGGGAATATGTCAACCATTATTAGTAACTCAAACCAATAATATGTTAATTAATAGTGGGTTTTACTCAAATATATAATTAAATGCATACACAATTAATTTTTGCAATATTTAGGCTAGTTAATATGTACTAGTAGTATTTTTGGAGTTTACAATTTAGATCAACATATATCTATTTTGGATTTTCTTTAATATATTTTTAATTTTTTAATATTTTTTTTATTGTCGTATCTATGCCGTTCCCGTATCTTGAATTTTTTATTTTTGTCGTTTCCCGTTCCCGTATCGTTCCCGTATCCCTTTGCCGTTCCCGTTTCGGTGCTACACTGTTGTGCAATACTTTAGTGTTTAAGTATAATATATGTTAGCATATGTAAATAGTAAGAAATGTGGTAACCATTACAAAATAAAAGTGATATGAAGAGATGGTGATACAGAGCTAAAGTGGCAAACCACAAGAACATTTTTTGGTAAACTACAAAACAATGGCAAACCACAAGAACATTTTTTGCAGTTTAGGGAGGAGGGAGTGGTCACCTAATACCCTATGTGCCACATCACATCTATCCAATCAAAACCCTCCAACTCAAAACTACCCAATTTTACCCTAACACTACCCTAAGTGGAGGGAGTGGTCACCTAATACCCGATTTTTTTATTTTTATTTTTTTATTTTTTTTTAATACATAAAATCACATACAATATTTAAAATAAAAACATATCATTTCATTAAAAATAAAAACATTACATAATACTTAAAAAAACTACAACTTAAAAAAAAACATTACATAAGTTGAAATTAAAACAAGTTGAAACTACAACTTAAAAATTGCAAGTCCATCCGTGTTTGGCCGCAAGTTCACGTTTTTGGTTAAGAACGAATTCCAACATAGCGGAATCGCGAATGTGATCATGCGGCTCCAAAAAAAACTTCATCTCCCGTTGTGCATTCTTGAACTTCGCCCCCTCGAGTTGTGTAGCCAACAATTATTTTGCCAACGCATCCTTCTCGCGTTTTTCTTCCAAATATTGTGTCTTCTTTTGTGTGTAGGAGTTGATTTCATCCGCAACACTTGAGATCGACGAGGATGCGCCTTGCTTCTTTTTCATCTTTCTTGATGAAAGTGGAGGGGTGGGGTCTTCATTCATGTCGGGAACGGTGTTGCTTGCCGATTCATGCTTTCGCCAAAGCCTCCTCTTGTGCCGGCGACCAAACTTCACGGGGCCTCCTCCCGCCGAATGCTTTTTTCTTCCCTCTCGGATCGACTTCTTGAACTTCCTCATCTCCGTCTTCTTCGTTTGGTAGTGGTTGTGTTTCGGGTACGTACTCTACGTATTCATCAATGTTTTCGAACGGGGAGAACTCGCTTGTAGTAGTGATGTTGTAGTGTTGAGGATTCATTTGAGGAGGACCCATATTATATTGGTAAAATGGATGTGGAGATGGGGGTTGTGGAACGTAAAATTGATTCGGGGATGATTGAGAATAAAATTGGCTAAATCCTAACAGAGTTTGTTGTGGTTGATTCGGGGATGGTTGAGACCGACCTTGACGCGAAGTGAAAGTTTTTTTACCTCTTCTTGGATCCATGGTTTTGTGTTTTTGAAAGATTAGTGTGTGTTTTTATTTGTGGTTTGTGTGTTTTTATTTTGAAAAAATGAGTTGAAAAGGTTTGGTTTTAAAGGGAATTTTTTTTGGCCTACTAGCCGTTATGCTCCCAACGGTCCATTTTTTTCAAATGCAAACACCTTCCCAAGCTCGGTTTCACATACCGAATTTTATACCCGATTGAGGTACCCTAGGTGCCGGCGGCGGTGTTACCGCTCGGGTAAGGGTACCCGAATCCCTTACCAGTACATTGTGATCACCTAAAATATCACCGATTGAAATCATGTGTGTGTGGCCTGTCTGCATTAAGATAAGGTATATTCGTACATATAAACAGTAAGGACGTGCAATAGTCATTGTAGGATAAAACTGATGAGAAGGGATGTTGATATAGGGCTAACATAAGATAACAATTGTCAACCACAACGAAATACGTCAAGCCTTACAATTATCTAACTTTATGATTTACAGTATAAAAGAATAATTAATAAACCATTATTGAGCTACTCAAGTCCTTGAAAATCTGTAAACTTGTGATCAACTCAAACTACTTAATTTTCTTACCTAGTGTTTAGTGACTGTTTGACAAATTAGATGGACTGGATCTTATCGAACTTCTTAAACATTAAATCAAGTAAATAAACAAGTTAAGATATTCACCTTTCAAAAAAAAAAAAGTAAATAAACAAGTAATCAATTTATTGCCACTTTTCAAATTTCAAATAAAAAATAAAATGACTAAGGTGTCGTTTGAATTTGATTTAATTAACTTAATATGAAAAAAACCGAATTTATTATGAAAACTGTTTTTTGTGATTTAATAAAAAAGATGACTGAAAATATTAAGTAATAAAACTGATGCCGTCTGCATTAAATCATCTTTTAATTAAACATGACATAATAGAAAATTTTAACAAACAAGCACTAAACGTCCTTATCTCTACTACATTAAAAAAAAGAAAAAAAAAAATCCTTAATTTTTAAAATTTAAAAGTGCAATGTTTAATTCCAAAATACTCTTTTTTTTAAACTAATTTCACACATAAAAATAGTTGTGTAAAAAATAGTTTTTGTTTATAAAATTAATATTGTTTCTAAATTTAGCGAATCTTTGCCATGTGTATTTTAAAATTTATTATCTCGATCTCAATTAATATTTTAATCTCAATTTGTTAAAGTGTCATGTCAGATGTTGATGAAAACGTCAATTGTTAAATGTTTCATGAAACACTTAACCAAATTATCTCAACTATAATTATTACCGCTATAAAATCATATCATTATGCACGGGTACACGCCTAATCTTGATTAAACTAAAAGAAATCCCACTTGCTTAATCTTAAACTAATAACTCACTACTTTCCAGCCATTGTACACATGAATTAGTTTTTAATTTCCATAAACTAAAACAAGATTATGAAGTTTGATTACTTCCAAAAATGCCCCAGCTCTTTATTACCAGAGTTTGCCTGCCACAACTTACTTAAACTCTGAAATCTAAACATGGCTTAATTGTCATTTGCTAATAATCCAGCTTTTTCATCAGAAAATGTCCCATCACATGGAGTTAATTTCGTTGCCACAATACTTCCACGTGCTTGGTAACTTGCTCTTCACATGAGGTTTTTGCAATTTACTTGTTTGAAATTCTAGAAAAATTATAGTAATCAACTTTGCTCTTATTCCGAAAAGGTTGATATATTTTCACTCTTCTAAAAAGGTGCAAATTTTCAAGAAAAGAGAAAATAGTTTTAGGCGATTGTAAACGAAGGAGTAACTAAAAGTGTTACTACACCAAATGGAAGCATTTCAAAATTTTAAGGCGTCAATTCAAAATTCGCATCTTCTACTTCAACTTGAGGAAAATAAACCCTAGTCATGAATACATTTGTGAAATATCGAGGTTGGCACCAATGGCTTTTTGCTTTATATATCGATGCTTCATGCTTCCCCTAACATGCATGACAATCAGTGTAATTTGCTATACAAACAGATAACTTGAAGACCAAATTTCACACACCAGTCTTAAATTTCCGACTTTTAGAATTATAGTAAATAAGCAAAACTTGAGTTCTTCATTATACTTGGTTTCATGATGTTCAATCTTGTTTCATACACCTTCTTTCCGAGATTTTCTAAACCGTCTAACAGACTAAAAGGTTCCTTAACAAATATTAAGATAATTTGGCTCCATCATACAAGATATATAGAATCTTTGAATATTGGTAGGTTCTGTTTCTAATGGGATGTTTAAGCTTGAACTCATGGTTAATAATAACATAATATATAATTTGAAAGATACAAACATTAGCTACAAAATCTATGCAATGCAAATTGCAAATGACATGTTGCCATGTTTTTGCTTGAAGTGGGCCGATATATTGGGCTATACCAACAGCTTTCAATTCTGTTGGGCTCATGCTGACGTTTATATACTTTGCAAAACACTAAGGTTCCGTATGTTATCGGGTCTTTACTTTAAGGGAGCTTAGTTCAATAAAGACAAAAAAACAAAGTAAAAAATGAGACGATGTCAGCCACTTATTTTTTATATAATAAAATAATTACATCATTTCGGAGTGATTTTTTCAATTCATTTTTATTGAAAAAAAAATTAGGCCAATTGAAAAACTTGATTTTGCCAAGTAAGCAAAATCGTTTGATGTGATTGGTTAATAAAAGTCAAAATTAAATTGATTTTTGCCAACCTTTAATTAATTTGGTGAAGAAATTTAGTTGAGAAGAAAAACACATAAAAACATAGGTGTTAAATTTGTGAAAACAAAAACTTAAAAAAAATTGGGTAATTAATGAAACTTTAGTGGTTAACTTTTTAAAAATTGTATAGAGTTAATTGTAATATTATAAGTTTTCATGTTTTTTAGTAACTTATGTAAATTAAATAAATACCCCCTTATACTTTATAACTTAAAAATACAATATATATGTTGTTTTAAAACTCTAATATATAAATATACATAAGATTATAAATATTTGTTTTTACTATATATGTTTACTAAGGACTCATTTATTTCATATTAAAAGTATGACAAATGTGGACACGAATTTGAATATCAAATACGGCTAAATTATTGAAAACAGGAATATAATTATCAAATTGTAACTACGAGCTATTGTAATATGAAGAAAAAAAACGTGATTGTACTTATAACACCTACTCATGTAATTTTTATTTATTTATATAATGATATGTGGGGAAAAACATTTTTAAAAAACTTTAAGGAGTATATTTTAACTTCATCAACGTTTAATATGTGCAACTAAACTCGCATCTTGTGTACATCATAATATCAATAGTGAAATTTAAATAGGAACATCAACATCTATATCATCTAAATATAGTTGAATCTTGAGTTATCTAACAAAATGTTTTTACAAAATTTGATTATAAAAATTCTAATGGATATTAATGGATAGTGAAAAACTCGTGTATAAGTATATAATTATATGTAATTATCTTTAAAGACACAAAATTCAACATTGATACAAAATAAACTTTTTTTTATCAAAACCCTGTGCGTGCACAGGTATTATAACTAGTTCTTTAACTAAGAGGAGAAAATAAACTTACATCAATTTTTTTTAAATATCTCATAAACGGTTGATCGCTAGCTAAAATTAATTACATCATCATGTTGAGAATAAAATTATCTTTATTTAAAAATGCATTTTTATACATTTTCGATGAACATTTTCTTTCAAATTAAATTTTGTGGGTGTTGAAATTTACTCTCTGAATAATCACATGTAATTTGGAAAATCATATGTGATTTGCGAGTTGAACTTTAAAAATCGCATCACAATTCACATGTGATTTTGTGTACTTTAAATTTAATACCCATAATTTTTTTTTTTTTTTTTTTTTTTTTTGTCAAAAATATACCGAAGTGCTCGTCTATTGAAAGATAAAAAAATTCTCGTCGCAATAGTGTATATTTTGTCGCTTCATGATTTAAGATATTTTATTTTCAAAAAGAATGTTTGAATGTTTTCATGAAAAATGAAAGGTTGGGATTTATCCATTTGATTTTTGATTTTTTGTTGATCTTTATTGAACTCACCACTTATTTAAGGATTGGAAGCAAAAGTGACTAACGGAGTTTGATTCCTTGTCAAACTCAATTACTTAGTTTTCAAGTAATTCTATAATCCTCTTAAGCATCCTATAAATACAAAGAGTCTTAAGGGATTCTCATAACCTCTCTCTCTCTCTCTCTCTCTCTCTCTCTCTCTCTCTCTCTCTCTCTCTCGTGCGATCGGACGAACAAAAGAACGAGGGTCGAAACCCTTGTTTGAATCCCTCAAGTCGACAAGTTTAGTCGACCGAAACCCAAAGGGTTTTAAACCCTTTGGTCGATCGCACCTATACACACGATTACCCGTTTGATCCCGAATATCAAATTAAGGTTATACCCAAGTACGTACTCGTCTAACTTGTGATAAGTTCGTAGTGCTAGTTCTACTTGTGCAGTACCGGTAGATACCTGACGCAACCCTGTTGGCGATATTCTCAAGAAACCCAAATCAAGGATGTGAAGGATTAAGAAAGGTAAAGAAGGTGTTCCATACAGCTAAATCAAATAAAGAAGATTACTGCCAGCAGGATTAACAAGTAAGTTTTTTTAACACCTTTTTATGTGTTAAAAAGTAGGTTATTTCACTGTTTAAAAGATCTGTGTACATTGGTTTTGGTCTGCACAGTTTTTGTGTTTATTGTCCGTTGTACATATTTCAGTTGTGCAGACGACCCCCATAACCCTACAGTATGACTCCAAACGGTCAAATTCCATAAGTAAAGTATCGGTCACCCCAAATATTATCTAGCATAAGTTAGCTCGTAGACATATCGTTAGTTACGTTATTTAGCAGTTTATTAGTTAGTTTGTAACGTAGTTTAGTTTAGTGCAACACCGTGGAGGAAGGACGGGTCTTTACCCACTGTATGCTTGATCCACAGGCCGTTAGGAGGTCGTGTTTTCTGTAACTATAAATACCCCTTCCATCCATGGAAGGGGTGGTGCTTCTCATAATCTAACCTTCCATATTTTATGAACCAAGTCTCTAGCAAGAACACCCTCTCTCTCTACTTTCTCTCTCTAAAATGGCTATCATGTATTTTGATCATCCAAGACCACCCGAATCATCAAACACAATAATATTATCGATCCTACAAGTGGTACCAGAGCCAAGGTTTTTGTGTTTTGATGATTTTTGTGGTTCGAATATTGTTGTCTGATTTTATATAACTGATTTTTGTGGTTCGAATATGTCTACTTTTTAGTTATAACAGTTTTTAAAACTACTTTTGATGTATTCTTTATTGGTCCAAAAAGTCTCTTCCTTATTCATGTACACAATCTGTTTTGTGTCAAGTAGTTTTGTCCAAACAGATTTATCCTTTTAGACTTTTTGTCATCTTATCTGGGAAACTTGTGTTGTCTTTACTGAGGTCAAAATGGGTCAAAAAAGGTGTATCCTTTATGCAGTTTTCTGGGCTATGTATGAATATGGTCGGAAAAATCATCAGAAAATGTCAAATTTCAAGTTAGCAACTTGTCCTCATTTATGTCCAGATTCAGTGTATGGTCAATAAGTCAATGGCGACTTGTCTATCTATTTCTGTAGCAACTTGGTTATTCGTTGATTTTCTTGAAAGTCAATAGCGAGTTATGTATAAAGCTAAGTAGCGACTTGATACAGAAAAAGACCTAGCGACTTATATTGATAAGTTAGCGACTTGAAAGATGAAGAAGATAGCGACTTGACTTGTTACTTAACAAGTCGTAAAGACTTGCTTTGAAAAATAATATGTAGCGACTTGTTTACTGAAAATGACCTTAGCGACTTGTGAAGAACAATGAAGTAACGACTTGGTGAGTTTTGTAAGTTATTACGACTTGTGCTTAGACTCTAGCGACTTGACATAATGAAAAGATAAAGAAAGACTTTTTGATCTAACCAAAATACAAAACACCATTTGTTACCTCTGTTTTATGCCATCATCAGCCAACATCATAACCATCAATCTCTAAACCCATCTCCAACAATAACTCACGATCTCAGATTTGTTTCATGATAACTCACGAGGTACATACATCATCATTAATCCAAGACTCTATGTTCAAAGACTCAAAACAAAAACATCAAGACTCTAATCGATAATAAATACTCATATGATCTCAGTTTATTTATCGTGGTTCTTTTAAGAAACATCAAGACTTACAAGAGTCCATACACACGAAATAAACTCATCATTGATCAACAATGTTTACTATCCGAATATTAAGACAAGAGTATAACAACTATGTTATCTCTTTTTCGTTAAGTTCGTTCAAGACTCAAACAATAATCGAAGTAATACCTACCTTGAAGAGTTTGTTTGTAAAACCCTAAAATCTAAAACGCATAATAAAGACTATTTTGCCCTTTAAAATTTAAAATCTTAAAATACGTAAAATATGTTAGCACTCATTAAATGAAATTAAAATCTAACTAGTAAATGATCGTAAAACCTAATGTGCAAAATAAATAAATCGACACCTTTCGTTGAGACCTATTACACTTTTATATGAACCGAAAATTTGATTTAGATACAAATTAAGTACTAAGCTAAAATAATTAAGCTCATCCAACGTGGGTTGGGCCTTGGTTTTCTCTCCATGCTCGGCAAAACCGACTCCACCATAAGCCCAAATTGGGTCGTTGTTTTTGTGAACCGACTACCACAAAAGAAAACCCATATGTCGATATATATAAATACTTCACAACCCTTTCCATGCAAACCCTAACTCACCCAAAGAAAACTTACGGCAAAGCTCCCTCCACCTCCAATTATTTCTGTCGACCTAAAGGGCTCCAAGAAAGGGTCTCGACGGCTTCTTGTAAGGTTGCTTTAAGCACGCGAGGGCTGCTTGGGTGTATTGAGAGTTGGAGATGCTGTGGTGTCGTGATAACCTAGAGCTCATAAGGAAGGATTCGGTTGGTTTCGATCCTACTTCTTCTCTTCTTGTCTCACGTTGCTAAGGTACTTTCTGGGTCATGTCGCCACTTTTAAATTTCTGGTTTTGGTCGTGTAATGTTGTCCTCCATACGTGTGATTATTGAGCTCTAAAACTATGTCTCATTTAATGTTAAAACAAGGATATAAGTACCTCATATTAAAGTAACATAAAGTCATGAAACTAAACTCATATGGGTTGACTAGATGTAATGAAACTGATCCGGAATCTGCTTGGTAAACACCATCTCGACGTTCCCCTTTGGTTTTGAGATCTGGTCGTGGCTTTGTGTCACCATGCGTATGTGTTTGAGATCCTAAATCATGTCACATAGAATGCTTAACTTAAGCATAGAAAACCTAGTGTCATGGTTGTATAAAATAGGAAGCGAACGTGTATTATATGGCAATAAAAGGTACCTTAAAACTGGTCCATGCACATGCTTGTGTACTAAGAAAACGTGTTACATAAATAATAAACTAGGCTATGTGAGATTTAGTACTATGGCTACATGAAATTATGTGTAAGCCTTGTGCTTGTTGAAATAAAAGGGTGGTTAAAACGAAAGGGGCGTTGGGTTTAGTTGGTGTCGATCTATCAAGGGTGCGTAACACATGACTTAGATGATCAAATATAACAAGAATCTCGGAACAAGTAATGAGTCAGTAAAAGACGTGACGTGTAAAGTAAATGCGCATTAATATGATATTAAAAGATGGGGAAAACCCTAGAACATAAATGAGAGTCGATTAGGGTTTGAAAGCTAAGTGTGTAATTCGTTATTTCATGTAAAAATAGTAAGTCGTGAGGTCATTAATAACGAATGATTAAGCGTATAACGAGCTAGTATTAAGTATGTTGTAAACATGCGTGAGTTATGATTTTATGCAAGAAGTCAAGTTTCATGGATTAAATTAGAGTATGCATGGTCTCATTAAGTTTGTATTTCGAACAATGTTACATGAGAGTCTTGGTCAATCACGTAAGATATAGAAGTTGGTATAAACTGTTGTGAAAGAAAGTCTTAAAATCCGTTCTTGACACTTATAAACCCTATACTTTGAATGATGATCATATAAGTCCTCAATTAAGATATTTGTCATATTAAACCCTTAAGTTTACCATTTGTCAAATTGCAACCCATAAGTTTGGATAATTAATGGTTAAGATTCTAAAATGTTGGAATTCCGTCCGTCACTAAGAATAAGATTATACTTACGACTTTAAGATTGTGAACGCGATAAATCCGTTATAATTTAATGATGCTAATAAGTATTAAATAAATCATAATCCGTGTAGATTCGTTGAAGGAGACGCGACGTTACATCTTCGTGATTCACTCATTCGTTTGCTTTTCTCTCATTTGCTTTAAGGTACAGATATTCTGACCTTTTCAGTAAAGGTTCCTTTTGACGTTTTCTTTTCGTCAGTTTTTTTTCTATTTCGATTATTAGGGTTTCCGATGCCATTGCTATGAACCCCTTCTGATTGTTTGATCTGTTGCTTGTTTGAAACACCTGTTTTATTGAATCATGCAATGTTTGCTTTGAACGTTATGTTAGAAAGACTTTGATATGCACATTTGTTTAACCTTGCTATATTTGATTATGAACTTCTGAATTGTGAACCTTTGGTTATGAAATTCTGATTATGAAAGTATGATAAGTGACTACGACATTAACTTCTGACTTCTGAACTTTTGAACATGAACCCTATGATATGAATTATCTGATATGTTATCTGTTGAACTTTGTGTTTGATTATGATCTGTGTCATTTATGACAATCTGTTTGACTTAAGTTAGTTTGACACCCGAGCCAAATATTTCACTAGTCATGGGGGTTCCATGTCCGTGTCAGTGATGCACCTCTGACATGACTCTAGGGCAGTAGAGTGATGTTCTGCCACGTCCCTTTCTGTTATCTGATTATGAGCTCGCTATATATTGTATGGCCACTATCTGTCTGTTGGGGCGTATGGATGCATCCTAGATCTGATCTGTTATCCGATATGATTTGTCTGGTGAATGATGTCGTGTGCAATACGCGTCTTCACAAAATTCTGGGAGCTAGCTACTCCAAATTATTTTCTGAGATTATTTCTGTATAAGTATGATGTTTCTGATATGATATGTTCTGGGCTCGTGGTAGTTAACTAAATCTTTATCTGTTATGTCTGTGTTAAGTATTCTGTTATGGTTCGGTATTTTCGAGTGTTATATTATGTATTCTGATATGACATGTTAGTGAATGTGCTCATGACGTATATGTTCAAGTGATTACTAGTTGCCATGCTAGGATAGGATTAATATGTTTAAACATGATTCGTATATCTGATATTATGTTAGTTTATCGTTACGTGAATGCGTTGATCTGCGAGATGAATGTGCTAGTGTACAATTGAGTGTTTTGGAAGTTTAGTATGTGTGATGGTTCAGTTAATTTTATAAACCTTGCCTATCGGTTAGTTATCTGTCTGCATATGTGACCTGCCATGTTAAAACTTTGCTAAGGTTAGGATTTGATCTGAGAACTGGTTTAGCTTATGATATCTGTTCTGATAATTGATAATGGCTATGTTATGTCTTTTTCTATTTAGTTATAGTCTGTCTACTGTGTTTTCTATTTGTATGTGAGACTGCCATGATTTGACTGCTATTTCTGCTGCTACAATATTGAATTAAGTGTGTTAAATGTGGATTTATTTAATTTCTATGAATGCCATGATTATCTTCTAGAAAGTGTTTCCGTTAGCCTTTAGATATTCCGTTTGGCTTATATGAACTCTACTATCTGGATGTATTGAATGTCTGATTATTTTGATGTGTTTGGCGTATGTGCCATCAATATGCTATGTGTTTGTTCTTGATCGTTATTTGTTCTTCCGGATTTCTGTATGATTGCGCTTCCGCAGAATCCTCAATGATTCATCGATCTTATTCCGTTGTGACTTCGTTATTCGTTTCTTTGTTTTATTTTGTAAATTCTATTTTGTTTAGTTTCCGTTTCTGTTATATCTGTTCACTGGGCTTGTAAGCTCAGCCGCATTTTCTTTTCCTGCGGCAGGTTTTAAGCATTCAAGATGAGCTTGGGATAGCTGATCTGGGTTGAGAGTAGAGATGAGAGCAAGATTTGAAATAGGGATCTTAGATTTATTTTGATTATTAAGTTATTTATTTTTCTTTTGTAAGTTTTGTAAAGGCTTCCGCTTTTGTATAGTACTTAAGGTTCTGATATGAAACCGTATTTGTGATATCTTTACCCTTGTCGGGTTGGGGTGTTACAATTTATGGTATCAGAGCCAGGTTTTAGGACCCTTAGAGCTTAGGCTATGACCTGTGAGAATTGGGTAGATTTAGGATTTTCCCTTCTGCGTATCTTCTTTGCGTCCACTATCGTACTTAGATTTTGCTAATAGTTGGTTATTCTTTTAGATGGTTATCCCTCGTCGTTCTAGTTCACCTGATAGGAGCAAGCAAGGACCAGCTAGGCAACCTAGGGAGAGGATGAGGTGGACCTTTGTTATTGCTAAAGGCTGCAAGAGGATTGGTAAAGTGAAGCGGACCAACAAGAGGATACGAGTTCCGGCTAGTATGTGGCCATGCACAATTGAGGAGAAGCTGGCCTTAAAGAACGTAGACGGAAAAGTAGTAGAGGAGTATGAAACTAAAGTCGTTGACAACCAAGGTTTCACCACTAGGTATCATGATAGATGTCCTGAGTTCTTTGAAGATGGAGGAGTAGGTTGGACTAGGAGTCGCGATTTGTATGCTTTTGTAGATCGTGTGCCGGAAGAAGAAGAGAGGAATCGGAGAAGTGACTTTGCTAGCCGCTTATTACCGCAGCGCGAAGGAAATAAGAACGGATGGATAAGTGAGGAAGAAGAGGAAGAAGAAGAAGATGAGGAAGAATACGAGGTGGACTCGGATTTAGAGTCTACGGCTTCTAGTAGGTTTAATCCGATACAAGAATAGACATGTGCACTCCTGATTAGTTGCCTATTTATGAGAAATTTCTGACATTTGATTTTGAGTTTAGGTCCTTTTGTTTTCATTTAGATGATTGAATCTGGGATTATTAAGTTTTGTTTTGGAAGTTCATCTTATGACGATTTAGCAATTTTGTTTGATTAGTGAGAATAAAGCAAAACTCTGAAAGTATAGTTCCTGTTTGTTGTTTCTTTCTGATAGATTCGTTAAGTTTCCGCTAGTCCTCATAAGTTTCGTCTGCTATGTGTTTTCTTAATGATGTTGCTTAATCACAGCTTGAAATAAAGTATGACCATCAAGATGGTATACTCATGTGAATCTGGTCTGTTATAGTATGTTACTTGCTATCTGTATGTTATCTGTATATGATATGTTTCGTTTTGATAGTAGTTACGTGGTTGCCATGACCCGGGACAGAATATGATGACAATAAGAACTGGTTATGTGATGCAAGTATTATGACGCCTGATCAACGTGATAATACCGAGATCATATAATTTGAACTTATTGAAATCATATGACGTCTGGGGAAATGCCTGTGGTTGATATGTGAATGGACTTTGACTTGTATCTGTTATTTCGCACTTCTCATGTTCGTTTGAAATTTTGTACCTATTTGTGAGATTTCGTCGATATCTGTTACGTGTAAGTTTTGTGCGCTTTGGACCGAAATTGTTATGATTTGTGTGAACTATGGATTGCTATGTTTGCTCTAAATGTGTACGTCTCCGTGTACCCTTATTGTGGTCATAGGATTTTCGTGAAGTGTTTGAGGAACATTAGATCCTTTTAGTTTGATTATCTGCGACTAGTGAGATCGTTAGGATTCATTTTGTCTATGTATATGATTGTTCTCCTCATTAGACATCTGAATAAGTTAGAGCGTGTTGGTTGATTTTCGGCATCTCATCTGTTATCTGCCATTACTTTGATAAGTATATGATTATCTGTTATAAGTATTTGACTGTTGAATTGATTTCCGAAAAGTATAAGTATGAATGTTCTGACAAGAATCTGTTTGTTCTAAGATAGTTCGCGTTTTGCTATATTCTTTGAAATTCTGAAATCCGTTTCGTTTCCCGTTCCGTTCCGTCTTGTTCAATTTCGAGGACGAAATTTTCTTTTTAGAAGGGAAGAGTTGTAAAACCCTAAAATCTAAAACACATAATAAAGACTATTTTTCCCTTTAAAATTTAAAATCTTAAAATACGTAAAATATGTTAGCGCTCATTAAATGAAATTAAAATCTAACTAGTAAATGATCGTAAAACCTAATGTGCAAACTAAATAAATCGACACCTTTCGTTGAGACCTATTACACTTTTATATGAACCGAAAATTTGATTTAGATAAAAATTAAGTACTAAGCTAAAATAATTAAGCTCATCCAACGTGGGTTGGGCCTTGGTTTTCTCTCCATGCTCGGCAAAACCGACTCCACCATAAGCCCAAATTGGGTCGTTGTTTTTGTGAACGGACTACCACAAAAGAAAACCCATATGTCGATATATATAAATACTTCACAACCCTTTCCATGCAAACCCTAACTCACCCAAAGAAAACTTACGGCAAAACTCCCTCCACCTCCAATTATTTCTGTCGACCTAAAGGGCTCCAAGAAAGGGTCTCGACGGCTTCTTGTAAGGTTGCTTTAAGCACGCGAGGGCTGCTTGGGTGTATTGAGAGTTGGAGCTGCTGTGGTGTCGTGATAACCTAGAGCTCATAAGGAAGGATTCGGTTGGTTTCGATCCTACTTCTTCTCTTCTTGTCTCACGTTGCTAAGGTACTTTCTGGGTCATGTCGCCACTTTTAAATTTCTGGTTTTGGTCGTGTAATGTTGTCCTCCATACGTGTGATTATTGAGCTCTAAAACTATGTCTCATTTAATGTTAAAACAAGGATATAAGTACCTCATATTAAAGTAACATAAAGTCATGAAACTAAACTCATATGGGTCGACTAGATGTAATGAAACTGATCCGGAATCTGCTTGGTAAACACCATCTCGACGTTCCTCTTTGGTTTTGAGATCTGGTCGTGGCTTTGTGTCACCATGCGTATGTGTTTGAGATCCTAAATCATGTCACATAGAATGCTTAACTTAAGCATAGAAAACCTAGTGTCATGGTTGTATAAAACAGGAAGCGAACGTGTATTATATGGCAATAAAAGGTACCTTAAAACTGGTCCATGCACATGCTTGTGTACTAAGAAAACGTGTTACATAAATAATAAACTAGGCTATGTGAGATTTAGTACTATGGCTACATGAAATTATGTGTAAGCCTTGTGCTTGTTGAAATAAAAGGGTGGTTAAAACGAAAGGGGCGTTGGGTTTAGTTGGTGTCGATCTATCAAGGGTGCGTAACACATGACTTAGATGATCAAATATAACAAGAATCTGGGAACAAGTAATGAGTCAGTAAAAGACGTTACGTGTAAAGTAAATGCGCATTAATATGATATTAAAAGATGGGGAAAACCCTAGAACATAAATGAGAGTCGATTAGGGTTTGAAAGCTAAGTGTGTAATTCGTTATTTCATGTAAAAATAGTAAGTCGTGAGGTCATTAATAACGAATGATTAAGCGTATAACGAGCTAGTATTAAGTATGTTGTAAACATGCGTGAGTTATGATTTTATGCAAGAAGTCAAGTGTCATGGATTAAATTAGAGTATGCATGGTCTCATTAAGTTTGTATTTCGAACAATGTTACATGAGAGTCTTGGTCAATCACGTAAGATATAGAAGTTGGTATAAACTGTTGTGAAAGAAAGTCTTAAAATCCGTTCTTGACACTTATAAACCCTATACTTTGAATGATGATCATATAAGTCCTCAATTAAGATATTTGTCATATTAAACCCTTAAGTTTACCATTTGTCAAATTGCAACCCATAAGTTTGGATAATTAATGGTTAAGATTCTAAAATGTTGGAATTCCGTCCGTCACTAAGAATAAGATTATACTTACGACTTTAAGATTGTGAACGCGATAAATCCGTTATAATTAATGATGCTAATAAGTATTAAATAAATCATAATCCGTGTAGATTCGTTGAAGGAGACGCGACGTTACATCTTCGTGATTCACTCATTCGTTTGCTTTTCTCTCATTTGCTTTAAGGTACAGATATTCTGACCTTTTCAGTAAAGGTTCCTTCTGACGTTTTCTTTTCGTCAGTTTTTTTTTTCTATTTCGATTATTAGGGTTTCCGATGCCATTGCTATGAACCCTTTTCTGATTGTTTGATCTGTTGCTTGTTTGAAACACCTGTTTTATTGAATCATGCAATATCTGCTTTGAACGTTATGTTAGAAAGACTTTGATATGCACATTTGTTTAACCTTGCTATATTTGATTATGAACTTCTGAATTGTGAACCTTTGGTTATGAAATTCTGATTATGAAAGTATGATAAGTGACTACGACATTAACTTCTGACTTCTGAACTTTTGAACATGAACCCTATGATATGAATTATCTGATATGTTATCTGTTGAACTTTGTGTTTGATTATGATCTGTGTCATTTATGACAATCTGTTTGACTTAAGTTAGTTTGACACCCGAGCCAAATATTTCACTAGTCATGGGGGTTCCATGTCCGTGTCAGTGATGCACCTCGGACATGACTCTAGGGCAGTAGAGTGATGTTCTGCCACGTCCCTTTCTGTTATCTGATTATGAGCTCACTATATATTGTATGGCCACTATCTGTCTGTGGGGCGTATGGATGCATCCTAGATCTGATCTGTTATCCGATATGATTTGTCTGGTGAATGATGTCGTGTGCAATACGCGTCTTCACAAAATTTTGGGAGCTAGCTACTCCAAATTATTTTCTGAGATTATTTCTGTATAAGTATGATGTTTCTGATATGATATGTTCTGGGCTCGTGGTAGTTAACTAAATCCTTATATGTTATGTATGTGTTAAGTATTCTGTTATGGTTCGGTGTTTTCGAGTGTTATATTATGTATTCTGATATGACATGTTAGTGAATGTGCTCATGATGTATATGTTCAAGTGATTACTAGTTGCCATGCTAGGATAGGATTAATATGTTTAAACATGATTCGTATATCTGATATTATGTTAGTTTATCGTTACGTGAATGCGTTGATCTGCGAGATGAATGTGCTAGTGTACAATTGAGTGTTTTGGAAGTTTAGTATGTGTGATGGTTCAGTTAATTTTATAAACCTTGCCTATCGGTTAGTTATCTGTCTGCATATGTGACCTGCCATGTTAAAACTTTGCTAAGGTTAGGATTTGATCTGAGAACTGGTTTAGCTTATGATATCTGTTCTGATAATTGATAATGGCTATGTTATGTCTTTGTCTATTTAGTTATAGTCTGTCTACTGTGTTTTCTATATGTATGTGAGACTGCCATGATTTGACTGCTATTTCCGCTGCTACAATATTGAATTAAGTGTGTTAAATGTGGATTTATTTAATTTCTATGAATTCCATGATTATCTTCTAGAAAGTGTTTCCGTTAGCCTTTAGATATTCCGTTTGGCTTATATGAACTCTACTATCTGGATGTATTGAATGTCTGATTATTTTGATGTGTTTGGAGTATGTGCCATCAATATGCTATGTGTTTGTTCTTGATCGTTATTTGTTCTTCCGGATTTCTGTATGATTGCGCTTCCGCAGAATCCTCAATGATTCATCGATCTTATTCCGTTGTGACTTCGTTATTCGTTTCTTTGTTTTATTTTGTAAATTCTATTTTGTTTAGTTTCCGTTTCTGTTATATCTGTTCACTGGGCTTGTAAGCTCAGCCGCATTTTCTTTTCCTGCGGCAGGTTTTAAGCATTCAAGATGAGCTTGGGATAGCTGATCTGGGTTGAGAGTAGAGATGAGAGCAAGATTTGAAATAGGGATCTTAGATTTATTTTGATTATTAAGTTATTTATTTTTCTTTTGTAAGTTTTGTAAAGGCTTCCGCTTTTGTATAGTACTTAAGGTTCTGATATGAAACCGTATTTGTGATATCTTTACCCTTGTCGGGTTGGGGTGTTACATTGTTTGTCATCGTGGCTGTCTCTTGTTCCTCGAAACCATCCCTGTGGCTATACTTTGTCCCTCGACTTCAATACCTTGAGCCATCTCTGTGGCTAGGATTTAAATGATTAGGGCTTGGTATGATTAGATGAGAAGAGCAAGTATGTTGGGGGACAGATTTTTGATGAGAGGCGCTCATATTATTTTAGGGTTGGGTCTCGTTTTGTGATAAAGTTTTTGTTTTCTGGTCTTACAACTGAAGCTATGAAAGAGGCAGAGATAATTGGGAGAGTTTTTAGGGTTTGATGCAGTAAAAGAGGTGTGAGTTTGTGTGAGATATTAGGGTTAAGTGTGTATTGGGTGGTGTTAAATACTCCGAGGAATTAGGGTAACATTTTGGACGGGTTTAATGAGTGATCATGGCCTCAGTGAAATTTGAATGGGCCGAGTATTATTCTTGTATGTGGGCCGTATATTTTGTTGATGTATTCATGGGCCACACATGCTATATTGATATGGTCCTAGATGTGTTGTTAGTTGGTTTATGGGAATATTAGGCCTCGTGAGTTATACTATATCTGGACATGGTGAACCTAACGTGAAAATTCTATTTCATAGGACATATTATCTTTTGTGACATGTGATATCATTGATAAGTGGTAATGTGTAATTTGTATGATTTTTTTGGTCCCATGTAATATCAATGGCTCGGGTATGTGACTTGTGGTTGAACCGTACTTATTCTCCAAATCAAGCTTTGGTGCGATAAAGATTTGTTGAATTTATTTAGATGGGCTGATTTAGTGAGGAGGTTGATGAATATTATGATGGACTTTGTGGAAAAATGAAACAATATTGGCTAAAAGGTTGAGACTTGATATTGAAAGTTGTTGAATTTTGAGGATGAGATTCGTTGTGGTATGCGGCTTGATACTTTGGTGAATACATTTTCATGGATAATATTTCGACACGGCTTGAATTGATACTGGAACTAGGGTGACTACAGGATTGTTTGAGTTCGATATTTCTTATTTGAAAGTGAAGTGAGGTTTTCCGGGCACGTTTACTTATTTCCTCTTCTTTCTTTCTACCCTTCCGAGAAGATGACTTGTTTGGGCGTTAATTAGAGGGTGATAAAGACTTGGCTATTTAGTTACGTTTGTGATTCTTTCTCTCTCAACCCACAACGTAGCTATCACTTCGGTGTCTCACGCAGTTGAGGATATGTCAAGATGTTTTGTACAGTGGGTACACCGTTTCTTTTTCACGAGGATGAGTACAAGTTTAAGTAACAAATCTAGGGAACTTTATTTCATGATCAAGTTTGGCATATCGGGTTTACTCCACCTTGTTGTCACAACAATTGCCGACAGAATGCGTGAAAGATGTATTTATCAAGGTGTTGATTGGATGGTTGATGATGTTGGATAATGAACCATTGATGAACCGCTGCATGTTCCCCTAAAACAGATATTCACTAAAACCAATGTTGTCATAACACATTCAAGCGGACATTGTTTACGGTCTTGGCTTAATTTTGTAAAATCCCGCGAAAAAAATCTATTTCTCGGTTTAAATCATAGACTTGTAAAATCCCGTGACAATGGAAACAT
Source organism: Chrysanthemum makinoi (assembly GCA_910596185.1). Taxonomy (NCBI): domain Eukaryota; kingdom Viridiplantae; phylum Streptophyta; class Magnoliopsida; order Asterales; family Asteraceae; genus Chrysanthemum; species Chrysanthemum makinoi. The sequence continues at coordinate 184,933,186 of OU343222.1, read as the reverse complement.
CCTGGTAATATTAAAGTGCATTTCCGGATCTATCTTACGGTTTATTCTTGGTTTTGTAAAATCCCGCAAAAGAAACTATTTTTTTCGGTTTAAACCATAGAATTGTAAAATACCGTATTGATGGAACCATCCTGGAGAAAAGGAAAGTGTATCTCGGGATCTTTTCTGATGCTGGCGCTACGGTTTCTGCTTCGAAGAAGGGATAAAAGGGTGTACTTCATGAATTGGATGTGTGTTTGGATATTTGTCATGGCAGTTTGGCTATTACTTGGTTTTACGGGGTTATGTGCTTTTAACCATGGTCGGGATGAAACCATTATCAGAGTTCACTTAAAACGTCAAAGGAGGCTAGAGTTGAGCTTTTAACCAGAAGAAGTGACAACGGGGTTAATTCAGTATTATCTATTTGAGGTTGAAGTGAAATATCACGGGCGAGTGTACTTAGTATCTGAAAGTATCGGGGATGGTTGGATGAAGATTCTTCATGATCCTTGTTCGAGCTTATTATCAAAAACAAAGACTTGGAAATCTAGTTATTGTTGGGTGTCTTTTACCTTTTCTTTTACCACTTGGGGGAATTGGGCTCTTACCACTACAAAATAACTATCACTTTAAGGAGTTACGTTGTAGTGCTCAGTGTCACATTCAATTGTGGATTTTCAAGAGGTAATGTACGTCTTATACTTTATGGTTGGTTGGTTGAAGAGTATAGAGTACATAGAGAGTACTTAGAGATGCTAATGGAAATCGGCACCGCTCTTTGTTACATATGTGCAAGTTTAAGTCACGAGTTCGGGGTAGTTTACTTCAGGGTCAAATTCATCATATTGGGTTTTCTCCATCAGCTGTCACTACAAAGAGCTTACTGAATGATAATGGGGTGATTACATGTTTTGCCAAGAGAGTTTGAAAAGAGAGAGATTATGACGTCTGTTCACATCAGTTCAGGCCTCGTACTTCATCATGATGACGTATGAACACAACAGTTCATGCCTCGTTCTCCAAAGAAAAGAAAAGTGTACGTGTCAGTGCGCTTTATCTTCTGAAGAAGAGAAATCTTCTCTATTATGACCATTCTCATCAACATGCTTCATACTTTTTCCATGCGCTTCAGTCATCAAGTGAACTGGGCTACTGTTGATTGTTTTCTTATTCCGCTTGCTCAACTATAATGACGATGGCGACATCCTGTGCTATTTTGTGGGGGAGAAGTGTGAATAAGAATACATTTAGATGATAATCACTTGTTGAATCAAGAATGGCATCTCCGTATGCAATTCTTGAGGGGGAGAAGAAGTGTGAGTTTACTGCATGGTTGATTGATTTCTGAGAATAAATGGTCAAACGGCTCCTAACTCATGTAAGAACCGATCTTCTTCTTATCGGGTCTTCGTTACATGGAGTTTCTTCTAAGAGCCGTTGGTTGACATCTTCACTCAGATTTATGAGTTTATCGACAAAGTGTTTCCGGTTAATGCTTCACGTATACATCAACATGATGATTCCGAACAATCTCTCTGTTCTTGTTTGATGTGATTGGTAGTTTGGTGTTACCATCTTGTGTGTTCGTTGCGGCCTGATTGCTGATTTCCTTGATGAACATCTTTCTGTTCTTGTTTGATTGGGAGGGATTTTAGTTAAGGGGATTTGCAAGATGTAAGTTAATTGGGATGCTTTTTGGTGGGATTCTCTTTGGTGTGAGTTGAAGATGTTAACATTCTATTCCCCATTCGGACAATCTTGAAGAAGGTCGAGTCTACAATCGGTTCTACATTTTCTGTTGCATGTTAGAAGACTAAAGACAAGTTGCATTTGATTATCCAAAGATTTCTTCTTATTCTGGGCATTTATTAAAAGATTGTCGGTTTAAGGGAGAGCACTAATTGGGGGAGAGTGAAAAGCCAAAGTTAATCCCCAATTAGACTTGCTCACAATCTTCAGCAAGTTGATTCTCACAGATACTTATGAGCTAATGATGTTCTTCTCAAAAGATTTCAAGTATATGGGCTTTTAAAGAGTTGATGATTCTGAAGTGTCAAAACCAGCAAGGGGGAAGAAGACTCACATCTAAACACAAAGCGAGTAAACTTGATGAACTTAATTCTTCTAAATGATTGAAGATATCCCGGGAAGACAAATGTTATTACCGCAGAGAAACTCAAGGTTTGACTCATGGCGAGTAAACTTGATGAACTTAATATTTCTAAGTGATTGAAGATATCCTGGGAAAACAAATGTCATGACCGCAGAGAAACTCAAGGTTTTACTCATCAAGGCTTTTAGTGTTATTATTCCAACGACGTGGGGGAAGTGATGAAGAGTAAGTTTCTGAAGATAAAAAGAGGTACACAAGTGTGTGATGATTTCGATGTTATCGCAATCATTAGGGGAGAGAGGATTGTGTACATTGGGGACGCTCAGCTGTTTCACTTGAGTGCTTAAACAGTGATTCAGAGATATAATCACTTATTCCGGAGTTGAAATCCGCAGAGATAGTCCTCTGCAGAGATAATCAGTGATTCGGCCTACTTCTTCAATGTTATCGGTTATTCTCTCTTTGGGCATTCGGGTACTTCGGGTTCTTGAGCTTCATGCACTGTCTTCAGGGGGAGAGAAAAGTATACATCGGGGTTATTCTTTGGCTATTGGACTTAATCTGCTACTTCGATGGTATAAGTTTCTTTGTCTTTGGGTATATGTGTATTCGGGTTCGTGAGCTCTAGTCTAAGAGATTGACTGCATCAATTCATCTACTTGGGGGAAGTGGTTTCTTGACACCTTTTGGAATGGATTGCTTAAGACTTCAGTGGAAAAGGAATTTGAGAAGAGATATTTTAGCGTGGGATGAAACGTTGCTGTTCTTCTATTGGATGATATAACCCCGAACGATGAATCACGGTGATTATTCTTAAAAGGAGCAGCAAGTTTAATGATAATGGTGTGCTTCTTTGTGCACCTGGCTAAGAGAAGCATGAAAGAAAGTTGGAATCTGCTCAGCTAAAGGATTTTCAGTTTGGGGGGAAGCTTCCAAAGTCTCACTTTCAGATGGTTCAATTTCTTTCTTCAATGCAAGAGCCTCGGAAGCTTTGGTGGTGAAAGTTTTAGGGATGATGACTTCTATCTTCTACAACGGGGCTGCTCGATATCCTTATCTCGGTACTCGTATCATCATCTTCTTAAACTATATCATCTAATCTATCTTTGTAAATATTTATCAGAAAAACAAAATACAAAATTATAAAACCAACAAAAACAAAATAGAAAAATATAAAACCAACAAAAACCCATAAAAATTAGAAAATCTTAAAATACCAAAAATATTGTTTTTCTCAAGACATGTCTTCTGGTATCGATAACATCTGCGGTCTTAGAAATGTCATTCAATAATGGCATGGGACCATAGATGAAGTTCGAGCAGGAGGTGTAAATATTTCTTTCTAAACATGTCTCAAAAAATGGCTTACAGTTATTTCAGACTGTAACCCGCGCTTCAAAAATGGCTTGCAGTTACTTCAGACTGTGACCCGCGCTTAAACTATGGTTTGTTGGAAACACTCCTAAACCTTATTCAAGTGTTAGTTACTCATATGTAATAGGTAGCTTATTATGGCCTTTATGTTTGTTATTAGCCTTAAGCTTATGTAGAAGGCCCATGAGCTTAGGCCCAAGCCCACAGGAGAAAGGAAGGTACTAGGAGTGTTGCCATAGCTTCCCTCCTATAAATACTATGTAATAACCCTCACTTGAGGGTTGGTTGTTCAAGTTTTCTTTTCACATACTCTCTACGCCTAAACCGTATTTAGTATTAACGTGTGTGTGTGTGTAGATCTTGTTCAATCGCCTTTATCTCTTTCTTGTAAGCTTGTGTGTAAAACTAGTGACCTAACAGTGGTATCAATCGCCAAATAGTTGGGTTAACACTTTTGTTTTTGAATTTTTTTGTAAGAGTAACGAGAGCTTTGGCTCGCTTAAAAACTCGATTTTTTCACTTTTCAATCCAAGATTCTTGTACTTTCAACGTTTTAAGGTGTTAAAATACGTGTTTTTGGCAAAAAATTTCAAACTTTATGCGTGGATCGTGTTCTTTAAACTAGTTTTTATACGAGGGTTTCATCCTACGCGTAACAGTTTTAAGAGCTTTGGATCATCAAGTTTCACACTTTTGTGTCTTTTGGTGTTATTGAAGCTATTTCATCACACAAAAACTGGTTTAGAAACATATTTGGGCAAAATCATTTTTACGAGTAAGTCTACGCGTAAGAAAACCCTAATCTTACGCGTAACTTTATCCTTGGTTTGATCTTCGATTTCGTGGTTTACTCCGTGTTTTCTTGCTTGGATAAGCCTGAAAATACGTCGACTTTGGATATCTTTTGCACTGTGAAGTGTAAAAGATCACTTGAGATAAAACCCTAAAATTACGCATAAGCATAAAGCTTACGCGTAGAAATCCTACGCCTAAGATTCATCTTACGCCTAAGCCTAGTCTTACGCATAAGATAATCCTACGCCTAACTTTCTACGCCTAACTTTGTGTCTACGCATAACTTTAGCGTCTTTTCCCTACTTACGCGTAAGCTAAATCTACGCGTAACTCTTGATTGTTACGTGTAACTTTGGTGTTTTTACGCTTAAGTGCTACTTGGTTATTGTGATTTCTACGCCTAAGGATACTTCATCAACAAAGGTTCATTCGACTACAAAGATCCATTTTTACCAACACAAGTTTATCAACATGTCACAACCACCATACTCTACCTATTTCCCTTACACTTATCCTCAACGTCAACAACAATTAAGTCCACAACATTAACAATGGAATCAACAACAAGCAATTTATCAACAACATACTCCACAACTTGCTGCAAATCCACAACCTCAAATGGTTCAACCACCACCAAGTCTTCAAGTTCAACCCTACACAAACGAATTCAATCAACATCCATCAAGGAACACTATGAAGGAACCCACTTGGTTTGCAAAGATGTGTGAAGCTTTAAGTAGCCAACAATCAATTCATGAGGCTGGATCACTTGATAGACCTCCAATGCTCACTCCAGGAAACTACGATCAATGGGTGATAAGGTTCTTTAGGTTTTGTGATCTGAAGAAGCCACATGGAAAGTTCTTAAAGAAGGTTATCTTGGAAGGTCCATTTCAGATGCCTACTGTTATCGTACCCGCCGATCCTAATGCTATTCCTCCAAGAGATGAACAAACGAACATTGCTACTGTTGCAGACTTGAATCCTCAAGAACTTCTACACTATGAAGCTGATGAACTTGCAATGCAATACATCCTCTTAGGATTACCTAACCCAATTCTTCGAAGTGTTGATGCTCAAAAGACTGCAAAGGAAATGTGGGATCATATTCATCTTCTTATGGAAGGATCTGTACTCAATCAGGAGGATTTGGAATCCAAAATTTACTTGGCTTATGAACACTTCATGATTGAATCTGGAGAGACATTAGAGTCCTATCATCATCGTTTTTCAGACATCATCAATGATTTGGATAAACACAACATCATCATGCCAAGAATTGCAGTGAATACTAAGTTCCTGAGTAGTCTTGGTTCTGAATGGGAGAAGTAAGTCATTTTCCTCCGTCAAGCGAAGAATTTGCATCATTCTACATATGGATTGTTGTACGATTACTTGAAGCCTCATGAAAAGGAAGTTGATAGAGAAAGGATTCTCCGTGATCAAATTGCTCCACCGACACATCCGGAAAATCAACAACCTGCCTTATATGCTCAAAACAGTTATTCTCCTCAACCAGCAACTCAACCAACTGCTACAATCACATCACATGATCCTTCACAGCCTCAATCTCAACAAACTCAATTGGTTCCATACAACAACAACAATGCTCAAACCCTTGTCAGTGAAGCTAATGAGGAATCTGATCCGTTTGAAGCACTGCAACAAGGATTTGCTATGATTGCTAATGCCTTTAGCCGTTATACCAACAAATCCAACAACCGTATTAGTTCCTCATCTAATACAAGGAATCAAGCTGTTGTGAACAATGGACGAGTTGAAGTTCAGAATCGTGGTTATGGTCGTCAGATGGGCGGTGGTCAAGGGTTTAATGCTGTGGGTAGGAATAACAATCGAGCTCCAGTGGTGGAACAGGGAAATGCTTAGAATGGGTTGAATGGTCTTCGATGCTACAACTGCAATGAGAAGGGACACCTGGCTAATGCATGCCCAAAGCCAAGGACTAGGGGCAGTGCTTATTTCAAAGAGGCTCTTCTTTTGGCTCTTAAGGATGAAGCTGGTGGAACTCTCACGGACAAAGAACAGAGCTTTATGGCAAATGCTGACTCAGATGATGATATGGAGGACTTGCAGGCCAATGCAGCTGTTATGTTGATGGCTAATATGCATGAGTTACACATGAGTGACACAGGCCCAGTATATGACACTGGTGGCTTGTCTCAGGTACCCGAACAAACCATATTTATCTCTGATCTCATATCTCCGCCAACATCTGAATCCGGCAAGGCTCAGAATGTTCAAAATGCGCCGTCCACATCTCATTCCGACGATTTTCAACTAGACCCGTAGTTATATTTGACGATCAAGATGACCAAACGGTTTCCTTTGATAATCAAATTGACTCCGTGGTTATACTTGAGGATCTCAGTAATGATCATGTTGAGACTCACGTTGAACACGCCGAACTTTTGCCTCATCCAGATTTTGCTCGTTTAATACAAGACCAACAGACCATAGTGAAAAAATGGCATGCCATTAATCAGGACTTGAAATGAAAAAATGCACTGTTAACCAAGGATTTTGAATGTTTACAAAAGCAACTCAACTTTTTCAAAACTCAAGAAAAACGAGAAAACGGTTTTGAAGCAGCCTTTGCCAAATCTTATCAAAACGAAAAATATTTAGAAAGACAGATGCGTGATCTAGCCGCTTCGAAGAATGCTTTGTTGTCTGAAATAGAACAACTGAAACATGAACATAAAAAGCAAATTAACGCTCTCACCTTGGAAAATCAAAAAACTAAGGCTGAGTTGTTAACTTGTCAAAAACAGTTCTCTGCATACAAAAAGCATTCAACGAAACGAATAGATGATCATCTTGAAGAAATCATCGGCTTGCAAAACAAACTTAAAGAGTTTAAAACTGTTGTTTACAAACATGGCGAGTCGGTCACAGCCATTGAAAAGTTTACTTTAAAACCCAATCCAAATGGATATGGACCGAATCTTGCTGATTACAAACCTAAGCTTTCAACCAAAGCATTCAAACCAAATCCTGAAGTTTCCAGTGCAGAATATAAAGTTGATAATTCTGTTATGAGTGTTGTTGAATATCATCGTCAAGAGGAATTAGATGCAGAAGACGAGAGTCGATCAAAATTAGAAAAAGTTGTTTACATCAAACCTTTTAACTATTCAAAAGCGGTCACTTTCGTCACACCAACGGATTCTTCTAACACACCAAGGGTAATCATAAAAACACCTGAGTCTTCTAATGTTAATCCCCAACCAGATTATGCACAAATTTATGGTCCTTTACCTTCCATCAGTGAAGTAAACTCAAAACCTGAAAATCGCAAAATTCTCAGATATTTTGACATTTTCATGGCTGACCTCAAAACTTTACAACATGAGATACAATATCATTCTGAAATCAAAGTTCAACACTTTCAATCGCCTCTAGTGCGAGAACAAAGAGACATTTTTCAGAAAAATCTTTTACCAAATGTTAAAAATTTGAAAAGTTGTGCATTGTCTTGGGAAAGGGACTTTCATAAGGAACTTGCATTAATGAAGGTCATTTTCGAGAAAACAAAAACATCTATTTCTAACACTAAACGTAAAAAGAAACTGTTGAGAAAAGATGTTGATCGACTCTTGGAAGATGTCATCTGTGCTGATGTCCATAATGTTGTGTTATTGAATTCTTTGTCATATGCATTTGATTATATCTCTGCTGATACTGTTGATTCTGTGGTAAATGTTGAGAACACTGATAATGTGCTTCAGATCGAGTCCTTAAAAGTTGAAAATAAACGATTGTCAAACGAACTTTCAAATGCAATACGTCGTCTTAATTGGTGTCAAAAAGATATTCACGATCAACAACTTGCTTTTCAACACAAAATCGCCCAGTTGCGTGCAAAATCTTCTGATCCTAAAATTGAGAAACTGGATGATCAAAACGTGTCTTTTAAGTGTCAAATCTCAAAATATGAACAAGAACTTGTAAAAGTTAAAAAGGAATATGGTGTCATATTTGATTTACTCAAAGAGACTCGTGATGAAGCATCAAATGAACTTGATCATTATCTTGCACACACTATCTTCAAGTTAAGAGAAATGTTAGGAAAGTATGAAAAACTTCCGCCAACTATCATTAAGAGACTAGCCCCAGTAACACTTAATACTCATGAACCTAGAATCACTACTGCCAAATCACAAGTTGCTAACGTGCCTCCTTCTACTGAAACAGGAATAGTTGCATCTTTTCCAAACGTCCGCACTTCACAGCCTAGGAGCACTACATCGAAGAATAGGAAGTTGCGACCTAAGAAAAGATCAATAAGGAATGCTAAAGTAGAAGAACACACTAGGACTATGAATAAGACTCACGTTTCTTCCACTATAAATATTGCGTCTGGCACATGTAATAGAAATAGTGATGTAACGCATGCTAAACCGTTAAGTACTTTTGATATTCAGTCCGATGCACCTTGTGTTATTTGTCGTAAAAGTATGAATTCTGATTGTCATGATAAATGTGTTGCTAAAGCTATCATCTCTCGCTTTAAAATCCTAAGAACCGGACTACCTATAGGCCCACTAATCTTTCTAAGTCTGTGCTTGGTAGACCGCCCTCTTTAGATTCTAAGAAACGCTTTGATGTCCCTGTAGCTCCAGTTTCACCTCCTAGGAATGTAGTACCACCTAGTGCATTCACTAAGACTAAAGCAAATACTAGTTGGAGATGGCAGAAATGGATATATAACACACTAGGATTTAAGTGGATACCTAAAGCTATTGATGTCTGTATATCTACTATAACTGCTACAGAACCCTCTAACATTTCGGGTTCCACATCTACTTCTATTCCATCTGTGTCGTCTGGATTGTTGATAGCGGATGTTCCCGACACATGACAGACAACCTTAAACTGTTATCAAACTTTATTGCAAAGTTCATTGGCACTGTCATATTCGGGAATGATCACTTCGCAACTATCATGGGCTACGGAGACTATATCAATGGGAACATCGAAATTAGCAGGGGTTATTATGTGGAAGGCCTCGGTCACAATCTGTTTTCAGTAGGTCAGTTCTGTGATGGAGATTTGGAGGTTGCTTTCAGGGAGAAAACTTGTTTCATTCGTGATCTACAAGGAAACGATCTTATGTCTGGCTCGCGTAATTCAAGTCTTTACACTATCTCTATGCAAGACATGGTTGCTTCTTCTTCCATCTGCTTACTTTCAAAGGCAACATCAACAAAATCCTGGCTATGGCACCGTCGTCTCTCACATCTAAACTTTCAAACCATCACCAACCTTGCTCGACACAAACTAGTTGAAGGACTCCCACGATTTCGGTATTCTAAAGATCACCTTTGCTCAGCTTGTGAATAAGGCAAAAGCACTCGTGCTCATTTTCCTTCAAAGGTGGAACACAGCTCTCAAGATGTGCTTCATCTTCTTCACATGGATTTGTGTGGCCCGATGCGCGTGCAAATGATCAATGGCAAACGCTACATCTTAGTAATTGTTGATGACTATTCACGCTGGACTTGGGTCTACTTTCTTCGAAGCAAAGATCAAGCTCCACAGATGATCATCACCTTTCTCACAAAAATACAAGTTCAGCTCCAAACACCGCTCGACTAATCGAATGCAGATAGAGGCAATGAATTTGTTAATCAAACTCTTCGTGAATTTTATGAGAAAGTAGGAATTCAAAGATCACACATCTATTGCACATACACCAGAACAAAACGGAGTTGTTGAAAGACGAAACCGAACGTTAGTGGAAGCCGCAAGAACAATGTTAATCAATGCTAAACTTCCAGATTACTTATGGGCGTAAGCTGTATCTAATGCATGCTATACTCAAAACCGTTCTATGATTACAAAACGCCACAACAAAACACCTTTTGAGCTTGTCCACAGCAGAAAACCGAATCTCAAACACTTTCATGTATTTGGATCTCTTTGCTATCCGAATAATGATCGTGATGACTTTGGAAAGCTCAAAGCAAAGTGACATTGAGTCTTTATCGGATACAGTGATAATTCAAAAGGTTTCCGAATCTGGAATCGTCGTACAAAACAGGTGATGGAAACGATTCATGCTCATTTTGATGAACTTACGGAAATGGCTTCTGAGTATAACAGCTTAGAACCCGGACACAACCGCTTAAACTTTCCCCAAACCCCATCATCAACTGAACAAAGCCCCCAGCTTACTCGTCAGCAAATGGAAAGGTTATTTGCTCCGCTGTTCAGTGACGATATTGATGAACGTGCTCCAGGTGTATCCGCTGTTTCCGCTGCTCAACCTGATAATACTCTTATACTTGATACACCTGCTACAACAACTACTGTTGAAGAAGCACCACCAGTTGACTCCAACACAACAGTTGAACAAACCGCTTCCAACAATGATGAACCGGCTGATGATGTTCTGAATGAAGTACCCCCACCGCAGATTTTGATCCAAATGCGTTCTTTAACCCGCTTGCTAATGAGACCGCCGCACGATGTCGCAGAATCTACAACAAACCATTTGAATCCTCAGAATCTGCACAATGTATACCAACATCAACCCTTCACACATAGATGGACGAAAGACCATCCTCTGGAAAACATTATTGGCAACCCGAATCAACCAGCCGTTACGAGACAACGTCTTCACACAGACGGTGAACATTGCATTTATGCACTCACCGTCTGCCAATCTGAACCTAAAAACATCAAAGACGCAATGACAAAAGACAACCGGATTGAATCCATGCAAGAAGAACTCAACCAATTCAAACGTCTTGAAGTATGGGAACTGGTTGAAAGACCAACAGGGTCTACGTCATTGGTCTCAAATGGATTTGGAAAACAAATTGGATGTGAAGGAAACGTTATCGAAATAAGTCACGTCCGGTGGCTAAGGGTTATCGTCAGAAGAGGAATAGACTTTGAAGAATCTTTTGCCCGGTTGCTCGTCTTGAGGTCGTTCGGATATTTCTCGCGATCGCGGCTCATATGAATATGACGGTCTATCAGATGGATGTCAAAACTGCGTTTCTCAATGAACAACTTAAAGAAACGGTTTATGTCAGCCAACCGGATGGATTCGTTGATCCTGAGTTTCCGAATCACGTCTACAAACTGAACAAAGCTCTATATGGTCTCAAACAAGCTCCTCGGGCATGGTACGATAAGCTATCATCTTTCCTCATTGCTAATAATTTCACCAAAGGTTCGGTTGACCCAACTCTTTTTATACAATATCACGGGTAACATATCTTAATTGTTCAAATTTACGTGGATGACATCATTTTTGGGTCAACACATAAAAGTACTCAATCGCTTTTGCAAAACTAATGAAGAAAATTTTGAAATGTCCATGATGGGTGAACTTACGTTCTTTCTAGGACCGCAAGTTCATCAATCACCCCGTGGTATTTTCTTGAGTCAGCCCAAATATGCCCTTGAATTGTTAAACAAATTTGGAATGAAAACCTGTGACACCTATGCCACACCAATGGCTCATACCAAGAAGCTAGACGCTGATTTACATGGGAAATTGGTGGACCCTACAAAATACCGTAGTATTATTGGGTCTCTCATGTATCTAACAGCTAGCGACTGATATTGTCTTTGCCGTATATCTTTGCTCTCGTCGCGACCAACTGAAACCCACCTCTCTGAGGCTAAAAGAATCCTCCGATACATAAAGGGAACCATTAACTTGGGGATCCGTATCCGAAGGATTCGGTTTTGAACTAATCGCTTTCAGACGCCGACCACGCATGATGCTTAGACTCACGGAAAAGTACTTCATGAGCTTTACAATTTCTTGGTGATAAACTGGTGTCATGGCAATCGAAGAAGCAGGATTGTACTTCAGTCCTCAACCGAAGTAATATGTAGCCATGTCCGCATGTTGTGCTTAAGTCATTTGGATGAGAACACAACTCAAAGACTATGGTTACGTATTTGACAGAATCCCATGTATCTGCGACAATCGGAGTGCCATTGCGATCTCGTGCAACTCGGCCAAAGACTTTCGAAATCAAAGCACAACAATCTTCGATATCATTTCATCAAGGATCACGTGGAACAGGGTACTGTTGAATTATATTTTGTGGGTACAGAATACCAATTGGCAGATCTTCTCACCAAAGCCTTGCCTCCCGCTAGGTTTAATGAGTTGGTCCACCGGATTGGTATGAGGTGTTTGACTCAAGAGGAATTGGATGACCTCCTAAAACAGTCTTGAAAACCTGTCAAACACCAAAATATCTTTCATACATAAATTTTTCAAAAACAAAATACAAAAATATAAAACCTGATAAAAACAAAAATATTCTTCTATATACTTTTTTGTCAACATGGCAAGTACATTTCTTCCGTCAACACTTTAATCTTTCAAAATTCAATATTTTTCCGATCAAGTGTTGAGGGGGAGAATACAAAGATTTAACTGTTTCAAAACATCTGTATACTTGCATGTTATCATATCTCGGTTGTTTCTCTTATCAATGGTGGTAAATTTTCTGGTTCAATGACACTCTTCGGACTAAAATTAATAACCTTTCATCATTTTTCTTAAGTCGAGGGGGAGTGTCGTCAAATTTCTTTCTTAAAATCTTTGTTTGGAAACCACAATGGAAGTTAAATGGCTTTGTTTGAAAAAGGAAAAGGTTGAGGGACCAAAAATGTCAAAATCTTAAAGTTATCTTAAATAAAAACACCTCACACCTACCTTTAACTTCACATTTATTATTCTTAACCTAAAACATTGATTGATGCTAAACCGTCAAGTTATCTCACACAAGCTAGCCACTTGTGAATGGCTAACCGTAAGAAACTTAAAACAGTTCAAACACTAATGCAATTAAGATCAGGAGAATATAATGAATTCCCGGGTCGTTAAGTCCCACGGAGACTCAATGGTGTGTAAACTTATTCAGATGATAGAATGATCACTAAGGATAGTGATCAGTAAGGATTTGGGTTGGAAATTACACTACTGATTGCTTGGAATGTATTTGGAAACAGAATTGGAAAGCACAACAATCAGATGAGACAAACGGAAATACGTACGTTTAAAAACTACGTAAACGTACCAAATAAAAAGTGAAATCTAAGAAATAAAAGACCTAAAAATATGAAAATGACATTTTTGAAATCCTAAAAATAAAAGAAATTTATTAGAAAAAGAAAATTATTTTTACAACTATTTAATTAATTATTATTAATTAAAAACTATTTTAAACTATTTATTAATAACCTAAAATAAAAGAAAATATGAAATAAGGCTATAAAAATAAAATTATGATTGAGAAAAATCTAAAATATTATAAAACTAATTTTAAAACTAAAAATATATTTTTCACACTTTTTATATATTTATTACTAATTAATTACTTTTTAAAATACACTTAAATTCAAGAAAATATAAAATAAACCTGGAAAAATGAAATTTGAACTTGGAAAAATCTAAAATATGATAAAACTAATTTTAAAACTGAAAAGATATTTTTTATGCTTTTTAATTATTTATTACTAATTATTTAATACTTTTAACTATTTAAAATTATAATAAATACTAAACAGATTAGGAAAATTATGAAACTTTTTCTAAAAATAACTTAAGGTGACAGAAAACTAAGAAAAATATAAAAACTAGATTTGCTTAATAATAATATGAAAAGAAAAATCAAAAAGCTAAAAACTATTAAATAAACGCTATCACTATATTTAAATTGATGTTTTTCTGGTTTTTCTTTTTGAAAACTACTTAACTACTTAAAATATGAAACTTTTACAAAGACAAAAATTTTACAACTTAATAATAAGCTGTTTGAGAGATTAAAAGCTCAACAGTGGGCTTAAGAGCTTATTTTGATGAATTAAGCTCAAATAAGCTCACAAACTGGAATCAAGTGTAGAATAAGATGCAACAAACTATAAGCTACTAATATGAAGTTAAAATACACAAATAAGCACACTGATAAGATGGAAATAAGCAGATAAGCACTTATGATCTAGTAGTCAAAAGACAGAAATGGGACAAAGTAAAGGCTTATTGCAGCCCTACCAAACAAGCTAGAAAATGGAAAATGAAGCTTGGGACCTCAAGATAGCTTGGTTGGCTTTCCAAAGAACCAATAATCACAGGATGAGGCCAACTAATAAGCTATCTATGAGCTTATCAAATTGGACCTACTCACTGTGCACAGGGCAGTACTTTCAAACAGGTACTCAAAGAGGTTGGACAAAAAGCACTTATTAAGCTGATTAAAAGTAAACTAGTATTTTTCTAATTAAGTTTAGCAACTGAACTTAAGTACCCCAAAAGATTTTAAGCTAAAACTCAATATTAAACTCACACTAAAAATATCTATTTAATTAAAAAACGACCAAAATGAAAATTTGACTTTTATAAAAATTCACTAAGTTTGACTTAAGTGAACTTTGATTTGATCATGTGGACTGAATAAGTTGTATTAAGGTGTGTTAAGGCTGATTTGAGCAATCTTATCAACTTATAAACACAAAATCATGACCATGAATCCTTAAAATCCAACAGTGAACACACAAGATAGGATCAAAAGGTATTTTGACTTTTAACCAAAAGAGCACTGGTTTTTCTTGTTTAGATGAACTAATTAGACCCAATGAGACATGCAACCAGCAAAAACAATAACACAAACATTCTTTAGCACAGAATAACAAGCTAATCCAAACACCTTTTCAAAGGACTGTTTTGATGATTTTCAAAACTTAACAAAGATTTAGACCATGAACTTGATTCACAAACTTATATTATCATATATTAGGACTAAACAAACATAAAACAACAACAATAGCAACATAAAATCAAGAATCTAGACTTAAGCTAATTTAACTGTCAAAATGAAATTTTTATAAACTACAATTTTAAAAGAACAACCAACTGATTTTAATTCTTAAATACACTTAACTATAACTAATGAACATAAAGAACCAGAATTTCAAGCTAATGAACACTTGTACAGTAAAATGCCAAAATGGATCAAAGTGCTTACAAATGGCTATCCAACTGAAAACTGAGAACCAAAGGCCAAGATCACTCCTATAGGCTTACCACTAAGCCACTAACCCAAGGCCATCCAAAATTCACCCTGCTCCAGCTGTGAACACCATTTCCATGAGATTTTTGAATTTCCAACTATTTATTTGGTATTTTTGGTGATTTTTCCCTTTTAATGCTAAACTGATTTTTATTATATCTAATAGCTTTTAAAAGCTATCTAGGAGCTTACATGAGCTATATCAGTCCATAATAACATCTAACAACAACATTTGAATCGTATGAGATTTTTGTAAGGAAAATTGCATAAACTGAATTGGACTTAAAAATTTGAAATTGCTTATTAAGAAAGATTCACAATACACTGAAACACTTAAACAAAATGCTTGAAAGCTTTAAAATACATTGAGAATTAAAAATTACTTAAAACGACATAAGAAAACTAATTTTTACACTAGATAGCTTGATACATTGCTTCTCTTCCCTCTTTTATAGACTTTTCCACTCTTGTTGACAACTCTGATTGTATCCCACCTCATCTGAGCCATTGAATCTTCAAATATCATCATATCCGTCCAAGTGTAGATTTGGCGCCAAAAGTCTTTTAGTGTTTGAGATATTAATGGGGTGGTTTGAATCAATTAAAGATCTTTGGGTGTTAGTGAAGGTGGAGGGGACAAGGTAAGGAGGGGGGATGGAGCAAATCATGGAAACACTCTGTTTCGGTTTGGCGCCGTGAGGAGGATGAACAGTGGCCAGTATTTGACTTATTTGACCGTTGGTTTTAATAGGTGGGAGGGTTCACAATTGGCTATGACAGGGGTCAAGGGATATTGGCAGGGGTTCTATTTGTTTTGGTTGGGCTCAAAATACAAAGGGGGTCCGTTTGGTTTAGTAAGTATACAAGGACCAAAAATGTAATTTGACCAAAGATAAAGGACTGAACATGCCACTTTTCCAAACTTATCACAAGGACCAAACTTGACAAACTTTGATAGTACAAGGATAATATTTGATCATTTTTCCATTTAAAATATCCAAGGACTAATTTTGCCATTTTTCAAAGATGATGGACCTTTTCAGCCATTTGATCAAAGAATCATTCAAGGACCATTTTTAACAACTTAGAATATTTCAGGGACCTTGAATGATAAAATTCTTGATTTTGAAATACCGTGGACTGGATTTGACAACTTTTAAAACTTTGGGGACTAAAACTGCCAATTTTGCAAACTTGAATCATTTTTCATCTGATTTTGATCTTTTGCATTTAAAACACATAAAACACTGATTTGTGATATTTTCATCATTTTGATGCATTTTTGAGTGTTTTCAGATGATTTTGCAGTTTAGATTGTACAAAAATGATGAGTATTTAGACACTCATCAATCCCCCACACTAAGATATTGCTAGTCCCTAGCAATGTTTTGAACTTTAATGGATTTTAAAAACTCTTTACCAAAAGCCATCACTTCTGGAGTAGCCAATTGTTTTGATTCAAGTAAGAACCTTGGTACAATGATAACCAAATGATTTTGAGCAAATCATAAGTCAGTAACGGATTTGATTTGTCTTTACCAGAAGCCGTTTGCTCTGAACTAGCCAACTCTTAGATAAATTATCAGAATTATCTTTGGTGAGCTGATTACCAATTATGGCTTTTCCACTGCCTTTACCACAAGCCATAAACTTGCGGGCTAGCCAACTCTTCACTTTTTAGGATATGGTGAGTTGAATACCATACAATTTTGGGCAAATTGCAAGCCATAAACGGATTTGAGAAATCTTTACCAAGAGTCGTTTGCTCCTGGATTAGCCAATCCTTTTGTTTTTTAGACATGGCGGACTGATTACCATATGCTGAGTAAGTGTAAAACACTTACTCCAAAAAAAAAATTTTGGCCAAAAACTAGGGAATTGGGTGGATAATATATGATAAAATTCGTGAGAATTCCCCCCCACACTTAGAAATGAATATTGCCCTCAATATTCAAAGTACCGGCGGTTATGCCGAAACAAAGAACGAAAAAGGGAAATATTACGGCCATTATTTGAAAATGATTTTTTTTTTATACAACAGCAGCCCCCACACTAGGGTGGTAGAACAGAGAAAGAAGACTGAAATATGGGTGAAAACCCATATGGTGTGTGCTACTGTTTTTGATTCCCGAGTCATTAGCTTGACTCGATCCCCGCATTCATTGGTTCATGGGGAAAGTTTGTAAATCCGGGACAACCACAGATGGAATGTCCTCTCCAAAGTAATGCTTTAATCGATGACCATTCACTTTAAAATTAGGACCATCGGGTTGAGATAACTCAATGGTACCATAAGGATAAACCTTAGCGATAGTAAATGGATCAGACCAACGGGACTTGGGCTTTCCCGAGAAAATCTTCAATCTTGAATTGAAAGAAGGACTCGATCACCAACGTTGAAAACGCGGTTCTTGATTTTAGAGTCATGAATCTTCTTTGTCTTTTGCTTGTAGATCAAAGAGTTCTCGTATGCTTGATCACGGAGTTCATTTAATTCATTCATTTGAACTTTTCTATGATCACCGCTCCAATATCGAAATTTGCATGTTTTAAGGCCCAGTATGCCTTGTGTTCTAACTCTATCGGAAGATGACATGCCTTTCCGTACACTAGCTTGTATGGAGTACACTCGATGGGTGTTTTGTAAGTCGCACGAAGGCCCAGAGTGCGTCATCTAGTTTATCCGACCAGGATGCACGATTTTCGCCATCGTCCTTTCTAAAATTCTTTAATACCACGGTTGGAAACTTCCACCTGCCCACTTGTTTGGGGTGGTATGCAGTAGAGAGACGGTGGGTAACACCATACTTTTGCATGACACGATCAAATTGGTCATTGCAGAAATGTGTACCACGATCACTGATTATCGCTCTCGGAGTTCCAAACCTGGCAAAAAGAGATTTCAAAAATTTCACAACAACTCGGGCATCATTGGTAGGTAAAGCTTTTGCTTCAACCCATTTTGACAAATAGTCAACAGCCACGAGTATGTATTTGTTTCCTCTAGAAGATGGAAATGGCCCCATAAAGTCAATACCCCAGATGTCAAAGATCTCACAAACTTGAATGGCATTTTGCGGCATTTCATTTCTTTGAGAGATATTTCCATGACGTTGACAAGCGTCACAGGTTTTGACAAAATCGTGGGCATCCTTATAGATTGTGGGCCAATAAAACCCGGAATCAAACACCTTTTTGGCGGTGTAGTTTGGACTATGATGGCCCCGGTGGGTCCAAAGATGGCAAGCTTTGAGACTGTCAAGAGCTTCTTGTCCATAAACACACCGTCGGATGACTTGATCCGCACAGATTTTGAATAAGTAGGGGTCGTCCCAGAAATAATGTTTAACATCTTTGAAGAATTTGTTCTTCTGTTGGGTCGACATCCCTTTCACAATGAAGTTACCCGCATGGTAATTTGCGAAGTCAGCAAACCATGGGGTGGTAGAATTTCCACGAAAAGAAACCGCATTGAGTGTCTCGAGAGGAAATGTTTCGTTTATTTCCTTTTTCTCGAAAACATCTTGGTGAGGGTTTTCTAATCTGGACAGATGATCAGCAGCTAGATTCTCAGCTCCTTTTTTATCACGTATAATGATATCAAATTCTTGCAGGAGGAGAATCCAACGGAGCAATCTCGGCTTTGCATCTTGTTTTGCAAAGAGATATTTGAGAGCCGAGTGATCCGTATACACCACGCATTTGGTCAGGATTAAGTATGGCCGAAACTTCTCAAATGCATACACCACAGCTAATAGTTCTTTTTCTGTGGTGGTGTAATGAGTTTGAGCTTCAGTCATAGTCTTACTTGCATAGTGGATAGGCTGAAAATGCTTAGCTCTACGTTGCCCTAAGACTGCACCGATAGCAAAATCACTTGCATCGCACATGAGCTCAAAAGGCAAGTCCCAGTCGGGAGCAACGAGAATGGGTGCTTCAGTAAGCTTTTTCTTCAATGTTTCAAAAGCTTCAATGCACTCGGGTGAGAAGATAAAAGGAGCATCCTTTTCAAGAAGATGGGTCATAGGCCGGGCGATTTTGGAAAAATCTTGTATGAATCTACGATAGAAACCGGCATGACCTAAAAAACTCCTAATACCTTTGACGGTAGTAGGATGAGGTAATTTAGAAATAACATCGACTTTTGCTCTATCTACCTCAATCCCGTTTTTGGAAATCTTATGGCCAAGGACTATGCCTTCTTTGACCATAAAGTGACTCTTCTCCCAATTTAGACAAAGATTGGTGTCTTCACACCTTTGAAGCATTTTTTCTAAATGGGAGAGACATGTTTGAAATGAATCCCCAATGACCGAGAAGTCATCCATAAACACCTCCATTGTTTCCCCGATCATGTCGTGGAAAATGGCCATCATACATCGTTGGAACGTGCCAGGAGCATTACATAAGCCAAAGGGCATACGTTTGTAGGCAAAAGTTCCGTATGGACAGTGAATGTAGTCTCTCTTGATCCTGTGGATCAATGGGAATCTGAAAGTAACCTGAGAAACCATCAAGGAAACAATAGTACTCGTTCCCTGCTAATCTCTCAAGCATTTGGTCCATGAAGGGTAGAGGAAAATGGTCTTTACGAGTGGCGTCATTCAACTTACGATAGTCAATGCAAACACGCCATCCCGTTACCAGCCGAGTTGGAATTAACTCGTTATCTTCATTTGTGACAACAGTTATGCCACCCTTTTTAGGAACACAATGAATTGGACTAACCCAAGGACTATCTGAGATTGGGTAAATCAATCCTGCATCAAGAAGTTTGATAACCTCCTGTTTGATAACATCATGGATTTTTGGATTCACCCTTCTCTGATGTTGAACTGCTGGTTTGAAGTCATCCTCCATTAAGATTTTGTGAGTACAGAACTCAGGGTTGATACCCTTAATGTCGGAGAGTTTCCAAGCAATTGCTTGCTTGTGTGACTTCAAAACCTTTATGAGAGCAGCTTTTTCATCTTTACTCAAATCTCTAGCAATAATGACGGGTAATTTATCATCACCTTCTAGAAATGCATACTCGAGATGAGGTGGTAAGTCCTTAAGCTCAACCTCAGGAATTCTTCGTTTTCTCAACTGACTTGACTTCCTTGTTATGAAGCTTGACGGGAGGGAGAGGAGGAGAAGTATCCTGATTTAACAACTTCTTTAGAAGAATATCTCCTCCGATTAATCTCATTTTGATTAATCTCATTAGGAATTGAATCACTAGTGTGAGGGGTTGATGATGGATCATCATTAAGCAACTTCTCAATGAGAAGTATGTCCCCCTCAATGTCAATTGGAGCATGATCAATTTCCCATGGAACAGAATCACTAGCCAAGTATGCTTCAATCTCTTCCGAGATGGATTCACTTCCCTCAAAAGGAGTGATAGAAGGAGTAGAATTGGCTATGATAGGTTGAGAAGATGTGGTGGGATCCCCACTCACAGAATTATGAGAATAACCAAGAACTTCTTGAGAGTACTCTTCAGAAGTAACATCAATGATATCTATTCAGTTAACCGACTCAAAATCATAGTTTGCGGAATACCTCGAAGTTTGATCAAGGTTAAAGGTGACAGCTTCATTACCCACACGTAGTGTGATTTCTTGCTCAAATACATCAATGAGAGCACGCCCGCTCGTGAATCCTCGACCAACAATGAGAGGAACCCGCTGATCAAAGATCGAAATCAACAACCACGAAGTCACCGAAAATGGAACTTTCCTACGTTCACAAATACATCCTCGGCAATGCCAAGAGGACGGGATATGGAACGATCTGCAAGCTCGAGAGTCATGCATGTAGGAGTGAGTTCCGAAAGAGAAAGTTTCTTCCATACTGAATAAGGCATTAGATTGATGCTTGCACCAAGATCTGCTAAGGCAAAGCATTCAACCATTCCTGAAAATACACAAGGTAAGAGAAATTTTCCAGATCTCCAAGCTTTTCAGAAGCTTCAGATAACCGCTGAGCGCTCGCTCAAAGGAGTTTTGCCATTTCAAACAGCTTTTCCTTATTGCTTAACATGTGTTTGAGAGTTGATGCAAACTTGGGCATCAAGATGATAGCATCCGCAAATCTTATGTCAAAATGTAACTCTTGGAAAATTTGGAAAAATTTGTCCATTTGATGACCGGCTTTCGCGAGCTTTTGCTCATTCAAACGTGATGGGTAAGGAATAGAAGATTTGGATTGCTTTTCTCAACGGGAACTACCGGAGGTTCAAAACAACTCTGGATTAGATTTGGGTTTCGGACAACTTGAGGTTGGACTACCGGGTGGGACGTGCGGTACTTCGTGGGCTTGAGAAATGCACCTTGTCCGTTGTATCCTTGGTAACTTGACTCATTGCTCCCGGTGGAGGAGGCATTGGAGTCGTAGGTCCATTGTGTATCTTAGGTTCACTTTCCACTACCTTTGGGAGAGAAGAAGAAGAAGAGGTAGTAGGAATAGCAGGTCCATCATATGAAACACCACTTCTGGTTGTGACGCTTTGCATCGCCTCGGGTTAGCGATCGTGTTGCTCGGAAGTTTTCCCGAGCCCGAGGGTTGATCATTTAAAGACTTCTTTAGATCAGCAATCTGACTGACCAACAACCTGTTCATTTCATCTTGGGATTTCATGAATTGTTTCAACAACTCATCAGATGATGGTCCAGTTGGAACAATGGCGGGAGGTGGATTAGGAAAATTCTGGCCTTTAATGTTAGGAATAGGGCCTTGGTTTTGAAAATTTCCTTGATTAGGATTCATATTCCCATGAAATTGATTCCCTCGATTGAAGTTGTTTTGATGAAGGTTTCCTGGATGTTGGAAACCTTGATTTGGTGCAGGATAGAAATTACCTTGGTTTTGGTAACCTTGGTTCATTCTAGGTTGGTTCGATTCGCTTTTGCATGTTATGATTCTCGTTAAAACCGGTGGTGCCTGATTAGTGTTAGCACGGTAGTGTGGTTCATTCTGAGGACGGTATTGATTACCTCCCTGATGTGCAAGACCGCTAGAGCATTGGCTTCAAATGGACTACCATCGGTGGCGTGATACAATTGTAGTATGCATGAGGACCACCACAAGTAACACAAATCTCGACTTTCTTCACTTCACCATGTGTTGGTGTCTGAGTGAAGGTCACTTTCTTTGGTTAGCAAGAACCAAAGCCCGAACAATATCTGTGAGTTTGTCAATCTTAGCATCGGTGCTAGATGTACTCACCGGAGATGAATAAGAAGGTCCAAAGATGAGACCGATATGTCTTTGCTCAGAAAGGGCGGACCTGAGACTTATTCTCAATAATTTGCAAGGCTTCTTTGGTGGTCTTGCTCAGGAAATTACCTCCCGCGAAGGCATTCAAAGAATCTTGATTGGTCCGGTTCGCACCATTGTAGAAAGTATCCATTTGCATTAACTCGGTAAAACCGTGATGCGGACACTTGAAGCAACTCTTTGTATGGAACCCATGCCTCCCCGAATGATTCATCAAATCTCTGAGAAAATTTCATTATCTCATTCTTAAGACTTGTAGTTCGGGATGGAGGATAGAATTCGTTAACAAACTTGGTAACTAGATCCTCCCATGTCTCAATGGAACGAGGGGTTGTTTCTCAAGCCAATTCCGGGCTTGTCCCTCTAGAGAAAATGGAAACAGAAGAAGCTTGATGGCTTCATGTGGGACATTCTTGTACTTGATGGTAGATGCAATCTTGTTAAACCATCGAATGTGTGCATGAGGATCATCCCGCCCAAAACCATAGAATTGGCTTTGGGTTACTAGATTAAGCAACCCGGTTTTGAGCTCAAGGTGTCACCACGATGGTCGGGACAACAATGGCATATCCGTAACCCTCGATGGGTGCTTGGAGAAGCTCATTCATGGGTTTGTCTTCTGCCATTACGACAGGTGGTGGTGGTGGTGGTAGACGTTCCTCACCACGGAAGGAGCGTAACGCCCTACGCCTACGAGGAATATTGCCAAGTTCGAAAGTGGACTTGTAGAACTCGAAGAACGAGTGCGCATGCACTAAGTATAAAAATCAGTTTTCAAAACAAATGTGAGGCAAAATGACAAGTGAACTTAACCAATAATCTCAAATGAAATGGCTTCTTTGAAAAAGGTACACCAAATCACAAGGACACAAAGGCAAGTTTTAAATCTGATGTTCGGGAACTTATTATGGTCACACCCCCAGTTGGTAGGTGTACTGCCTTGATTTACGGTGGTTGATTTTTATGTATTTATTAAGTACCACTGAAAAGACGTAGGTAATGATTTGTGCAAAGGGGGGTTTAAAAACTTTTGGACAATATTTTTGGTATCGTCTCGTTTAACCAAATCGTATCTCTTTAAGAATCACCTCAAAGAAAATACAAGATAGAAAACGTTCCGATTGTTTTGTTGTTTTATATATTTTTGGGTTTGTTAACACTTTAGGAAAAGTGCTAATGAACTTTTTTTGAGATTTTATATCTTTACAAAAAAAAACTTTTTACAAATGGTGGTATATGTGCAAGAATGGGTCTGAAAAGGGTT
>OU343222.1:184845755-184909229 GCA_910596185.1 Chrysanthemum makinoi | reverse complement strand
TAACACACGCTAAAGCCTCCCCGGCAGCGGCGCCAAAATTTGATTGATGCTAAACCGTCAAGTTATCTCACACAAGCTAGCCACTTGTGAATGGCTAACCGTAAGAAACTTAAAACAATTCAAACACTAATGCAATTAAGATCAGGAGAATATAATGAATTCCCGGGTCGTTAAGTCCCACGGAGACTCAATGGTGTGTAAACTTATTCAGATGATAGAATGATCACTAAGGATAGTGATCAGTAAGGATTTGGGTTGGAAATTACACTACTGATTGCTTGGAATGTATTTGGAAACAGAATTGGAAAGCACAACAATCAGATGAGACAAACGGAAATACGTACGTTTAAAAACTACGTAAACGTACCAAATAAAAAGTGAAATCTAAGAAATAAAAGACCTAAAAATATGAAAATGACATTTTTGAAATCCTAAAAATAAAACAAATTTATTAGAAAAAGAAAATCATTTTTACAACTATTTAATTAATTATTATTAATTAAAAACTATTTTAAACTATTTATTAATAACCTAAAATAAAAGAAAATATGAAATAAGGCTATAAAAATAAAATTATGATTGAGAAAAATCTAAAATATTATAAAACTAATTTTAAAACTAAAAATATATTTTTTACACTTTTTATATATTTATTACTAATTAATTACTTTTTAAAATACACTTAAATTCAAGAAAATATAAAATAAACCTGGAAAAATGAAATTTGAACTTGGAAAAATCTAAAATATGATAAAACTAATTTTAAAACTGAAAAGATATTTTTTTGCTTTTTAATTATTTGTTACTAATTATTTAATACTTTTAACTATTTAAAATTATAATAAATACTAAACAGATTAGGAAAATTATGAAACTTTTTCTAAAAATAACTTAAGGTGACAGAAAACTAAGAAAAATATAAAAACTAGATTTGCTTAATAATAATATGAAAAGAAAAATCAAAAAGCTAAAAACTATTAAATAAACGCTATCACTATATTTAAATTGATGTTTTTCTGGTTTTTCTTTTTGAAAACTACTTAACTACTTAAAATATGAAACTTTTACAAAGACAAAAATTTTACAACTTAATAATAAGCTGTTTGAGAGATTAAAAGCTCAACAATGGGCTTAAGAGCTTATTTTGATGAATTAAGCTCAAATAAGCTCACAAACTGGAATCAAGTGTAGAATAAGATGCAACAAACTATAAGCTACTAATATGAAGTTAAAATACACAAATAAGCACACTGATAAGATGGAAATAAGCAGATAAGCACTTATGATCTAGTAGTCAAAAGACAGAAATGGGACAACGTAAAGGCTTATTGCAGCCCTACCAAACAAGCTAGAAAATGGAAAATGAAGCTTGGGACCTCAAGATAGCTTGGTTGGCTTTCCAAAGAACCAATAATCACAGGATGAGGCCAACTAATAAGCTATCTGTGAGCTTATCAAATTGGACCTACTCATCGCACGTGGCAAGACTTTCAAACAGGTACTCAAAGAGGTTGGACAAAAAGCACTTATTAAGCTGATTAAAAGTAAACTAGTATTTTTCTAATTAAGTTTAGCAACTGAACTTAAGTACCCCAAAAGATTTTAAGCTAAAACTCAATATTAAACTCACACTAAAAATATCTATTTAATTCAAAAACGACCAAAATGAAAATTTGACTTTTATAAAAATTCACTAAGTTTGACTTAAGTGAACTTTGATTTGATCATGTGGACCTAATAAGTTGTATTAAGGTGTGTTAAGGCTGATTTGAGCAATCTTATCAACTTATAAACACAAAATCATGACCATGAATCCTTAAAATCCAATAAAGGAACACACACAAGATAGATCAAAAGGTATTTTGACTTTTAACCAAAAGAGCAATCGGTTTTTCTTGTTTAGATGAACTAATTAGACCCAATGAGACATGCAACCATCAAAAACAATAACACAAACATTCTTTAGCACGTAATAACAAGCTAATCCAAACACCTTTTCAAAGGATTGTTTTGATGATTTTCAATACTTAACAAAGATTTAGACCATGAACTTGATTCACAAACTTATATTATCATATATTAGGACTAAACAAACATAAAACAACAACAATAGCAACATAAAATCAAGAATCTAGACTTAAGCTAATTTAACTGTCAAAATGAAATTTTTATAAACTACAATTTTAAAAGAACAACCAACTGATTTTAATTCTTAAATACACTTAACTATAACTAATGAACATAAAGAACCAGAATTTCAAGCTAATGAACACTTGTACAGTAAAATGCCAAAATGGATCAAAGTGCTTACAAATGGCTATCCAACTAAAAACTGAGAACCAAAGGCCAAGATCACTCCTATAGGCTTACCACTAAGCCACTAACCTAAGGCCATCCAAAATTCACCCTGCTCCAGCTGTGAACACCATTTCCATGAGATTTTTGAATTTCCAACTATTTATTTGGTATTTTTGGTGATTTTTCCTTTTTAATGCTAAACTGAATTTTATTATATCTAATAGCTTTTAAAAGCTATCTAGGAGCTTACATGAGCTATATCAGTCCATAATAACATCTAACAACAACATTTGAATCGTATGAGATTTTTGAAAGGAAAATTGCATAAACTGAATTGGACTTAAAAACTTGAAATTGCTTATTAAGAAAGATTCACAATACACTGAAACACTTAAACAAAATGCTTGAAAGCTTTAAAATACACTGAGAATTAAAAATTACCTAAAACGACATAAGAAAACTAATTTTTACACTAGATAGCTTGATACATTGCTTCTCTTCCCTCTTTTATAGACTTTTCCACTCTTGTTGACAACTCTGATTGTATCCCACCTCATCTGAGCCTTTGAATCTTCACATATCATCATATCTGTCCAAGTGTAGATTTGGCGCCAAAAGTCTTTTAGCAGGTTTGAGATATTAATGGGGTGGTTTGAATCAATTAAAGATCTTTGGGTGTTAGTGAAGGTGGAGGGGACAAGGTAAGGAGGGGGGATGGAGCAAATCATGGAAACAGCTCTGGTTTCTGGTTTGGCGATTTCGTGAGGAGGATGAATAGTGGCCAGTATTTGACTTATTTGACCGTTGGTTTTAATAGGTGGGAGGGTTCACAATTGGCTATGACAGGGGTCAAGGGATATTGGCAGGGGTTCTATTTGTTTTGGTTGGGCTCAAAATACAAAGGGGGTCCGTTTGGTTTAGTAAGTATACAAGGACCAAAAATGTAATTTGACCAAAGATAAAGGACTGAACATGCCACTTTTCCAAACTTATCACAAGGACCAAACTTGACAAACTTTGATAGTACAAGGATAATATTTGATCATTTTTCCATTTAAAATATCCAAGGACTAATTTTGCCATTTTTCAAAGATGATGGACCTTTTCTGCCATTTGATCAAAGAATCATTCAAGGACCATTTTTAACAACTTAGAATATTTCAGGGACCTTGAATGATAAAATTCTTGATTTTGAAATACCAGGGACTGGATTTGACAACTTTTAAAACTTTGGGGACTAAAACTGCCAATTTTGCAAACTTGAATCATTTTTCATCTGATTTTGATCTTTTTGCATTTAAAACACATAAAACACTGATTTGTGATATTTTCATCATTTTGATGCATTTTTGAGTGTTTTCAGATGATTTTGCAGATTAGATTGTACAAAAATGATGAGTATTTAGACACTCATCAAACATCCTACGCATAGAAATCGTTCAAGAAATCCGTGCTTTAGATCATCATTTTGTAAGTGTTTTCATGATCTTAACGATAATACAAGCTAAGGTTTTGAATTTCAAGCAAATCCTACGGCTAAAACGTTAGTTATGCGTGATTATGTGTTCTACGCATAAGCGTATGAACACATAATCAATGTGAGTTTGTTTTTGGTTGAAAAGAAAGTGTCAAAACGTGTTTTTAACAACAAGGATACTATTTTTACCCTCTAAATCCACCAAGAAACACTAATTGATGGTTTTTGAATATTAGGGTTTATGAGTCGATTTGGCTGTTTACAAATGTGAAGAGTTTTGTTCAAAAAGAT
This sequence comes from Chrysanthemum makinoi, assembly GCA_910596185.1. Lineage (NCBI taxonomy): Eukaryota > Viridiplantae > Streptophyta > Magnoliopsida > Asterales > Asteraceae > Chrysanthemum > Chrysanthemum makinoi. The sequence goes on along the minus strand of OU343222.1, from coordinate 184,905,163 downwards.
TGTTGTGTAATGTTTATATGATGATGAATTGATGATTTCCAAGCTCTATAACAACCCAAAAACTCTAAATGATTAAAAATTTGGAATTAGGGTTTAAAGTTCATAAGTTTGGGCATTTTTGATTCTCCACGATTTAGATGTTATAACTTGGTTTATAGACTCTCACAACATCTTAGAACTACCAGAAATTGTTTGGTGCAAATCCCATGGCTAGAAATTATACGCGTAATTCATAACCCTTAGGGTTTTGACCTACGCGTATGACTTTCTACTCATAACTGTTTAACGAATGTTCTTGCCATGATTTGTTATTAAAATGAACTTTTGTGTTAATATTGATGATTTGATGAATTTATTTCAGGCTTGCTACGCTTAAAATTCAGAATCAAGGTCATTTGAATCTCTACGCGATAAGGATTACCCTATGCGTAGTCATGTTATGCGTAAGAATAAATCCTACGCATAACTATTACGCCTAAGGTTCTACAATGGGACTACGCGTATCCCGTGAAGGATATGCAAACAAAGTGACCTCTACGCATTAGGTCTACTCTTACGAGTAAGCCTTACGCGTAAGGTATAAATACGCCTACGCGTAAGCTCTACACATAAGGTCCCCTTTTCCTACGCGTAACATTTCTTACGCGTAAGTTAAGATCCTACGCATAAGCTTTCGTCTACGCGTATGTCATTATCAAGCACGCTTAACTTTGCCAATTCTACGCCTATGCCTTGATTGACCTTCATTATGAATTGTTACGCGTACAAACTTGTTAATAAACTTATCATAACGTCACGAATCCAATAATGTCACTAATAAACTTAAACGTTTGATATGTTGTGAACAATAAGTGATAACATAAACTTTAAAACTTAAAGTTAACTAACTCACGAAACATTTCACGACGTCATTGGACTATTGGACAAACAAGTGACTTAGGACTCGTAACAATCATTGACACCGTACATTCAATAACTAGACAATAAGACCTTCTGTTGACTAACATTATGTCTTTCGATATGTTGGTTGTTTTGGCTAATGTTATTTCGATCACGCCATGGTCGAACAAATGAATGTGGATGCATCAGAAGTTCTTACAATTGCTGATATCTTTCAAGAGGGTTATCCGAGAAAGATTGGAAAGAACAACCTTAGGGTTGACTTTGACACCCTTACATGCTCATAATCTTCTTGTCTCATTGCAAAGGGATATTCTCGTGAATCATCCCTACCGTAACATGCTCTCACACTCGCCACGTTCCAGAGGTCTACATTCAACACTTCGGGATTCTATGCAGAGGATCACTGGTCAAAGTGCTGTGACAGTGCCACTTAATCACAAACAAGTCACTATCACTCCTGCAGACTTACGGGCTGTACTCATCATTCCGACATCGTGCCTACTCGACTTCTTTGCCACACCTACTGAAGAGATAGTTCTGCAATTTCTACTTGATATTGGCTATGATGAAGCGTCAGGAATTATTAACAAGCACTCTCACGCGGATCTTAAGAACATTCCTCAACCGTGGAGAACACTCTACATCATCATCACTAAGTCTGTCTCGGGTCGTGACAGTGGCTATGAGCATCCCAAGCTCATGGAACTGCAAGTCTTCGGGTCATTGATCAATAAGAAGGACATTGAAATCGAAGCACTGATATGGGATGACATGATGTCATTTCACAAGAAACTTGGCTCAAAGATTTCCTATGTCAGATACACGAAACTTTTGATCCAGAGAGCACTTGGGCTTAATCCTGATATTCCCAAGAGGCTCAATGACCATGACAATCACGACGTGTTGTCCGAACCTATCCTTTCTATCAGAATCAAGGAATCGACAACAAAGAAACAAGGTGCCGTGCTGCCTGATCACCTTCGGACCAATGAAATCAAAAAGCTTGAAACATACAAAAGGTATCAAGTAGCAATACGAGAAGGCAAAGTTGGTCATCTCGATGAAAAGCCTTCTGGAACTCCTACCGAAGAACCGTAAGAGGAAGTGCCGGAAGTGCAATAAGCACAGAGAGTCAAAGGAAGGTCCCAAAGAGGAAACCTACTCCAAGGAAGAAAGTTCCCTCCAAGGAAGCTGCTCCTATTCCTACACCTGAACCGCAAAGAAAGCTACCGGACGAAAGCTCAAGATACACAATCAGAAGAGGAGGTCCACTACTTTGAAACTGCAAAGGATGACTCTCCATCAGTACCAAAACCTCCTAGTCCAATAGCTGAACATGGCAAAGGAAAGACTCCTGTACTTGTGCCATATGATGAAAGCTCGGAAAGTGATGAAGAGCAACTGGATAAATCATACAGGAAGAAGTTCAAATTCATTAGACTTCAACACGTTGCACAACAATTTGCTCAAGAACAAATGGGTGGCCCCGAGGGTCCAGTGGTGCAGCTCAACCTTCACCAGTCCTGATGCGTTAATCAACCCGATACGGGATCTGGTGCCACCACTTTGGTACAACAACAAACACGTGTTGAAGACACTATGGAGTATGATTTTGAAGAACCAGAATCTGAGAAGCTAGAGAAGGTAAAACGTGATGAAGAAGCTGCAGTCAAAGCCAAAGCTGATGAACAAGCTAAGACTGGCAATGAAGAAGATGTTTAGTATGATACGTTTCTTCTAGATAGTCCTGCACGATCAAAGGAAGAAACTTCGGAACCACCAAAGGACCCGGAGTCTCCTCACATCTCATCATCATCAGACTCTTCTTCTCACTCTTCACCACCACCATCAAAAAGATCAACCAAATCATCATCCGATCATTGAAGAAGCCACCTCGATCTTGGATTTCTCATACTCATAAAAGAATTGTAAAAGCTGTCCAACAAGTCGGAAAGAAGGACATGCTCTACAGAAAACTGAATTGGTTTGTCGACCAAATGCAAAGTATCTACATGATGAGAATGACAAGATGCAGAATGAAAGGGAATACATACAGTAAGCTCATGCGTGATGATCTACAAGGGAAGATGGACAGAATGATCGAAGGCTACACTCACAAGTACCTTCAGGATATCGTTCCTAAAGTCACAAAGGAGATGTTTACCAGACAACTATATCCGAATCTTATGCGGATAGCCAAGCAAACTATAAGATCAACACCCTTAACCGTCACAATGAATCCATCTGATCCTGTAGTTTTCTCGGATAATGAATTGGTGGCCAAGCTTGTCACACAAATGTCTACACGATCCGGGACATTTACTTCGATGAAGGAAAGTGTTTCAAGCATTGCTGGACTACCAACTCCAAGAAGCATGCAGATTCGAAGCTGAAAAGTCCAAACGCCTAGAGACGATGAAGATAAGGATCAGGATAAGAATGATGAAGCTAAACGACAAAAGAAGTATGGTGAATCATCTTCCATGCCACCACCTCCCAACGCCTCCTGCTCAACAAAGATCTCCTCCTCGTTCTTCTACCGATAAACCTCATGATTCTGAGACACCACCCCCAAAAAACCGGTGATTACTTTGAGTATACGGGTGGTGACGATGAAGAACACCATGAGCCCCTACAACAACCCACCTCTCCCAAACAAGTACGAAACCGTAATCCTCATCTAGGCCTAAGAAACAGAAGAAAAAGGCGCCCAAGGCAGACGCCCTATCATGGCTAGATGAAGACACCATAGAGGAATTTGAATGGTTTTCTACACTTGTCAATTCCACTCCCTACCTTGAAGAAGGTCAAGATCTAGTAGACGGTAATACATTGGAGCATGCTAAGATTATGCAAGAAAAGTTCCATGTGAAGAAGATGACGAAATCTGAGTTGAGGCAAATCAAGAATGAAGCTTTTCAACCGTGGAAAGACAGAAAAGTGCCATCGAGGTAGGATATCACCTTGAAAACATTGCTCGAGCTATGTCTAACAACATGGATTGGCTCAACCCAGAAGCAAACATCGACTTCACCAAACGGGACAATCCTCCTTACTACACCGACCGGTCAAAACCTCTACCAACAATTGGCCAATCGATGAACCAAGGATTCCATTCCGATATTTCTTCAACTGAGACTTGGATTTTCTTCTACATGGTGGCGATGGTTCAAGGAAATACGCTACATCGTTGACACTTCCATTCCCTGCAGCCTATATACTCGAACCGCATAGCCATCGAGGAACGTGCCAATCACTTCTTCTCCAACAAAGTGGAAGCCTATGACCGAGATGCACTGTACGGGATTCATCATTGGCCTAACGACGAAGAATCTACTACGCTGCCAGGTTCGAAGTCTCAACATGCAAGATTCGGTTCTAAAAGTATCGTTGCCATCAAACACGCCGATCTTTCATCTAAGTGGGACTACACCTTCCTAAAGAATATCGTGGTCAAACGACAAGATGAAAGGGATTATGCATTCTCTGAAGCTGACTTTGAGAATTTGTCTATCAACGACATCGAAGAAATGTACCTTGCCAAAGTACAGGGTCGTATGAGACAATTCTCCACCGCAGATACACGTGAATTCATCAAGTCAGTGCTCATCTTCATCAGACGCATTGTTATCCAAGACCGTGTAGAAGATCTCCAACTGGCAGCTGAATCTTATTAGACCCGTGTCAACTTCACTCCACCGCAGCTTGATCTACCCGACATCAACCAGCTTCCACAATATATGCTCATCAGCAAACCTTTCGGCGTCGTTTACCGCAGTGAACACTACAAGAAAAGTGGCTTTTTAGGACCCCCATAAGCGTCATAAAATGGTACTTTTTAGGACCTTTCATTTAATAGGACCAAGGATGAAAGCGCTTCATGTAAGGCGGTTGTAATAGGTCCAAAGCGCCCTAACCCTTATGAAACCAATTTTATGGTCGTATTATATGTCTATGAACAACACAAATAGCGTCCTAATAAAACCATATTAGGACACTTTTACAATGTTTTAACATGTGATTACCTACTTTTAATCTTTTGAGACACATAAAACGCCCTAAAAGTATTGTTAGCACGCTTATGATGTAACATCATAGCTATTTTAGCAACCAAGAAAAGGGTACTAATAACTCAAATAAGATTATGATACCAATTTTATGGTCGCATTTTAGGTCTATAAACAACACAAATAACGTCCTAATAAAACATATTAGGACACTTTTCCAATGTTCTAACATGTGGTAACCTACTTTTAATCTTTTGATACACATACAAGCGTCCTTTAATGTTAATTCTTAGGACGGTTATCATATACCATTATAGTTACTTTAACACCAAGAAAAGGGTCCTAATATCCCAAATACGATTATGAAACCAAATTTATGGTCGCATAATATGTCTATGAACAACCAAATAACGTCCTAATAACAACATATTAGGACACTTTTACAATGTTGTAAAACGTTATTACCTAATTTTAATCTTTTGATACACATACAAATGTACTTAAAAGATAATTGTTAGGACGCTTATCATATAACATTATAGCTATTTTAGCACCAAGAAAAGGGTTCTAATATCTCAAAGAAGATTATGAAACCAATTTTTTGGTCGTATAAAATGTCTATTAACAACCTAAATAACGTCCTAATAACAACATATTAGGACACTTTTACAATGTTAAGTTAATTGTTAGGACGGTTAATAAGTTTAATAGGACAATTTCAAAGTCCGGACAAGTCATATGATAGGACGCTATTTTCACCATGCACACTCTATTATTACGATATGAATAAAACATCAACTAAATATTAAATGAATAAAACGAAATTGTATTTCAAATTAGCAATTGTCATAACAAAATCACTAAACATAAATAAGGTAGACAGAATCTAACATAAAGTTTGTTAACATTAAAAAATACATTAACGCAACAAGAAGCTTAGTCCGTGGTCATCATGCATCATCTCTCTCAATCCTCACGGACCACCTACAAATAAACACCCATGTATAAGCATTAAGCTCCATGTTAGTAAAATTATTGGTATCACAAGATTAACAAAGACATACCGAGATAAAGGGACAAGGCCATGCTATGGTTGCACCAACACAATCTTCAATTGTGGCAAATAACCCATAGGGTCTCACCAACACTTCATCTCTTTTTGTTGGTACTTGAACGTTTACCTCACACCATCCTCGTCCAATCTCTGTACCACCAACTATATCATTTGGGTTCAAGCTCCTCACCCATCCTTTTGCTACAGTCTCGGTTGAGTTTAGAATGCTTTTAAGGACAACTTCATCCCCGACCTAGATTTCAGTTTTCAACAAACATTTATCAATTTATAGTCAAGACACATGTATTAGGTTAAAAAGATGTAATACTACAGGTATGGAGGCTGGGGTATACAAAGGAGGTCAAAAATTGATCGTGTAATATGCAGTGTGGAGGTCTGGTGTATACTAAATAAGTTACAAATAAGCTAGAATAAGCTAAATAAGCTGTAACTACATGAGTTGTAACTAGATTAAGCCAAAACCAACAACCTTGAAGCCCTTGTGGGTCCTACTAGGGTTGACAGGGATCCAAAGTGAGACTTGATATGAAAAGGTGACTTATTGAGGTTTCTAAAAAGCTAGGACTAAAGGTTTGGGTCCCACAGATAAGCACTTGATGAGGGCTTGAACTTGGATGGTCAACACTGATCACTCAGTGTATGGGTGGAATTGGACAAACAAAAAGCTATCTGCAGACCTATCTAATAAGGTCAAAAGTTTGAAATAAGCCCTGAACTTTATAGATGAGCTTATTGGCTTTCAAAAAAACCAATAAGCTCACTGTGTGGCCCACTAATGAAGAAGCTAAGGCACATGGAAAGTTGGGGTTTTGAGCTGATGCCCTGGTGCAGGGCAATGGTTAGCCCTGCAGCCACTTTGAACTATCACCTAAGCCAGAGAAAAATCATAAAAATAAGCTAACTGTGGGATTCAAAACCTTAGATGGGGAATTTCAACATGTAAAAATCTCAAGACTTGAATCTCAACACAAAATTCACAAAAATTCTCCCAAGATCCGAAGTTTCACTAACATACCATTTTGTCTTTTTGATTTTGAACTTAAACTTTGACTTTAATGAAACTTGTTTGATCCGTATGCACTAATTATGATTATTTAAGCTATGATAACACTAATTTAAGATACATGAACAAGATTTAGACCAAGTGGGTGAGATTTGATCCTCACATGTCCCAACAAAGTGGACTGTAAGAGTGAAGGTAATTTGATTTTGACTTCCTCTAGTTCAAACATTGGTTTTATAGTTTTACTAGTTCTAATATCACCTAGAGGTCATAGTGTGCAGATAAACAAGTGAAAAGGCAACTACCACAGCTTGAAACAACACGAACCAAACACCCCTTAATAACTAAGTTAACAAATTTAAAAGGCAAATGAGCAATCTAAATCATAATCGATATATAAGCTTGTAGCCTAGGTTCATTAGCTATCAAAGATAAAATAAGCTATAACAACTAGAAAGGAACGATTTATAATAGAAACATACCCGTAAGCGTGGAGGTTCATTAGTTACAACAGGAGAATCTTGTGATGTAAGAGGTGGAACAATGGAACTATCCGTCGACCCATTCTTCTCTGATAACTGGGCTCGTAACTTTTCATTTTCACTAGTAAGTTCTCCACATCTAGACTTCAATTCGTTGTTTTCTCCATGACATGCTAAACGACTTGGTATTACACCCCAAACATCAGAAGCACGAACACCTAGACCATACATGCCTGCATCACCATTTCGATCTTTACCCATAACTCAGAGAAAAATATCATCCGTCCAGATTATCAATCGAACCCTCGGGCATTATCACTAAGTCGCTTTCATATCATCCTGTATTTTATATAAACATGAACAACATATAGTAAAAGCATGTATTACAAAAAAAGCATATTGTGTTTAACTTATGCTATTAATACACTTTTGCAAACACAAAAGCATATTACTTACAATCGCTTTGCAAGTGTCATCATTTTTGGAATTTCCATCTTTGGAGAAGCATGCACTAAAAAGATCCAATCGAGTTGGATCTCGTCCCCAATATGTCTGTATGAATAAAAAGAAAATGAATATTAACAGTGGATATCCACAAGATACATTAACAATCCCACTTTCTCCATACACTTACCTTTAACTCTTCCCTTTTGCGAGCATAACTTTTTTTACCGGTTCTTTGGATCATCTTCTTTTTGCCCGATTCGCCTTGTTTTTTTCACTTAAACTCTGCAACAGGAAAGTAAAATATCATAATGGGAAATTAAGTAATGTTATTTAAAGTGGAAGAGTATTTCACACCTTAGTGTTTTCTTTATTCCAATACTTCACAAGCTTCTTCCATTGTTTTTTTTTTGCACTTGCTTTGGCCTAGATCTTATTTGTTGCTTAACTGACAAAGACGGATCATGGTAGTGTTCCTTAACTCTTGCCCTCCAGTTCTTCACCTTCCTCCCAAATGATTGCAATATCCATTTTTCTCCAAATTAGAATATCAAATTTTGTCTAAAAAATGTAATAGCTCACATTAGAAAACAAATACTTTTATGTTGGGAATTATGTGAAGTATGAATCATGCCGATATTATCTGATGGATTCTCAAGTGAAGCCGATTCTCAAGACATGATTATGCTGAAGTTATATTAGTCGTAGTTGGTTTCTCATGAAATAGTATTCCGTATAATCTAGAATTAGTTAGGATATACATGAGCTTTATTAGGAAGTGATTGTGTATATCTTATTTAGTTTCATAGTTATACGTTTCTTAGAAAGGAAGTTAGGGTTCCTTGTCTATAAAAGGAACACAATAGAATGTATTTTGGGTGTGCTTAAACAATTGATTAATATAACGATCCATAGAGGATCAAAGAGTTCTTAGTTATATGTGTTTTATACTTGTATTTATATTCCGCTAAAGAATACAAGTTGTAGAGATTTTCTTTTAGTTTGTTTGTGATTACACAAGTTTATACTAACGATCTACTTAAGCTCAAGATCTATCAAAGTCTTACAGTTTTCAACATTTATTCATTAACATACAAATTTAACATTGTGTACCTTTAAGAGTTCAAGCAAAGCTTTTTTTTGCGGCATCAACTTTATTCCATGGTTTATAAATCGGACAATACTTTCCACTCCTTGAAAGTGTTCCCATGAAATGAGTCGGATGACTACTTTTGTCGTTAATAGGTTGTCCGTGTTCATTAACTAAAATAGGAATTCTATCCCTTTTTCTTGGGCCCAAACTTTTGCCATACGTGTTGGTCCTCTCTTTCTTTTGCTTACAATCCGAACTACAAAAAGTGAACATGATTTACAATAGATAATATACATTTAAAATACCAAATAATTTGAAATGGAGGCAATATCTTAGCGTTGTATTTTGTCTTGTTTTAATTTAACTTTATTATATATTCTTCTTATATGACACAATATATGATATATGATTTTTAAAACGATGCAATCAAGTAGACCATGTTAACCTGTTTCATTTCGAGCTTGTGTAACTACATGGTTTTCTTCATTTTTAGAATGCTCAGCTTGAATCTCTTCTTCGAGTAGATCATCGCCGTCATTTGTTAAATCGTTCACATTCTCCAAATCATCCTCATTCTCCAAATCATCCATGTCTTTATCTACATCATCTTCTAAAGTAGCTTGTTGTTCAATATCTTCATTCATAGGTATGTCTTCGATATCATCATTTTCAACATCATAAAGGTCTTCATTGTTATCTATATTAAAAAAAAAAAAAAAAAAAAAAAAAGTAAGCACCGAAAACAGCTTAAGAATATACACTTAATAGTAATTTAATATCATATATATATAGTATTTGAAATTTATGTATAGTTACCATCAGATCTCAAGTCACGCCCCCGTGGTCATGATCGTTGTCAATTGCAACTAAGTTTCTCTCGCAGTTAATCTCCCTCATTGACGAATTTGGTTGATCATTTCTCGTTTGGACTTGGTCGACTCTGTACCTACTACGTATTGCCCTCCCTGTATCAATATGTTGTCCCTTTTGCGATTGAGATTCTGAAGATGTTAGCCCACTGGAGACATTCGAAGCACTCATTCGTTTTTTTGCTAAATTTTTATATCTAGTCATGGACTGTGGAGCAATGTATTTTCGATTCTGTTTCATGCAAGTAGAATTGTTAGAAAACAAACATAAAGAAAATATAGTAGCCAAATTTATTATTCGTACCTTTTTATTTGTTTGTGTAGCCGCTTCTTCTGGGTTATCTTCCTCAAGATTAAGATGGAAGTCTGAACCACACATATAATCTGCATCTTTCTCACCGGTATCCGTTGGTTTCTTTTTCTTTTTCTTTGTTTTGTCACTCTCTACTAGACTTGTCAAAGACTTAGCAAGATTTTTCACTCCCAAAGCTTGTAATCTCTGTTGGTTTTCTTGAATCCTTGTCCTTCTGGACATTTCATAATCATTCGTATTTCTCGTGGTGATTTGGCATTGCATCCTGTTATTTTCCATAACTGGTGCACAAAACAAATAAAATTATTATGAGATTGCAAAGAACAATAGTCATTTGAGAACAACAAAACTGAAATCAAATCACTATCTGTTACATGTTACAGAATGAAATACATTATCTACAAACAAAAAATAGACGCAAATCCTTCAGCTACATGTCACGAATGAAATACATTAGCTAGAAACAGATATCAAATCACTATCACTATCACTACCCAAATCCTTTGACCCAACTTTACACAGGTATACCAACATTCATTTAAATTAAACAGAGCAACTTAAATACAACTTGTACCACATCGAAATAAGCAGACTTATGATCACATATTAGACTCATCACAAGAGGTCAACCAAACACATACCCGAACCCACCATTTCCCACACTAACAATGTATAACAATAACAATGTATAACAATGATAATACCAATAATAATAACAATAACAATAATAATAATAATAATAATAATAATAATAATACAATTAATAATAATAATAATAATAATAATAATAATAATAATAATAATAACAACAATAATAATAACAACAAGAGAGGTTTGCATTACCTGTTGAGTCAGATCTTCATTCAAAAGTGAAAACCCACGATCCTTGTTTTGCTGCCCACATACAACCCTAAACCAAAATTGAGATTTTAACCGTCTGTGAAAAACGATTTCCATTAATAAAATCGAATCAAATACTTGATTCTAAAAGATATGCTTGATTTTTGCAGCCAAAAGTTATTTATGAATCTAAATTTTTCCCCAAAAATTTTAAGCGGGTTGTGAACGTGGGTTTGTATGTGAAACTAAATTTTAAGCGGGTTGTAAGTTTTCCCTATAATTTGATTTATAATTAAATTAACTAATAGTAGTATATAGTATATGAAATGTATTATATATTATTGTATATATATAATATATATGTATTTTATTGTATGTGAAACTAAAAATGAAGTAGATTTGGCATTCGTTTTTCCGACTTCCCGGGTCAAACAACAATATCAATGTGATGTAGTAATCAGTCTCGGTTGTATCTTACTGCCCGAAATGGAGCGGCTCCAGATAGTTCATTTGTTTTACGCGGACGTTATTTAAAATGTTGCTATTTTCTTACAGACGGGATTTATCCTACGTGGTCTACGTTTGTTAAAGCGTATCCGCATCTAGTTGACCCGAAAGATAAAGTGAGATGTAGGACAATAAACCACACTAGAGTCATATATGCCATTGGTGCATCAATGAGACGGACATGCATGGAACCCTATGAATAATGAAATGGCTCGGGTTTGAAACCGGGAGTCGATATCATATCATAATTAGAGTGTCATATCAAAAGGTTCATATCCAATGTTGCAAAAATCGCGAATCAATAGTCGGGCGGTCGACCACCTTGTAGCTTGTAATCGGTCTGGGCGGGATGAATCGGTGATAGGGTATAATTTGATGTATAATTACCCGGTCGTTGCTCGGGTTATCAAATAAGGGCCCGCTTGGTTGGTGGGTGTTGCTTTGGATTCGGGATTGATTTGGTAAAAACGTAAAGTTTATGAAATAATAACTTTGAAAAAGCTAATATGAATAACTCTCAACGGATGCGGTCGATCATTTATATCGTCAAGAGTTTTTACGTAAGTCGACTTCCCATGACGCCACATTCGGGATGCTTTGTAGCATATATTCTACACATATTGAACGGAGGAATTGTCCTAGGCATTTGCGAGGCCAATATACGCAAGGTGATCATAAAGTGCCGACTATTATGATTGAATGTATTGCTTCGCATGAAGTCGAGATAGGACAAGAATCCAACACGAGCCCAAAAACATAACATATCATATCATATAACAGATAATCCACTAACTGTAGATAACAGATATAGGATGCATCCATACTCCCCCACAGATAACATAGTGGCCAAACATATACTTGAGCTCATAACAAAATTTTGTATAAATTAGTTTATCTAGCTTTGAAGTAATAATTACTTTTGCAAGCTTATGTAAAAATTACTTTTGCAATTTTGACTTTTAATTTCTAATTTTTAGATATAAATTAGTTTATCTAGCTTTGAAGTAATAATTAGGCAATTAATTAAGAAATAGCTTAAAAATAAATTGTAAAAGTATTTCTGATTTTAAGATCCAAATCCACATCATTCCACCGTCCAAAATTGCCAACAAGAATCACCACCATCATCAAGACCAGGTAATACCTCATAAATGAAACCCTAATCGTTTTTGCTAAATTTTTATGAAACAACATATGTGGTTAATTGAATTAGGCTCCCTTTCTTTTTGTTGAAATTATATGTGGTTTTCTGTGGTTAATTGAATTAGGTTTAAGATGGATACGAGTTGGATGTCTTTACCTAGATTTACCATTGAATATAAAAAAGGTCTTGACGACTTTCTTGATCATATATTCTATAATGAGGGTAAAATGGACGATTTCATGTCCATGTATTGATTGTGGTAATCAGATATGGGTAGAACGTAGGCTACAACACATCTGTTATGTGTCGGGTTTATGAAAGGTTATACAATTCCACCTTCAGCCCAAATCAAGTGATGCTCCAATGTTGGATGTCAAGATGACATGCAAGGGTAGGTGAATGATGCCTTCCATCGGTTTGGTGATGACACACTAACCGATGACATGGGAACACAAACTGAAAGTATGAGTATGCCAAACCTAAAGGCGAAAAAATTTTATAAAGTGTTGGGAGAGGCAAAGAAACCACTATATCCTGGGTGTAAGTTATCAGTTCTTTCTTTTATCATTAGACTATTTCATGGTAAGTGTGTTGGGAAATGTAGTGATAATGGTTTCAAAGAAGATGCTAGATACAATAAGGGAAGCCTTCCCCGATGCTTCTATACCAAAGTCATTGTATGAACTAAGGAAGATAATTCGAGAGTTGGGACTTAGTTATGATAAAATTGATGCATGTCCTAATGATTGTATGTGTACTGGAAAGAAAACATTAATAAAACAGAATGTGATATATGCCATACGTCAAGGTATAAAGCAAGTGAAGATGATTGTGCAGATGAGTCAACCACAAATGATATACGTAAGAAGATTGGAGCAAAGGTGTTGCGTCATTTTCCGCTCTTACCACGATTGCAAATGTTATTTATGTCATCTAAAACAGCCGCCTCCATGAGATGGCATGAAGAGAGTCGCACAAAAGATGGTTACTTGAGACATCTTGCAGATTCCCCGGCATGGAAAGCATTTGATTTTAAGTATGATAAGTTTGCCAAAGAATCTCGTAATGTCAAGCTTGGTTTAGCGAGTGATGGGTTTAACCCTTTTGGAACAATGAGTGTTTCTCATAGTACATGGCCTGTTGTTTTGACGCCATATAATCTACCTCCTTGGATGTGCATGCAGAAACCTTATTTCTTTCTAACGTTACTTATACCTGGCCCATCTGCTCCTGGGAATAATATAGATGTCTATATGGAACCGTTAGTTGCTGAGCTAAAGGAGTTGTGGGATCGTAAAGGAGTAGACACTTATGATGCATCAACAAAAAGTAACTTTCGGATGCGTGCTTGTTTGTTATGGACGATCAGTGACTTTCCTGCTTATGCAAATTTATCCGAATGGAGCACCAAAGGTAAACTTGCATGTCCTAACTGCCATAAACATACAAAATCAACACGCTTGAGTCATGGCAAAAACAATGTTTTATGGGACATCGTCGATATTTGCCTACTGATCATGCTTTTAGAAGAGATACAAACTCTTTTGATGGCATGAAGAACTAGACAGCAACCCCGTGGCTTAGGAGGACAAGAAGTAGTTGATGAGTTAGATGGTTTTGAAGTTAAATTTGGAAAACTTGTGAAGAGCAACCCAAATTTACCTTTTAATTGGAAGAAGAAAAGTATTTTTTTGAGTTACCGTACTGGAAAGATAACTTGCTACGCCATAATCTAGATGTAATGCATATTGAGAAGAATGTTTGTGACAGTGTCCTTGGAACGCTAATGAATCTAGATGGGAAGACCAAGGATCATATAAAAGCACGCCTAGATTTACAAGAAATGGGCATTAGACCTGAACTTCATCCTATAGTTCAAGATAACAACAAAGTTTATTTGCCACCTGCTTGTTTCTCAATGGATAAAAAAGAGAAAGATATTTTTTGTCATGTGCTTAAGAAGGTGAAAGTTCCAGATGGTTATGCAGCTAATATATCAAGATGCGTAGAGTTAAAACCTCCAAAACTATTTGGACTTAAAAGTCATGATTGCCATATTTTGATGCAGCAGTTGCTTCCCATTGCCTTGCGAAATGTGTTGCCTAAGCACGCGCGCTATACTGTGATGAAGCTATGTCGTTACTATAAACAATTATGCGCAAAGGTTCTTAATCCAAATGATTTGGTTCAAATGGAAACCGAGATTGGAAAAATACTTTGTGATTTAGAAAGGATTTTTCCGCCATCATTCTTTGATGTCATGGTTCATCTTTCGGTTCATCTTGCTTCAGAGGCCAGATTAGGAGGGACAGTTCATTACCGTTGGATGTATCCAATCGAGAGGTGCACATTACTATTATAGTAAATACCTTTATTAACAAATATTATTGAATCTAAAATTATTGGTTTTGATATCTCATGTATTTAGCTACATTAAAATCTTACGTGCGAAACAGGAATAACCCGGAGGGTTCCATTGCGAAGGATATCTAGTCAAGAGTGTGTGTCGTTTTTTTCATTGTACTTATCCAGTGATGTTGAGACCGTACATAATAAGACAAGTCGAAATAATGATGACGATGGTTATGAGGATGTTTTACCTATCTTTTCTATGGCGGGTCGATCGATTGGTGCTACAAAGGTAGAAATGATGGAACTTGACATTTTGGCTAAAGCACATTCATATGTGTTGTTCAATTGTAGTGAAGTTGATGAATTTCGAACGTAAGTAATTATATTAGTTGTGAGTTTCATAAATTATATTATACGATTAATAGTTGTCGTTGTTATCATCATTATCATCTGTTAACACTGCAGTGAACATCTGGCGTTGGTTCATCATCAAAATCGAAGAAAACGTAAGCGTGACATTCAACGTTTACATAGTGAGACTTTTGAGTCGTGGTTTCAAGATCATGTAAGGCATATACACAGATTTATTACTTTTGAAAAATAATTATAATGACATAGCATTTTCGACCTACTAATAACAAAACAATTAACACATCTTGCCTTATTTCAGGTTGAGGAGCTACATGCTAGAGGGGATCACAGAATCACAGAAAGTCTAAGGTGCTTGGCAAGTGGTCCATCTGAGTATGTGAAAAATATAAGGGATTTATCATAAATGGTTTTCGATTTCACACAAAAGATGTAGAACATAATAGGAAAACACAGAATAGTGGGGTTAATCTTCAGGCCACGACAAACAGTTACTCGAGTGCTACAGATAACAATCCTATCGTGGGAGATGTAACTTACTACGGGGTTTTGAATGATATAATTGAGTTGGAGTATGGTATTGACAAGAAAGTAGTTTTGTTCGATTGTGATTGGATTTCGAATGGTTCAAGGAAAAAAGAAGATGACAACGGGTTTACTATATTGAATTTTGAAGGATTAAAGGCTCATAACGAGCCTTTTATACTAGCTTCTCAAGCACATCAAGTATTTTACGCTTGCGATAGTGTTGACAAAGGATGGCAAGTTGTGATCAAGACAGCGCCCAGGCATGTTTATGACATGGATGAACAAACATGTCTTGATGACGTGGAAACACATTTGCAGGGTGACTCATTTATGTGTCCTCAACATGACGAAACAATGGATATTGAATTGGTTAGAGGTGGTTTCGATGGAACCGTTGTGGACAACAATGACTTAGTTATTGCCGATGAAGAAGATCCAGTTGAAGAAGCTTAATGATTTCAATTAGCTAAATAATAATAGTCCTTGTTTTTATGTAAAATTAGTTGAGCAAGACATTAATACCCATGCTAACCTCGCGCTTCAAGAATAATGATGGGTTAGCATTTAAATAATAAAGCGCATGCCGATCCTAGTCAGCTTCCACCCTTCAGCAGAAACACGGCAACGCTTTTAATCTTCGCAATCTCTTCTTCAGCAGATTCTGCTTCTACTTCAGCAGAATCCTTCGGCAGTATTGACAGTAGAATACCTACTTCGCATAATTCCCAACAATCCTCCCCTAAACTGGAATTTGACTTGGTTAAGTTCCAGTTTCCTAACCTTGAAAGATCTTAGAGACTGCAGTAATAGAGGATTGTTCTCAAACATCAGTAGCAAAGAACCAAGAATAAGCTCATCTCTATGATGACCAATCTTTGAAACGCCAGTGTCTTTGCAAACAATTGACATAGTTTACATCAAAACTCATTAGTTGCATACTATTCTCATCACATCCAGGTGTGTTAACTCCGGTGAGAGGTGAATCATTGAAAATAATGGATTTGATGTCTCTTTACCAATAGCCATTACTACTGGAGTAGCCAAATGTTTAAGTTCGAAAACTATGGTACACCGATAACCATCTGATTTATTGGCAAACCAGAAACCATATAAACGGATTTGATGTGTCTTTACCTGTAGCCGTTTGCTCAGGACTAGTCAATTCTTAGAATTGGTGAATTGATAACCAAATATGGATTATGTTGCCTTTACCACAAGCCATATACTTGTGGGCTAGCCAATTCTTGGATTCCAAAAGGGAATATACCATGGTGAATTGATGACCATACAACACTCAGCAATAAAGCATGGGTGGTTGCAGACCCTATGATTTTGAGCAAATCATTACAGCTATCAACATATTTGATGTGTCTTTACCAAAGCTGTACCCTTTGGACTAGCCAACTCTTCGATATACACAAGGTATATCCGGTGAGTTAAAAACCATCAACTATGAACAACAAACCTGCAAAAGAAAGTTAGTTTTTTAACTAAGAAAGAAACTACCAAGTGTATATAATACAAATAGTACCAAAAGGAATATAAGGCAGAAGACCATGAGAGATACCATTATGACGATGAAGAAGCAGCTTGATCTTGAAGGAGGTGAGTCTTGATCAATCTAACCAGTTGTTCAGCCTGTGGTCTTTCATTTCCCACTGGATCCGGAGGAATTTCCAATTTCGAGTCAAGATCCTCTCCATAAGTATTTTGGACAATGGGTAAGTTCTTTCGGCAAACATGCAGACTGTGATTCCACCCTTCGTCTCAACTACATGCACACGAGGCAGAGGATAGAATCTCCAGGACTCAACCCGCCATAAATGTGAGTTCTGCCAAATGGAATGTCCTTTATTATTGGGAGATTCAGAGCTAAACAGGACATGAAGATCTCCTAATAAAAACATCCCGAAACCCTGTGGTGCATTGTTGCAGTAATGGGAGGTAACGAGAGTGTATAGAGTAAGCAAGTCTGCCCTATCTACCAAATGAAGTATTTCCTTCAAAAAGGTGAACTCCATAGAAGTTTTGTCCTTTCGATGTATGACATTCAGCTCTTTGTTTGTCAAAGTCCAATTGATCAACACATTTTGATATCCATCGGGAAAATCAGAGGAAGACCCTTCTTTAATAAAGGTTGACTCATCAGCCTCAATATCCAAGGTAGTGATTTTGGCCATCCTCTTCTTCCTCCTTCCAGGCTTATAGATTCCTAATGATGGTGCATCTTGAGGTTCTTCATTAGATTGGCTGGCACGACTAGAGGAAGGAGAAGCACCTTCACGAATGGCATTCATCCTTACTAGCAAATTTCTAGCCTTTCTAGTTTTAAACTTGCTGTAGCAGCTTCTGAGCCAACAGATGCCACAGATGGAGTGGGAGCTGGTACATTAGGTGCTTCAGAAGAAATGGCAACTGGTTCAGCAGATGGAGTCTTGTCAAGTGAGCTAGCAATCTCAGGAGTTTCAAGAGACCATAGATGGTTCAGCAGAAGGAATCTTGTCAAATGAAGGAGTGGCTTGAGAAATTTCTTCAGAAGTAATCAGTTGAGAGATCGCTTTGTTGTTCAAGAAATTTCTTCGTAATCAGCTAGGTGCTTCAAGAAATGGCAACCGGTTCAGATGGAGTCTTGTCGTGAGCTAGCAATCTCTGTAGGAGTTTCAGAGACCATAGATGGTTCAGAAGAATCTTGTCGATGAAGGAGTGGCTTAAGAAATTTCTTCAGAAGTAATCAGTTGAGAGATCGTCTTTGTTGTAATATCATCAAAAGTATCCACTACCTCAACAAACTTTGGTCTTTTGGCCTTTGGTGAAACTTCATTCCCAAAGCAATCTTTTCAAGCAGGAAGAGTGAGATGAAGATTACTTCATGATTTGATTATACTTGTGAATCAAAACATGATCAGGGAAAGCCTTGACTTGCTTCATTGATGTACCCAGAGTTATACAGATTGGAGCTCTGGTTTTTCACCACAAGTCTCATTTGAGCTTTAGTGGGAGGTCTCTCTTTGTTCTTTTGGGTTGTGATGGCTCTCCTCTTTTCACCTGCTTCTTGCTTCCTTTGTCTTCCACGAGCCATCATCAGTTCCACAAAACTTTCACTGTTGAAGTCTGCACCTAAGATACTCTGAGCAAGTGAAGGGTTTGATATGACTTGCAGAGTGTAAGCATCCCAATGAGTGTCAGGTAGCTTAGTACGCATTTCATCTAGTTCCCTTTGTCTTTCAGGTGGCAAAACAGACGTAGATTGATCTTCAATCTGTTTAGCCATTTCTTCATCTTTCTTTCTCTCATTACACTCAGCTAGCAT
Organism: Chrysanthemum makinoi; assembly: GCA_910596185.1. Lineage (NCBI taxonomy): Eukaryota > Viridiplantae > Streptophyta > Magnoliopsida > Asterales > Asteraceae > Chrysanthemum > Chrysanthemum makinoi. Next base: position 184,885,924 of record OU343222.1, on the reverse strand, counting down.
TCTCTCTTGTTCTCGCCTTTCCTCTTCACTTACCAAGTCTGTACCAAGCTCATCTTCTACCATTAAACCTTTCCCTTTATCAGCAGGCTCCTTAGTACAATCATCTTCAGTAATATCAACTAAAGGAATCTCAGTAGTAACTCCCAAATCAACTTCAGAAGAAACATGTTGTGAGGGTTCTTCACAGAATGGACACCGATGGTTTTGTATGATCAAGATTGACCAAGTTCAGAGCAACATCCTCCATTGGGGTATCGAGATGCAGCTTTGACAAACTCTGGTTCCTTGGATACTTCAGTAGATGCTTTATTCAAGTACGATCTCTTTCTCCTTTTATAAAGAACATGTTCCTTCTTCTTTGAAGATTCCGCAACTACTGATGAAGGATCATTAAGAGACACATCAGCTAACATATCGAGAGACCCATACTGAGGTTCTTCTTCTTCCTCCTCAGAAGAAACCACAAGCTTCCTTTTGGTGCCCTTTTCAAGTCTGTCTCCTAGGTCCTTAACTTTACTCTGTAGTTCTTCAATCTTACTACCAAGAGTAGACTTGGTTTCTGCAAGTTCCTTTTTAGACTAGACACCTCACTGCATACCTGCTCACAAGATCATACACAGTTGTGAGAGTAATGGGGTCCTCAGCTCCACCAGCAGATTACTCTGTGGTAATGGGAGCTTCATTGGACCTTTCAGTGGAAACAAGGTCATGCTCAAAATGAGGAGGTACCTCATTAAAAGTTTTCCTTTGAGGACTAGGTGTGGTCATCCTGTTCAGATCAGACTCAAACTCATCAAGAGGATCTTGTGTTGGTGGTGGACTAGGACAATGTGCTAGAGTTAGTGTTGGTGGAGGCTGCTCTGGAGCAACATGAGAAGCTTCAGCAGAAAAGGAGGGGCCCTCATCAATATTAACTGATGGATTGCCATCAGTAGCAACAATTGAAGAGGGTGGGATGTTAGCAACATTCTCCTCATCGGCAGCCTCATTGCCTTGAGGCAACATAGCTTCACAACGGATAATGTGCCTCCTCAAAGTTAGTTCTCATAGAGGCAAAAAGTTTGGCTGACAGAGCTCCTACGGCATAAAAGGCTTGGGTTTGGGTAGAGGTGTCTATGATTATTTGTAAGAATCTAGGGTACATTAAAAACTTATGTTGTTTCCTATTGATATTTTCAACCAAATTGTCAAAAATAAATTTAGAAAAATTATAAGTTATCCCTTGAGATAGACACACAATACCATATGCCAGTTGGGAAGAGAATTGATCCCATGCTCCTGATTTGTTGCTAATGCACAGAAGCAACGTGTGAACCAAGAATCTCCACTTAGGGCAAAAATGCTTTTTCAACCATATGTCTCTCCGGTACCTTGATACCCAATAGCTCTCAGCCCCGTGAGTATTTCCTCATTGCTAGTGTGAAATACCCCATCAATATCATCCAAGTGAAGCTTTCTCCTAATCAGCTCCTCTGTTACTACATACTCTGTTCCGTCAATCATGGCCGCAATCTCTGTTTCACTCCGTGTGGAAGCAGATGCCCAAAATTTTTTGACCAACGATTCATAAATTGCATTAGGAGAATGCGTTAGGGAATAGTGAATCTTTGATCTTTTCAAGAACTCTACCATAGGTACATACAGCTCATCACCTTTTGCATTTCCTAAAAACGCAACTTTGTTGTGATCCTTCTTGAATTGAAGAGCCATTTGATGAATTGATATTTTAGGGTTATGTTTCTCGTAATAGTGAGGGTTTTTGGGTGTAGGAGAAGAGGGAAGGGTTTTGTTTGAAGTGAAAATGAGAGTGATGGTTTGGTAGAGGTTTGTGCAAAAATAGTCAAAAGTATTAGCACTGTATTGTTTGACTACGCTTACGTGTAAATCTACTTTGACCATAGACAATTTAACTCTTCAATAGAAACAGATACTCAATCTGCTGAAGTTATACAATTCAATAGAAACCAACCCAAGACTAGGATATCTTCGGTAAGATTCTAGAATTACTGTGCCAACTAACTCGCATTAACTTACATTAAACCTCGAACCCGTCTATAAAATCATCCCAATGCATACTTCTCTCACATACTTTTACCCCAAATTACCATCACAAACCCTAGATTCATCATACACCCAATCAACCAAAATTAACCATGAATACTTCACCAGAGGTTGTAAATCCAACCTCTTCTCCATCATCCTCATCATCCATTGATTTCCTCCAGTTTTGGTCATATCCACCTGACCCTCACCCTTTGACATCCCCATTTCTCTCTTCTTCTGAAGATGATGGTGTAGTGGATCCAAGTGACTCTTTTGATGACTCGAGGAACCCACTCTGAGATACCTTCATACTCCCAACCTCCAAAGACCTCAACCTCAACAACGGCCTCGTGCCGAAAGGGAGGTGGTGCTTGCTCTACCTGCGCCATGTTTTGGTGCATCTTCACACATCGTATAGAGGAAGAGCATAAGGAAGGTGAATGGATTGCTTTTTGGTGAATTCAGCAGATGAAGCATAAAGGACACTTTATTTTTCTTCATCATCATTATTTTCATCAATCCATCCTTCCCATTTTGATCCTTAGCTTCCTCGTCCTAGTGGTCATGCATATCCACCCATCGAGATAGAAGAAATGGGTGGTTATGCAAGTTTTCACAAACGCATATCCAGAATCTAGTGTGAAAGATGTGAGCGATCATGCATATCCAATGTACCTGTTAGATGTTGGAATATATGATATGAACTAGATTAGGATTATGTATAGCTCTGTTCTTGTAGTTGCATTTGAAGTTGATTGAATTTTGTAAGTCAAGTCGTAAACTGCTTTCTTGAATGAATGAATGAATGAATGAACAATTTGACTTCAATTTCTTCTCTATGTACTCTTACTTCAAGAGAGAATCAACTTGTTTACTTCAGACTTTAGTTTCAGAGAAACAAGCTTCAAAGCGTACTTGACCATTTATAAAAGAATCACACTTGATGAATCTTGGACTTGAACATGGAATAGACAAACTGCACTTGAAATAGATAAACCGCAACACAAACACAAATACACACAAAAACAGAACAGAGACAAACAAACTAAAGAATTATTAGCAAGTTGTGAAACCTCAGATCCCTTGTGGATACCTTCCTCTTCGAGATATTGAACTCTTGGAAGTGTTGTCTCAAAGATGGACTTCCTCATTCTCATGGACTCTTCATTGCCACCGAACCTTGCTTTAAGAGCCATCCATATGTCCTTTGCATCATCCATGTGGTGAAAATCACCCAAGTGATCTTCGGGAATAGCTTGAAGAAGGATGGTTCTCACTTTGTGCTCTCTTTGCACAGCTAAAATCTCTTCAGCAGTTTTGGGAGGAGCAATGGTAAACTTACCATCAAGATCTGGGATAGTCTTCTTCAGACTGTTTCCTTTCTTTACAATTTCCCAAAGATTCCAATCAATATTGGAGATCTAGTTCTGCATTTTCATAGTCCACAAATCATACTCTTCCTTTTTCAGATAAGGAAACTTCCCATTACTGTTGGAAAGACTAAGTTGCTGCATAGATGTGGTGTTTTTGATGTTGTTGTTGGTGACTTCTGATTAATCATCAGTTCCAGGCATGGTGAATGTGTTTTGGTTGTATGGGGGTGAGGAAAAATATGGTTCTCGGTATCGTAGAGACTTTCCGAGGCTCGATACCACTTGTTGAATACACACGGACCTTGACAGATCTTGAGCAGATTCCTTCGCAGAATCTCTTCTTCGCAGATTCTCTTCTTCAGATTCTCGCTTCTACTTCGCAGAATCCTTCGGCAAGATTGACAGCAGAATACCTACTTCGCATAATTCCCAATAGATAAGGACAATACAAAGACAGATAACCCATACATAACTTCCAAAAGATATGATTGAGACATATAACAATACAAAGACAGATAACAAGTGTCCTATTATGGTGTATCAAGTTTTGATACCCAAGTATCAAGTGTCATACTAACTAATGTTTAAATAAAACTTTTGTAAATAAGCGTTCTAAAAAACTGATGTTTTATGACTCAAATAAAGGAGTGTTCTATTATGGCATAGGATAATAAAACCACAACAAATAAGCGTACTATAAAGGTTAATGTTAAAAGACACAGCTTGTCAAGGGTCCTGTTAAATTTTTTTCAAATAAAACTTTTGCAATTAAGCGTTCTATAAAACTGAATAAGCGTTATAAAAATCGGATGTTTTACGACTCTAAAAAGATGTGCCATATTGTGGTGTATCATAAACAAACCATTATGAATAAGCGTTCTATAAAGGTTAACGTTATAAGACGCTATTGTCAAGGGTCCTATTCACTTTTCTTATAAAAAACGCTTTATGAATAAGTGTTCCATAACACCGATGTTTTATGACTCAAATATCAAGTGTCTTATGATGGTGTATCAATCTATGGGACCCAAGTGTCAACTGTCATATTAAGTTATGTTTTAATAATACGCTTATGCGAATAAGCGCTTTTAAATAATTAATTTTTTTATGACTTATATATCAAGTGTCCTATTATGGTGTATTGTAATAAAACCATAATTAATATGCATCCTTTAAGGGTCCTATTAAGTTTTGTTATAATAAAACTTTTGCAAATAATCGTTTTAAAAAATGATGTTATAAAACCATTGTACATAAGCGCCCTATAAAGGTTAACGTTATAATACCCACGTGTCAAAGGTCCTATTAAATTTTGCTATAATAAAACTTTTTGTGAATAAGCGTTTTAACTAACTGATGTCTTATGACTCAAAACTCAAGTGTCCTATTATGGTTTATTATAATACAACCATAATGAATAAACGTCCTTATAAAGGTAATTTGTTAGGATCCATATTTTAAGTGTCATTTTAAGTTATATGATAATAGGACCCCAAATCATCGACCATCCTATTATATACCTTTTTAGGACATCGCCTAAGTAGCAAATATTTAAAAAGGACCCTAAACGCTCATATGTCCTATTAAACAGTTTTTTAGGACTCCATTATCATACCGTCCCACACAAAGGGTCCTAAAAAGCCACTTTTGTTGTAGTGGAACATCAAAGAAATTGCTTGATGGCGTGCAGAGATCTTCATAAGTTTGGAGATCACACTTTGAAGATGGTTAGGGACTGATTGGCTTACCGGTTGAACGATATACACCAAAAGATCGGGTCTCCTAAGCGATGGAATTCTCAGGATCGAAGGGACGTGAAGAGGATCATCACCATGATTGATGAACGGTTGTATAGAAGGGATCACCGTAAGACCGAAAGCTATGTTGGTGGTCGCACCCAGAGAAACATCATCGGCTTTCAACGCCCGACTCACACTCCTGGCGACATCTTTGGACTACCTGGTACCCCTTGAACTACTTCTTTCATTATAAATTTAGATGTATGATTTATTATGTCCATGGCTTGTGCACACATTACAGTGTACAACCCGTACTTGTAAATAAAGGACCCCGTGGTACGCTTCAGTGCCACAATCCTTATATAAGGAGCGAAAGCTTCTTACTTTTGAGTAAAACCTATCAAACCTTTCATTTTTCAAGGTTTTGCTCAAAAGAACAAGTACTTTCCCTTATGATTTTCAAAACCTCAACCGTTTATATCACTTGTTGAGGGGGAGTACTTGAATTAAAACTTTGTTCAAAAATTGTTCACAGGGGTCATTCTTCCCGCAACACTCGAAATGGTCATATTTATTCTCAACTTTTCAAAAATAACATCACATATGCCATTTTTGAGGGGAGAAAATACGTGATAAGAAATATGTTGTGTAAATGCAAATGAATCTTTGTGCTATAGACTTAACCCATGAATTGACGAGATCTTAACCGCTAGTAACTCGAAAAGACTTGTCCGGACGGGTAATAATTTCAAGCTAGTTCGCTAGTGATGTAAACGTGTCTCAGAAAGGACTTGTTTGAATAGAATGTACCATTCGAGAAACTCTTGGTAGACATGAACTCTGACGGGTTTGACAACCTTTCGAGGATTGTCTACACCTTCAAGGTAGTTATTAGAGCTAATTGTCACCTAAAATCTGACAATGCAACTCTTTAACTATGCCACGTAACCGTGTCTCGCGGGGGAATGTCTATCTTGAGTTGATCAATTCAAAATGTGCGCTCTTTCCTCACTGTGCATTTTAACCGTTAAAACTCTTTAGCACATGTGGAGGGGGAGTATTTATGCAAAATCTTATCTCAACAAGTGGTACTAAAATGTTTTTCATTCACAAACACTTTGAGAGATTTTTCACAACAGTGGTTTTTATGGCAACATAGGTTAGTCATGGAGTTATAAGGTGACTAAGGTTAGGAATAACCATCCTATGATCCGCCAGAGCCGGAGGGATCTACCCCAGGACACCACAAATAGTTAGTATTTAGAAGTCCTTAGGTATGATTGTAAAAAGGAGAAAATGAGAATCAGAGAAAGAAGGAGTTGAAGAATTAAAAAGAAATGCAAAGAAAAGGTTGAAAAGAAATAGCCCTCCGTTATTCAACATAGGGCGCATACGGGTTCAATTTATATGCTACTGGTTGTCACTAGATGACACCGGTATTGAAGATTAAAAGTCGTCATGGACCCAGTGACGCATGCACTAAACCTTCTTAACCACTCAAGTTTCTCTCAACAGAAGCTTGTTTCATTCTCACAGGGAACCCTACGTAAACTATCGGCTTTCTCTTAGAGATTGCTGGTATTGAAGAAGGAGACCCTCTCCCTAGTCTCCGCTCAGGAAAACCAAAACGCACTATTGAGTCTAGAGCCACGAGATTCATCAAAAGATCTGTTAGGTACACTTGACATTTCATCACTTGATATTCAACAATAAGAATTTCAGTGGTACATTATCGAGTCCTTCACAGATCTTAGCAATCTGTCGAGAACATTTATGAGAGGTTCACATTTGTGATCCTCGCTGATTTAATGGAAACTCCTGCCAGGGTCAACATCAAACAAAATCGATAGCGTGTCGCCGCAAGAACTCCCCATGGATTGCGCTTAGTGGTCTCAAACGGTCTACGTGGAGGTGATGCTTCGGTGTACCTCAGCGACTCATCTCAATCGTAGGTGTACTTCGGTACATCGTGTTATCTCACTTGTGGGACTTCGATTCAGGAACGGCCTTTGTAAGAATTAGAGTTGTGTTTTCACACTATGCTGTTAACACTCTCGAAGTTCAAACTTGTAAGTGCTGAATCCGCTTATTACTAACCGCTTTAATGTTTTCTTCTTATGGAAGCTCGGAATGATCGTGCAGATTCTTCTCATGCTCACGCCAACATCATCACTAATGGAAGTTCTATCCAAAAGCAACACAACAATGTAATGATTCTTCGTCAAATCAAAGAATCTACAAAGTTAAAGACTTAAAGAACTTCATCAAGATCTGAATTCAAACATCAAAAGAGCGTGTGAGCATGTTGAAGAATGACGTGGAGACACCTGTAGCAAATGAAGCGCACTGAGGCGACTCGATGCGCATAACAACAACATACTAACACTTTCATCACAAAGAACAATGATCAAAGAACAAAGTTAAAGATGACGTCAAAGCATAACTGCTCAAAGAAAACTATCTCGCTACACCGGGGAGATGGTTCAAATCAAGGCAATTCTTCTCACAAGAAAGAAGAATGTCGAAGACGCCAAAGGTACTATTACATCAACGCCTTCACCGTTTTTCATCACCAACACTTGAGTGTTTGTTACTCATATGTAATAACACTTGAGGGGGAGATTGTTGGAATCACTCCTAAACCTTATTCAAGTGTTAGTTACTCATATGTTATAGGTAGCTTATTATGGCCTTTATGTTTGTTATTAGCCTTAAGCTTATGTAGAAGGCCCATGAGCTTAGGCCCAAGCCCATAGGAGAAAGGAAGAGACTAGGAGTGTTGCCCTAGCTTCCCTCCTATAAATACTATGTAATAACCCTCACTTGAGGGTTGGTTGTTCAAGTTTTCTTTTCACATACTCTCTACGCCTAAACCGTATTTAGTATTAACGTGTGTGTGTGTGTGTAGATCTTGTTCAATCGCCTTTATCTCCTTCTTGTAAGCTTGTGTGTAAAACTAGTGACCTAACATGGTTTGCTATTATTTCAGATAGCAACCCGTTCTTCAAGAAAGGAAAGTGCTGCGCTAAACCAATTTTTCAAATATTTCGTGCACTTATCCTAAAAAACTATTTGAGGAAAGTATGTCGAAGGACTGCTGTTCCTACAAAAATGTTTTTCCGTCTAAAATTCTTCAGAAAAATATTTGTTGTTTTCTAAAATTGGTGGTAAATGAGTTGCTTGAAAATCTATCAGATTCAGAGTTTTCGTAAAATATTGAAAACTCAATCAATGACTTCAGCGCTTTTAAACCTTTTAGAAAATGAGTCATTGATTGAGGGGGAGAATGTTTTCAAATTTACATCATCTAACGGACTTTCTTAATTATCCTACGTGCTTAATTAAAATATATAATTGCCTATGTTGAAGGACTAGGTTTCTAGGATGTGATTGTTAGGATTAGATGATTATAGTTTGATGAACACATTTTTCCCATACGTTATATGAACTGATTGATATGTTGAATTGACTTGAATTAGTCGATTGTTGTTTGGGTGATGTCGACCACCATATATCTGTATGTGTGTTCACTAACATATGCAGGTATATTGGTATATAAGAATGTTTCCGATCCGGATCCCACAATTGAAGATGATTGGATGCCAAAAGGAAAGGGTAACTATATCTTGGGTTGACAAATGAAGAAACGGAGCTTAATTGGACTTCTATGAAGAGTTGGCATAAATGTCAACGTAAGAGGTCTCACTGCATCAGCAGATGGTTTTATTCATCAGGAAATGAAGAAACAGAGCTTAATTTGACCTCAGTTGGCATTAAAATGCAACGTAAGAAGTCTCACTGCATCAGCAGACGGTTTTTCTTCCAAACCCTATAGCAACAACAACAAAAGCGGCTCAACCACCTAACGTATCTTTGTGCAGGATAAATAGTGAATAATACCATTTTTCAAAATATTTGATAAAATTGTTTTGAAAATGGAAAAATACTGTTTTGAAAAAAAATTGGACTTAATTTTGAAAATCACCGGACTTCATTTTATCAAAACTATAAGTCACTCAATCATCGACTACGGTCATCGATTGAGGGGGAGAGTGATTTAAAATAAAATATTTTCAAACGATATTTCTTCATAAAAGTTCCGTTTGTACGTTAAAATGTGGTGATCTAAAGATTTAATGTTATGTCATGGTATGATTTTCTTTAAAACTCGAAGATCTTACAAAATGAAATTTTTTCTGTTCTTGTTTGATTGTGAAATTGTTTATTTTAATTAAAGATCTCTTAAAAACTATCATACCTGACACTAACAATCTTTAATGTTTAAAATTGATCCGTATCAATCATTTTTTCAACATTGAATCTTGCCACGTCTTTCCCCAAATTTTTATAAATGATTTAAATCAGTTGGGATCATAAATCTCAAATTGTTTGATATTTCTGATTGGGGTAGAGATCGTGATTTAAATCTCAAATCTGTTTTAAATGGAATTGGTTTTAGTCCTTTAAAGGCACTCCTGCCTCCATGTGCCAAACGATTTCAATATACATAATGCACATGTTGAGGAGGAGCATTTATCCAAAAACAAGATGAGTTTTTAAATCAGGCACATTTTCTCCCATATTTTCTAAACCTTATTAAATCACTTGGGATCCAAAATCTCAAAGGATTTGATATTTTTGATCGGGGGAGAATTTGTGATTTAATAATGAAATTTGATAAAAGGTGATCGTTTTGATTCAATTGTGCATGCTGCTCTCCCTTGTGTGCTAAACGCTTTCGAATTTCGAAGCACATATTGAGGGGGAGCATTTTAAAAGAAAATAAACTATCGAGGTACAAAAGCTTTTATGTTTTAACATAAAGTACCTTGAATGAGTTTTCAAATGGTTTTCGTAATGGCTTTTGTGATCGTGAAAGTGCTTCAAAAGAACTCTTTCCTCTATGTGATAAAATGATTTCAAATATCCTATGCACATATTGAGGGGGAGAATTTACCAAGAAAATCAAATGGCTTTTTCTATGAAAATTGTGATCAAAGAAAATATTTCAAAGTCCTCTTGCCTCCATGTGCTAAACAATTTCTATCATATGCATATGTTGAGGGGGAGGTTTTCTAAATGATCAAAACTATTAAGGTACAAAATGTTTTGATCTCGTATCACAAGTACCTTGATTGTTTTTCCAAATGATTTTTCAATTGGTTTCAAGAAGGAATGAACTGTACCAAAAGACCGACCATTTTACTTTATGTATGGAGTTATAAGGATGGTGAGGTTAGGTATTAGTTCCTATGATCCGCCAGAACCGGAGGGATCTACCCAGGGACAATCCACTAGATAGTGTAGAGTCCTTAGGTATATTGAAAAAAGGAGAAAAATGAGAAATGGGAAGAGTGCCGACTGAGTCTGAGCTAGTACTGGAATAAACCCAACAAGGTTCTAGTAATGAAGTCTCGGTAAGGACTGAAGGGGTTGAAGAATGAAAAATAATTGAATGTTAAAAGGGTGAAAAGAAATAGCCCTCCAATAATTCAACCTTAGAGCAGAAACCGGGTTCAATACATATGCTACTGGTGGTTACTTAGGTAACACTGGTATTGAAAACAAGACGTCATGGACCCAGTGACGCACTGCACTAACTTCCCAAGCTACTCAAGTTCCTCTTAAAAGGGCTTGTTTCATTCTCACGGGGAACCGACGTTATCTATCAACTTTCTCTTAGAGATGGTTGATATTGAAGAAGGAGACCCTCTCCTTAGTCTCCGGCATAGGAACCAATTGTGCACAATTGAGTCTAGAGCCAAGAGATCATCCACAAATATCTCATTAGGACACTAAATTCTTGAAGACTTGCTGTTTCACACAACGTGGAAAGTAAGAATATATATTAAGAGTCCTACGCATTATCCTTGTGGTATTGCCAGAACATCAGAGTGATATGTAAAAATATTCACAATGAAGATGGAAAGCCTTCTGGAGCTAATATCAAACAAGCTCCTGGTGGGTGGCATGTGAGATCTTCTATTAAGATCAAGCTTGTGACAACTGGATAGAAACGATGGGGAGATTCAATCTTGAATCAACCTTGGTCCAGGAATGGAATTGACGAATACTTTTGGAAAAACCGTTCGATGTGCAAATCTTCTTTTCTCTAGCACATCGAATGTGTACTTATGTTTTCAAACTCATAAAGTATCTCTGATTGAAAAAATACTTTTGAAAAAACCGTTCGATGTGCGAATCTCTTCTTTTCACTAGCACATCGAATGTGTACTCATTCTCTAATACAAAAAGTATTTTGATTGAAAATTGATCTTTCTCATAAAACCTTCGTCGTATTGCAAAACTCTTTTTTCTAAGCAATACACGATTGTTTTTAAATCATTTTTCATCAATCAGTGAATCTCAATTCGCTGGTTCACTCACTCCGTGTTGTCTTCTTTGAGATGTTCCGGTTTGAGAACGGCTAGAGTAGCTGCGAAACCCTGTCAAGGAGATTCTTAGGAATCCTACCTGATCACAAAAGTGCACTTATATCGATAAACGGGAACCGTGGGCGTGTACCTCAATTCAACGAAAGTTATCAAAGACACTTTCGACGCTTTTATTGCTAATTGTCGTATGCGGTACACCCCGACGATTGCAGTGATCGAATTGAGGAGTCAATCCAAAGCCGCATGCTCACAAAATCCACACTTAATTGAAGAAATCATGACTGGTGCATATCTACAGAACCTGGCTCTGATATTTTTATACTATGGATGATCCAGAGAGATTTACTATGGCTGATGATCTCAAAGAAAGCTCAAAGATCATCAAAGATGTGGATCAGTTCAAAGGCCTCCACTTAAAGTACAAAACTATGCAGACCATGAAGAGTCACTGCTAAAGCACAAAGATTGGGGAAATGAAGAATTCAAGTCTACGAGCTCAAGAATGAAGATATAATAGAATGCTAGGATCCGAAATGTAAAACATGGGGTGACCTCCCTTAGGGGGAGATTGTTAGGAATTGGAAATTCCATAAGTAAAGTATCGGTCACCCCAAATATTATCTAGCATAAGTTAGCTCGTAGACATATCGTTAGTTACGTTATTTAGCAGTTTATTAGTTAGTTTGTAGCGTAGTTTAGTTTAGTGCAACACCGTGGAGGAAGGACGGGTCTTTACCCACTGTATGCTTGATCCACAGGCCGTTAGGAGGTCGTGTTTTCTGTAACTATAAATACCCCTTCCATCCATGGAAGGGGTGGTGCTTCTCATAATCTAACCTTCCATATTTTGTGAACCAAGTCTCTAGCAAGAACACCCTCTCTCTCTACTTTCTCTCTCTAAAATGGCTATCATGTATTTTGATCATCCAAGACCACCCGAATCATCAAACACAATAATATTATCGATCCTACATGGACTATCTTTGTACAATTTAAATGCTTATGATGTTTGGTGTTATTTTTTTAGGTTAATTATTGCTAATAATGAAATGATTAATAATAGTAACGTACTAATCATAGCGAAACACTTTCAATATTTTTTTCCACTAATAACAACAATTTTAATCATAGCGATATCAAGTTATAACCAGACCCTTTTTTTTTCTTTTAAATAGTCTTTGTTATGTGATGTCTAATTATTTATTTTGGTTGTAATTAAAAAAGTTCTTAAAAAATATGTTGCTCTGATTTTCTATGTTGTCAAATGAGATGGATGTATTTGTGTATTGTGATTTCAAACAACAAAGAGACATGCATTTGAAGTTACGAGATGGTGCATGTGGGGTGGATGGCAGGTGGAGATGGTGCTGGTGTAGGTAGATGTTGCTGGTTTTGAGATGTTTGGTCGAGCAAATAATCGAGCAGTTGAGCAATGGTGGTGAAGCAGTCGAGCAGTGTTGGTCGAGTAGTCGAGCAATAGTGATCGAGCAGTGAAAGCAGTGGTCGTTGTGGTGATGGACTGGGTGAAGTGATGAAGTAGGTGGGTAGCAAGTTAGATGGATATTAAAGAAGAGAGAGAGTATATAAAAGAGAGCGGTTTTATTTTAGACAATTTACAAGCATTGATAATAATACAAAACATCAATCATTTGTACTTGCAAGAGACACATGTCACAATTTGGGTGAAGTCGAGCAGTCGAGCATGACTAAAATAGAAAGAGGGGTTAAAAAGTGACCAAACCTCATACCCAACTACTATTTTGATACTCCCTCCGTCCTTAAATAAATATCAACTATTGACTTTTAAAGTCTTCTTTTTTAACTTTGACCTTAAATTATTTTATTTGAGTTATGTAATACTTGATGCAAAATATATGAATGGATTGAGATTAAAATGTATTTTCATTAGTATAATTTTCATCAATTATTACATAACACAATATGAATAATTTAAGATCAAAATTGAAAGAAAAACACTTTGAAAATTAGCAGTAGACATTTATTTAAGGATTGAGGTAGTACCATTTTGGTAATTAGCTTTTAAATAAACACCACACACACATAAACAAGCACACATGAAGGTCGGTGAGCCGACCCTCTTCTTCATTTTAGTGAGATCAACCGACATAAGGACCAACTCAGTCTAATAAGACCGACCGACTGGGACTATTCCTTGAGTGATCAACCAACCGACTATTTGCCTTTATTACATCTATTCTATTGTACTAGTGTTATTTTACTTATTACATGACAGATCTGATGACTAATAACTTGAGGTGGCATAACGGGTGGGCCGAGAAGGTACGGGCAACGGTCTAAATGGGTTCGAGCGTGAATGGGCACGGGCTAAACGGGCACGGGCCAAACGGGCTCATGTTATACGAATCGCTTTAGAAAACACCCAAAATGACGAAATAAATTTCTTAAACGTAACACCCTATTTATATTTAAAAAATTAAATATAATATATTTATACATTTTTCTTTAAAAACAATTGTAATGTCCTACAACTGAAAAAAAATATGTGCCCGTTAGTGCCTACCGTATTTAACTTTTCAATGAGCGATACATGCCCATTTCAAAAAAAGGAAAGGGCAAAGTATGCCCAAATCCCTTACAATTTAGCCCAAATTAGTTTTTTTTTGTTAGGATTTAGAAAATCCAGTCGTTAAAGTGTCGGTCACCTCAAGTATATGTAATCGTTAAAAAGCTCGTAGTCGTAGTTATTTAATGTTAGTTAGTATTTAGTTTAGTAACACCGTGGAGGATGGACGGGTCTTTACCCACTGTATGCCTGATCCACAGCCCGTAGGTGGCGAGTCTTGTATGAAAACTATAAATACCCTCTACCTCCCAAGGTAGAGGGTTGGAGCTTCAATACCATTTTTCTTTGTTTCACATAGTTCCCAACTCTCTTCTCTTTCTCTCTCTAAAACTTTCTCTCTCTAAACCTTTTATACGCCTCTTTGAATTATGGTATGATGTGTTTGTGAAATCCAAAAGCTTACAATTGTTATCAAGAGCCATGGTTTGATCACTCATCTTTCATGCTCTTTGTTTTAGTGGATTTCATAAGGTTTTTGGGGTTAAAAGTGTTTAGAAGAGTTTGAATCATTTGGATCATTTCTAGCGTTAAAGTTTGGATTTTGATTGTACTTTTGTGTTTATAATCATCACATGTTCTTAGGTTTTGAATTGGAAGGCTTGAATAATCTTTGTTGGGTTGCTTTTGGCTTATAAAGTGGTTGTTTTTTGAAAGTAGTCATAAGCGAGTTGAGTCTCGTATAAAGTTTCTTCGAAGCGAGTTGAGGTGTTGCCGTTTAGTTGTCACTTCGCGAGTTGATACTTTGCGAGTTGTCGCTTAAGCTAGCTTCTTTGAAAGCGAGTTGTCTGTTTCAAATGAGTTGTCTCTGTTTCGACTTGTGTTCTTGTGTTCTATGCGAGTTGTGCTATAAGCGAGTTGGTTTATGCGACTTTGCTATTAAGCGAGTTGTCCCTCTATGCGACTTGTCTATTAAGCGAGTTGATATCAAAGCGTGTTGTCCACTAAGCGAGTTGATTAAGTGAGTTGATCCTTAAGCGAGTTGGTTAGGGTGCGACTTGTCAAGTTTACTACTTGTCTATTGAGACATGTCACTTATTCGTGCTACGTTTTACGGTTGTTCTTTTGATTTTGTAAAATCCCGTGAAAGAATCAATTTCCCGATTTAATCAAAGAATAGTAAAATCCTGTAGAATCTGGAATCATGCCTAACAACGTACCTACTATCGTCTCATCTGTTTCTGAGGACGTTCAAGCAGCAGGATCAGATACTCGTCCACCCATGCTAGACAGAACTGATTATGACTCTTGGGCTCAACGAATCAGATTGTACTGCTTGGGTAAGGAAAATGGGGTTAACATTCTCAAATCAATTGATGAAGGACCGTACCAGATTGAGACTACCAGAGACATACTTGTAATTGCTGCTGATGGCTCAGTGACATTAGGATTGGATAGACCAAAGACATATGATGAACTTACTGATAAGGAGAAATAGAGATACGATGCGGATATTAGGGCCTCAAACATTGTACTTCATGGTCTACCAAAGGACATCTACAAACTAATCAATCACAACACTGAAGCCAAAGCAGTTTGGGACAATGTCAAGATGTTTCTCTCTGGTTCTGAATTAACTAAAGAAGACAGAGAATCACAACTGTATGATGATTTTGAGCACTTTAAGATGAAACCAGGGGAAAGTGTCACTGAATATTACGTGAGGTTCCACAAGCTTGTGAATGACATGAGGAATATCAAAATGACTATGCCAAATATTCAGCTAAATTCAAAGTTTGTGAACAACATGAATCCTGAATGGCACAAATTTGTCACTTCTGTCAAGTTAACTAAAGGTTTGAGGAACACTAACTATGAACAATTATATGCGTACCTGCTTTAGAATGAGAGACATGCTATGTTTGAACGAATGATCTTGGAAAAATTCAATTCAAATTCTGGTAATGCAAGTTCGTCAAATGATTCAACAGCCTTTTACACCAATGTAGGAATAACCACCAAAGCATCTCAAGTTATACCAACGGGTAACGGTAACCACAAACTCATTCATGATCCAAGGTTTAAGAAACCTGATGCTGAAGCAGCCATGGAACATTTCATCAATCAACTGGCTCTAATGGTTAAGCAAAATCTAAACCTTACTCCACACACTAACAATGATATCAGAACTGCATCCAATCTACACAATCATGCTATTGTCAGAGATGGTAAGATCATGGTACAACCTTTGCAAGGAAGACAGTATGAACAAGGAAAGGGTGGAGTAGGTGGAGGGTATGTGGCTAATCAGAACCGTAGAAGGAATGAAAGTCAAGGACAAGGAAAGCCAATCAAGTGCTACAACTGTGGGGGTGAAGGACATATTGCAAGGAACTGCACGTCTCCAAAACGCCCTCAAAATGCAGAGTATTTCAGGGACAAGATGCTGCTGGTGCAAGCTCAGGACAATGGAGCGGTTTTGGATGAAGAAGAGTTGCTGCTTTCTGCCGAGGAAATGCCAAAACCTATGACGCTGATGTGGATGAGCAGCCAATTCAAGAAATAGGCCACAATCATCAAAATACCTTTCATGTTGCTGACTGTGATGCATTTGACTCTGATGTCGATGATGAACCTACTGCCCAGACAATCTTCATGGCTAGCATTTCACCAATGGTCTCTCCAAAGGTCTCATCACCACAACAGGCTGGTCCATCCAAAGACTCAATCATTTCAGAGGTATTAAAACTATACGATGAAGTTGATGAGCAGGAGATGCATAACAAAGTACAATCACATGAAACTAATGAATCAGATATTGATAATGTGGGTAATAGTAATATTGTCCCATATGATCAGTATGTGATTCAAAGTGAAAGTGAGATCGTACCAAGTGATGCATCTTCTGCAGTCAATGATGACTATGTTTTTGATGAATACACTGCATGTGCTCCTGATGATTCTGTTATCTCTGAACTGAATGCCTACAAAGAACAAGTTGCCATTTATGAACAACGTGCAAAGTTTGAGTTAACTACCCGTGAGCGTGAAATGGATGACCAAATGCATACAATTATTAGAAAAAGTAATTTTAGGGAAGAAATATTAAAACAAGAGCTAGATTCCTTAAAAGACAAACTAAACAAAACTGTTAAGCAAAAGCAAGAACTTCAAGAAAATGTTAAAGTGCTTAAACTGGAATTTAATGCTAAGGAATCAAAACTTTTAACTGATTTTTCCAACCTAAAAACTTTGAAAAACAAGCTTGAAAACAAGTTTTACGCATAAGGGAATACCATTCAAACTGCTCACATGATCACTAAGCACAGAGTCTTAAGCGATAAGCATAGTATTCCCTAGTAGAGGAACTAAATCCGAGTATTGTAAAAATGCTAAAGCTTTCCATACGATTGTATATGATGGTAATGAGATCCTCAAGCCTAGGCAAACACCATCATGTATTGGAAGCACGGAAGAGGATAGAAAATTTGAAGATGCCTCTAGGGAGAAAATGGATAAGAAGCTAAAAGATCCTGAGTGTAAAAGAAAAACATAACGATCAAACCCCATGATTACACTAAATAAAATTGGATTTCCCTGAACATGTTTAAGCCTCAAACTCAATTAACCCCAGAACAAGTTTTTTGGAAAAAGGACATAGATATGCAAAAAGCTAATGCACTTGTTAAAACAAACACTCCCCTTAGGAAAATGCCTCCAGCTACTATGTATCCTACGAATACACCAATGCATTTAGTTCCTAGAACTATTCCCACTAAGAGCAAGACCTTAATCACAGATGTTGTTTATCAACTATTCGTTGATTTTGAGAAGACATGTAAGAAAAGAATCACACCTATAGGGATAACTGAAGGGGAGAGGGGTTTTGAGCAAACTAAAGAATGCTATCTAACTGAGGTCATGCATTTCTTTAAACAATTAAAAAATCAATTTGAGAGTCTTCAAAAGGGGATAAACTCAGACATTAAAGAAATGGAAAAGGAATTTGATGAAATGATAGTTGAGGTCAATAATTATGAACGGGAACTCAAATATAATGAAATTGAAAGGAAGAATCTGCATATCTTAAACGACAACTTGATATCGAGTTGTGTGGCTCAAGATGTGTTTTATACTGTTACTAAGCATTCTATTACTGCCTCTCAATTTCATGAATTATCTATTGCTTTGAAAGTTTCTCATGATCGTGTCATTGAGCTTAAAAACAAAAACTCAAAACGAAATGAGAAAATTGACCAGGATGCTCACGATAATTTGGTAGAACACTTTTCTAAACTGGAAGTTGAGCATTTTGATTTGCAATTAAAATATCAACATCTCAAAGAAAATGTTAAAACCTCAAACATCAAGATATCCTCGAATGTTCCAGAGTTTGATGTAGTTTTTGAAATAAACAAACGTGACGAACAGATTCAAGCTCACTGTAACACGATCAGAAAGTTGAAAACCCAAATTTCACAATTAAAGGGTGAAAAGAACAATGTGACTGGCTCCCAAATGCCTCCTCTTTAGATTCTCAATTGTCTCAAAACTTTCATCTTAAAAATATCATTAACGTATTACAACAAGAAAATGAGAGTTTTCTAGAAGAAAATGAAAAGGTCAAACGACACTTCAAAGAGTTATACGATTCAATGAAAGTCACTCGTGACAAAAACAATGAAAAAATAACTCCGTTACAAAAGGAAATTGAAAATCTGAAGAGTCATGTAAAAGGGAAAATGCCACTTGTCTTTAATGAGAATGTTGCATCAAAGTCATCTACAGATTCTAAATATACTGTGACTGTTAAATACATTCCTCCTCATCTTAGGAATAACGAACTTGTGTTTCATAACTATTTCTTTCACCTTAAGGATAGTCTAGAATGTCTCCGTGAGATTGTAGAAGAGGATCACATAAATAAGCCACTTGATAGTGAAATTAGGTATGCTTGCATACAGGTCAAACGATCTCAGGAGCTGTTAGAATGTTTAAGAGCAACATGTCCTAAATCCTTATGTGAGAAAGATAAAGCTGTGATGCCTTGTTCTATGCCTAGTGCTAAGTATGCAACCCATTCTATGCCCAGTATTAAGAAAGTGAACTTTAATGTGCCTTCAAGTTGCCGGATCCCAGACTTCTAAACCGAAATGCAAAAAGTAGCAAAACCAACTAATGTTCCCATTCCTCTACAGGAGTAAGAACTGACACCAAAGCAAGCAGGTCAAAGCCTCAAGGCAACACAAAGAATGATAGGACCTTGCAAGCTAGGAATGTTCAGTGGAAGAGAGTAGAAGATCACCTTAGGAAGAATGAAACTATGTTGAATAAAACGAATCGTGTTGATTCTAGTGTTAGCTCTAAGCATGCTGTAATTAATGCGAATTCTGCTACTTTTGGCAAAACATGTAATGATGATTGCTTGGTTTCTGTTACTAATCATGTATGTGATGTGAATGATTCGGTTTCTGTTACTAATGCTGTTAAATACCCAGTTAAACTTGTTAATGCCAAAAATCAAGTTAAGAAGGCTAGAAAGCAAAGGCGGAAGAAGGTTAGAAAACATTGGAAACCCATGGGAAGAAAATTTAGTAATGTAGGTTATCAGTGGATACCTACTGGCCGCAAATTTAATCTTAATGAGTTGTGCCTTAAATTATCTAAGTCAATGCCCATTAGGAAATGGATGCCTACCGGTAGAACTATTCCTTTAAGTAGTAAACATACTTTGAATAGGTCTAATGCGTACACTATCACTGCATCTATCCCTAATGATTCCATTGATTCTGCTTCTGATATGGGTGTTCCAATCACTGTTACTAACCAAATGGAACCCATTCTTGCATGGGGATCCCAATTATCCGGTTATCCATTCTTGTCTGTGTTCAACTGCAGGTCGTTCAAATCGTTTTGTGGTACTTGGACTCATGCTGTTCCAAGCATATGATCGGAGACCGGTCACGACTCGTAAACTTCGTGAGTAAATTCATCGGGACTGTTAGATTTGGAAATGATCATTTTGGAGCTATTTTGGGTTATGGAGATTTTGTTGTTGGAAGTAGTGTGATCTCCAGGGTATACTATGTTGAAGGTCTTGGTCATAATTTGTTCTCTGTTAGTCAATTATGTGATTCCGATATAGAGGTGGCTTTTAGAAAACATACTTGCTTCGTTAGAGAACTTGATGGTGTGGAACTTTTAAGAGGAACATGTGGAACAAACATATACACCATCTCTATCGAAGATATGATGAAGTGTTCTCCAATCTGCTTGTTGTCAAAGGCTTCGAAAACAAAGTCATGGTTATGGCATCGTTGTCTCAATCACTTGAACTTCGCCACCATTAATGATCTTTCCAGAAAGGACCTAGTAAGAGGCTTACCTAGATTAAAGTATAAAAAGGATCATCTTTGTTCAGCATGTCAATTGGGAAAAAAAAGAAAATATGCCCACAAACCCAAACCCACAAACTCAGTTATGGAAGTTCTTCATACTATTCATATGGATTTGTGTGGACCTATGAGAGTGTAAACAGTTAAAGGGAAGAAATATGTGTTAGTCGTGGTTGATGACTACTCTTGATTCACTTGGGTTAAGTTCTTGAGGACAAAGGATGAAACTCCAGATGTCATCATTAAACTTATCAAACAGCTGCAGGTTCAACTTAACAAGACTGTTAGAATCATCCGAACTGACAATGGAACTGAGTTTGTTAATAAAGAACTTAGTGAGTTTTATAAAAGTGTTGGAATCAGTCATCAAAGAAGTGTTCCACGAACTCCTCAACAAAACGGTGTAGTTGAAAGACGAAATTGAACTCTTGTGGAAGCCGCAAGAACAATGCTGATTTATTCAAAGGTTCCAACATTTCTCTGGGCCGAAGCCATTACCACTGCATGCTACACCCAAAATCGATCCCGAATTCACACAACTCATGGAAAAACTCCATATGAACTTGTCCACAATCGAAAACCTGATCTATCCTTCCTTCGCGTGTTTGGTGCTTTGTGTTACCCAACTAATGAGGGTCAAGATTTAGGTAAACTGAAAGCTAAAGCGGACATTGGAGTGTTTGTAGGATATGCACCAAACAGAAAAGGATACCGAATCTACAACAAAAGAACCCGAAATATCATGGAAACAATTCACGTTACGTTCGATGAGCTGACCGGTCAAATGGCTCTAGGACAATCCAGTTCCGGACCTGCCTCACAACTTTCATTAAATATTTCCATCGCCTCTCTTGTACAAGATCCTCATCTACAAGATCAGATGTACCACCTTCGAAAGAAGATGTGAAGAAATTGTTTAATCCAATGTTTGATGAATACTTTGAATCTCAGGACAACATCCACTCTACTACTTCAACAGAGGTTGCTCCTAATCCGTCCAACACAGTCAATCCATCCATCTCTATGTCGTTATCTCACGGCTTCTCGCAGATCATTCTTCATCATCATCAACTCATCAATCTACAAGCGCATATACCGGAAACATTGTTGTAGTCACGATGAAGTAAACCCTTTTGCCACCCGTAAGATGCACCTTTTGAAAATATTTTTCCCCTTATCCATCATCCGAACCATCTTCATCGGGGAAAACAACTCGCTACCTCGCCTCAACCACAACCACACGATCATTTCAGAAAATGGACACACGATCATCCGTTGGATAATATCATAGGGAATCCCTCTCGTCCGGTATCTACCCGTAAACAAACTTTTGCAACAGATGCCTTATGGTGCTTCTTCAATTCCATACTGTCAAAAGTTAAACCAAAAGATGTCAAAACCGCAATGTCAGAGGACAGTTGGTTCAATGCAATGCAGAAAGAAATTCATGAGTTTGACCGACTTGATGTTTGGGAATTAGTACCAGCTCCTGAGTGTGATATGATCATTGCTCTCAAATGATGAGCATGGGGATGTATTAAAGAACAAGGCAAGACTCATTGCAAAAGGATATCGTCAAGAGGATGGTATTGACTTTGAGGAATCATTTGCTCCAGTTGCACGTATTGAGGCAATCAGAATCTTCGTAGCTAATGCTGCTAGTAAGAACATGGTGGTTTATCAAATGGATGTAAAGACTGCCTTTCTTAATGGAGATCGAAAGAAATCGTACGCCAATCAACCGTAAGGTTTTGTGGATCCCTAATGTCCTACTCACGTCTATCGCTTAAAGAAGGATCTCTATGGTCTGAAACAAGCTTCAAGGGTGTGGTATGATACTCTGTCAAAGTTCCTCTTATCTACTGGATTCAGAAAAGGAGCAGTGGATCCCACATTGTTCACCAGAAAGTCAGGCAAACATTTAATCCATGTTCAAATCTATGTAGATGATATTATTTTTACCTCGACCGACCCTACTGAATGTGACCGTTTTTCAAATGAAATGGGCTCCAAATTTCAAATGTCTATGATGGGACAAATGTCATTTTTCTTGGGACTACAAATTTCACAAAGTCCCGGAGGCATTTTTATCAATCAATCTAAATATGCTAATGAAATTTTAAAGAAATTTGGATTTGACACTTGTGACACCGTTGACACTCCCATGGTGGAGCGTACCAAACTGGATGAGGACCACTTAGGGATCATGGTAGATCAAACGAAATATCGTAGTATGATTGGATCCCTGATGTACCTCACAGCCAGTAGACCTGATATTCTGTTCGCTGTATGCATGTGTGCTAGATACCAGGCTAAGCCTACCAAAAAGCACCTTGAAGCGGTTAAACGGGTCTTTCGGTATCTCCAAGGTATTTATCATCTAATGAAAACATATTGCTGAAAATCATTTTTCCTTCTAAATATTCTTCTAAATATTTATCATCTAATGAAAACAAATGTTTCTTTCACAAATATTTTTCCTTCTAAATATTCTTCTGAAAAATATTTATCATCTAATGAAAACATATTGCTTTGAAAATAACTTGGACCATATTTCTGAAAATCATCTGGGCTTATTATTTGACAAAATCTCTAACACTCAATCAACAACTCATGTCATTGATTGAGGGGGAGAATGATTTCAAATCAGTCAAAAAGGTTATTTTTCAAACAATTGGCATGTAAAAGAGCAAGGTCTACTTTTGGACAATCAAAAAGAACAATGTTTTATACAATTGATTTAAGACCTTGGCTATTGTTATGTTTTCAAAAGATATTTATGCATGTTTGCACAATGGAGTTTAAAGTCTCAAAATCTGATCCTTATTAGTTAAAATGTTTTTCAAAAGCAAGTCACTATTCTCCTCAAAAGTTTTCAAAATTTAATTTAAATCAATAGAGATCACAAATCTCAAAGGATTTAAAAATTGTGATCGGGGGAGAATTTGTGATTTAAATTGGATTTAAACTGATAATTCGATAAATGGTTTTATGAGTGATTAACAAGCTCTCCTCCCTTCATGTGCCAAACGATTTCAAATTTTCTATGCACATGTTAAGGGGGAGCATCTATATCAAACCAATAAGGATTGAATCGTGATTGATTTGTCTCTAAGTGCAGGTTTTCCCTAATATGTGCAAAACACTTTCGAATCTCGATGCACATATTGAGGGGAGCAAATTTTTGACAACCACATCCTTTCCCAAAAATATCTTTAACTGTATTTGAAACACTAATTTTGATCAGGAAGGTGATGTCGATATTTTTAGAAAATATTGATCAAAGAAGTGAATTCTTCCTCTTGCCTCCATGTGCCAAAATGATTTCAAACATACGATGCATGTTGAGGGGAGCCTTTTCTAAAATATCAAAACAATTCGGTACAAAATGCTTTGATAATGTATCACAAGTTCCTGGATTGATTTTCAAATGGTTTTCAATTGGTTCCAATGGCAGATGAACAATACCAAAAAGACCGACCAAATTTACTTTATGTATGGTGATATAAGGATGGTTAGGTTAGGTATGCGTTCCCGCGTTCCCACGATCCCGCCAGAGCCGGAGGGATCCACCCAGGGACAATCCACTAGATAGTGTAGAGTCCTTAGGTTTGATGAAAAAAGGAGAAAAGTGAGAAATGGGAAGAATGCGGACTGAGATAGAGCTAGAACTGGAATAAACCCAACAAGGTTCTAGTAATGAAGTCTCGGTAAGCACTGAAGGGGTTGAAGAATGAAAAAGAAATGAATGTGAAAAGGGTGAAAAGAAATAGCCCTCCATTATTTCAACCTTAGGGCAGAAACCGGGTTCAATTCATATGCTACTGGCTGTTACCTAGGTAACACCGGTATTGAAGACAAGACGTCATGGACCCAGACGCCGCACTACATCTTCCCTAACTACTCAAGTTCCTCTTAAAAGGACTTGTTTCATTCTCACGGGGAACCTACATTATCTATCAACTTTCTCTTAGAGACGGTTGATATTGAAGAAGGAGACCCTCTCCCTAGTCTCCGGGATAGGAAACAAATGTGCACTATTGAGTCTAGAGCCACGAGATCATCAATAAATCTCATTAGGACACTGTCAATGAAGACTCTCTGTTTCACACAATGTGGAAAGAGAGAACATATTTTAAGAGTCCTACGCATTATCCTTATGGTATTGCCAGAACATCTGAGTGATATGATAACATATTCACAATGAAGATGGAAAGCCTTCTAGAGCCAACATTAAACAAGCTCTTGGTAGGTGGCATGTGAGATCTATCCAATAGATCAACCATGTGACAACTGAACGGAAACAATGGGGCGATTCAAAATTATGAATCAATCCTGGTTCAGGTTATGGATTGACGGATACCTTTGAAAAACCAGTCGGTGTGCACAAAAAGCATTCTTCTATTGCACATCGACTGTGTATCACATTTGCAAATATCAAAAGGTGTTTATGATTGAAAATTGATTTTTAATATAAAACATTCGTTGTATTGCGAAAACTCTTTCTGATATGCAATACACGATTGTTGTTCAAATCATTTTTAATCAATCAAGAAATCTCACTTTGTCGATTCACTCACTCCGTTGTCTTCTTTGAGACGTTCCCGGTTTGAGAACGCTAGAGTAGCTGCGAAACCGCAAGGAGATTCTTCGAATTATACCGATCACAGGAAGTAGTTGTACTGATCAACGGGGAAACGTGGGCCTTGTACCTCAATTCAACGAAAGTGATCAAAGACACTTTTCGTGCGCTTTATTGCTAATTGTTGTATGCAGGTACACCCGACGCTTGCAACTACCGATCGTAATTGAGAGGTCAATTCATAGCCGCATGCTCACACAACACATTCATTTCTAAAGAAATCATGATAAGTGCATCAATGACTCTGATATTTTAACCCCATGCTTCGCTACGCCGCAAATATCATGAATCAACTAAAGCTTCCGCTACTCTGATGAAAAGAAATCATAATCCAGAATATGAGCATGTCGGTCCACTGTCACAACATCACATAATGTTAACACTACAAAGGAAGAGTCAGAGATTTATGGAAGCTGATGATTTCAAAGCTGGCTCAAAACTCATCATTATGTGGATCAGTTAAAGACCTCCACTTGAATTAACCAAACATGCAAAACATGAAGAATCAAAGACTACGGGCTATAGAGCAAAAAAACTTAAACAAGAATCCAAGAACAATCTTAATGTAATATCTGTTTGTATTCTATGTAATATGAGGTGACCTCCCTTAGGGGGAGATTGTTAGGATTTAGAAAATCCAGTCGTTAATGTGTCGGTCACCTCAAGTATATGTAATCGTTAGAAAGCTCGTAATCGTAGTTATTTAATGTTAGTTAGTATTTAGTTTAGTAACACCGTGAAGGACGGACGGGTCTTTACCCACTGTATGCCTGATCCACAGCCCGTAGGTGGCGAGTCTTGTATGAAAACTATAAATACCCTCTACCTCCCAAGGTAGAGGGTTGGAGCTTCAATACCATTTTTCTTTGTTTCACATAGTTCCCAACTCTCTTCTCTTTCTCTCTCTAAAACTTTCTCTCTCTAAACCTTTTATACGCCTCTTTGAATTATGGTATGATGTGTTTGTGAAATCCAAAAGCTTACATTTTTTTTCTTCCACAAATTGCCACCCTACTAATAACTATATTTCTGCGTCTTTCTAAAGTAATGTACGGTTGCCATACGCTATGAGATCTATGCGCTAGCGCACTGCAGCACCACTACTAAAATCCAATTGTATTTTGTTTGTGTGTTTTAATAGATTTGCTACCTTTCTGAAAAAAATGTATGGTCGACAAAGTATTATATTTTTATAGGCCATCTAATGTTGTATGCACCATGCGGAGTTGATGAGGATGATGATTATTCGAGTGTTGAAGGAAATAATAAAGTGTTTCCTTTTCAGCATACTTGATAGATGAAAATGCGAGTTTCATTGCTCCACAAGAAGCTCCTGTAATGTGCAGCAAATAAATTACTGGTACTTAACTCATGAAGTGACTATATTTAGATGTTATTTTGAGCTAAATTGATCACTAAACGATCGACTCATGTGATCATGATCATGGGAAAATATTGCATATTACTCTATATTACAACATTAAAAGATATCGCATTCATGTTTAGAAACATGTATGATCACCATCACTATTAAGTAGATCAACCTCATAAAAATTGAAATACCATAAAATTTACCGGTTTTTTTTATAAAGAAAGACGGTTTAAGAGCAAGGGGTGTCGTGATGTTTTTCCCTCTTCGTTTTGACGTGGCAAACCAAACAAAGCTCGCCACCACACCACAAGAGAACTTCTTGGCTCGTCGTTCATTCTTCGAGGCAAGCACTTCGTTGGAACGAAGTAGAAAACGACAAAAGGAAAAAGTGTGTCAACAGTTGCAAAATTAAAAAAACTGCCGTTTGACATATTAAAAAACAAGCCGTTGGTCTTTTTTTTAAAACCAAATTACATACTATTTATATCACACCACTTTTACAAAAAATTTCAGACAACTCTCTATCAGCAAAAATTACTTTCAATATCTCAAATCATAATAAAAAAATGTCGCTAAGTCCGAATGATGAGTATTTTACCAACCTACTCAACTCTAACCCGAAACAATACACCATCGTCCCAGAACTCAAATTCTTCCTCGCAACAAATAGCACCTTTTGGTTCGCAAATGACACACGAGCAACTTTCTCAACTACAAGTTACGTATCAACAAACCCAACCACAAGGATTTCAATAATTCGGATATCAAAGAAATGCACCACCACAATTCTTTCAACCACAATCATCACAACGAAATTTTCTTCAATCTCCACCACAATTCTTTGAATCACAAACATCACAATCACAATTCAAAGTACCACAACTCCCACCACAAGTCGGTTGAGACATCGAGCATCGGGGGAGTCAAACAGAGTCTATTTCAGGACTTTTATCTTCCCAATTTACACGCAAAGCTGAGGCCGCCACACTCGCGTACGAGGCGAGGAGACAGAAAGAAATGAGGTACCTCGAGATGAAAGAGTTGTCGTTTCTCATGATTGATCCCGACACCACCATACCGGACAAAGCGGCTTACATCCGAAGGAAACAAGCAGAAATAATGAAGAAATATCTGTCTCAATAAATTGCATTTCTTAAGTTTTCGTGTTGTTTTTTTTCATATCGTTTTTTTTTCGTATTGTTTTATGTCTTCATATGATTTTTAATATATTGAATTGTTATTTTATTTTAGACTAAAATACACCGTTGGTCCCTAAACTTGTCAATGCGCATCGTAATGGGACAAACCTTGCATTTATCATCGTGGGAAGTCCAAAACTTGGGTTTTATACTCAAGACAAGTCCCTTGACCAATTTTCTGTTAGTCAACGTCTGTTAATTTCTCCATGTGCCTTGCACATGAGGGAAAAATGGTCATTTCATTATTTTGGTTAATTACCCTTTATCTTCATCTTCCTCATGTTTAAACCCAGATTCCGGCGACCTTAAACCCAAAATCCGACGACCAAGAGTTATATCATGTGTATGATTCTTTTTTATATCAAACTTTCAAACATTTCTATCATATGTGTACAAAATTGTTTACTACACATTCATTCACACAAAGGTGAGTAACATGTGGTACTAAATAACTACTGTAACAGATAACTGTTAATAATCACAATTATTGGCATATCACCACAAAAACAAACAAGCCAAAGTATAGCCAAAAATTGGCAAGGGAGAAATATGTTAGCAAGCATATTAATCAAGGAGTTCTGTGATTTCCAAAAAGAAAAGAAAAGAGATATGTTAGCAAGCATAGCTGCTTGCCATATCAACAATGGCGCTACAACAATACAATATGCTTCCTTGAAGAAGCAGAAGTAGGCCCAGGAAACCAACCATCAATTGCTCACAACGATATCTATAAAATGCAGAAATAAGGAGTTATGTGATGTCCAAAAGAAAAAGCACATCGAGCCCACCAAGGGAAGCCTACCACTGATTTAAAATTTAAGAATGCTCCACAAACAAAAGCTTTGATCACACCTAAGAATTCTATACTTTTGCAAGAATCAAGTCAAATTCTTCCACGGCACAAGACCATAACTATAACAACATTCAAACTACAACACATTTCCTGCAGATATATGATTGATACATCATACATGTATTTATGAACTTCTCCATAACTACAAAATCTTTTATGGGTTTTCACCGAAATTCATAACAATTAACTATCCCCCAAAGATCATTGTGCGTTAGTCAAATTGCAAAACATCCTCTGTTATCTATACACATAGCTAGTTCGAGTACATAAAAATCTCAACTTTCTCATACATGATTCTAATTATATATAAGCACTTGGTAAAATAGTGATGGTGCAGTTTAGAATCTGTTCCGTATGCATAATGTTTCTGATTATATATAAGCACTTGGTAAAATAGTCCCCATAACCCGCTCTGCTGGGATTGGGTATTGTTGTTGTCATGACTTGGTAAAGTAGTGTTTGGATTCATTATTTTGTAAAAAAAGGCAATAAGACCCGAAAAATAAATAATTTTCTTGAAATTCCCAATCTAATCCATTTAACAGGTTCGTAAAAAAAGGTACTTTTAGTTTCATCTCAAATAAGCAATTTGAAATAAGCATCTCCCACACCGCTTATTACAAATCTTATTTTAGCCCAAAACAACAGACAAACAAAAGCAATTTGGATGATCCAAACACTTATAAACTGCTTATCTACTTAACTCCACAGCAGTTAAACAAATTAAATAAGCACATCTAACACAAACCCATATCACATATCCAACCAAAACTCACAAAAAGATTAAAAAATAAATAAATAATAAATAATAATAATAATAATAATAATAATAATAATAATAATAATAATAATAATAATAATAATAAAATAATAATTTAAAAAAATAAATAAATAAAAAATAACTCCACCATTAAACTTAATAGCACTCTGCAGCTTAACAGCAGATGAAGCATCACCCTTAGCAATAGAATCATCAAGCTGCTCAAGAGCCTTGTTATAATTAGTAATATAAGTTTGATGATGCTTATAACGATGAATCTCCATAATCTCACCGCTAATAGCAGGTTCAAGTGCCCCATAATCATAAGAAAGATCAGGAAGGGTAAATGTTTGCAACCCACGAATCTGTTGATAAAATTTGGAGAATAGGCCTAGGGCCATTGCTTAGGGTTCTAAGAGCCATTTTTTTCTTCTTGTTTTTGTTGTGAGAATAATTTGACAGATGTGGTGTTGTTTTTATGTTTGGTGTTAAAGAAATGGTTTTACAAATGGAATATGTGTTTCATGTCATATGTACCACTCAACCTCTAAAAGTGTTATCTGAATTTCTTTTGGCTTTTTTGGTGAACTGTAGGAGTGATGAAGACGAGGGAGAAGTTTCCTCAAAAAAACATTATCAGCCCATATAGTCTTGATACCTCATATGTAGATTCAAGTAGTAACAATACCCGACATGGATTTTTTACAGTTTCATGTAGTACAAAAATTTCCAACTTATTCCTTCGCCATCAACACATGATATAATTCTTGGTCACCGGATTCTGGGTTTAAGGTCGCCGGAATCTGGGTTTAAACATGAGGAAGATGAAGATAAAGGGTAATTAGCCATAACAATGAAATGACCATTTTGCCCTCATGTGCAAGGCACATGAGGAAATTAATAGACGTTGACTAACAGAAAATTGGTTAAGGGACTTGTCCAGAGTATACAACCAAAATTTTGGACTTCCCACGATGATAAATGCAAGGTTTGTCCCATTACGATGCGCAGTGACAAGTTTAGGGACCAACGATGTATTTTAGTCTTTTTTTTATGAATGAACTTTAGATTAGTTGGAAAAATAAAAAGAAAATAAAATTGGGAGTAGTGAGGCCCAAATGAAGAGGTTTGTTGTGTGATATGATAGTGGAGGATTTTGTTATGGAAATATTAAGATAATGTGACACAAGTGGGACTCAAGGTGATTTCTTCACCACACCCCTTGCTCTAATAGTATAATATCACTGAAAAAAGTGTATTCTATATATTATTGACGTTCATTAGTTCTGGATTCATAAACTGGGCCAAAAAAATTAGAAAAATGTCTTGGATGGATAAAAAATGGCTTGTTTGGACCAACAGAAAGTCAAACAACAATGTTTGAGCTTGATGGTAGTCGTAAGTTGTTCCCAAATCACGATAGCAAAAATCAAAAACATGCAATTTAGTTATGTTGGTTGTTTTGTGGATGATTGTATAATAATTCGTACGACCAGGCCTTCGATGGTGGTCGAAGGGTATGAGGGGTGATATGCTTACGCCAAACTTGTAGCCAATCTGCAATAAGAAATAATAGACACTTCGTTAAGTGATTGCGCAGGGGTTGGGCCCTACGAACCACCTCCGGCGTGAGAGTAAGTATGTGATATGTGTTGTAAGTAATATGGAGTATGTGAAATACTGTGTTGAGTTAACATACCATTGAAATGACTCGTCCAACCTATTTATAGATGAAGAAATAAGCTTGGAGAGTGTTAGCACACGTTTCGGAGATCATGGGGGCGTCCCATGATTTGTGGTAACCGCTAGGGCTTCATCCCCACTCTCTCTGTCTTGGTGGGGAAGCTAAGGAGATAGTGGGAACGTGGGGGAAGACCAAGTCAAGATTCTCCTTTGTCTTGGTGCCTTTAAGAGAAGACTCCGAAGGGCATAGGCCTTCGGCTGGCGAATTCCCAACTGGTAACCATATCAATGATGAATGATTTTACGCCACCAATGACTTTATGAAGAAAGACTTGGGTCTTCGTAATAAAAATTCAACTGAGGTGGAAGGGGTGTCCTTCGACCAGATCGGAGGGTACGTCATCAAGCCCCCCAGTCGAAAGTGATATGTACGAACTAGAAATATTGCTTACGACTCAAAAATAGGTACGAAACCTCCCCTCCGTCATAGAAACGAACGAAGATGAAAAGTCTAGCAACTATTGACCCATAATTAATGCATGTACTTATCCTAACCACCCTTTCCTTGGTAAAATCAAAACGTCTCTTCAAAATTTAAAAAGGATTTGAAATCCGGAGGTTAGGGGATATCTTTGGACACGTGTAGGGCTGAGATTTAACATGTGTGAGGGTATTTAAAATCAAAAATAGTAAAACCCTAACACAATTTTATCTCACGCCCAAATTTTCACCTACTAAATCTCCTTCCGAGCAAGCTTTTGAGCAAACAGGTAAAGTACTCCTTCGCATCTGCTACGTTTTCAATACTTTTTTGTCGATTAGAAGGATCATGTCTACCAATAAAAAGTTTGTAATCAAACAACAAGGTTGCACCTTGACTAGGGAGGAGCTTAAAGCGTTCCTCACTGATTATCCTATTCCCAAAGAATACAAAATCATGTTACCTAGCAAAAATCAAGGTATTTTTTATGCCGCAGAGAACTATGTAGGCTTATACACCCTTGCATTCACCACCTCTAACCTTAGGATACCATTGCACCCGTTGATTTTAGAACTCCTTCAGTACTACGAAGTACACATATCTAGGTTTAACCCTTTTAGCCTAACCAAGCTCACGACATATATTGTAATGTGTAAAGCTTATGGGTATGAACCGTCATTGACTGTGCTTAGAGGGTTTTTGAACTTGTACCTTGGAGGAGATTGGTTAACATTGGCAAAAAGGGGTGAAAGGGATGTGCCCATTCTCATAGATAGGCCTTTTACGAACATCAGGAATTGGAAAGGAAAGTTCTTTTATATCCAAAATACTATTGTTCCTCCAAATTTTCCTGCGTTGCTAAACCCAGAATTTCAATATGATGACAAGAGGTTTAATGATCCCTTGCCCTATATCGGAGAAGGAATCCTTTGTATCAAGATTTAGCTCGTCATCCACTGACTGTCAAACATTCCCGAGCCAATCCTATTTATGACTGGTCTTGCTAAAAGTGGAGGATCTCCATTGCATCCTGAGATTATGTGTTGTGGAGAAAGTATGTAAATTTTTAATTAAAATAAGAGATAGGAACTTATGTTTCTGATATTCATCTTTTTTCTTCCTTTTGCGAGATGTCGCTCAGAATTTTGTTGTTGCTGGTGGTGCAAAGGAAGTAAGCTTTATCCCGAAGGATCCCTAAGAGGTTAGCTATGGTGTGGGCTTTCCTTCGCCTCGTGAACAACAATGATGTTGATGCTCACCCCATCGAACCTGTCATCCTCCTCCTTCAAAAGAGCCGATAGATGTTGAAAACCAGCTAGTGGAGAATGTTGCAGACTCGATGAACCTGTCTCGAGGGACAGTTAGCTATCGAGGACCCTCCGGCATTGGTGAGAGTCCGGCAGAAGGGTAATGAGCGCCAAGGCGCTAAGTCCGCATAAAAGAGGAAGCTTATCCGCCCACTCCTCCCTCTCGAACTACCCTAGAAGAGTGACCAGGTAAGGCGTGGTGTTTCCACCATCGAAGGGCCCAAAGACGGATGATATCCATGGTTAGGTTTCTTTCCTGTTACAAAGGATTAGATGCAAGTAATAATATATTAACAAGTTTATTTATGCCGCAGGACTCCCTCGATACGAAGGAGCCGGTCCCCCTAGCTTGTCATTTGCTTGTGGAGCGTGTGACCCTATCCAGTTGAAAGGGGGTGATGGACAACATGTCCATGGAAAGGCTATGTGATCTTCATGACTAGAGCTATGTCAGACAATGTATGTTGGATAATCACCAACACCGTGACTAGGGAGCTTCTTCGCCGTCCACCAAAGCTAGGGAAGAGATGGATGTCTGCTGCAAGGAGAAGGCTAGGGACAAGAAGTATGTAGACCTGCAGAGAAAGTGTGAAGAAGCTATGGAGGACTTCGACAAGAATCCCTTGGTTCAAGATCTCAGAGCTGATGTGGAAAAGCTCAGGGTCAACTAGCCGCAAGCCGTCTGAATGCGCAAGCTATCTCTCGAAGGGCCAAGGTCATAGGCTACAAAGAGCAAATATCCGTTCTTACATCCAAGTGTGGAGGCCTTGAAGAAGAGAGGGCTAAGCCGGTTGACCGTGAGATCAAGCTTAGGGAAAAGGTAGATGGGTTAAACCTTCGGTTGAAGATGCTCAAGAAGGATAGGGTGGATTTGGTAACCAAGGTCATCCCCTACATCGCCATGGAATTGTACCATAGTGATGATTTGGGATTGTGATTGGGAATCTGGTGAATGCAGCCATATTTCATGGCAAGTGTACCACTTTGGAGGAGATAGCTAAGACAGGGGAACTAGTGAAGCTGGAAAATGTTCCATACTACAGGCAACTTATGAGCAGAATATGATACTGCAGTAATGCCTTAATCGCTTCAGAGTTCTCCTTCCTTGTCGGTTTACGAAGGACCCAAATGCCTCTATTAAGGACCCGCTAGCCAAGAAGCCAAGGAAAGTCCAACTGTATCCCCTTCGAAGAAGACGCCATCTCCCAAGGTTCCATCCCGTGTTCTCGCTTTATCCAACCCATTCCAAAGTTTGATGAAGGCTACCATGTGGTAGTAATTTGATCCCTCGGTGGTATGTACCCTGCTTTCAAACAATTTGTTCTGGTCTCTTCCGCACTATATGCCTGATGAAACAATTTACATTTGATGTGTGTGGTAAAGGCTTTGGCCTAAGACAATAGTTTGTTTGTTTGATCGTTAGGGCTACGACCTGTTTGGACTAGTTAAACTAGTCATAAATGAATATCTACATCAAGGCCACTGGGCCTGTATTTTGCTATGTGTGATTCTTCTCTTTACGTTTCATTTGCACGTAAATTGTTTACAACCTAAGGCGTATGGTAGATGCATAGCCTCATTGTGTGTAATTACTTCACCAAGAATATAGCAATCGTGATAATTTGATCGCCGACAGAGGGTTGCACCCACTCCATCTTAATCCTTTGGGCAAAAAAGGCTTAAAATACCTTAAGGCCATATAGGAGCGTTAATGTGAAGTTGAGATGGATGTTATGCATATGAGCAAGACGTATTGTTAGTCTTTGTACATCCCTTCGACATTGAAACTTATAAAAGCGACTTGGTGGACAAATCTTTGTTGTATTGAACGAAACAAGAGATTTGAGGAAAATGCGTTATATCATTAAGTGGGTAGGGAGGATTACATCATTTTAAGAAATGAATACTAGACGCCTACCATTAATGCTTCTTTCCCCAAGTGAGAATAATGCAAATACATTGATTGAAAGCAAATTAAAAAATGTCCTTGGACATTGTAAGTTTCATAAGTAAAACTTACGAAGGGTAGTGCCATTCCAAGTTCTATCAATAGCGCTCTCGTCGAGGGTTTCCATCTTGTAGGCCTCTGCCATATGCTTCCTTAACAACGTAGGGGCCTTCCCATGTAGGCCCTAGTTTACCTTAGACTCGCCTTTACTTGCGCTGTTGAGTCGGAGGACGTATTCTCCCGCTTGAAGGTCGAATGCCGAACCCTGCCTGTTGTAGTACTTTTCAATCTTTTGTTTATGGATAGCCTCCCCATCGAGGCTATTTCCTTCGCTCTTCGAGTAGGTCTAGGTTGCTACGGAGTCTTTCTTCGTTGTCCGCGCTTCAAGTTCATGACCCTTCTGCTTCGACACTTACTTCCGAAGGGATGACAACTTCTGTGCCATATGTCAAGCTAAAAGGTGTCTCCCCATGACATGACTTTGTGTGCATTCTGTGAGCCCAGAGTACTTGAGGTAGCTCATCTACCCAACCGTGTGACTGATCCCAAATTCCTTCGTTCTATGCCTTGAATGATGTCCCTGTTAGTAACCTCCACTTGCCCGTTACCTTGAGGATGGTAGACGGATGTGAAAGATTGTTTTATGTTCAGGCCTCTGCAAAACACTGGAAATACCCCTTCAGAAAACTGCTTCCCGTTATCTGAGATGATGATATGGGGTACTCCGAACCGGCAAATAATGTGTTCCCACACAAACTTTTCCATGTGCCTTCCTGTGATGGATGCTAAAGGCTTAGCCTCCACCCATTTCGTGAAGTAATCGATGGCTACGACCAAGAACTTTACTCCTCCTGAAAGGCCATGCGGACATCACGGAGGTCATATCTTGTTTTGGTAGCCTAGGAACTCTTGAGTGGACTTGACTGGCTTCACACTTCTGGATGATTTCTACTGCGTCCCTGTGCATCGAAGGCCAATAATATCCAATCCTCATGATCTTAGAAACAACGAAGCGGGGTCCTGCGTGTAGTCAAAAGGATCCTTCATGCACTTCTTGAATGATGTTGGCGGCTTGCCTAGGTCCTACACAACGAAGCCATGGAGACAAGAAGGACCTTCGGTATAGGTAATTCCCCATGATTCTGTACTGTGGTGCTTTGATGCGAACCTTTCAAGCTAGCTTCTGATCCTCCGGCAGTATACCACTTATTAGATACCCTCTAATCGGAGTCATCCAATTTGAATCTTCCTCCAGTATTACGTCCGACACCTCCTTTCGACAATGGACCTATCACCAACACTTCACAGAACCTCCTTAGTTAAATGAGCAAATGCCATTGATGCCAATTTGCTAAGTGCATCCGCTTTTTTGTTTTGGTTTCTTTGAACATGCTCTATGTTGTAGGATGTAAACCCTTCGAGCATCTCCTTGGCCTTATCCAAGTATTGCTTGATCACATGTTGTCTCGCTTCAGAGGAGCCCTTTATCTGATTGGCCACCGTTGTGAGTCAACAAAATAGCCAAGTATTCTACCTCCATGTCCTTAGCCATGGAGGCCCCGCTAGTAAGGCTTCAGACTTTCATTGTTAGTAGCATTGAATTCAAACGGAGTGCATAAGTATACTCCTTCCCTTCGATCAACAAGCATTAGACTCGCCCAACCGTCGGAGCCGAGGCTCGATCGGTGTAAAGCTTCCACCATTCGACCGTTCTAGCAGGCTTCTTCTCGGCAACTTTGGTGTCCTGCTTCGGTACGGAGGGTGTTTCGGCTAAGAAGTCTGCCAATATTTGCCCTTTGACCGAGTTTCTACCCTTGTACTCAATATCATGTTCCCCTAGCTCGATAGCCCACTTAGCTATCCTTCCAGATTTTGCTGGCTTTGAAAGTATCTGCTTAATCAGTGAGTATGGTTATGGGATGAGCTTGGAAGTACCTTCGGAGGCGCCTCGCAGCATGAACCAAAGCCAAGATTAACTTCTCCAACTCTGGATAATTTAGCTCACCTCAGAGAACCCGCTAACGAAGTAGATAAGGATTTGCTTCTTTTTCCTCTCTACCAATAATACAGCATTGATGCTTTCGATAGAGGCTGCAATGTACAAAAACAACACTTCGCCTTTGATTGGGGCGGTAAGTGTAGGTAGAATAGCCACGAACTCCTTGAGCTTTTGAAAGGCAGCTTTTGCATCAGCACTCCACTGAAACGTCTTTTTATCCGTGCATCCTTTGTGTGTCTTGAAGAACGGCAAAGATCTATCTGCACCCTTCGACAAGAATCTGATGAGGGCTGCTAGCTTTCCGTTCAGACTTTGCACATCCTTGAGGGATTTAGGAGGCCGCAAGTCTGGATGGCCTTAACCTTAAGGGTTGGCCTTAATACCCTACTTGGTGATCTGGTGTCCCAAAATTGTCCTTCTTCTACGCCAAAGGAACACTTCTTGGGATTTAACTTCATGTTGATGGCGCGAAGCTGGTCGAAGGTTTCCTTTATGTCGGAGAGCATGTCCTCCTCCATTCTACTCTTGATAACCATATTGTCTACGTACGCTTCGAGATTCCTACCTATCTGCTTGTGGAAAGCTTTGTCCACTAGCCGTTGGTAGGTAGCACATGCATTTTTCAGACCGAAAGGCATCTTCTTGTAGTAATACACGCCCTTTCCTGTAAAAAAGGTCGCTTTTTCTTCGTCCTCTTCCGCCATCAGTATCTGATGGTAACCCTTGTAAGCGCCCGTAAAACATTTCACGAAAAACCCCGATAAGGATTCCACTTTCCAATCGATTTCAGGTAGAGGATAGCAGTCCTTCGGACAGGCTTTGTTAATATCTGTGAAGTCTACACACATCCGCCACCCTCCGTCATGTTTCTTAACCATCACCGGATTGGCTACCCAGGTTTGATATTTAACCTCCTTGAGTATGCCTGCTGCTACGAGCTCATCCACTTCCTTGCATGTTGCGGCATTCCTTTCAGGTGCAAGGCTTCGACGCTTTTTCTTGATAGGTTCAATGTTCTTGAACTCATTGCTTGTGCTCGCTCAAGAGCTTTCCGCCTATGATGAGAGTTCTAGGGACCCCCTCATGTCGAGTAAGTCCATGCGAAGACATCTGCATTAGCCCTTAGTAACTTTTCCAATTCAACCTTTAAAGGAGGTAGGAGCTGCTTTCCAATTACCACCGTCTAATCAAGGTAGAGATCGCTTTTACTACGATGCTCTTCGCATCGTGCAGTGAGAACATCTTTCAAGGCTCTCCGAATTTGTTTGACCCTTTTGCCTACTTCCGTAGGCTTCTTTGTGTTGTAACTGGAGAAAACCATTACAATACCAAATGGTGTTTGGAATTTGATTGCGGCATGTATGGTGGAGACAACGATGCCCATTTTCTGCATTGCGGTTCTCCCTATTAACAGGTTATAGGGAGATTCAGACCTTAAGATCGCGAAAACCAGGGTTTCTGTTCTTTTTAGCCTTCCTTCTCCAATCGTAACTTGTAAAGGGACTTCTCCCAGGGGCCATGAGTGTTCTCCTGAGAATCCTACCAAGGGTACCTTCGAATCTACTCTCTTTTACCTTATCAAAGGCTTAAGCTTTAGAAAAAAATGTTCGTAGATCACTTCGCAAGAGCTACCACAGTCTAAGTAAGCTCGCTTTACTCGTTGGAGATCAGGACTTTGATGACCACGGGGTCATTCGAGTGAACTTTTCCTGTGATTGAAGGAAAAGTAACGTCTCCTACTCCGCATAATGCTTCCTCCGCTGCTTTCCTTTTTAAACTAGCATCATCCTTGTATACCATGAGGATGGGTTCTTCGACAGGTGTGGTGTCTTTCCCCAACTGTGTGTCGGAGACCTTTTCTTTACCTTTCTTGATGCCCTTCACCAAATGTCCCAATTGGCCGGATTTCACGGCCTCTTCTATCTGTTTCTTGAGCTCTCTGTAATTGTTGGTGTCATGTCCGTAATCGTCATGGAAATAGCAGTATTTGGAGGTATCCCTGCTTCTTCCCCTACTTGCCAAACGAGGAGGAGGATCAAAGGCTTTCACAGCCCTTTTTGTAGCAAGTATCTCCCTTGGAGATTTGGACAGATTAGCCAAGAGCCCGTGGTTGATGTTTTTGTGGTAGGGCGTAAACCTGTCTCTGCCTTTGTGTTTGTTCTTTGACCCTTCCCACAAAGGATGCTTCGGGATCTTGCTGTGACTTTCTTTATTTTCGATCGGAGCCCCGTTAGTAGATACTTCCTTGGCTTCGACCCAGGTGTAAGTCTTCTCCACTAAGCCCTTGTAGGTTGCGGGAAGGTCAGTGGATAGAAATTCCACCAGACTCCTGTTTCGTATGCACGAAACCTGAGATGCGTTGGTCTTCGTGCAGACCCAATATTTGCAAGGTGTCATCAGTATATCTAGTAACGAAAGCCTTGGTGCTCTCGTTTTCCTTCTGCTTAATGTTGTGCACTGTTAGGTGCGTCCTTGTAAACTTTTTCTGCTGGCTGAAGTGTGATCTAAACTTGGCCTTGAGATCATCCAAATTTACAATGCTACCTGCTTTTTGCCCGTTCCACCATATACGAGCAGAGTCTCGCAGGGTATATGTGAACATGTGGCAAGCAACGGGCAAAACCCACTTCTGCATTCTGATAGCCCCTTCGAACAGATGTAAGAAATTATCCGGGTCCCTCTTTCCATCATAAGCACCAATATGTGCGGGCATTTTCAACCCATCGGGCAAAGGGTAGTCTTCTATCCACCTTACGAAGGGTGTTGTGGAACCCATGGGTTCCGAATAAAGGCAGTTGTAAGGTGGCATGTAAGTGGGGACAGCATTGTATGGGTTATGGCTCAGAGGTATTCCGACAGGGTTTTGGTTAACATATTGAGGGTAAGCAGTAGGTATATAAGGTGGGTGACTTCCGACAGGATACGAAGGGTATACCATAGGTTGCCCGTAGTGCATGCTTCCGTATGGTTGAGTAAAGCTAGGGTTGTTAGCCTGCCCATTAGGTGGGGGATAAACCCCTTGGGGGTAAGATTGAGCCTGAAAAGGAGGGTACATACCATGAGGAGGAAGATTTCCTCCCCATTTATTTGAGATGGATTGCCTTCAACGCCACGCTGGTGAGAGGCTGCAACGGGAACCCCCTGCCAGCTCTCCCCGTGATGGGCGCCAAGAGTGGTGGCAAGTTAACCTCCGTAGTCTCCCTTCGGTGACTCCTTCCATTGGAACCTTCCATTGTTCCTTCCATTCTCGTCAGAGCCCTCTCCGAAACATCTTCAAAACCAACCGACCTTCCACTCGGCCTTCAACTGCTCGGAGACCCTATCCTCAGCACTGAGCGTGTAGCCTCAGGAGCCAAGGGCCTAGCCTCCATTTCTAACTCTTCGTCATACTCATCGCTAGAGTATTCTAACTCCCTCCGCATCTCCACATTCCGAGCT
>OU343222.1:184629780-184845655 GCA_910596185.1 Chrysanthemum makinoi | reverse complement strand
CTCCCATTTATTGAGATGGATTGCCTTCAGCGCCGAATGCGTAGAGACTCGTGAACCACGCCTCAACTCTCCCGGATGGGCCGTCAAGAGTGGTGGCAAGTTAACCTCCAATGATCTCCCCGTGACTCCTTCCATTGGAACCTTCCATTGTTCCTTCCATTCGTCGCAGACCCTCTGCGAAACATCTTCAAAACCAACCGACCTTCCTTCTGACCTTCAACCGCTTTCGGGAGACCTATCCTCAACTTCGCGTGTAGCCTCGTGGAGCCAAGGCCTAGCCTCCATTTCTAACTCTTCGTCATACTCTATCGCTAGAGTATTCTAACTCCCTCCATCTCCACATTCCGAACTTGTCTCCCCGAGCTCTTAGTAAAGATCTAGTTAGCGATATTAGCCCGACGAACGGGGGCGATTCCTGCTCGGATTAGCAAGTTGAAGCATGGTTGTTGGGGAGTTATTTGAGGTGAGATCGGTGTGGTAAAGGTAGAGCAGGTTATGTTGGGAAGGTTGTTAGGATCGTTAAGCAGGATTGGTGTTAAGGTCGGCTTCGGAGGGGTGTATCCTCTCTTCCTTGATTCATGCTTGAGTGAAACTAGTGAGTCGCGATTGACCGGTTATAAGTTTGGAATAACGAGACCAATAGTAGAGGGTCCTACGGATGGCGCCACTGATTGTACAATAATTAGATACGACTGTGCCTTCATGGTGATCAAGGTATGAGGGGTGATATGTTTGCCAAACTTGTAGCAATCGCGTAAAATAATAGAACGCCGTTAAGTGATTGGCAGGGTTGGGCCCTGCGACCACCCTCCGTGGTAAGTATGTGATATGTGTTGTAAGTAATATGGAGTATGTGAAGACCGTGTTGGTGAACATACCATTGAAATGATTCGTCCAACCTATTTATAGATGAAGAAATAAGCTTGGAGAGTGTTAGCACACGTTTAGGAGATCATGGAGGCGTCCCATAATTTGTGGTAACCGCTAGGGCTTCATCCCCACTCTCTCTGTCTTGGCGGGGAAGCTAAGGAGATAGTGGGAGCGTGGGGGAAGACCAAGTCAAGGTTCTCCTTTGTCTTGGTGCCTTCAAGAGAGACTCCAGAAGGCATAGGCCTTCGGCTGGCGAATTCCCAACTGGTAACCATATCAATGATGAAGGATTTTACGCCACCAATGACTTTATGAAGAAAGACTTTGGTCTTCGTAATACAAATTCAACTGAGGTCGAAGGGGTGTCCTTCGACCTGATCGGAGGGTACGTCATCAGTGGAAATCTAACTAGTAACTACATGTTTCTTCTTACCAATGTTTTAAAAATCGGTTCGATTACAATGTCAAGCCGGTTTTCTAAAAACAAACTTTTATTACCAACGATACATTAAAAAAAGTATTATATATAAATCATTACTATCCACATATTAAGTGTAGAAAAACATTTTTTCTCGAGCATGAAAACGGTATCGATACCGTATCGGACAGATTCTGGTATCAAAACCAGTACTAGTACTCAATACCGGGAAATCGCTCTATCCGGTTCTTCCCATTTTTTTAAACCAAAAAAAAATTCTAGATTTCATACTAGTAACTTTTTATGGCAACAACAAAAAACAGGACAAAACGTGCATTTTCGAGTAATTTCGAACCACGTGTCAGAAAATGCAACCAACAATTTAATAAACACATCACCAAGATAGTTGTAACTTACAAACGTTCCAAAACTTATAAAATAGATTAGAGTTTAATTTTTAGGAGGGTTTATGAAGGATCTATAATTGCCATAGTAGATTTTTGGGACGTTTGGTTTCTTTCTTTATATTTCACATGACTATTGTTTATAATTAAAAACATAACTACTCAAATTCCGTGAAATTTTTCGATAATATCCGGCTTTGGTACTGGTACTATATTAGTGGTCCGGATTTTTTTTTTGGCTCGATTCATAGTACCGGTCCCGTGCCGGTATGGTTCCGGTTCGGTGCTGAGATTCGGGTCCAAATGCTCGTCTATGTCGCAAATATATATAATTAACTTGTGTTATTGAAGAAGGACAAGAAAAAAACAAACCCCGCCGGGTCTCGAGAACTAAGTTGACACGAGTCGCTCAAACCTGACGGGTCTAATTGGGTTTTGAAAATCGAAAATGCGATGAACAATTATTTTAGGATGCAGGAAGTACAGGTACTACATCCGTCCCAAAATTATAGTCCCCGTTTGATTTTTTCGGTCTTTCTTTCTCAACTTTGACCTTAAATATTTTTGTTTATGTTATACAATAGTTGATGAAAATTATACCAAATGAAAATACATTAAAAACTCAACCCATTAATATATTTTGCATCAAATATTATATAACACAAATAAAAATAATTAAGGTCAATGTTGTAAAAGAAATACCGAAAAAATCAAAAAAGGACTATAATTTTGAGACGGAGGGAGTATTAGTTAATCAACTAGTGGTATTAGTTAAGCAACTACTAGATAAAGGTAAAAAGAGGATCGATGCTTGCTGTTTTCATAGAAGAATGCTACATTTACAAAATAATATTCACAAACTAATTTATGAAAGGGAATGTCTAACCAATGCCCTTAGGGCATTGGTTAAGATTTGTCTTCTTGTGATTTTTAATTACATAAATGGTCCTTGTAGTTGACACAAACATGCATATTTGGACGGGGACCCACATAAATAGTTATTAAAAACCACAAAAAGACAAATCTTAACCAATGCCCTTAGGGCACTGGTTAGACATTCCCTTTATGAAATGAGGTGTCAAATTTACAAAATAATATTCACAAACAAATTTATGAAATGAGGTGTCAAAGAGTGATTAACTTAATAAGACAGAAAAAAGATAAACTATAATAAAATACACTAATCACTTTTTGAAATCTCATTTTATAATTTTTTTTTTTTTTTTTTAATAAGTGTAACATTCCTCGTTTTCAAGAGCCATTTTGTACGTTTTTAATGATGCGGTTTTTTTCATGGTTGATTATGATATTTGACTATTTGTTGGGAAACATGCAACAAACTATGTATTATAAACCTTCTGAGCTAATTTTCTAGAGAATCGTTTGTAATCAATGATGTTGATGGAGTATGTTCTAAAGCAGCTAAATATAAGGCTGGACGCAGTAAGGTGATTCGATCGATTAGGACGGTCGATCACCTGTCGATCACATTACTAGGGCAAATCGATCGAGCAAGATTTTATACCCATCTCGGTCGTGGTAGCGATCGAATTGTGTGTATCATTTAATATGAAAAAAATGTGGGTGGGAAGAATTAAAAAATCCTACCGTTGCAAATATATGACCCAAAAAAAAAATCTACTAAACTACCCTATAAATACAAAACATATTTACAAACTAAATTCACAAATCTCACAATCCTCTCTATCAAAAATCTCATAATCATCTCTATCAAAATGTCTAAGAAAATACCACAACAAAAAGGCCGAAAATCCCGATTGGCACAAAACATCCCGAATATTTTAACACGGGATCCGAATTTCCGGTTAACCGGTGTCTCACCAAGCATCAATTTCCGGCACGCCACAACATAGATTTTTAATAAGTGTTGTAATGTTTTAATAAGTTTCGTAATTTTTTTATTTTATTAGAATTATTATGTAACATTTTAATTTTATTTTGTGCTAAAAATGTTTTTTTTTTTAAAATGATCATGGTCGCCCTTACTGGGTCACCCAATCGTCTGAAGGTCGCTGGAGAGAGAAAGCTGACGTAGCAGTGAAAATGAAGGGGATTGAAGCCACTTACTGGGGGCAGCCTAAAGGAGGTGATTTGCACACTCCATTAATTGATTTGGACACTCAAAAATATTATATACTGACATATATACCTTTAAATCACTTTACACATATTCACCCCTGTAAGAATATAAATGTCAAGATGTAATAACTTTGAGTGTTTCAATCAATTCATGGAGTGTGCAAATCACGTACCTAAATATAAATGATAGCCAAAAGTCAAATCTTGTATTTCTTAAAAAAATATATATTAG
Source organism: Chrysanthemum makinoi (assembly GCA_910596185.1). Classification (NCBI taxonomy): domain Eukaryota; kingdom Viridiplantae; phylum Streptophyta; class Magnoliopsida; order Asterales; family Asteraceae; genus Chrysanthemum; species Chrysanthemum makinoi. The sequence continues at coordinate 184,841,631 of OU343222.1, read as the reverse complement.
TGGCCCCCGGAAGAAACGTATAAAAGTAGTTATCACAATCTCTAATTCCATTTCTTATGAACATTACTAGTGAGGTTACAATATAATCTCAGTGATCAAGAAATTAGACAAAAGATGTGCATTTTGCTTTTAGACAACAAAGGGTATATTGATTTAGATTTAAACTCCAAAAAATCTGTAAAAAAAAAAAAATTACACTACATATGGTACTCAAAAAAATATACACATACAAACTTTCTGCTTCAAGTATGTCGTCCTTAACTTGAACTAACAAGATATCATTGAAAACTAATACATTACCATTGTATTAAGTGAATCATTTTTTTCTTCTTCTTCCTAATGTTTATTATGGCGAAATGCACATTCAAAAATTAACACACATAACCTTAATAATTGACTAAAATACACGGTTGGTCCCTAAATTTGTCAATCCGCTTCTCGTTGCGACAAAACTGGGCATTATCATCGCCGGAGGTCCAAAACATGGGCTTTATATGCCAAACTCGTCCCTTGACCAATAACGCCGTTGTCAACGTTCCGTTATACTCCAGAAAACCCCGTTATCATGTTGCTGTTGAGGGTAGAAAAGTCATTTTACTTGATGTACTATAGCAGATTTCTTGTCCAATTTCTCGCCATTATGTAGAATATAACAAAGTTGTGTACTCATTGCTCATCCCCAAACTTGTTTTGGAAGCCTACCCAGAAAACCCTAATGCAATGTCAATCATCAAATCAAATAATCTAAGTAAGAAAATAACAAACAACCACCTTGGATTTACTCTATGGCGAGTAAGAGAATATCCTTTCTATGATGATCATGAAATTGAGGAAAAAGCTGCAATCAGGAGATATTGTAAGTCTTTTTTGGTTAGAGCCTATTACAATCATATGTTAGTACGACTGTTTAAGTTATTCTCCTTTTAGGTAACTTTAGCTTAACATTGTTTTTGTACATTTTTTATACAGCGGGTGAACCAGGATCCTTTAGCATGATGTTCTATTATGAAGGTACATTCAAATACTTTCTAGGTAGGATATATCAAGGAGGCAAAAAATGCCTTGTTGATCTTGTGGAAATAAAAGAGGTATCCGTTGATGAAATGGATGCTCTCATGACCCAAATCGGTTATGAGACTGGACAAACCAATTATTTCTATTTTCTTAAGCCTGGTTGTACATTGGACAACGATTTGTTTTCTTTGCGTGAAGCAGCTAATGTTGAGTTGTTGAAAGATGTTGTCATAGAGCATAAGCTGATAGATGTCTATGTGGAAATAGGGAAGACAAGATTAGAACTTTCTGAAATGTCCCCACAATCAATTAAGACTGTGTTTTGGGAGATGGATGAAGATAGGAGAAAATTTTCTACTGCGGCTATTCAATCTTGTTGTAGACGATTGGTGTTAGATGATCTAGATAATGAACCTGCCCTAGATCCTTTTATCCAACTTACACAAGTTCCTATGGAGGTCAATGATATTGGTGAATCTAGCAATTTGCCAAACATTGAGCCAGTATTTTCCACCTTAGACTGCTCATTTTCTAGCCAACCTGTTCATAACAATGAGCGTGCTATAGTACTTATTGATGAGGACAATGCTATTAAGGAGCCTGCTAATCTTGAGGTTAATCTGTTCGGAGTAACTCAGGGGAAGCACTTAGACAAAGTTGGAAGAGCACTAGTTGATGTCAATAACAAGTTTGAGGAGCCTGATAATTTTGAGGTTAATATGTTTCAATTGACTCAGGAGAAGCACTTAGACAAAGCAGGAAGAGCACTAGTTGATGTCAATAACAGGTTTGAGGAGCCTGATGTGGATGTAACTCTGTTTCAATTGACTCAGGATAACATGGAACAGGATCCTGTTGTTGATGATACTCTGTTACAAGTGAGTGGTACTAGTGACTTAGGCAATGCAGTTGATGATTCAATTCAAGCAAATGAAGAGAATACTTGTCAGGAGAATGATGCACAACTTGCTATGGTCCAAGTAGGTCAGAGTAATGATTTAGGTGAAGCAGGAACAACCAGTAATATAAGTGATGACATGCAGTTGGAAAATGATTTACCTGTGATGGTTGATGATGTCTTTTGCAGTGACTATGTTTGTTTTCAACAGACAGACTTTACAAATGGAGTCTATACCACATTCTTCTATTCTGGTTAGGAATTTGCTACTGCAGGGGAAGTCAAAAACCTAGTAAGAGAGCATTAAATAGAAACTAGGAGGGAGTTGTTTTTTCTGAAGAATGACAAAACAAGAATAAGGGTCAGGTGTAGGGGTTGTGTTCCACTTTCAGGCCCAAGTGAAGGTCCTGGACTGGATATAGGCCCATCTAGAAGTCCATTAAAAGAAGGGGTACAAATGCATTGCTTTGTAGCAAAAATGACCCTTCAGAAATACTCTGCCCATGGCTATTGTTTGTCGACAGGAATGGTGATACAGGTATCTGGTCAGTCAGAACATATAATGAGCAATACACTTGTTTGCAATCAAGGGAAGTCAGAGCTTTTGACCTTCGCTATATCTCACAGAAAATTACAGCACAAATTGAAACCAATCCACAGCTTCCTGTGAAATCTGTACATAATCAACTTACCAACCAATACGAGCTTCAAGTGTCCCTGCAGAAGGTTTTAAGGGCCAAAAACCTATAAATAACAGCCATCAGGGGTCAATTAAAGCTACAATTTACCATGTTGAGAGATTATGTTCAAGAGTTGCACAAGAAAAACCCTAATACAACAGTGGTGATGAATGTGGAACGACCTCCAGATGAGGCTCTTCCAACCAGAGAATTCAAGAGAGTGTATGTTTGTTTAGGTGTACTGAATGAAGGATTTAAAGCGTGTGGGAGATCGTTGTTGGGGCTGGGTGCTTTTCCAATTCGTGGTCCTTTGAATGGTCAACTGATGACAGCTGTGGGAATTGATAGCAAGAATGGTATATACCCTTTCGCTTATGCTTTTGTTGAATCGGAAAACATAGGATCATGGACTTGATTTCTTCATTATTAATACCATGATATAGCACTTGAGCCACTTTCAAGCATCACTTTTATTACTGACATGGAAAAGGTATTCCCTTAATTTGTTCATGAATTTAAGTCTCTCTGTTTTGAAATAGACAGTAAACATATTTGATTTTGTGAAGGATATAAGTAGAGCTTTAGCAGAAGTTTTTCCAGATGCAGAAAACAGATTCTGTATTAGAAGCATTCATGAGAAAATGAAACTGCAATGGAAAGATAGGGCCTACAAAGACCATTTTTGGAAATGTGCAACAGCCTCAACTGTTGTATGCAGTTTAAAGCTATGGCTGATTTCAAGAAACTTAATCAACCAGCCCATGATTGGTTAAGTAAGATACCAAAAATCCATTAGTCAAGGTCACATTTTTCATGTAAGTGATCTATCTGTTTCAGTTAATTTGTATTTGTTAATGCAGTATAAACAGTTATAATTAATACATGTTTATTATTGTTTATCTTTAGGGAGAGCTACTTCTGATGTGTTACTTAATAAGATGTGTCAAGTGTTTCTTGACAAAATAATTGAGGGTTTAAGCAAACCAATTATTACAGCCTTAGAATACATCAGGGAATATTATATGAAGAGGATAATGCATGTTCTTATGGTGATTGAGAAGAGTGATGGACAACTAACACCAACTGCACAACACATGCTAGAGGGTATTAAGAAAGAGGTTGTCAAGTATAATGTTTTATGGAATGGGGGAACTAAGTTTCAGGTTAGTGGACCATGGGGTGACCAATGTGTAGTTAATGTTATACATAAGTCTTGTACTTGCAAAAGATAGGAGATAACAGGTTTACCATGTAAACATGTTGTTGCTACCAATTGGAATATGGCTTTAAATGGGCAAAAAGTAGGAGCTGTAGAAACATAGGCTCATCCTTGTTATTATCTTCTCACTTGGGAGGCAACCTACAAACACCATGTCCAGCCTATAACTAGCAGCGAACATTGGGAAAAATCAACTGTGCCAACAACAATTGTTCCACCAAAATCCGAAACAAACCCGCCTAGCGCAAAAGGTAGAAAAACAGTTAGGATAGCTCCTGAAAGTGAAGAGATTGTGAAGGATGGTAAGCTGTCAAAGGCTTGGAAGAGTGTTAAGTGTAGTATTTGTGGCATTGCTGGACACAACCGGAAATTATGCCTAGGGTATGGTGGAGTTGAAAGTAGTCGAACTGCCAATAAGGGAAATGTCAAACAGGTGCCTACTAAAGCTGCAGCAAAAAAGACACATCCTAAAGGTAACAAAGTAGCAGCAGATAAAGAAGCTGAAGGTACAGGTGTTGTTGAAAGTCAAGTTAGTGCAGTTCAAGGAAGTGGTGTTCAATCTGAAAATCAAGATCCAGCAACTGAAGATCCCATCATACATGATGCATCCCTGTCACAATCCCAGCAACATCAAGATGAAGCAATTGCCGATCCCAGCATGCATGATCAATCCCAGTGTCAATCCCAGCAACATGATCAATCCCAGTCTGATTCTCAGCTGCAGTCAAGTGATGTTCAAGCAGTTTCTGCTTCAACCCAGCCTGCTACACGAAGAATGACTAGGCAGCAGGCTGCACTGGAAAGAATGATGGCCTCACCATAGGTCAATTCTGTTATGCTAATTATCTAGACAATGTTTCATCTAGTTTATTTCCTATGGACAAGTTATGTACTCTAAAAACATATGTGTGTGTGTGTCTAACTGTAGTTCTCATGCTTTGAAAAGTATGCAATTTTATGCATTTGGAATTATATCCATTTGCATTAACTATGGAACCATGTCATTATAGTGTATTTTTTTAGATTGACTAAGCTTGATGTGTGAATAACTTGCATCAAAAGTAACCAAAGCTAAACAGAACCTCATAAGAATGTTGACATTTAAAAGTCAACCCTAAACAAATTGCTAACCATCTGCATACCCATAAGGCATTGAAAATAAAAAACAAAACAAACTGAATACTTCATAACAACGATACTACAATTCAAGATACTGAACATTAACCATCTCGACTTATTACATAAAAGCTAAAAAAGTTATCCCAATGCATAAACAATCAAGAACAACATCCAACTTAGCACCAGGTAAATCTTCCACTTCCACACATCACCTTCAGCAGCTACTAATCTTGCCTCAAGCTCATTTCTCCCCCTCAAAAGGCCTGGTATGATCATTCTTGAACGAGCACAGATTTCAGGATCATACCATCTTATCTACCTACAAGAAGACCCCTATTCATGATTATGACAAGTTATTAAACAACCACCATTGTTACAATGTACTTTGCTGCTTGCGAAAACAAACTAACACAATAAATATTAAGACGCACTTACTTCAACAGGACAACCAAAGAATCGACGCCCTGGGTTGGCAGAGGTCCACGAAGTGCGAATAATAGCTTACTTACCACACCATCAATGTATCATCTTGAAACGATTATCGTTTTGTAGAAGACTGTTTTTGTATGATAGTTTAGGGATGGATGATAAATGTCGACCAAACCGTGTTACACAGACATATACTAGCTACAAACACTGTACAACGGTTTCTATTTAGTACGCTACAGTGAAAGACGGTTTTGCCCTCACCAACATAACGTTGACAATGGCATTATTGGTCAAGGGACGAGTTTGGCATATAAATCCCATGTTTTGGACCTCCGGCGATGATAATCCCCAGTTTTGTCCCAACGAGAAGCGGATTGACAAGTTTAGGGACCAACCATGTATTTTAGTCATAATAATTTTATATGACTAGGAATCTTTTATAGTACTTATTTGTTAGAAAGTCACTCTCAAGAGCTTAACAACTTAATCTAATTAATTCATACAAGATTATACAAGCTGTTAACTTGATTCCAACATATACAGTAATAAAATAATTAATTCCCAGTTGCAATATAAATAAATAAGTTCATGATGATTAAACAAGAATCTTTTTTTTTAAAGGCTATATTTATAAACAGAGGATCCCAAAACCGGGACCTCACGAACTGCAGGAAAAGACTATACAAAGAAACCAGAAGGGCAAAGCTGCCACAAACCCGAAAGAAACACTATCAAAGCCAACAAAACAAATTAGGAGAATAAGTCGTAAGGCCTTGCCCAAAAATTCCATTCCATCTTCAGATTAGATCGAATACGAGTAGACATCCACATCTTAGCCAACCGTTGTATAGCCGGAAAAATGTCATCATTCTTTATTGTTTCAATGTCATCTTCCAAGGCATGTATAATACGGTTTCTCCAATTCCAAATAGCCCAAAGAGTAATTTGAAAAACCCCATTCAAAGCTTTCATAATATTCGAGTCACCATGGTCATTGACATTCCTAGTTGCAAACATCAACAATGGAAAATAGAGGGAATGAAGTTGGGGGGGGGGAGATTCCACCAACTCCATACCTTTCTCCAAATCTGTATCAAAGCCAACCTAGCTCTGATACCATGTTAATTTTATACAAAGTGATGATCAATCACAACTAAAAAGTTAAACCAAATTGATTTTATTAGTATCAACCCAACCAACCACCTCTTATGATTGATACCTCATGAGAGTTTTTTACAATACAAGAAAACAAAGAATCTGATTACAAAGATAACAAACTAACTGCTATGAACAACTGTGTGAAAATACACACACAGAAACCCTAAAACAACTACTTCAATAATGAGAGATATAAGGCTTTATATCTCCTTGACTTTGAGAGTTTTGTCTTTGTGTAGAAACATCCTTGAACTTCAACACATCTACACTTTAACCCCTTCATCTTTAGCTCACTTAATATATTCAACCTGCACACTATAAACAACACAAAACAAGAATACAAAAGTGACAACATAAGCCCTTAGCTTATATCTTCCAACACAAGTTTAACTTAACCTTTTTCTTTATATGTTTAAGAAAAATTAAATAAGGATACTTTTTAGGTAAGTTAAATCGGATATCTTTGTGATGTTGAAAAGAGAAAAAAAAAAGTAAAATGAAACTTTATTTTTGCTTGAAAGAGTTGGTTTAGTCAAATGAAACATTCACTCGTTAACTTTTTGAAACATTTAACATGGTTTTAATTTCATGTTAGAGAAAGAGTAGTAATTTTGTGAAATCTTATTTCATGCTTGATAGAGAACTACTTGGTGTTCCAATCTATTTTAGAAGGTTAACAAATAAATAAACAGAACAACCTACAACTCAAAGTATAGTGTTTGTCAGTTTGAAATGCCGTCATGACATATCGTGGTTTGTGTAACTAGTATATGTTTGATGATCGGATGTTGAGATTGGGGAATGTTAATTTTCATGTTATTTGGAATCCAAAATGCTTGTTGTCACATCTACGCTTTTGTGGAAAACACATTGTGCGCATGATAAAGGAGGTTAAGTAAGCCAACATGAAGTGTTCAAGTTAGCAAGGAGAGCTTGAAATGATTGTTTTAACTAGGATTAGCTGAATCTGTCAGTCGGTTCCCTCCAATGAGGGATCCGTCTAGGCTAATCCTAGAGATCCAGCTCTCAGCAGCCAAGAAAAGAGGAAAATTGTGTTTTGTAAGGTCTAGTACCTATACATCTTGAGTGTTTCAATCTTCTTAAGTGACTTAAATGATCAAGGGCAATGAGTGATGGTAGATAATGATTGCCTTTTATGGAAGAAAATGGGACTTTATGAGTACCAATGAATGATCAAAGATGACACTAGGATATTTGAGAGTGTCAAGTGGTGCTAAATGATCCTAGAGATCAGATGGTGTAGGATATTGGATTTCACATACACATCATATCACAACTCAAAGTGGGCGTATAAAGGTGAGTTCTAGAGAGAGAAAGTTAGAGGTTTAGGGAACTTAGTGAGAGAAAGTGAAAGATATTATTATGAGCTCCAACTCTCTACCTTGGGAGGTAGAGAGTATTTATAGTCTTACATAAAACGCCACAAAACGGGCTGTGGATCAGGCATACAGTGGGTAAAGACCCGTCCGTCCTCCACGGTGTTACATAACTAAATACTACTAAGCTAGAAATAACTACGACTACGAGCTTTCTAACGATTACATATACTTGAGGTGACCGACTCTTTAATACCGGAATTTCTAATTCCTAACAATCTCCCCTAAGGGAGGTCACCTCAAACATATACTAAAATTACATTGAATACAAACGATATTACATTAACAATTGTTCTTGCATTCTTGATGTAGTGCTTTGCTCCTAAGCTCGTAGTCATTGATTCCACTCATTGCATGTTTGGTTAATCCAAGTGGAGGTCTTTTTGATCCACGGATAATAACATTATGCCATCTTTTGAGATCATCAAAAAAATCTCTCGAGACATCCATTGTGGTGTTGGTATTATGTGATGTTGTGACATTCGGACCGACATGCTCACATTCGGGATCATGATATCTTCTCATCAGAGTAGCGGAAGCTTTCGTTGATTCATGATATTGGCAACAGCGAAAGCGTAAGCATGGAGTGAAAACATCAGAGTCATTGATGCACTAATCATGATTTCTTTCGATATGAATGTGTTGTGTGAGCATGCGGCTATGGATGACTGCTCCATTTTGATCACCGCAAACATCGGGTGTACCTGCATAAGACAGTTAGCAATAAAGCGCACGAAAGTGTCTTTGATCACTTTCGTGAATTGAGGTACACGCCCACGGTTCCCTCGTTGATCAGTATAAGTACTGCCTGTGATCGTATAATTCCTAAGAATTTCCTTGACAGGTTTCGCAATGTTCTAGCCGTTCTCAAACCGAACGTCTCAAAGAAGACAACACGGAGTGAGTGAACCAAATAAATGAGATTCACGAATTGATGAAAAGAGATTTGAAAAACAATCGTGTATTGCTCAATAGAAATTGTTTTGCAATACAACGAAGGTTTTAATGAAAATCAATTATCAATCATAAACACCTTTTATTTGAGAAATAGGTACACAGATCGATGTGCTAAAGAAAAAAGTTTTTAAACACAACAACCAGTTTTTCAAAGGTATCCGTCAATCCATAACCTGAACCAGGATTGATCCAAAAGATTGAATCGCCCCATTGTTTCTGTTCAGTTGTCACATGGTTGATCTGTATAATAGATCTCACATGCCACCTACCAGGAGCTTGTTAGATGTTGGCTCCTGAAGGCTTTCCATCTTCATTGTGAATATTTTTATTATATCACTCAGATGTTCTGGCAATACCACAAGGATAATGCGTAGGACTCAAGATATAATCTCTCTTTCCACATTGTGTGAAACAGAGAGTCTTCATTGAAAGTGTCTTAATGAGATTTATTGATGATCTCGTGGCACTAGACTCAATTTGTGCATATTTGGATCCTATATCGGAGACTAGGGAGAGGGTCTCCTCCTTCAATATCAACAATCTCTAAGAGAAAGTCGATAGATAATGTCGGTTCCCGTGAGAATGAAACAAGTCCTTTTAAGAGGAACTTGAGTGGTTTGGAAAGTTGAAGTGCAGTGCGTCACTGGGTCCATGACGTCTTGTCTTCAATACCGATGTTACCATCAGTAGCATATGAATTGAACCCGGTTTCGGCCCTAAGGTTGAATAAATGGAGGGCTATTTGTTTTCACCCTTTTCTCATTCAATTCTTTTAATTCTTCAACCCCTTCAGTGCTTACCGAGACTTCATAGCTAGAACCTTGTTGGGTTTATTCCAGACTAGCTCGACTCATCCACACTCTTCCCATCTCTCATTTTTCTCCTTTTATCATCATACCTAAGAACTCTACACTAACTAGTGGATAGTCCCTGGTAGATCCCTCCGGTTCTGGCGGATCATGGGAACAAATACCTAACCTTATCATCCTTATATCACCGTACATAAAGTAAAGTTGGTCGGTCTATTTGGTATTGTTCATCCGCCATTGGAACCAATTGAAAACCATTTGAAAATCAATCCAGATACTTGTGATATTATCAAAGCATTTTGTACCTAAATTGTTTTTGATATTTTTAGAATAAGAGCTCCCCCTCAACATGTGCATCAAATGTTTGAAATCGTTTTGCACACGGAGGCAAGAGAAAGAATTAACTTCTTTGATTACAATTTTCTAAAAGATATCAACATCACTTCCCTAATCAAATCAAGTAGATAAAGCATTTTGGGGAAGGATGAGGTTTTCATGAATTTGCTCCCCCTCAATATGTGCCTCGAGGTTTGAAAAGATTTTTGCACATACTAGAGGAAGCCTGCACATTGAGATAAATGATCACGTTTCAAATCATTGTGGTTTAAGATAGATGCTCCCCTCAACATGTGCATGGAAAATTTGAAATCGTTTGTCACATGTGGGAAGGAGAGCTTGTACAACCTTATAAAACCATTTTCCGAATTATCAGTTTAAATCCAATTTAATTCACACATTCTCCCCCGATCACAATTATCAAATCATTTGAGATTTGTGATCTCTTATAGATTTAAATTGATTTTGAAAGCTTTTGAGGAGAATTGTGACTTGATTATGAAAGCGTTTTAACTGATAAGGATCTGATTATGAGATTATAAACTCCATTGGTTAAACATGCATGATTATCTTTTGAAAACAATTGAATGCCAAATAACTTTTTAATTTAATTGAAATCATTTTCCCCCTCAATCAATGACATAGGTTGTTGATTGAGAGATAGATATTTTGACAAATAAGTCCAGATGATTATCAAAAATAGAGACTGGGTTATTTTTCAAAGCAGTTAGTTTTCAGCAGATAAATGTTTATAGAATCAGAGCATGGAATTTGAAAACATGGTAAACCATGGCTCTGTTCTTTCTTTGAATAGCGGGTTACTGCCTGAAATGACAATAAACCATTGTTTCTCTTTCTCCCAAAAATATTTTTTGATTTTTTTATTTTTTTTATTTATTTTTTTTTTTTAAATTCGAACAACATCTAAAGTCCCGTGTCATTCTTTGAATGACAGCACAAAGACCGTAGATATAATCGAACTGAGAAAAACATGACAAATTGACAATAATTTTTGAAGATTTTTCGAATTTTTCAGATTTTTTTTTTTTTGAAAGTTTTATAATTTTGTATTTTGTTTTTCGAAAAAAATATTTACAAGAGATAGATGAGCATAGACCTTTACTCCTCGTCTTCTTCCTGAAGCCGTTTGAGTGTTTCTGGTTGAAAGCTTTTCAAGCCTAGTCGAGGAAGTATGAACTCAAAACGTTCTCTTGGAAGAGCTTTGGTGAAGATGTCTACTAACCGATATTCGACCTCACAAAATAGAGTTCCACCACACCCTTTTCCACTTGTTCCCTGATGAAATGATGTCGAATGTCGATATGCTTTGCTCTTGAGTGTTGACCGTTGTTGCATGAGAGAGCAATAGCACTTTTATTATCACAGTACAGAGGGATTTTGTTGAATTCAAAGCCATAGTCGGATAATTGAGATCTCATCCATAAGATTTGAGCACAACAAGATGACATGGCTATGTATTCAGCCTCTGTAGAGGAAATAGAAGTACTCATTTGCTTCTTTGAAGACCAGCTCACAAGCTTATCACCCAAAAGCGAGCACCTCCGTGTACTTCGACGAGTATCTTGACATCCTGCATGATCAGGATCTGCATAGGCTGTTAGTGACATACCGGTGTCCTTCGGGTACCAAAGTCCCATATTGATGGTTCCTTGGAGATACCGAAAGACCCGTTTAACCGCTTCAAGGTGCTTTTAGTAGGCTTAGCCCGGTATCTAGCACACATGCAAACAAATGAACAAGATGTCGGTCTACTAGCGTGAGGTACATCGGGGATCCAATCATACTACGATATTTCGTTTGGTCAATCATGATCCCTGAGTGGTCCTCATCTAGTTTGGTTCGATCAATCATGGGAGTGTCAACAGGTCACTTGAATCAAATCCAAATTTCTTTAAGATCTCAGTAGCATATTTAGATTGATTTATGAAAATGCCTCCGGGACTTTGTGAAATTTGTAATCCCAAGAAAAATGACATTTGTCCCATCATTGACATTTGAAATTTTGAACTCATTTCATTTGAAAACGATCACATTCATTAGGGTCGGTCGAGGCAAAAATAATATCATCAACATAAATTTGAACATGAATTAAGTGTTTGCCTGACTTTATGGTGAATAAAGTAGGATCAACTGCTCCTTTCTGAATCCAGAGATAGAAGAAACTTTGACAGCGTATCATACCATGCTCTAGGAGCTTGCTTCAAACCATATAGGGCCTTTTTCAAGCGATAAACATGAGTAGGATGCTCTGAATTCACAAAACCCTCTGGTTGGCAGACGTAAACCACTTCTTTCAAATCTCCATTAAGAAATGCGGTTTTCACGTCCATCTGATAAACAACCATGTTCTTTCCAAGAAGATTCGATAAGCCTCGATACGAGCAACTAGGGCAAAAGATTCCTCAAAGTCTATACCTTCTTCTTGACGATAACCTTTAGCTACTAACCTAGCCTTATTTTTCAAAACATCACCATGCTCATCAAGCTTCACTTTGAAGATCCACTTAAGAGCAATGATCATAGCACAATCTGAGCGGTACTAATTCCATACATCTAGTTGATCAAACTCATGAATTTCTTCTTGCATGGCATTGAACCAACTGTCTTCATTCATAGCAGTTTTAACATCTTTGGGTTCGATCTTTGAGAGTACAGAGTTAAAAAAGCACCATAAGGCATCATGCAAGTTGTTTAGAGTGGATACCGGACGAAAAGGATTTCCAATGATGTTGTCTAATGGATGATCGTGAGTCCATTTTCTGAGGTGTTCATGTGGTAGTTGTTAAGGAACTGAAGTAGCGAGTCGATGTCTCCCCAAGAAGATGGTTCTGATGATTATTTAGGAGCAAATATGTTTTCAAATGGAGCATCTTCGGGAGTAGCAAAGGGATTAACTTCATCATTGATGCAAGAAACATTTCCATGATGTACATTTGAAGAATGATGATTTGTTGATGAGATCGAAGGATCAGCAGCTTCTTGACTTAAAGATATTGAGACTGAGGGATTGACTTCATTCACTGGAATATGAGCAGCCTCTGTTGTAGGGATCGACACCTCATTAGTACTTGGATCATAAAGTTCATCAAACATAGGATCAAACAATTTCTTTAAATCATCTTCGGATGGAGGTACATATGGAGTTTCTTGAGAAGAGTTTGGAACAAGGGATGAGCCAATAGGGCTGTTTTTGAAGTGCGGGTCCCAATCGATTGTCCAGAGCCATTTGACCGACAACTCATCAAACGTAACGTGAATTGTTTCCATGAAATTTCGGGTTCTTTTGTTGTAGATTCGGTATCCCTTTTTGTTTGGTGCATACCCTACAAATACTCCAATGTCTGCTTTAGCTCTAAGTTTGCCTAAGTCTTGTCCCTCATTAGTTGGATAACACAATGCACCAAACACACGACTTAGGTATGTATTTGACCTATTCAAAGTATGTTCACTTCTTAAGGGAATAGTTCTATCAGTAGGCATCCATTTTCTAGAGGGCATAATCTTAGCAGTTTGAGAGCAAAACTAATTATTCTTATGGCCAAAAGGTATCCAATAATAACCTATCTTTATAAATGTTCTTCCTGTGGGTTTCCACTGTTTTCTAACAATCTTTCGTTTTTGCCTTTCTGCCTTCTTTGCACGATTATTAGCGTAAACAATTTTAACTGGGCATTTGACAGCATTAGACAAAGCATTCACACCACATTCATGATTAGCAAAAGAATTCAAGCAGACATCATTACAAGGTTTGCAAATAGTATCGAATTGAATTAATTACGATTAAGGCTAATACTAGACTCAACACGATTCGTTTTATTCAACTCAAGCTTAAAGTTCCTAGATTGGTCTTCTACTCTCTTCCAATGCACATTTTAGCTTGCAAGGTCCTATCATTCCTTGTATTGTCTTGAGACTTTGACCTGCTCTCTTTAATGTCACTGATTACTCCTGTAGAGGGAATGGGAACATTAGTTGGTTGATCTAATTTTTGCATTCCGGAACTTGATGTGCAAGGATCGACCTACTAGAAGGCACATTGTTTACTTTCTTAAGATCTGTGATTTGAGCTATTTGCGTGCATACTAAAGTTCACTTTCTTAGCACTAACATATCTAGAATCTGAACTACTTGAAGGCACATTAGTGTTTACTTTCTTAAGACTGGGCATAGAACGGATTTCCTGCTTGGCACAAGGCATAGAACAAGGCTTCACCGCTTTGCCTTTTTCACCTAAGGATTTTGGACATGTTGCAATTACACATTCAAGCAACTCTTGAGATCGTTTGGCCTGGAGGCAAGCAAACCTAATTTCACTATCAAGAGGTTTGTTAATGAAATCCTCTTCGACAATCTCACGGAGACATTCTAGACTATCCTTAAGGTGAGCACAGAAGTCATGAAAAGCATGTTCATTATTCCTAAGATGAGGAGGAATATATTTAACTGTCATAGTGTATTTGCAATCTAAGGGTGACTTTGAGACAACATTCTTATTGAAAACAAGTGGTAGTTTCCCATTTCCCGACTTCTCGATTCTCAATTTCCTTTTGTAAAGACATTACTTTTTCATTGTTTTGGTCACGGGTGACTTTTATTGAATCATATAACTCTTTAAAATGTCTTTTAACTTTTTCATTTTCTTCTAGAAAACTCTCGTTTTCCTTTTGTAAGGCATTAACTAAGTTTTGAAGATGAAAAGTTTGAGAATTCGGAGAATCTAAAGGAGGAGGCATTTGGGAGCCTGTCATATTGTTCTTTTGACCCTTTAATTGAGAGATTTGGGCTTTCAACTTTCGGATCGTGTTGCAATGAGCTTGAATCTGTTCATCACGTTTGTTAATTTGAAAACTGCATCAAACTCTGGAGCATCCGAGGATGTCTTGATATTTGAAGTTTTGACATTTTCTTTAAGATGTTGATATTTTAGTTGTAAATTAAAATGCTCAACTTCTAGTTTAGACAAATGTTTAACCAAATTGTCATGATCATCCAGTTCAATTTTCTCAGATAGTTTGGAATTATTTTTTTCAAGCTCAATGACTCGATCATGGGAGACTTTCAGGGCAACAGATAATTCATGAAATTGGGAAGCATTAATAGAACAATTTGTAGCAGTGAAAAACACATCTTGAGCAACACATTCAGATATCATATTCTCATTCAGTGTATGCAAGTTCTTCCTTTCAATCTCATTATATTTTAGTGCTCGCTCATAGTCACTAACTTCAACTATCATTGCATCAAATTCTTTTCCATTCCCTTAATATCAGTTTCTATCCCCTTTTTAAGACTCTCAAAGTGATCTTTTAGAAGTTTAAAGAAAGGCATGACCTCAGTTAAATAACATTCTTTCATTTGCTCAAAACCCCTTTCTCCTTCAGTTATACCAGTGGGTGTGATCCTTTTCTTGCAAGTTTTCTCAAAATCAACAAATAGTTGAAATATAACATATTGGCTAATTAAGGTCTTGCTTTTAGTGGCAATTGTTCTAGGAACAAGATGCATTGGTGTATTGGGAGGATACACAGTTGCTTTAGGCATTTTCCTAAGGGAAGGGTTTGTTTCAACAATATTTTCTGCTTATCTAAGTCCATTTTCCAGAACACTTGTTCGGGAGTCAACAATGTTTGAGGCTTAAACATGTTCAAGGAGATCCAATTCTCCTTTTTGTAGTCATGGGGAGTGATAATTACTTTCTTCTCTTTGCATTTAGGATCATTTAGTTTCTTATTCATTTTCTCCCTAGTGATTTCATCTAATTTCTTATCTTCCTCTGTACACTCAAAGCAACTAGGTTTTTGTCTAGGTTTAAGAATCTCATTGCCATCATAGATCACTTTTTGAGCTTTTTGCTATCTTCCGTACTCATGGTTGGGTTTATCTATAATGGGAACACTATGCTTATCGCTTAGAACTCTATGCTTAGTGATCATGTGAGCATTCTGAATGGTGTTCCCTTGTATGTACAACTTGTTTTCAAGTTTGTTTTCAAAGTTTTCAGATTAGAAAAGTCTTTCAAGAGTTTTGATTCCTTTGCATTAAATTCTTGCTTAAGCATTTTCACATTTTCTTGAAGTTCTTGTTTTTGTTTAGTAGTTTTAGAAAGCTTTTCTTGCAAGGAATTTAACTCTTGTTTTAATACTTCTTCTCTAAAATTACTTTTTCTAATGATTGTACGCACTTGGTCATCCATTTCCAGCTCACGAGTGGTCAACTCAAATTTTGCACGTTGTTCATAAATAGCAACACGTTCTTTATAGGCATTTAGTTCGAACTTACGAATCATCAGGGGCACGTGCAGTGTATTCATCAAAAACATAGTCATTGTTGATTGCAGAAGATGCATCACTTGGTACAACTTCACTTTCACTTTGTTTCACATATTGATCATATGGGACAACATTGATATTACCCATATTTTCAATATTTGATTCAATAGTTTCAGTTGATGGTACTTTGTCATGCATCTTTTGCACATCAGCATCATCGTATAGTTTTAGTACCTCTGAGATGAGTTTGTCTTTGGATGGGCCAGCTTGTGGTGAAGAAGAGACCTTGGGAGAAACCATTGGAGAAATGCTAGCCATAAAATTGTGTGTGCAGTAGGTCCATCATCCACATCAGAGTCGTATGCATCACAATCACCGACTTGAAAGGCATTCTGATGATTGTGACCTATCTCTTGAGTAGGCTTCTCATCCACATCTGCATCATAGGTCTTGGCATTGCCCTCAGCAAGAAACAACAATTCCTCTTCATCCAAAGCAACACCATTATCCTGAGCTTGTACAAGCAACATCTTATCTCTGAAGTAATCAGCATTCTGTGGACGCTTTGGAGATGTGCGGTTCCTTGCAATGTGTCCCTCACCACCACAGTTATAACATTTGATCGGCTTAGATTGACCTTGATTACCATTCCTTCCTCGATTCTGATTACCAACATAACCTCTACCAGCTCCACCTCTTCCCCGATCATACTGTCTTTCCTGAACTGGTTGCACCACGATCCTCCCATCTTTAACAATAGCTTGATTGTGTGGGTTAGATGCTGTTCTGAGGTTGTTGTTGGTTTGTGGGAGAGAATTCATGTTTTGACTAATCGGAAGAGCTAGTTGATTAATGAAGTTACCCACGTGTGCATCGCATCACTTGTTTGAACATGGATCGGAATGAGTTTGTGATTACCATTTCCCATGGGTATGACTTGTGAGGCTTTGGTTGAGATTCCGATGTTTGAGTAGAAGGCAGTTGAGTCATTAGAGGAGCTTGTCTCTCCCTGGTTGGTTTTGAACTGATTAAGAATCATTTTTTCAAACATAGCATGTCTCTCATTCTGAAAGAGGAAGGCATAGAGTTGCTCATAGTTTGTATTCTTCAATCCTTTAGTGAGCTTCACAGAGGTGACAAACTTGTGCCATTCGGGGTTCATGTTGTTCACAAATTTTGAGTTCAACTGAATGTTAGGCATAGTCATTCGATGTTCCTCATATCATTCACCAACTTATGAAATCTCACATAGTACTCATAGACACTCTCATCCGGTTTCATCTTGAAGTGTTCAAATTCGTCATAGAGTTGTGATTCTCTGTCTTCCATAGTTAATTCGGAACCTGAGAGAAGCATCTTGACATTATCCCATACCGCCTTTGCTTCGGTGTTGTGATTGATCAGCTTGTAGATGTCTTTAGGAAGACCTTGAAGAACAATGTTAGAAGCCCCGATATCAGCATCGAATCTCTTTTTCTCCTTATCATCAAGCTCATCATACATCTTTGGTCCGTCCATTCCGTAAATCAGAGTTCCATCTTCAGCAGTATCAAGTACATCTCTAGTTGTCTCAACTCGATACAGTCCTTCATCAATGGATTTGAGAATGTTGACACCATTTTCCTTTCCAAGACAGCATAATCGATTCGTTGAGCCCAAGAATCGTAGTCGGTTCTGTCAAGCATGGGTGGACGAGTATCCGACCACCTGCTTGAACATCCTCGCAAGTGGAGATGATTGTAGAAATGTTGGTAGACATGATGATAAATTAAACGGGATTTTATAACTCTATGATTAAACCGGGAAATCGATTCTTTCACGGGATTTTACTAAATCAAGAGAAAACCGTAAAGAAATCACTCAAGTCGCTAGAAAATCATGCACCAAGTCGCTATCTTCTAATTCGCTATTCCACTAAGTCGCTAAAGTCCCAAGTCGCTAAACAAAAGACAAGTCGCTAAATAGCAACTCGCTAAGCCTCTAGTCGCTAGCGAAATTTTGGCAAAGAATTCGCTAAGATACAACTCGCTAAGGAATCAAGTCGCTAAATAGCAACTCGCTACTTACCAAGTCGCTAACACCAAGTCGCTACCCGTAGTGGAGAGTCCACTACTTGTACTGTTAGTCGCTAGGCCTAAGTCGCTAGCTCCAATAACTGCAACTCGCTACAAAATTGTAAAGCAAGTCGCTACTAAGAAAAAAAATCCGTAGGTCAAGTCGCTAGCAAGAAAACTTCACAAACATCACTTTTCAATCCAAAAACAACCCAACCAAGATGATTCAAGCTTACCAAATGAAAACCTAAACACTTGTGATGATTCTAAACATAAAGTACAAACAAAATCCAAGCTTTAACACAAGAAATCAACCAAATGATGCACAAACCACAAAACTTTTTCAAACTCAAAAACCACCTAAAAACCACTAGAATAGATGTGCAAGATATGATCTAACCATGGCTCTTGATACCAATTGTAGGATATTGGATTTCACATACACATCATATCATAACTCAAAGTGGACGTATAAAGGTGAGTTCTAGAGAGAGAAAGTTAGAGGTTTAGGGAACTTAGTGAGAGAAAGTGAAAGATATTATTATGAGCTCCAACTCTCTACCTTGGGAGGTAGAGAGTATTTATAGTCTTACATAAAACGCCACACAACGGCGTGGATCGGGCATACAGTGGGTAAAGACCCGTCCGTCCTCCACGGTGTTACATAACTAAATACTACTTAGCTAGAAATAACTACGACTACGAGCTTTCTAACGATAACATATACATGAGGTGACCGACTCTTTAATACCTGGAATTTCTAATTCCTAACAGATGGTAACCTAAGATAATTTTGGAAAATTCCTTAAAAATTATAAGAAATGAAAAAACTAGTTCTTGACTCATTTTGAGGTAAGGATGACTAAAATCAATTTGCTAAAATTGAGATAATTATAAGACTAGATGTGTTAACATGTGAGAAATGATGTATGAGTATTGGAGCAGAAATATGGTGAGTCTAGATGAATTGATAAATCATAAGTACCTTAAATGTGATCATAAGTTAGCTATCAGTGAGTGTGAGACTTACAGAGCTTGGGAAGGATTTAAATGATCCTAAAGAATCATGTTTAGCTAGTATGATGTGGTTTAGGGGAATGGTTTAATGTACAAAGGTCTGCAACTGCATTTCTGTTTGCCCGGATCCCACGGTTCCCTAAGTAGAGGGATCCGTCTAGTACAAAGTAAGGGATCCGTCTCCTGCTAAACAGTACCTTCACAGAAGGTATGAAAAATTTGCACAAGGTATCGTATTTCAAAGCCAGTGTTTTCTAAGGAATTTGAACAACTATATAGGCGAGAAATCAAACGTTAAATGTTTTATTTCATGAGAATGATCATATTACAATGATAAAACATGAAATCTAAGGATTGAACCTATTTGGAAAGAAAACTAAGTTTCTTGAGCGTTTTCGCTAGATGGATCATCAAATAGATGATGAGTATTTTCCGTTTCAGGGATGAAGAAAGACTTGATGTGAGATGTGTTTAGAGGTTCTATCATCTTATTCACAAATACGTACAACAGACTTTGAAATTGAGGATGGAAGTACATGATATGATGATAAAGGCGTGTCAAGAACATTCCATAAGGGATTAGCTTGTTCTTGTTGCCTTGAATGTTTACAATTCGTCTTGTGAAGAAATAGGTGAGATTGTGTGGTTGTTGGGTTAGCAAACAATACATTATGTGAGCACAACATGCGGGAAGAATTTCTCGATTTCCCCTAAGACTCCAAACATTTTCACGTAGAATGACTGCGAGAGGTTGAAGATCATCTCGGATATCACGCGTATAGATTATGTTTGGATCAGAGTAATAGGGTCGAGGTTTGCATAACATGCGAGTTAATTCTTGAGGGGAAGGTATGTGTGAACAATATGGACTATTTTCTTCACGATGGTTGAAGAGAGAATCAAAAGACCAATCTTCAGTGAAGGCTGTTGGAATCACTCCTAAACAGTATTTCAAGTATTTATATTTCATATGTAATAGGTAGCTTTATTATGGCCTTTATGTTTGTTTGAGGTCAAGCTTATGTAGAAGGCCCATAAGCTTAGGCCCAAGCCCAATAAGGAATAGGGAAGGAGAGGGAGTGTTGCCCTAGCTCCTTGCCTATATAAACCATGTAATAACCTTCATTTGAAGGTTGGTTGTTCAAGTTATTTCCTTTCATACTCCTACGCGTAAACCGTATCATATTATCGTGTGTGTGTGTGGTTATACTTGTTCAATCGCCTCATCTCCTTTCTTATAAGCTTGTGTTGTAAAACTAGTGACCTAACAGTGGTATCAATCGCCAAATAGTTGGGTGTACACTTTTTAATCCAAGATTCTTGTACTTTCAATGTTTTGAGGTGTTAAAATACTTGTTTTTGGCAAAAAGTTTCAAACTTTACGCGTGGATTTAAGTTTTTAAGCTTGTTTTTGTTCGTGGGTATCGTTCTACGCGTAACCCGTTTAGCAGTTTTGGTACATCAAAATTCACACTTTTGTGTTCTTTTGGTACTATTGAAGCTATTCCATAACAAAAATCTGGTTTAGAAACACATTTGGGCAAAATCAAAGTTACGAGTAATCCTACGCGTATCAAAACCCTAAAATTACGCGTAAGATTTTCCTTGGTTTGATCTTCATTTTCCTGGTTTATTCCGTGTTTTCTTACTTGGATAAGTCTGAAAATACGTCGACTTTGGATATCTTTTGCACTGTGAAGTGTAAAAGATCATTTGGGAAAAACCCTAAAATTACGCATAAGCATAAGCTTACGCGTAGAAATTCTACGCATAAGATTCACTTTACGCGTAAACTTAGTTCTACGCATAAGGTAATCCTACGCCTAACTTTCTACGCCTAACTTTTGTCTACGCATAACTTTAGTGCTTTTATCCTACTTACGCGTAAGCTAAAACCTACGCGTAACTCCTCATTGTTACGCGTAACTTTTGGTGTTTTTACGCATAAGTGCTACTTGGTTCTTGTCTTTTCTACGTCTAAGGACACTTCATCAACAAAGGTTCATTCGACTACAAAGATCCATCAACACAAAAAAAAAAATTGGCGGGAAAATTTGAGTAAAATTTAATTTTTAGGGGAGACTAAACGTTCAATTTTTACGCGAGATTCAAATTTTGGTTTAACCGAGAAAATTTTGGTCAAAAATTCAAATTTTTGGGCCTAAATTCAAATTTTTCGGGTCAAATTTGGCGTCAAAATTGACATAACTCAAAATTTTCCTACATTCTTAGAATTGGATTTTATAGTGAATTTCAAATTTTGAGAGTCAAAAATTTTCAAAATTATTTTTGGAGGGAAATTAAAATTTACTATATCGGCCTTCTGTGTGCTATATCGTCTTCGCACCTTTTCTTCTCTTTGATTCTTCTGCAGGAAAGTGAAATGGATTATGATCATAAAGATCCATTTGTGGCATTGCAAGAAGGATTCATGGCTATATCTCTGGCATTCAAGCGTCAGACAGCATCTAATTCTCAATATCCCGCAGTCGTACAAGGTGCAAGAGTTGCTGTACATGAAAGGAATGCTCAAATGGACGTTGAGAATGTTGTGAGTACTGTATCTGTAGGTAATGCGGACAAGGAGGTTGTAGCATTGGAAAAGCAGGATGACAGCAGCAGATCTGGAGAAGATATCATACTTAACTACGACACCGAGCCCAACTGTGACGAAGAACAAATGGTTGAGAAAGATATCTTACCCACCTATGACACTGACACAGAACAGATGGTCGAGGTACAATCTACTGTTGATCATATTCTGCCTGCAAATGCAATACAACAAACTGAGCAACCTGAATTCAGTAATGAAGGAGAGGTTGACCAGTGTGTTGCACAATGTCCAGACAACTATCTCATGTCTGAGCCCTTACTTGTTAACAATTCAACTGAAACGTCAAATCAAACTCTAGAATCTGAAATCATTCTTCTCAAAAAGACCATTGCTCAGTTTCATAAAGATTTTTCAAAACTAGAGGCACATTGCATCTCTCTTGAACTTAAATTACAAAACAAATCTTTTTCCTCAGAACACAATGGTCAGCTTTCAAATGAACAAAGTAATCGTGTGGATTTATTAGTAAAAGAAAATGAGCATTTAAAGGCTCAACTTCAAGCAAAGGGGCTTGCACATGTTGCTTTACAAAACAAACTGAGAAGATTCACTGACAAGAATGTGGATACTAATTTTGCAAAACCAACAATCTTGGGGAAATCGTCTCTAAAACCAATCAGAAAACAATCAGTAGTTAGACAACCAACTGCGTTTCAATCTGAACGTTCAAAATCGTCAAAACCACGGTTTGCCTCCCAAGTTGTTGAGAATAATCATTTGATAAAACCAGTCACTCCACATTCCTGGCCTAAGAATAATCCTTCTGTTTCTGCTAAACATGTTTCTGTTAAACCTGTTTCTGTTATACCTGTTTCTGTTAAACCTCAACTTGTGGCTGCTCCTGGTAAATCTAGGATTAGTTCGAACACTGTGTCTAAATTGAGCATTAAAAGTAAAGATTCATATTATTCACATGACACGTACAAGAACTGTGATCTAGAAAAGGCTAGGAAAAGGGCACTTCTTCAAAAGGATGGAATCTTAGGTTCACGACCTAGTGTATCACCTTCGAGTGTATTACTGAACACTGCTTGTAGTAGCAAAACAAAACCTAAGTTTACTCAAACAGTTAGAAATCAACCCGTTGCCCTAAACGTAAAATTTCAGAAACCTAATAGGTGGATCAATATAGGACGCAAATTCTTCCCAAAAGAAGTTTCAACATCCCTTAGATCTAACCTTAGATGGATACCAACGGGTAGAGTTTTCAACACTGTTGGTCTTAGGTGGATTCCTACAGGCAAGATATCAAGTAGTTGCACCATAACAAGTGTGAAACCCTCTACATCCATTCGTGAGGCAGGAAAGGAAATCATCAAAATAGCATGTTCAGGTGTCAAGAAGATAATTGACACTACATCTTTATGTCTCTAACACCTGGAACCCAGTTACACTTGGGGATCCATGTCTCTCTCTTCCTTGCCCCCTTCTATTTTTCTATGCAGGTACAACAGCTATGGCTCCTACTGCAAAACAGCGTAGGACCCGTTTCTCATCGCCATAAATATCATGATCCATCAGTTGTTCCACCATTGTACTTAATCGTCATGAATTGGTAACATTGCTTGCTCCTCTGGTTAAAGATTCTGTCAAAAGTCGTGCTTTAAATGTATCGAATGTTTCCGCTGCACAACCGATAATACTCTAATTTCTGATACATATGAATCTACAACAACAACCGTTACTGTAACTGCACCTCCAATCGAATCTCTGAAAACAGAAGAACAAAGTGTTTCCTACAACAATGTCACAGCTGATGATCAACTTATTGAACTGAGATGTTTTCGTCAGCAGTTGATTCTCTCAAGATATTTATGGTACTTCACACTTGTTCGGTTGCTTGGACATACATGGTTTCACTATCTCCTCATACATGGTTTCGATGTCTTCAATTCATCATCAACATACGTGGTGTATGATTCTGATTCATTGAAAACATCGAGGGGGAGAGAGTGTAGGCGTCCCTTGCTTCTTTTGTTTGACCACATGAGTCCTTGCGAAAACCCAATGCTTTCCAAAATTTCTTCCATAAGGGCGAAGAAATGAGACGATCTGTGGTTCAAACGTCTTAATTCAGTGTTATCGTCTCAACTTTCACGGGTTATCTTGTGTGAAGTTACCCAAATATAATGTTAAGATGCCTCACACACGGTCTTGGTATCGAGTTATTGCATATTCACAGTGACTAGTATTCCGAAAGACCACAACATTCAGGGGAAAGTCGTTTCATTTCGTCTTTCGTGGTTTGTTTGGTGTGATGCATCTACATACGCGAGAAGATCTTGTTGATTTCTGGCATGTTTCCCTCGAACGAATCTTCCGCAATTAGTCAGATTTTCTTTGTATGGTTTACTGCTCATCTACAAATTCCGCTGCATACTGAAACTGTCAAAAGTTAGAGGAAATGTAGACTTCATCAAAAGTTTCAAATCTGCTAAAGACAGTTGTCAGTTCGAGGGGAGCTATTTCAAACATCGTCAATTGGGGAAAGGTTAATTTGTTTCATACTTATTTCATCTTTTCCCTAAAATGGCTTGTGCACACATAACAGTGTACAACCCATAATGGTCAAGAAAGGACCCTGTGGTACGCTTCAGTGCCACAATCCTTAGAAAAGGAGCGAAAGCTTCTTACTTTTGAGTAAAACCTATCAAACCTTTCATTTTTCAAGGTTTTGCTCAAAAGAACAAGTACTTCCCCTTAAGACTTTCAAAACCTCAACCGTTTATATCACTTGTTAAGGGGGAGTATTTGAAACTTTGTTCACAAATTGTTCACAGTGGTCATTCTTCCCGCAACACTCGAAATGGTCATATTTATTCTCAAACGTTTCAAAAATAACACTTTAATATGCCATTTTTGAGGGGGAGAAAATTGTGTGATAAGAAATATGTTGTACAAAATGCAAATGAATCTGTACCTCAGACTTAACCAACGAATTGACGGTACTAAACTGTTAGTAACTCGAAAAGACTTGTCCTGGACGGGTAATAATTTCAAGCTAGTTCGCTAGTGATGTAAACGTGTCTCGCAAAGGACTTGTCTAAGTAGAATGTACCATTCGAGAAACTTTTGATAGACATGAACTCTGACGGGTTTGACAACCTTCCAAGGTTGTCTACACCTTCAAGGTAGTTATTAGAGCTAGTTGTCACCTAAAATCTGACAATGTAACTCTTTAACTATGCAACGTAACCGTGTCTCGCGGGGGATTGTCTATCTTCAGTGGATCAATTCAAAAAGTGCGCGCTCTTTCCTCATTGTGCATTTAACCATTAAAACTATTAAGCACATGTGGAGGGGGAGTATTTATGCAAAACATCATCTCTAACAATGGTTCAAACATGGTTTTTCATTAACAAACCCTTTGAGAGACATTTTTTCATACAGTGGTTTTAATGGCAAACATAGGTTAGTCATGGAGTTATAAGGTGACTAAGGTTAGGAATAACCGTCCTATGATCCGCCAGAGCCGGAGGGATCTACCCAAGGACACTAAAAATAGTTAGTATTTAGAAGTCCTTAGGTATGATTGTAAAAAGGAGAAAATGAGAATCGGAGAAAGAAGGAGTTGAAGAATTAAAAAGAAATGCAAAGAAAAGGGTGAAAAGAAATAGCCCTCCAGATTATTCAACTTAGGGCAGACACCGGGTTCAATGCATATGCTACTGGTTGTCACTCAGTGACGCCGGTATTGAAGATTAAAAGTCGTCATGGACCCAGTGACGCATGCACTAAACCTTCTTATCCACTCAAGTTTCTCTCAACAGAAGCTTGTTTCATTCTCACAGGGAACCCTACGTAAACTATCGGCTTTCTCCTAGAGATTGCTGGTATTGAAGAAGGAGACCCTCTCCCTAGTCTCCGCTCAGGAAAACCAAAACGCACTATTGAGTCTAGAGCCACGAGATTCATCAAAAGATCTCTTAGGAACACTTGACATTTAAATCACTTGATGATCAACTAATAAGATCATTAGTGGTTCATATCGAGTCCTTCACAGATCTTAGCAATCTGTCGAGAACATTTATGAGAGGTTCACATCTGTGATCCTCAGTGATTGAATGGAAACTCCTGCCAGGGTCAACATCAAACAACCCTGTCAGCAGGTCACTTCGGTAACTCCCCGTGGATTACGCGGAGTGTGTCTCAAACGGTCTGCAGTCGTGAGGTGATGCTTCGGTGTACCTCAGCGACTCATCTGAACTGTAGATGTACTTCGGTACATCGCGTTATCTCACTTGTGGGACTCCAGTTCAGAACGGCCTTTGTAAGAATTAGAGTTGTGTTTTCACACTATGTGTTAACACTCTCGAAGTTCAAACTTGTAAGTGCCGGAAACCGCTTATTACTAACCGTTTGAAATGTTTTCTTCTTATGGAAGCTCCGGAGCGGGATGATCGTGCTGATTCTTCTCATGCTCACGCCAACATCATCACTAATGGAAGTTCTATTCAAAAGCAACACAACCGTCAGAATGATTCTTCATCAAACCAAAGAATCTACAAAGTTAAAGACTTAAAGAACTTCATCAGTATTGAATTCCAACGCCAAAGAGCGTGTGAGCATGTTGAAGAATGACGTGGAGACACTGGTGCAACGGCAGCACTGAGGCGCACCGATGCAGACAACACCATACTATCACTCTCACCACAAAGAACAATGATCAAAGAACAAAGTTAAAAATAACGTCAAAGCATAACTGTTCAAAGATAACTATCTCTACACCGGGAGATTGTTCGAATCAAGGCAATTCTTCTCACAAGAAAGAAGAATGTCAGAAGACGCCATTGCTACTATTACATCAACGCCTTCACCGTTTACATTCATATATACTTGAGGGGAAGATTGTTGGAATCACTCCTAAACAGTATTTTAAGTATTTATATTTCATATGTAATAGGTAGCTTTATTATGGCCTTTATGTTTGTTTGAGGTCAAGCTTATGTAGAAGGCCCATAAGCTTAGGCCCAAGCCCAATAAGGAATAGGGAAGGAGAGGGAGTGTTGCCCTAGCTCCTTGCCTATATAAACTATGTAATAACCTTCATTTGAAGGTTGGTTGTTCAAGTTATTTCCTTTCATACTCCTACGCGTAAACCGTATCATATTATCGTGTGTGTGTGTGGTTATACTTGTTCAATCGCCTCATCTCCTTTCTTATAAGCTTGTGTTGTAAAACTAGTGACCTAACAAAGGCACATTGTTCATGATTTGGAATTCGGAGGATGTGAGCAAATTGCCCAAGGGTTAAGACAAACTTTTGGTTTTTGATCCAAAACCAAAGTGATAGAGATCGATCCTCGTTACGAACGAGTCAACTTGACGGAAGAACTCCAATACAAACCATGGACAGATTTTCTCGTTAATTCTGAGAAGGACTTCTAGTCCTATGGTTCAGAAAGATGTATTGATACCTTCTTCGTATAGTAGAGGTGTGTCAACAATACGTCCTTCATGGAAGTGGCGAGTTTCGAGATTATTAAACCCACGGACATGATTGCCAGGTGTGTTGGGCTCAAGGGAGATATTAGGAATGTAGACATAAGTGAGTTGAAATTTGAATTCATACTCATGAGTCATGACGAGACCTATAGAAGTGAAAAGTTAATATGAAGAGATGCATCAAAGGAAAGGAAAAATGATCTCCTAACGTTTTTACATGATTTCTATTAACAATGACAATTAACTTACTTAGTACTTAACATTCTAGTGGGATTTTTCCTTTTATGGAAGATTTTTTAGAAATGGTTTTTATGTTGCATGAGATTCTGTTTCCCAGTTCCACGGTTCTCACGGTTCCCTTCCAAGAGGGATCCGGTTAGTTGACCTTTAGGGATCCGTGGGTCTGTAGTGACAACAAAATGATCTTGACGTAAAATAGATTTTTGCAACTTTTAGGTTTATAAAAGGAGGTGTATTTTAGCCAATATTTACTAGTTAAGCATGCATTGTAGGTTTCTAAGGTATGTCAAGACCAAAGGTACGAATGACAAGAATAAAAGAAATGACAACCATATTATGAGAAATAAACGAGATAAACTAAGACGTTAGTAATATTTCATTTCAATGCTAAGAGCGATACAAAGGATTGGATATATAACACCAATGTAAATTAACAACACAAAGTACATGTCTCCATGAGAAAACTTGATCATGGGGTACACGAGAGTGATGAGTGTCAAGATGATGATCACGAAGGCGATGTAAACCATGATGATGAAGATCTACCTTGGTTTTGATTTTTCGAAATGATGTGAGGAGGAAGATGAAGTTTGAATGAGAGGTATTTTGAAAGTGGAAGATTTGAAAAGTGAGATTTTGGTGGAGTTGACGAGCGGAAGGGGTTTTATGGGGAAGGAGGAATTTTTGAGAAGTGTGTTTTGTTTTATTATTAAAAAGGTTTGGTATTTTAGGTTAGGATAATATATGTTTATATACCTAGATTTTAGACGGAAGAGAAAAACGTATAAAGGAAGGTTTTCTAAAGACGCCACGTATATTACTAAAGCATATGATAAAACTAGAAAAACAAATATAACCATATAGATTCCTATGCAAGCATACTTATTCTAAGCTAATGTTATTTAGAGATAGGTTTTAAGAAAGACATACCTCTAATGCAATTATGAGTGTCCTTTTCTTTTGACAAAAAAACTGTCAATAGATAACTCCGGTTACTTCGTGATCTAGATGGTAATTAAGATACCTTCTTATGAAGGGTAATCTTGTTACCAAGGAATTCCTATGGCTTGATAAAAATGAGTTTTAACTAAGCAAAATGACAAAAAAGGTTAGTGCAATTTAGTAAGATAAAATAAGAAATAAAAAAATAATGTTGTCATCCAATCAACATCCTACAAAAATGTTTTTAAGACATGGTGTTTATTTTTGTAAAAGACCTTCTTTGTAGTTTTCAATTATACACGGATCGTGTCAAGTTTTTAAGGTACAATATACTCTAAAAACTTGGTAACAAAGCTCTGGTACCAATTGTGGAAAACTAGAAGGGGGGTTGAATAGTTTTACCGATTAAAACTTGGTTTTAAACTATTTAGATTGACTTATGTCAATCTGTTAAATGTGTACGTTAGATGTTGAAAGATAAGTATGCAAGTAAGTAATGTAAAGAGTAAGAAGCACAAAACCACAACGCGAGTATTTATAGTGGTTCGGCTACAAGGACACCTTCCTTGCCCTACTCCACTCCCCGAGTCACCTACTCGAGAGTTCGTAATCACTACACAACACAAACTCCTTTTGGCGGAGAAGCCTTCACAACGTCGCCTACTCTTTATCCGGTACAAGGCTAGACACCGGGTTCTTCCACGAGGTAGAACCAAACCTATCAAAACATAGCCTACAATTTATCTGGTACAAGGCTAGATACCGAGTTCCATTACAAAGGAGGAACTACTACCTAACACTACACACCACCTATCCCAAAGGAGATCCACTTCTTATGACAACATCAAAAAGGATATCAATATCCTTTGACCCAATACTAATCTATCCTGTACATCGACACACCATATCGAATGTACACCCTAGGTACCTTTCACTAGTGCATTTGACTCGACCTCTAGGCACCCTTCACTAATGCCTTCAACGCGGATGATGCAGGTTTTACTGATCAGGTTTCAATATTTATATTGTCTCGTTATACCTATGGTCTACCCTAATGCACTAACGGGAAGTGTACCCGGTCGTGTGTAGTGTAGTATTCGATAAAACTGAAGTCGTCCTAAGAGTTATGTGTGTTGGATTATTACTAAGTCTAGGTGTCACAAATTTAAATATGATTTCGATAAGGAATTAACTAATAAACTACTAAAGCAGATAAAAGCAATAAAAAGAAAAGGTTCAATCAATAGAGGAGAATGGTGCTAACCTAGTTAATCATCCTAGCTAGTAATGTCTACGTCTAATTACTTCCAATTACTTCAGGTGGGGTCAAAGTCGAGAGGACAACATTTGGTCAATTCGCCCTAACCTATCAGCAAAGATGCCACCACTAGAGAAGTCAGGTGTCCCTTCATAAGTCCAGTTGTTCCTGGTCCCCTAAGCCAAGTCATTAAGTTCCGCTACATGCTAGATTTATAATAGTGAGTGCCCGGGCGTTAGCAACTTAAACACTCACCCCCTAATTCTTAAGTTCATCCAAACGGTAGGTGATCAGTTGGTCAAATCGCACAAGTAGAAAGGGTCGTCAGTTGGTCATATCTTACCCTTCCTGTCTCAGTCTACTCACTTAGGGTCAGTTGGTCATATATCCTAAGCAACTAGCCTCTACCGCCATTCAAAACTACCGAAACAAGGGTAGCTACCAATAAACTATGCATGCATACACTTAGAAATAATTATACGAAAGTAAAGTAAACGCAGACAAAACAATTAAGGAATCATAACTAGGCCAGCACCTAAAGGTGCTTAGCCGCTCATATTAACCATACAAATCAATTCAATATTCAATGTTACGAAATACATGAATCAAAAGTAAAGAGAAGATAAAATGCTAATGCTTATCGTAGGGGAGTGATTTCTCCCTTGGAAGTGGCTCCGTATGCTCCTCTAGACCTGCCTTTGGCTTCTTCCCATGTTCTTTGGTTGTGGTGTGTGAAATGGGATGCTTTGAAATGCTGAAAATCGTGGGGTATTTATAGGCCAAATCTGGGTTACGGCGTAACCAATAGAATAGTTACGTCGTAATCCTCTAGTTCTTCGTAATTTGCACTAAATCTGCTGGTTACGGCGTAACCTTAGAAGTGGTTATGCCATATCTTCAATATTTCATGGTTACGCCGTAGTTTATGCAAGAGTTACGGCGTAGTTATCAGCGGCGTGAAACCTCATTTGACCTAATATAGTTACGTCGTAGTCTTTTGGGAGAGTTACGGCGTAACCTTCTAATGAGTCGGCTTTCTGAGTCACGCTTTAGTTACGGCGTAATGTGAGAGAGGAGTTACGCCGTAACTTCTTCAAAGTGAGCATACTCTGATAAATCTTTAATAATTCTCCAATTCCGCGTCTCTTTAGCTCTAATGCTCGTAATTTACCTGAAAGTGGAAAACAATGGAAAACAAGCGTAAATCCATATAAATGATATAAATTACAAGCATTATCGGGAGAAATTGACACTTAATATTCAGGATTATTTGATGTTATCAAATATCCCCCCACTTGAACTCTACTTGCCCTCAAGTAGACCTTATTAGATAGATTCCTAAAAAGATATCTCCCATTACCTGGAAAATATAAGTTTACAAATCCCTTATGCTAGAATAAAACAAAGCTTAACACCTCACGAAATGGGAACGAAACACTCAAATCTCTCAACTATTCTAAGTGTCAATTTCGGGGTGATCACTCAATCGCACAGTCATAGCATGTATTCTATCATAAGCTTGGCGGTTACACAAATATCCACCACTAGAGTTAAGGGCTAAACAATTTTCGAAGGCAATATGGGTAGACACAACAAAGGTTAAGGGGGTGACTCGTCATTACTAACATGTCACGCCGAAGTGGACAAAATCAATGATACATGACCAAATCCATGGCCAAGACACCAAAGATTGCTCGCTGCATCACCTAGACACGCTTCATGACTAAAAGGTAGGATAAGACATGGGATATATAAATGGTGTAAAATAAAAATCAAGCAGGTAGTCTAAATCTATAACCAAGTCATCACCACTTACCGTTCCCCCAAAGTTCAAGCTTTGAAGTCAAGAAACCGGATCATGAAATACTAGGTAGATGTGTCATTAGAGGACGTCATGATGGGCACACTACCTTTTCTCCAACTGTTGGCATTACCAACTCCAATCTTCGAATGTGACCGAGGTGGCCTCCTCGATACTAAATCTATATAAAGCTCGTAACATAGTGCTTATAACATTGCACTTTACAATAACTAAATAACATAACTCTTTTTTTTTCTTTCAACATAACAATACTTGAGATGAACAACGGGAATTCGGGGGGTCTTCAATGATCTTTAAGAATATGTCGTCGACGAAAGCATAATTTTCGAACCTTTCCACTTGAACCTTGAACTTAGGCAAATGATGACTTCCCAATCGCAAATAAAGACTACAGGGTAGGCTAAGGTGTATAGGTGTATCGAAACAATATATTGGGTTAAAAAAATTAAAGGAATGGCTCATATGGGTGAATCTAGGGGTATCTTGCACTAAAGGTGAGTGCAACAAAAGAGTTTCACATGGGGGTCGAGAAGTCGAGGTGACTAATCGATAGACACATAATGGTAGGCTATTTGGGTGATAATCCTATAATATTGCCTTCTTAAACTGAAAAGTCTAAATACATCGAGCTAACTCAACATACCTCGTCTATGGTCTCGAAATGATGCAAAGGCCAAGTTCTAAAGTTTACAAGCTACTGGCACACTCATAATTTGGTGGATTTGGGGTAAAATATTGGAAACGGATAAGGCTAATCTCACCATATAATATCAAGGGTTGTATGTGCTCGGCTAAGGTCTAATCTAGTTAGGTTAAGAAAAACATGTCAAAAATTTAAAAATGGCATAATTTTTCAAAATAAACTAGAAAAACGAGGGCAAAATAAAGTTCAAAAGATAATTCTACTCTCGTCCCCCCACTTGAAGTGTACAAAGTCCCTTTTGTACTAAGCGTTAAATAAAGGTGAAGAGAAAAGTAGAATTAGAGCGAGAATTTCCCTGAAATTTGCTCCAAAAAGAAAGAAGGCCCACGAAAAAGAGTCGTGCCTTCGTATAAGCATCCATGAGCAACTTCAATCCCTGAAATCACACTACCGACAAGCACAATTCTAAAAAAGAAAAAATGAAAAATGAAAAAACAAACTAACTCACTTTCGTAGGAATCACGGTTGCATTTAGCATATGCAACAAGCCTTTTAAACCACTTAGTGTCCCAAGTAGACGAGTGAAGTCTCGTGAGGGTTTACAGGGAACACACCCACAAAGTTCATTTAAAATACTAATACAAGGTTATTGAGTTTAAAATCAAAGAAGTAAAACAGAGGAAATTTATATCGTAACTCTTAAGAGAAGTTACACCGTAACTAGGCAAAACCTGGCATACGATGTAAGAGTGTAGCCACGGCGTAACCACTGAGATGGTATTACGTCGTAATTGGTAATGCATCCTAAATTCTGCTGCAAGGGGTTGGTTACGGCGTAACCACTGAGATGAGTTACGCCATAACTCTGGTCAGATCAGCATGCTGCAGCAGCAATTACTCCAAGTTTCCTGCAAAAATGGTTAAAAACACAAAACCCAACAGAAATGGTAATAAAACAAAAGAAAGGGATAATTCGGGTTGTCTCCCGAAAGAGCACTTTTCTATATTTACAAGTCTTTAAGTTAGACTCAGAGCCACGGAGCTAGAAGTGCTTGTTAGTCGTTTCGTGGATATGGCAATCTCCACGTTGAAGCCAGCTGATCAGATTCTCATCCCGTTTGTAGCCTTTGCTTAGTTCTAAACACCCTAAGTAAAAATTCTTGATTTTCTGGTAGGGATGATCAAAATCTTTGGCCTTATCTTCGTCACTAATACCCAGCAGCGGCCAAGCATAGCTTAACTGCTTTTTAGTCTAGTTTTTAAAATTTTCTACAGTCCTAGGAATCTTGAATAAAGTTTTATCATCGCCAATCTCTAACCATACCAGTCCTTCCTTCTCGTTTTTATCTAGCCCAGATATTTCTTGAAAAGGTTTCCCAAAAATCACCCCGGTAAGTCCATCAGCTACGAACTCGCTTAAATCATCCAAAACCACAAAGTCAACCAGAAATGAGTGAGTTCCTACAAAAACATGGATGGTTGTTGCAACCCCAAGGAAGTTGTTTCCTTTATACTCAAGTTCCTTTTCCATGACCTGGTTGTAGCATTCCTTAGAAATGATGTTAACTGGAGAATTTGTATCGATAAATTGGTGGAAATCAATGAACCCAATTTTGTATGAAATTTTCAGATAATAGGGGTTCCTATGATGGATTCGTGCCCCCATCTCACAAAACTGTGGTTGGTCAGTTTGCAAAAATGTTTTTTCAGAGTTGTCTTGCCAATGAGTCATCTCGATATCATTAGAGAAATCATCGGTACTGATTCCCAAGTTATCTTCTTCTTCAAAGTTGACATAAACATCAAAATCTTTCCCAGAATCTATCTCGCCAGGGTCCGGGGGATCACTAAGATATTCTTATAGAGCGTCGCCAAAATTGCCTACTGGGTCAACCTCACATACCTTTTGAGGAGTGGACAGGAGTTCATTAGGTCTGAACGTTGCAATCTCTCCATTAGCTTCAAGAGTTAATTTTCCAGCAAAGATATCCACCTTTGTATGGGGAGTAGCAAGCATAGGTCTGCCTAAAATTACAGGTATCCTGTTGTCTTCCGAAATGTCAAGAATCACAAAATCTACCAGGAAAAGGAATTTCTTTATCTTTACCAACACATTTTCAACGATGCCTAGTGGTGACTGCATGGATCGATCGGCCAGTTCAATCTTCATTTTGGCTGGCTTGAGGTCACCAATACCCATATGTAGGAACATCGAACGAGGCATTATGCTTATGCTCGCTCCAAGATCAGCTAGGGCATTACACGTATTGAGACTCCCGATCAAGCAAGGGAGAGTAAAACACCCAGGATCTTTTTCCTTCTGTGGCGTACTCGTTTCTCAAAACCGCTGAACATCTTTCGTTAAGTTGAATCGTCTCATCATTGCTTAATTCCTGCAGAATATGATTAGTTTTAATGGAATTAGTAAGAGGGGATTTTACCGGTAAAGCTTGGTCCATAAGTGATAGTCTCTCCATGCTGATTCGTCCCTTAACTTTTTCCGAAAAGGTTGTCGGTTCTTCAAGGATTGTTTCCACTGTGTTGACAACCTCCTCTTCCCGAGCCACTAGGTAATCTGTGATGGCTTGCGAACATGAGCTCACACTCTTTTCCAATCCCTTAATCCGATCTTCATAAATTTTGAGAGAAGAGACTTTATTTTCCACGAATGTCTTCATCATCTTTTCAATTCTCTCATCTCGTTCCCTTGATTCCTTGATGTGGTCAAGAATATTATTTTCAAGATTGTTCCCGGTTTTGGTCCCAAATACACTTTTAACCTTCTCAATTCTACATGCTTCAGCTTCATTTGCTCTTTCCACCCTTCGCTTTTCAAAAATTTCCCCATAATTGTATTCTTGCTTTGTTAATGTCTTCATTACCTTATGATCAAAATTGTCTCTTGGTCCGTACCCTGTATCCATATGCCATTTGTAGCAATGCTCAGAAATCAGTTGAATACATTCCAAGGCTTTGTCAGGGGTCATACTAGGAATAGGTCTAGGAGAATCGAGAAGTTCTCGTGTTAGCGCATTAATTCCCCGGTAGAAGACGTAGACGATCTGATGTTTGTTCAGATCATGAGTGGGACATCGATAAAGCAGCTCATTAAACCTTTCCCATGCCTGATAAAGCGTTTCTTCCCCAACTTGAACGAATTGATAAATCTTACCAAGGAGTTTGGCCATTTTCGAGGGAGGGCAAAACTGTTGCACGAATTCTCTTCTTAGTTTATCCCAAGATCCTTTACATTCATTAGGGAGTTTATTGTACCATCTTTTCGCAGTTCCAGTAAGAGTCATAGGAAATATTCTTGCGGTAACCGAATAGCTCGGGGTGCCTCGGACGTTGAAAAGAGAGGATAAGTAGAGTACTTCTTCTACATGATTCTGAACGTCCTCATCTTCATCTCCTGAAAACTTAAGTTCATGTAACTCTCGAATAAATTGGTCGGGAATAGAGTATTTTTCAGTGCTAGAATCTTGTGTGAAGGTTCGTTGGCAGTTCTCATTTGGTCGTTCCAAATACTGCTCCATGGTTAAGTTATCGATATTATTTTCATCAATGACCTCCGGTTCTGCGTCAGACTGGTCTGATTCGTAAAATTAAAAGATGTTATGAATAGGAACCGGAGAGTAAACTTTCCTTGTCCGAAATTGTTTCTCCGGACCATCGAATAGGGTGGCCAAAAAAGGCCTCGAGCTTCTAGTCTTGTATCCTTACATTTAAGAGAAGAAAGAAAATTAAAAATAGACTTAATGAAAAATCCTAAAATAGCTCCCCGGCAGCGACGCCAAAAACTTGATGCAGGTTTTACTGGCCAGGTTTTAATATTTATGTTGTCTCGTTATACCTATGGTCTACCCTATTACACTAACGGGCAGTGTAACCGGTCGTGTGTAGTGTAGTATTCGGTAAAACTAAAGTCGTCCTAAGAGCTATGTGTGTTGGATTATTACTAAGACTAGGTGTCACAGATTTAAATATGATTTCAATAAGGAATTAATTAATAAACTACTAAAGCAGATAAACGCAATAAAAGGAAAAGGTTCAATCAATAGAGGAGAATGGTGCTAACCTAGTTAATCATCCTAGCTAGTAATGTCTACGTCTAATTACTTCCAATTACTTCAGGTGGGGTCAAAGTCGAGAGGACAACATTTGGTCAATTCGCCCTAACCTATCAGCAAAGATGCCACCACTGGAGAAGTCAGGTGTCCCTTCATAAGTCCAGTTATTCCCGGTCCCCTAAGCCAAGTCATTAAGTTCCGCTACATGCTAGATTTATAATAGTGAGTGCCCGGGCGTTAGCAACTTAAACACTTACCCCCTAATTCTTAAGTTCATCCAAACGGTAGGTGATCAGTTGGTCAAATCGCACAAGTAGAAAGGGTCGTCAGTTGGTCATATCTTACCCTTCCTGTCTCAGTCTACTCACTTAGGGTCAGTTGGTCATATATCCTAAGCAACTAGCCTCTACCGCCATTCAAAACTACCGAAACAAGGGTAGCTACCAATAAACTATGCATGCATACACTTAGAAATAATTATACGAAAGTAAAGTAAACGCAGACAAAACAATTAAGGAATCATAACTAGGCTAGCACCTAGAGGTGCTTAGCCGCTCATATTAACCATACAAATCAATTCAATATTCAATGTTACGAAATACATGAATCAAAAGTAAAGAGAAGATACAATGCTAATGCTTATCGTATGGGAGTGATTTGTCCCTTGGAAGTGGCTCCGTATGCTCCTCTAGACCTGCCTTTGGCTTCTTCCCATGTTCTTTGGTTGTGGTGTGTGAAATGGGATGCTTTGAAATGCTGAAAATCGTGGGGTATTTATAGGCCAAATCTGGGTTACGGCGTAACCAATAGAATAGTTACGTCGTAATCCGCTAGTTCTTCGTAATTTGCACTAGATCTGCTGGTTACGGCGTAAACTTAGAAGTGGTTACGCCATATCTTCAATATTTCATGGTTACGCCGTAGTTTATGCAAGAGTTACGGCGCAGTTATCAGCGGCGTGAAACCTCATTTGACCTAATATAGTTACGTCGTAGTCTTTTGGGAGAGTTACGCAGTAACCTTCTAATGAGTCGGCTTTCTGAGTCACGCTTTAGTTACGGCGTAATGTGAGAGAGGAGTTACGCCGTAACTTCTTCAAAGTGAGCATACTCTGATAAATCTTTAATAATTCTCCAATTCCGCGTCTCTTTAGCTCAAATGCTCGTAATTTACCTGAAAGTGGAAAACAATGGAAAACAAGCGTAAATCCATATAAATGATATAAATTACAAGCATTATCGGGAGAAATTGACACTTAATATTCAAGATTATTTGATGTTATCAACGGACTTTTGGCACCCTTCACTAATGCCTTTGACACGGATCTTTGGCACCTTTCACTAATGCCTTTGACACAGATCTTTGGCACCTTTCACTAATGCCCTTGACACGGATCTTTGACACCTTTCACTAATTCCTTTGACACGGATCTTTTCGACACGTTTTACTAAAGCCTTCGTCTTGACCCTTTAGACATCTTTCACCTATATCTTTGACACAACACTTCTAATGAGAAAGGAAAGAACTATCAACAAGATACTGATTGTTCAATAATTCATACGACCAGGCCTTCGATGGTGATCGAAGGGTATGAGGGGTGATATGCTTGCGCCAAACTTGTAGCCAATCTGCAATAAGAAATAGTAGACACTTCGTTAAGTGATTGCGCAGGGGTTGGACCCTGCGAACCACCTCCGGCGTGAGAGTAAGTATGTGATATGTGTTGTAAGTAATGTAGAGTATGTGAAATACTGTGTTGAGCAAGGTTGTCAAGATCGGGATCCTACCCAGGATCGTTTTCGTCTTTGCAAGATCGTGATCGTAAGATCGGATCGGGATCTTAAGATCCTACTCTAATGTTATTTCTTAATAATTTATGTAATTTTATACAAATCTACAATTTCTAATACATTATAACCATAAAATACTATGAATGTTTCGTATAAATGTTGTGCTAAATTATGATTATAAAATGTTTAAAAAGATTAACATGTTGTTTTTTGAATTCTACGAAAAAACAACCCATAAATTTGTAGATTTTTAGTTTGTAATCCGAGAAAAGTAAGATCGGATCAGATTAGGTCGTAAGATCGTATGGTCAATATCGGGATCCTATAAGATCCTAAGCTTGCAAAGATCCTATGTAGGATCCAGATCATTTTTGCTTTGCAGTATCGTAAAATCGTAAGATCCTAAGATCAGGATCGGGATCCTGACAACTATGGTGTTGAGTGAACATACCATTGAAATGACTCGTCCAACCTATTTATAGATAGAGAAATAAGCTTGGAGAGTGTTTGTGCACGTTTCGGAGATCATTGGGGCGTCCCATGACTTGTGGTAACCACTAGGGATTCATCCCCACTTTCTCTGTCTTGGCGGGAAAGCTAAGGAGATAGTGGGAACGTGGGGGAAGACCAAGTCAATGTTCTCCTTTGTCTTAGTGTCTTCACGATAAGACCCCGAAGGGCATAGGCCTTCGGTTGGCGAATTCCCAACTGGTAACCATATCAAGGATGAATGGTTTTACGCCAACGATGACTTAGGAAGATAGACTTGGTCCTTGTAATGCAAATTCAACTGAGGTCGAAGGAGAGTTCTTCGACCTGATCGGAGGGTACGTCATCAAGCCTCCCAGTCGAAAGTGATATGTACCAACGAGGATATATTGCTTACGACTCAAAAATATATTCGAAACCTCTCATCCGTCACAAAACTGAACGAAGTCAAAATTTTGATACATATTAAGTGCGCATTAAATTCATGGTACTTATCAAAACTACTCTTTATCTCGGTAAATCCAAACGTCTTTTCAAAGTTTAAAAAGAGTTTGAAATCCGGAAGTTAGGTGACCTCAAAAGACACGTGTAGGGCTTGGATGAAAGATGCGAATGGGTATATAAATTCAAAATAGTAAAACCCAAATCAATTTTATCCTTCGCCCAAAAAATTACACCTACAGCTCTGTCTTCCGAGCAAGCTTTCGACCAAAAAAGGTAAGGTGTTCCTTCCTACTGCTACGTTTTCATTACTTTTTTGTTGAATAAAAGTACCATGGCTGCCAATTCTAAATTCGTAACCAGGCAACAAGGTTGTACCTTGACCAAGGAAGAGCTCAAAGCTTTCCTTACTGATTATCTCGTTCCCAAACAGTTTAAGATCATGTTACCTAGCAAACGCCAAGGTATTTATGATGCTCCAAAAAATTATGTAGGCTTGTACACACATGCATTCACCACCTCCAATCTAAGGATACCTTTGCATCCCCTAATTTTAGAACTCCTTCAGTATTATGAAGTACACATATCTAGTTTTAACCCATTTGGCCTAGCCAAGCTCACAACGTACATTGTCATGTGTAAAGCTTATGGGTTTGAACCATCTTTGACTGTGCTTAGAGGGTTTGTAAATCTTTACCCTGGAGGAGACTGGCTGACTTTGGCCAAAAGGGGTGAACGTGATGTGCCCATTCTGATTGAGAAGCCTTTTACAAACATTAGAAACTGGAAAGGGAAGTTCTTTTACATTCAAGATACAATTGTACCTCCACAATACCCTGCGTTGTTAAACCCAGAGTTTCAATTTGATGAGAAGAGATTTAACGATCCCTTACCATATACTGTGAGGAGTGACCCTATGTACCAACTCCTAGCTCGCCATCCAGCTGATTGCCAAACCTTTCCAGAGCCAATATTGTTTATGGCTGGCCTTGCTGAAAGTTGGGAGGGGTCTTTGTTACATCCTGAAATTATTTGTTGTGGAGAAAGTAAGATATATGAACTTATCTTTCTGATATTTATCTTTCTCCTTTCTTTTTGCAGAAATGTCTTTCCATAATTTCGTTGTGGTTGGTGGTGCCAAGGAAGTGAGCTTCATCCTAAAGGAAGCCAAGGAAGTCATCTATGGTGTAGGTTCTCCTTCAGTTTCAGTGAATAATAACGATGTGGATGCTCAACAAATCGAGCCTGTGTCATCTGCCCCTCCTACAAAAGAAAAGGAGCCTGTAGAGGTTGAAGATCAGTTAGTGGAGAATGTTGCAGACTCAGATGACCCTGCTTCGGAAGACCAGCTGGAGATTGCAGGGTCCTTTGGTATAGCGGATAGGGTCCGAAGCAGGAAAGGTACGAGTTCAAAAGCTGCAAAGTCTGCCTCGAAGAGGAAACTCATCTTGCCCACTCCTCTATCTTGAACAACCCGGCAAAATAATGCCCAAGGGAAGGCTGTTGTGTTTCCAGCCATCGAAGGGCCTAGTACTGATGACATTCATGGTAAATCTTCTTTCCTGTTGAAATAAAATTTCTGCATATTGTGTTAATCTAATAATTTTATTGTTGTTGCAGGCCTTCCTGATACGAAGGAGCTTCCGTCCCCCTAGCTTGTCACTTACTCGTAGAGCGTGTGACCCCATCTAGCTGGAAGGGGGTGATGGACCTGTCCTTGGAGAGGCTATGCGACCTACATGACAAGACCTATGTGAGGCAATGGATACTGGATAACCAGCTCAATACTCAGACAAGGGAGCTTCTTCATGCTGTCACCAAAGCTAGGGAAGAGATGGACGTCATGCTTGCTAGGGAGAAGGCCAGAGACAAGCAGTACGCAGACCTGCAAACAAAATGTAAGGATGCTATAGGAGATTTCAGCAAGAATCCCCTGGTCCAAGATCTCCGAGCAGATGTGCAGAGGCTCGAAAGTCAGTTAGCCAAAAGTCGTGCTGAGTGCAGCAGGCTATCTCTCGAAGGCACTAAAGTCATTGGCTACAAGGAGCAAATTTCCGTTCTGACTACCAAGTGTGGAGGCCTTGAAGAGGAGAGAGCAAGGCTCATTAACCAAGAGATTAAGCTCAGAGAACAGGTGGATGGTTTGGATCTTCGTCTCAAGATGCTCAAGAAGGATAGGGTTGATCTGGTGACCAAGGTTATCCCTTACATTGCTATAGAGTTGTACCACAGTGATGATGTGGGCATAATGATTGGGAAGTTGGTGAATGCAGCCATTTTTCATGGCAAATGCACTACTCTTGAGGAGGTTGCAAAGACAGGTAAACTAGTGGTACTTGCAGGTGTTCCATATTATAAGGAAACCCACGAGAAGGAATACGATGATGCAGGCAATGCCTTATCCACTACGGAGTTCCCATTCCTTGCTGAGGCTACGAAGGACCCAACGGCCTCCATTGAGGACCTGTTGTCAAAGAAGCCGAGGAAGGTTCAACCTGCTTGCCCCTCCAAGAAGACACCATCTACAAAAGTTCCATCCCCAGGTTCTGCCGATCCAACTCATTCGAAGGTATGATGAAGGCTACCATGTGGTAGTTATTTGATCTTCCAGGGTGGTGTGTACCCTGTTAAACAATTTGTCTTTATGTTCCTTTCCAGGCATGATGCCTGATGAAACAATTTATTTTCTGTTTGTGGTGAAGGCTACGGCCTAAGACAATATTTGCTTCATGATCGTTAAGGCTTCATCCTTTAGACTAGTTAGACTAGTCTGTAATGAATATCTACTGATGGCCACTAGGGCCTATATTTTGCTTAACTTTGATTCTTCTCTTACGTTTCATTTGCACGTAACTTTTTACAACCTAAGGCGTATGGTAGATGCATAGCCTCATTGTGTGTAAATTCTGCACCAAGAATATAGCAATCGTATAATTTAATTGCTGATAGAGGGTCGCGACCCACTCCGCCTTAATTCTTTGGGTAGCAAAAGGCTTGAAATACCTTAAGACCACGTAGGAAAGTTAATGTGAAGTTGAGATGGATGTTAAGCATATGAGCAAGACGTATTGTTAGTCTTTTTACATCCCTTCGACATTGAAACTTATAAAACGACTTGGCTGACAAATATTTGTTGTATTAGAACGAAACAAGAGATTTGAGGGAAATGTGTTATATCATTAAATGGGTAGGGAGGATTACATCATTTTAAGAAACAAACACTAGACGCCTACCATTAATGCTTCTTTCCCCAAGTGAGAAGAATGCAAATACATTGATTTGAAACAATTTAAAAAATGTCCTTAGACATTGTAAGCTTCATATGTAAAACTTACGAAGGGTAGTGCCATTCCAAGTCCTATCAATAGCGTCTCCATCAAGGGTTTCCAGCTTGTAGGCTCCATTTCCATATGCTTCCGTTACGACGTAGGGCCCTTCCCATATAGGCCCTAGTTTACCCTGATACTCAGCTTTACTTGCACTGTTGAGTCGGAGGACGTATTCGCATGGCTTGAATGTCGATGGTCGAACCCTGCTGTTGTAGTACTTTTCAATCTTCTGTTTGTGGGTAGCCTCCCTTATCGAGTGATAAGGTTTTAAAATGTACCTTTTTGAGGGGTCATTTAAGTCTTTATTTGATCACTTTTGTATCCGTTATTACTTAATATCGTTCCTTTTCACTTTTTAGGTCTCTTGAAGGCAAATTGCTGTAATGCCACTTATTTGGACGAAAAGACGCGAATATACGAAGAAAATGGCCAAAGTCAAGAATCGAGACACTCCAGCTGCTGAAAACATAAGGTGACGGCGTCACTGCTTATCTGCGACGCCGTCCGAGGATTTTTGTGATGGGACAGAAGACAAAAGTTTTATTTTCAAGTGACGACGTCCAATTGTAAAAGAGTAGGCCGTCGCAACTCAGATGGCCTAGATTCAATCCAGACGGCGTCAAAAGCTGAAGAGGACGGCGTCACAAGCACAAGGTGACGCCGTCGCAAGTCTAACGTGGCCAAGACGAAACCCTAATGACGGTGATCCGACGGCGTCACAAAACATAAGGTGACGCCGTCGCATATGTAATCTTATATATAGAATCCGAATTTTTCAGTATTGGTGTGTAGTCTTTTGGAGTAAAAACCTAGAACCGAACCAAGGCTGTCTTGTACAGTATTTTAGGGTTCCAAACCCTATCTTACATCAAGATAAGTTTTTTACTTCATTAATACAATTATGTCTTTGATTATTTGTGTGTATGCTTGCATGTTCTCCATGTCCGGCTAATTTATTTGTGTGTTTGCTTAGAGAATATGAAACTTAATTATTGATTATTGATTGGTTGTCTCTTATCTTAGTTGATTAATGATCTAGTAATGCGATAGGTCATTCGTTATGTACTTAATGCTTGATTAAATCTTTGTGAACCTTAGAATATAACTCCTTGAGTAATTGTAAGCTAAACCATCCAAAGAGTGCCTTAGAGTAAGAGTTTATTATCCCTAGTGGGTTTTGTAGACGAGACCCTTTGGTAAGTTCAAAGAGTTAGGGAACATACGCATACCCTACAACCTTAGACACACAACGCAACTAAGAATAAGGACATGACAATTCAACCACCAATAGGAGATAATTAAGGAGTAGTAAAACCTAAGTAAACACATCTTTAAACTATCATATGAGCACACAATAATTAGACATAGACTACATACACCTTAGATTAGATAATTAGGTTAGTATAGTAATCGGTAGCAATACCAACCCTCCAAATCCAAACCCCGAGATTCGTACCTTTCCATTTCATAAAAACTAAAAAAGATAAAAAATAATCTTCTTCGACCCCAACCTTAGCGTAGTAACTTCTTACTAGCATTCCTATTCCCCTAGAGAACGATATCAATACCCGTGGCTTACCCTAATTACTACACTACAACGATTAGGTTCACTGCCTAGGGTGTTATAAAACTTGCTCGAAGAAAAGGAAGTTTCCTTGACCCCGAACGACGCGTGTAGCGTTATCAAGTTTTTGGCGCCGCTGCCGGGGAATAGAATAGCTAGTTAGTAGTCCACCTCGTTTAGGTTTCTTTGCTTGATTCCTATCAAGTAAATTTTTCTCATTTTTAACTTTCTCTTAGTCTATCCCCCTTCTTCGTGACCTTTGTTCGTAAAACCCCATCACTTTTCATCATGGAAGGTGATAATCCACTACCATTCATCAACCCACCACCAAATGACCCGCCAAGAGCCCGTACTCTTGGTGAATACTCGAGACCAAGCCACCTAGGC
The DNA here is from genome assembly GCA_910596185.1 of Chrysanthemum makinoi. Taxonomy (NCBI): domain Eukaryota; kingdom Viridiplantae; phylum Streptophyta; class Magnoliopsida; order Asterales; family Asteraceae; genus Chrysanthemum; species Chrysanthemum makinoi. The sequence goes on along the minus strand of OU343222.1, from coordinate 184,797,221 downwards.
TATAGGAACACCATTGAGCTTCCTGACCAAGCCCAAACTACGGCCCTGCGATCCGACACCATCCGGTTGGTGCAAAACGGATGTGCATTCCATGGACTTCGCTCCGAAGATCCAAATCAGCATCTAAGGGATTTCCTTAAAATTGTTGATTCCATCGACCTTGATGCTACTACTCGGGAGACCACGCGCCTGCGTCTCTTCCAATTTTCTCTACGGGACCAAGCTAGTAATTGGCTTGAGCTACTTCCCGCCGGATCCATCTCAAGTTGGGATGATCTCACCTCTCGTTTCCTTGCTCAATGTTTCCCACCGGGGAGAACCACTAAACTTAGGAATGACATCTTGATGTTCCAACAACGTCAAGATGAATCTCTCTACGAAGCATGGACTCGATTCATGGACTTACTTCATAAAGTCCCTCATCATGGCATTGATCTCTGGCTCCAAGTCCAAATATTTTATGATCATGTCAACTTCCTCACCAAGCGATCCATTGACCAAGCGGCCAGTGGAAAACTTAGTGATCTCACCGCGGAAGAATCATTGGGAATAATAGAGGACCTTGCCCTCTATGACAACGAAAGTTGGAATGACCCCCGTGAATTGCCCAAAACCGTTAAAGCAATCTCCTTGCCTCCAATTAACTCACAATCTTCCGACCGTAGGATGATCGAACTTGAAGATCAAGTTAAATTCTTAATGAGCTCCTACGGAAATCCTAAGTCTTCACATCAAGTGAGTAAAATCACTCTTCCTTGTGAGTTATGTAATGGCCCCCATGACACTCGTGATTGCACAAGACTCCCCGAACAAGCTTTTGCGGACTACGCCTCCGTGCGTACCGACGGAGCGGGAGAGAAGTGGTACACTTTCAAGCCCGAACAAAACAACTTAGGAAACTCTTACAACCCCTCATGGAGAAATCACCCTAACCTTAAGTGGAACCAAAACTCAAGCACGCCCCAAAGCTCATCTAGCCCACCTAATAGGTTCAACTCTCTAAACACCGGGAACCCCACTAATCTTGAGGCAATTGCATCTAGATTCCTGTCATCTCAAGAGACTCGATTGACTAAGCTTGAAGCCGATTTTAAGCAAAGACAAAGCGAGATGACAAACAAGCTTGATGCCCTCTTAAAAGCCTTCAATGAACGGGAAGTTGGAGAACTCCCAAGTGATACTATAAAGAACCCAAAAGTGAATTCGATTTCATCGACTTCATGTTCTTGCTCACCATGGGAGAGTGCACATCCATGCCCCTCACATCCAACCGTTCACTCGGTAAACGCTATCAAAAAGGGTTCCAAGCCATCCAAGATGAGGTACCAAGGCCCTGCACCATTGGTAGAACCTACTCTTGAGAAACCCGTCAACCAAGAATCCAAACCTAGTTTAGAGGAGGAGTACAAGGAGCTCCATCAAGAAAAACCGATTCTTGAGGTTTTAGCTCATGCACCTTATTATAATGCTTTAAAAGAAAAATATGAGTTAGAACTTAAGCTTGGAAAACATGGGTCCGCTTTTGTGCGAAATAATTTACCTAAGAAGTTAGATGATCCCGGGCTATTTACTCTTCCATGTAGGCTTGGAACTTCCAAACCTCTCGATGCTCTAGCCGACTTAGGATCATGCATCAATCTTGTTCCGTTGTCCCTCCATAGAAGCCTTAACTTAGGTAAGATAGAACCAACGGAAACCATCCTAGGTCTAGCGGACGGTAGTGTTGCACGTCCAGTAGGAATAATAAAAGACATGGTAGTACACGTAGGAGAGTTGACTCTTTTGGCCGACTTTCATGTGATAGACATGAATAAGTACCCGACATGCCCATTACTAGTAGGAAGAGGATTCTTAGCTACCGCTAGCTCCATCATCGATTGTAAGATGTCCAAGATAGTGGTAGGAGAGGGGAGTGCTAGGTCAATTTACGATGTCAAAAAGCATACGTATTACAAAGAAGAGGAACTCCCACATGAGATTAGGTTGGATAGAGAGCCTTCTAGATATGAACCTTGGATAGATAAGAACCTCATAGGCCCCCAAAGACCTTTTTACCTAGATGAAGCCTTCACTAGTAAAGCAACTTTCAAAGAAAAAGAAATGGCTAGGGACATGGAAGTGAACCCGTTTGAGGACGCCTTAGTATTTAGGAAAATGACAGAGTTCCTAGGAAGCTTGCCCGTTAACCTTGTCATGAATAAGTGGAAAGTTGAGAAATCTAAACACAAATGGGATTGGGATAGACCGCCTAGTGACGGTGATGGAGAATGGCACATTAGGATAATAATCTATGATCTCGATGGAGAGAAGTTTGAAAAGGCATATCTAACCGAACGTACTACCAGGAACTTAAATGATAAGTTTGATCCTTATGACATTGTCGAGGATAGGCTTACTTATATCGGTACGTAGGAGTACGACTACGAGTCTAGCTACAAGACTCTTAAATAAAGAAAAGCGCTTCGTGGGAGGCAACCCATGCTTAATTGTTTGCTTGTTAGTGTCAAATATCTTTTATTAATTGTTTATTCTCATGTTTAAATTTGTAAAAATGCTTTATTTTGTTTTTAACCTCTTCTTAATTGCATATAAAGGTATTTTACATAAAGGATAAGTGTAGGGAGGATTACACACGTTTTCAAAAGAAACGTAAACATGAGAATAACAATTCATTAAAAGATATATATGTTTGTTTGTTCGAGTCAAATGCTTGTATCGAGTCATAATGGATGTTTTGCAGAAATTTTTCCAGATTCTAAAGATGTAAATTTTCCATAATTTTTCCGAAAATCGCAGACCGCTTTGTCAGGATAACCTGACGGAGTCAGATTGCAACTGGACGGCGCCGAAGGAGTAAAAACATCAGATTACTTTTTTCTCGTTTTCGAGCTACTTATAAATTTTTGGAATTTTCCATGTCTTAATTTTCCAGAAATTCTGTAAACATCCATTCCACAAGCATTATATCCTAGTTTAAATCGAGTCTTATATATATTATTACCGCCGATTTTACGCGAAGGTTTCGTTTGTTTTCTTCAAACGTGCAGGTTTAATTTATCAAGAGAAGTTACATAAGATTGGAAGGAGCTTTTCACGCACACATTCTTCTTGGAAATGATTTAACCACTACTTGACAACGGATCCTATCGAGCTAATCAGGGGAGTACTAGTTTCTTTCGTTTTTCATTACCTTCCATTATCATAACTTTGATACTTTCGGGGAACATTGGAGACAATGTTCAGTTTAAGTGTAGGGAGGGAAAACAAAACTGGAACTTTGAAACTATGCTTATCCTTGATTATTTGCTCTGTCCAATTGTATTTGTGTAATAAACCATGAGAAAATGTCGGTTAGGGTAATTTTGGCACCAAATTTTTAATTTTTCATGACATATAGGAGTGGGCCATTAGTCTTTACAAAAGCGTCTCACGGATAGGAAGTTGCATGACTAGCACAAAAACCCTTTACCGCCTAAATTCCACCCAAAATGTGAGGATCACCCTTAGATTAGTAGGAATTAAAAGCATTCATCTTTAATGCTTAGAGTGTGAACCGGTAGTATATTAGATTCTAGAACTTGTTTTGTGATGCATTCCGAGATCGCTAGTAAGACTACACTTGTGTAGTTAGGAATAACTAAATGATAAGAGGCATTAGGATAACCCTTGTTTGATACCCGTAATATAATTACTTCTTCCACATCGGTTGAGTAATTCCCCCACACCCTTTGCGTTGTACTCATCTTTAGTACACGATACCCCTAGTTAACCCCTCAGAGCCTATCATTTTCGCGGTTCTCGTGATGTTTCGGTTTTTTCCGGAATATCAATGAAGAGCATTGTTTACAACTCACCCCCAAATATACACCCAAATCGCCTTAGCCTACCCTGTATGCACTCACTTTTTGTGCATTATTGTTATCACCCTAAACCCTTAGTTCAATTATCTGGTTGCTTGCATGAGTTGCTAAGTCGAGTCATATCCTTTGTACACAGTTTTGGGACGATTGGGATTCATGGGAAAAGTTAAAGTTTATGAAATGACGGGAAGGGAATGTTAAATTCAAATTCCCTTTGTTTGCGTAATAATGTACCCCAAGTGTTTTGATCTTTTCAATTCTGGTCAATTTAGTGTTAGAGTAATAAAAACTCAAGTGTAGGGATGTGCCTATAAATCCCTATCATTTTGATGTTACCGTAGAGGATGGTAGAGTAAAAGTGTATGAAAAAATAAAAAATAAATAAAAAAATAAAAATCGAAAAAAAAATTGAAAAAGAGAAAAGAAAAAAAATAGAGTGTTGAAAAAAAAACAAAAAAAAAACCATACGGGCTACCATCCTACATCTATCCTTTAAATTTATGTTTGTTTATTTCAGTTATCTAGAGTTTAGAGTGTCGAGTCTTGGCTTAGCAACGCCATTCTTCGTATACTTGCAACATAGAGATTTTTGACTTTCCACCACTAAATAGCCTATCCCACCAAACCCTTTATTTCCCTACCATAAGCCTAACGTTACAACCCTTTAAAGACCTCTTTGATAGTCTTTCCTAGGTGCTTACGCCAAAGCGATGGAGGTTTGATCTATTCTCAAGCCTATGGTAATCTATGTACTAGGACCGGTTAATGAGTGTTTATCTTCCATTTCTAATTTGTTATATTTCATATACACCTGAGAGAGATGTGAGTATCCAAACACCCCATGTGAGGTGCTAGTATGTAATTTCCGTGCTTGTTATGACTTTTGCGGGGCTTATATATGTTGTGGACTGTTTAAAACCAATGCTTCATGACCCCTAGCTTATAAATTAATTGGCTAAAAGCACATTTGCTTGAGGACAAGCAAATACCAAGTGTAGGGATATTTGATAAGGTTTTAAAATGTACCTTTTTGAGGGGTCATTTAAGCCTTTATTTGATCACTTTTGTATCTGTTATTACTTAATATCGTTCCTTTTCACTTTTTAGGTCTCTTGAAGGCAAATTGCTGTAATGGCACTTATTTGGACGAAAAGACGCGAATATACGAAGAAAATGGCCAAAGTCAAGAATCGAGACACTCCAGCGGCTGAAAACATAAGGTGACGGCGTCATCGCTTATCTGCGATGCCGTCCGAGGATTTTTGTGACGGGACAGAAGAGAAAAGTCTTATTTTCAAGTGACGACGCCCGTTGTAAAAGAGTAGGCCGTCGCAACTCGCACGGCCTAGATTCAATCCGACGGCATCGGAAGCGAAGAGGACGGCGTCACAAGCACAAGGTGACGCCGCCGCAAGTCTAACGTGGCCAAGACGAAACCCTAATGACGGCGATCCGACGGCGTCACAAAACATAAGGTGACGCCGTCGCATATATAATCTTATATATAGAATCCAATTTTTCAGATTGGTGTGTAGTCTTTTGGAGTAAAAACCTAGAACCGAACCAAGGCTGTCTTGTACAATATTTTAGGGTTCCAAACCCTATCTTACATCAAGATAAGTTCTTTACTTCATTAATACAATTATGTCTTTGATTATTTGTGTGTATGCTTGCATGTTCTCCATGTCCGGCTAATTTATTTGTGTGTTTTCTTAGGGAATATGAAACTTAATTATTGATTATTGATTGGTTGTCTCTTATCTTAGTTGATTAATGATCTAGTAATGCGATAGGTCATTCGTTGTGTACTTAATGCTTGATTAAATCTTTGTGAACCTTAGAATATAACTCCTTGAGTAGTTGTAAGCTAAACCATCCAAAGAGTGCCTTAGAGTAAGAGTTTATTATCCCTAGTGGGTTTTGTAGACGAGACCCTTTGGTAAGTTCAAAGAGTTAGGGAACATACGCATACCCTACAACCTTAGACACACAACGCAACTAAGAATAAGGACGTGACAATTCAACCACCAATAGGAGATAATTAAGGAGTAGTAAAACCTAAGTAAACACATCTTTAAACTATCATACGAGCACACAATAATTAGACATAGACTACATACACCTTAGATTAGATAATTAGATTAATAGAGTAATCGGTAGCAATACCAACCCCCCAAATCCAAACCCCGAGATTCGTACCTTTCCATTTCATAAAAACTAAAAAAGATAAAAAATAATCTTCTTCAACCCCAACCTTAGCATAGTAACTTCTTACTAGCATTCCTATTCCCCTAGAGAACGATATCAATACCCGTGGCTTACCCTAATTACTACACTACAACGATTAGGTTCACTGCCTAGGGTGTTATAAAACTTGCTTAAAGAAAAGGAAGTTTCCTTGACCCCGAACGACGCGTGTAGCGTTATCATCGAGGCTATTTCCCTTCTTTCTTCGAGTAAGTCCAGATTGCTACGGAGTCTTTATTCGTTCTCTGTTTCTTTGAAGTTCATGACACGTTTCGTTTTGACACTTACTTCCGAGGGAATGACAGCTTCGGTTCCATATGTCAAGCTAAAAGGTGTCTCCCCATGACTTGACTTTGTGTGCGTTCTATGAACCCAGAGCACTTAGGGCAGCTCATCCACCCAACCATGGTGGCTGTAACCGAGCCTTCATTCTATGCCTTGGATGATGTCCCTATTTTTGACTTCCACCTGCCCGTTAGCCTGAGGATGGTAAACGGAGGTGAAGGATCGCTTATGTTCGACTCTGCAAAACACGGGAAACACTCCTTCGGCAAACTGCTTCCCATTATCTGATATAATGATGTGAGGTACTCCGAACCGTCATATGATGTGTTCCCACACAAACTTTTCCATATGCTTCCCTGTGATTGATGCTAAGGGCTTGGCTTCGACCCATTTCATGAATTAATCGATGGCTACGACCAAAAAATTTACCCCACTTGGGGCTATCCGTAGAGGGCCCACGATATCTATCCCCCATTGGCTGAAAGGCCATGCGGATGTTACGGAGGTCATATCTTGTGTCGGTAGCCTTGGTACTCTTGAATGGATTTGACAGGCTTCACACTTCCGGATAATTTCCACTGCGTCCCTGTGCATCGAAGGCCAATAGTACCCTATCCTCATTATCTTAGAAACAACGGAGCGAGGTCCTGCATGTAGCCCGCAAGACCCTTCGTCCACCTCTTGAATTATGTTTGAAGCTTGCCTTGGTCCTACACAACGGAGCCATGGAGACAAGAAGGACTTTCGGTATAGGTAATTCCCCACGATCCTGTACTGTGGTGCCTTGATGCGGACCTTTCGTGCTAGCTTTTGATCCTCCGACAGGATGCCACTTATTAAGTATTCTCTGATCGGAGTCATCCAGTTCGACTCTTATTCTAGTATTACGTCGTATACCTCCTATCGGACGATGGACCTTTCTGCCAACACTTCGACCAGGACTTCCTTAGTTAAATGAGTGAACGCCATTGATGCCAGTTTACTAAGTGCATCTGCCTTTTTGTTTTGGCTTCTTCGAACATGCTCTATGTCATAGGAAGTGAATCCTTCGAGCAATCCCTCGGCTTTGTCTAGGTACTGCTTTATGACAGGCTGTCTTGCTTCGTAGGAGCCCTTAATCTGGTTGGCCACCAGTTGCGAGTCAACGAAAATAGTCAAGTCTTCTACCTCCATGTCTTTAGGCAGTCAGAGACCTGCTAGCAATGCTTCATACTCCGCTTCATTATTAGTAGCATCAAATTCGAAGCGGAGTGCATAAGTATACTCCTTTCCTTCAGGGCTAACTAACATCAACCCTGCTCATGATCCGTCGGAGCTAGAGGCCCCATCGGTGTAAAGTTTCCACCCTTTTATTGTCTTCGCAGCTTCTTGTCGCTGAACTCTGTTGTCCCGCTCGCTCGGAGGGTGTCTCTGCTAAGAAATCTGCCAGTATTTGCCCTTTGACGGAGTTCACACCCTTGTACTCAATTTCATGTTCTCCTAATTCGATGTCCCATTTAGCTATCCTTCCAGATTTCTCGGTTTCCAAAGTATCTGCTGATTGGCTTGTCGGTGAGCACTTATGGGGTGAGCCTCGAAGTACCTTCAAGGCCTCGCAGGATGAACCAAGGCTAGGATCAACTTTTCCAGCCTGGGTAATTTAGCTCACCCCGAGAACTCGACTAACAAAGTAGATAGGATTTGCTTTTTTCCTTTCGCTAATAAAACAGTACGATGCTTTCGAAGGAGGTTGCGATGTACATAAATAACACTTCGCCTTTGATTGGGGAAGTAAGTGTAGGTAGAATTTCCATGAACTCCTTGAGCTTTTGAAAGGCAGCTTCCGCATCCACGCTCCATTGGAACGTCTTTTTATCTGTACATCCTTTAAGTGTTTTGAAAAATGGCAAGGACCTGTCTGCGCCCTTCTATAAGAATCTGCTGAGGGCTGCTAGCTTCCCATTCAAACTTTGTACATCCTTGAGATACTTAGGAGCCTGTAGGTCTGTGATGGCTTTGACCTTCGAAGGGTTAGCTTTGATACCCTGCTTTGTGATCAGGTGCCCCAAGTATTGCCCTTCCTCCACGCCGAAAGAACACTTCTTAGGGTTTAACTTCATGTTGATGGCGCGAAGCTGATCGAAGGTTTTCTTTATGTCGGAGAGCATGTCCTCCTCCTTTCTGATTTTGATGACCATATCATCTACGTATGCTTCAAGGTTCCTACCTATTTTCTTGCTGAAGGCTTTGTCCACTAGCCTTTGATAGGTGGCACCTGCATTCTTCGTAACCGAAAGGCATCTTCTTGTAGCAATATACGCCTTTTCCTGTAAAAAAGGTTGTTTTCTCTTCGTCCTCTTCTGCCATCTGTATCTGATGGTAACCTTTGCAAGCATCCAGAAAACATTTCAATCGGAACCCTAATAAGGACTCCACCTTCCAATCAATTTCTGGTAGAGGATAACAGTCCTTCGGACAGGCCTTGTTGATGTCAGTGAAATCTACACACATTCGCCATCCTCCATCATGATTCTTAACAATCACTGGATTTGCTAACCAAGTTTGATATTTTACTTCCCTGAGTATGCCTGCTGCTATGAGTTCATCCACCTCCTTGCATGTTGCTGCACTCCTTTCGAGTGCAAGGCTTCGGCGCTTCTGCTTGATAGGCTCTACGTGCTTGAACTCGTTAAGCTTGTGTTCAGTGCTGAAGGGCTTTCAATCCATGATGAGGGTTCTTGGGACCCCCGTCATATCAGAGTATGTCCATGCGAAGACATATGCATTAGCCCTTAGTAACTTCTCCAATTCTGCCTTAAAGGTGGCAGGGAGTTGCTTTCCAATGACCACCGTCTATTCCGGATGTAGATCGTTTACTACGATACGTTCTTCGGCATCAGTGCAGCTGAGAATATCCTTCGGAACTTCTTCAGGATTTTGTCTGACCTTTTTTCCTACATCTGTAGGCTTCTTTAAATTGTAGCTAGAGAATACCGTAGGGTGTTTGGAATTTGATCGTAGCATGTATGGTGGAGACAACCATTCCCATTTTCTGCATTGCGGTTCTCCCTATCAACAGGTTATAGGGAGATTCAGACCTTACGATCGTGAAAACCAGGGTTTCTGTTCTTTTTAGCCTTCCTTCTCCAATCGTTACTTCCAGAGGGACTTCTCCCAGAGGCCATGATTGTTCCCCTGAGAATCCCACCAAAGGTATCTTCGAGTCTACCCTCTTCGACCTTATCGAAGGCTTAAGCTTAAGGAAACAATGCTCATAGATGACTTCGCAAGAGCTTCCGTAGTCCAAGTAGGCTCTGTTTACTTCCCTGTTGGAGATCAAGACTTTGATGACCACGGGGTCATTTGAGAGAACCCTGCCAGTAATTGAAGGGAACGTCACATCCCCAACCCCGCGTAAACCTTTCTCTGATGCTTTTATCTTTAAACCAGAATCATCCCTATGAACCATGAGGATTGGAGCTTCGACAGGCGTGGTATCTTGCCCCAACTGTGTGTCGGAGACCTTCTCTTTACCTTTCTTTATACCCTTCACCAAATGTCCCAATTGGCCAGACTTCACGGCCTCTTCTATCTGTTTTTTAAGCTCTCTGCAACTGTTGGTGTCGTGACCGTAATCTTTGTGGAAATAGCAGTACTTAGACGTATCCCTGCTTCTACCTCTACTTTCCAAACGAGGGGGAGGTTCGAAGGCCTTCGCAGCCCTTTCCATAGCAAGTATTTCCCTTGGAGATTTAGACAGATTTGCAAAGAGTCCGTGGTTGGTGTTTTTGTTGTAGGGTGTGAACCTGTCCCTGCCTTTGTGTCTATTTTTTGACCTTTCCCATGAAGAATGCTTTGGGAACTTGCTGTGACTTTCTTTGCTTTCGATCGGAGCCCCATTAGTAGCCACTTCTTTGGCTTCGATCTAGGTGTATGTCTTCTCCATTAAGCTCTTGTAGGTTGTGGGAAGTTCGTGATAAGAATTCCACCATACTCGCTTTCGCAGCCATGCAAAAACCGAGATGCGCTGGTCTTCGTAAGTGCACCTTAATCTGCAAGGTGTCATCAGTGTATCTTGTAACGAAAGCCCTGGTGCTCTCGTTTTCCCTTTGCTTGATGTTGTGCACTGTCAAATGAGTCCTTGTGAACTTCTTCTGCTGGCTGAAGTGTGATATAAACTTGGCCTTGAGATCATCCAAATTCACTATGCTACCTGCTTTTTTCTCATTCCACTATATACGAGCGGAGTCTCGCAAGGTATACGTGAACATGTGGCAAGCAACCGGCATAACCCATTTCTGCATTCTAATAGCCCCTTCGAACACATGTAAGAAATTATCCAGGTCCCCCTTCCCATCATATGTGCCAATGTGTGTGGGCATTTTCAACCCGTCGGGTAGAGGGTAGTCTTCTATCCATCTTACAAAAGGTGTTGTAGAACCCATGGGCTCCAAATAAAAACAGTTGTAAGGTGGCATGTAAGTGGGGATGATTGTATGGGTTATGGTTCGGAGGCACTCCAACAACATTTTGGTTAACATAAGGAGGGTAAGCATTAGGTATAATAGATTGGTGACTTCCTACAGGATATGGAGGGTATACCATGGGTTGCCCGTAGGGCATGTTCCCGTATGGTTGAGGAAAGCTAGGGTTGCTAGTCTGCCCATTAGGTGGGGGATAGACCCCATCGAGATAAGATTAAGTCTGAAAAAGAGGGTACATACCATGAGGAGGAAGATTTCCTCCCCCATTCATTTGAGGTGGATTGCCTTCTACGCCGGATGCGTGAGAACGCTGCAACGGAACCCCTGCTTCAGTTCTCCCCATATGGGCTGCCAAGCGAGGTGGAAAGTTAACCTCCATAGTCTTCCTTCGGTGACTCCTTCCATTGGAGCCTTCCATCGTCCCTTCCCTTCTCGTCGGAGCCCTCTCCGGAACATCTTCGAAACCCACCGATCTTCCACTCGGCCTTCGGAGATCCTATCCTCAACACTGAGCGTGTAGCCCCAGGAGCCGAGGGCTTAGCCTCCATCTCTATCTCTTCGTCATACTCATCACTAGAGTATTCCAACTCCCTTCGCATCGCTACGTTCCGAGTCTGCCTCCTTCGAGCCCTTAACAAGGACTCCAGCTCTTCGTTGTTAGCTTCGACGAACGCAGGACTGATTACTGGTTCGGGGTTAGCTGACGTTGAAGCATGGTTGTTGGGAGTTATTTCAAGGTGAGATCGTGTGGTGAAAGTGGACGCGGTTATGTTGGGAAGGTTGTTAGGATTGTTGATCGATTGGTGTCAAGGTCGAGAAACCCGGAGGGGGAGTATCTTCTCTTCCTTGATTCATGCCGTAAAAGTAGTGAGCCATTGACCGGTTATAAGTTTGGAATAACGAGACCAATTGTAGCGGGTCCCACGGATGGCTTCACCGATTGTACAATAATTCGACGACTGTGCCTTCGATGGTGATCTAAGGGTATGAGGGTGATATGCTTGTGCCAAACTTGTAGCCAATCTGCAATAAGAAATAGTAGACACTTCGTTAGTGATTACGCCAGGGTTGGACCCTGCGAACCACCTCCGGCGTGAGAGTAAGTATGTGATATGTGTTGTAAGTAATGTAGAGTATGTGAAATACTATGTTGAGTGAACATACCATTGAAATGACTCGTCCAACCTATTTATAGATAGAGAAATAAGCTTGGAGAGTGTTTAAGACGCTTTCGAGATCATGGGGCGTCCTATGATTTGTGGTAACCACTAGGGCTTCATCCCCACTCTTTCTGTCTTGGCGGGGAAGCTAAGGAGATAGTGGGAACGTGGGGGAAGACCAAGTCAATGTTCTCCTTTGTCTTAGTGTCTTCACGGTAAGACCCCAAAGGGCATAGGCCTTCGGTTGGCGAATTCCCAACTTGTAACCATATCAAGGATGAATTGTTTTACGGCAATGACGACCTAGGAAGATAGACTTGGTCCTTCGTAATGCAAATTCAACTAAGGTCGAAGGGGAGTCTGTAACACCCCCAAATTTAGTTTAGCGGAAGCATACGTGTTATTTGGGAGCGTTACGGGATTGGTGAATCATAACACAAGTAATAAAGAACGGAATACATACTCCGTTTAATTCCATAAAATACTTTAAAACATTGTCTTACAACATTGTTTAGATAAATGGGCACATCCCATTAGTTTTAGTGGTCCCAATGTAAAACATCGTTTCTGTGTAAAAACACTTCTTTAATACTACTACGACCATTTACCCGCTTCTTGCCTTGCCTTCATGAACATAACTTAAACACCTGAGAAAATATGATAAAAGGTCACTAAAAGTGGTGAGTTCATAGGTATAAGTTAAAATAGTAAGTTTGGACCATAAGCAAAGTCATATAATCATTACAACAAATATAATGATATATGGAATGAAAGTCTATTACGTTAGCTCTAAGTTCATGCAACCGATACTACGACAGTTTCTGTATGCTAAAAGATGTCATACAATATAGGGGCCCATAGCGAGTGTTTTGTCCCTCAACACTCGGTTCCGACATGGTATACGTTTCGCCTTGGCCTAAGCATGGCCAACCGAACGGAGGAGTCACCCTCAATAGATCTATTTATAACATTCGCTTTTCCCAATGGGGAATTGACGGTTCATGAAAAGGGCATTCTCTAGGGACATAAGGGCTTAGGCTAAACCACGTAATAGTAATCATGTAATAGTTCAGGTCCATAAAAGGTTTTGCATATTTCTCACCCCAAAGTGTATAAAACAGTTTATCATGTAAAAGAGGGGCTATGAAAACTCACCTTAGCAAATGTGCAATCCAAATGTGGGATTAGTGATTGTCGTGATGCGGCACCGACACGCGACCTAGATAAGGATGGTAATGTTTTAGTTCATTGTTTTAAGTATTACGTACTTAAAATGGTTCAATGTAATTGTATTAACATCAACGTAAGTTTGCAAAATCGTTAATATGGTTTTACTAGTAAGTATACAAAATATACACATACTTTTCATGTTGACATTAAGATGGTTTTAACATCCAAAGTTTGATTTGAAAATAATTTCAATATTCCACTAGTAAGTATATAAATGTGTATATACTTATTTAAGTTGACACCAAATGGTATTGTCAAAATATAAATATAATTGATTTATTTTCTAATTGTGTTTAGAAAGTATTTAAATTAAATTTGAATACTTTAAATTTTGATATATAATAAAATGGCATGGTGGTCTCTAGTTATTTATCAATCTTGTTCTTAATATATAAAGTTCTAGACGGGTAGTTTACTTGACATATTGACGTTAGACGTAAACAACATTATGTGCATCATGTTTTTAGGAAATTGTCGTCTCATGTATATAGGAATATAGTTTTTGCACTTGTTTGCTTGACAACTCGCGTAGGCTTAACTATAACTTATGTAATATATTTTGTGTATGCGTAAATAATTTCATTTATCGTTGGACAATTGTTTTACGTTCAATCCTTATTCGTGAGTTAGCTTATATTACTTGACCGACGCCAAGACTCATGGACTGTGGTCCGGTGTTGGCAGCAGTTGGGTACTTGGGTTGGGCCTGGGTCCAAACTAACTAACAACTCATTCAATAAGACCAAGTCTTAGGACTTGGGCCTTGGTCCATTTTGTGCTTTACACGAATGAAAAAAAAAGAATACAAGGTTTGACCCACATGTATTTCCACGTTGTGTTATTTAGAATATTTAGAGTACATTCTCATTTTCCGCATTTTTGATTGCAAAAAGGACCCAACTTAAGTTATAGAAGTTTACATAGACTACATGGCTTGGGATGCCCTTGTTTGTTCATGCTTCAACTTGTGATGCCGAGCTCTTCGACTAGTGAGTACGACCCATCACCATGGTACCACCACAATGAAGTTGTCGATCCACTTGTCTAGACTCAAGCACACTCGTAGTGATGACTACCATGCACATGTTAAAGACAAGCTAACAAGGGGAGATGCTCATGTACAAGGCTTATCTCGAACGAGATTTGGCTAACTTTGTTAACTAGAAAATGTGAGCAAAAAGGGGTGACGATACCTTACATTAGTCGAGTACTACTCAACTTGGTTCCGTCCGCCAACTATTTACCATTATGGACCTCGACAAAATGGACTACCACAACATCATACGCTCTTTGTATCCGGTCGTCATGATTCCGGTTTCATTTGATTAATCACTCAAGCACTAGGGGAAACACCTATGGTTTGACTGATGAGTACTACTCAAAAGCATTACGACCAACTCAAATTTCCCAGATTCAAAGCTTATTAAACATTAGCAAATTTCACAAGACCCATCTTTTCTAAACTCCTATTCTCGACAGGAAACCAAATCGACCCAATTTGTGTTTACAACTTGCGTCTAAGGCAACATAGGTTGTTTTATCAACACAACGATTTTAACATCAAATACCACTAGTTCTTAGTCTAAGTTTTTCAAAACTCAACTTCGTTTTCTTTGTTTCATGAACTCGACAAAACAACAACAAAAGAACCTAATGACCAAAACCAAGTCTTTACATGAGAGTTTATCATTCACCAACAAACATAAAACTTATTAACATCAAAACACTAAATTTCATAATCGAACAACCATTTTCATTAACAACTCGAATAGTAATTTTAACAAGATGAGGTTTAGTAATTTCTTACAACAAACTCGATGACAATGAATCCGAAGGCCAACCCAAGAGTTTATCTCCGCCAAAAATTCCAATCGACCTAGAGTAAAACCCAAGTGATGTTTCTTCACTCCTTGGAGTTTCCTTATCTTTTTGTGGTGGGATTTGAAGTGTGACACTCTTGGGGGTCTCGGCTGAAATAAAAAGGAAAACACAAGAGGAGTTTTTGACCAAGCTTTCTCATCTTGTAACTTGGTTTGAAGCCAAATTTAGTTAACTTCCAAAACTAGACGAATCTTGGATATTGGCTCAAGATAGATTGGTGTGAAGATTTGTTTCTCTTAGGTGGTTTATCTTGATCCTTCTTGGATTCCATCGAAGGGTAGCCGACGCATCAAGAGGGGATTTGGGAAGCAAAAACTTACATGGTTTTGGTGAGGATAGATGAGGAATATTAGGAAGAGGTGTGTTGGTTTACCATCTTGGGAGATTCGGCCTATATGGAGCGTAGATGTGAGGAGCAGGTCTAGGGGTTGAAGAAGATTGCTATATCTTCCTTTTTCTGCTTTTGGTGAGGTTTTGTCGTGTGTGGGATAAGAAGACAAAGGATGCATTATCTCACTTTTTATTTAGTGTATTTATTCATTCATTTATGTAAGTATATGTATGTAGGATACTTATTGTATAAAATGTATGCATATACATTATACTTATGTATGTTTGTACTTGAGTCTTATAAAAGTTATTGCTCAAATGGATGTGTGTTAAATACTTTGTGTCCCGTGTGATTAAATTGTGACCGAGGTATCATTGTTTGATAACTTTTAGATGTAATATCTTATGGTCACGCATCGGAGATATTATTATTTTTGTAATATTTTTCTTTACAGTTGTTTGTCATTTGCTTTATCAAACCCTTATCATAGTGTCGGTACGCTGCGTGCGGTTACTGGGGAAAAACGAGATAACCTCTCGTCTTACAATTTAAATCATAAGACAAAAAATGAAATATTCATAAAATGATATGAATGCAAGAGTGGTGAATTTTTTACTGTATGCGAGTTATCTACTCAAATGATCAGGCAAAGCTTATGCATGCTTCATGACTCATGCTTAGTAATAATAAATTACTAATTATCAGTTAAATTTTAGTGAAAATTTACCGTGTGTCACATCCTCCCCGCTTAGAAGAGAAAACCGCCCGGTTTTCGTTAGAATTATTTGTCGGAGTAGAGAAAAGATGTGGATATTTTCGCTTGAATTGTTCTTCACGCCCCACGTGTATTCGGACCTCTTTGAGAGTTCCAACGGACTTTGATGATAGGAATGCGGATTTGCTTAAGCCGCTTGATCTCTATCCATAATTTTGATGGGTTCCTCAACAAAGTTTAATCTTTCGTCAACTTGGATTTCTTCCAAGGGGGTAGCAAGGGTTTCGCCAGAAAGACATTTCTTCAAGTTGCATACGTGAAACACGTTGTGTACAGAGCTGAGTTCTTGTGGTAATTCGAGTCGGTATGCTACCGGTCCGATTCTAGCGAGAATTTTGAAAGGTCCAATGTAACGAGGATTTAACTTTCCACGTTTTCCGAAACGGATTACGCCCTTCCATGGCGCAACCTTGAGCATAACTTTATCTCCCACTTGGAACTCAAGTGGTTTCCTTCTTTTATCTGCATAGCTCTTTTGACGGTCACGAGCTGCTTGTAGTCGGTTTTTGATTTGTACAATCTTCTCGGTAGTTTCTTGAATTAACTCTAGACCAGTAAGTTGACTTTCTCCAACTTCGCCCAACACACGGTGATCTACACTTTCGACCATAGAGTGCTTCATATGGCGCGGCTTTGATACTTGTGTGATAGCTGTTATTGTAAGAAAATTCGGCTAATGGAAAGTGCTTATCCCAGCCATTTCCAAAGTCTATCACACATGCTCTTAGCATGTCCTCCGGTGTTTGAATGGTTCTCTCGCTTTGTCCATCGGTCTGAGGATGATAAGCGGTGCTCATGTCGAGATTAGACCCTAAAGCATCTTGAAGAGATTTCCAGAAATTTGAGGTGAAACGGATATCTCTGTCTGAGATGATGGAGATTGGTACACCATGGCGTGCGATGATCTCCTTCATGTATAGTTGTGCAAGATTGTCCATTCCGGCCACTTTCTTTCATTGGTAGAAAATGTGCTGACTTGGTGAGACGGTCAATTATTACCCAAATAGTGTCGTAGCCTTTAGAGGTTTTAGGTAGCTTAGTGATAAAGTCCATTGTTATACGTTCCCATTTCCACTCGGAATTTTGGGTTGTACTAGTAGACCGAGGGTCTCGATGTTCAGCTTTAACTTTTGAACAAGTTAAACATCTGCTGACATATGTTGCAATGTCGGCTTTCATGTTTGGCCACCAGTACAATTTCTTCAGATCAAGGTACATTTTGTCGGATCCTGGGTGTATGGAGTATTTAGACTTGTGGGATTCGTGCATAATAATGTCGCAAATTCCTCCGTAGAGTGGTATCCAACTTCGCTTTTGAAACACAAGGTTCTATCCGACCTTTTCACGAATCCATTTTCACTTTCTGGCATTCCGTAAAGGTTCTCATTCGGACGATTTTCCTCCTTGAGTGCTTCCAATTAAGCCTCAAGAATCTTGGTTGGAAGAGGTGAACTAATTGTCATACCCAAGGATCTGACTCTAAGAGGTTTTGGTCGCTCTTTCTTACTGAGAGCATCAGCAACTACATTCTCTTTACCCGGATGGTAACGAATCTCGCAATCGTAATCACTGAGTAATTCCAACCATCGGCGTTGTCTCATGTTCAATTCTTTTTGATCCAAAATGTGTTGTAGACTTTTGTGATCGGTGTATACGACACACTTCGTGCCATATAAATAATGTCTCCAAATTCCGAAAAGTAACACAACTGATCCTAACTCCAAGTCGTGCGTTGTGTAGTTTTTCTCATGAGTCTTCAACTGCCGAGGCGTATGCTATCACCTCTCTTTTGCATTAACACTGCTCCGAGCCCCTTATGTGAAGCGTCGCAGTAAACAACAAAGTCTTCACTACCTTCAGGTAAGGCCATAATAGGTGCGCTACACAACTTTTCTTTAAGGAGTTGAAAAGCTTCTTCTTCTTTTTCTCCCAGTCAAACTTGGTGTTTTTCTAGGTTAGCTTGGTTAAAGATTTGGCAATCCTTGAGAAACCTTCAATGAATCTTCTGTAGTATCCAGAGAGCCCTAAGAATTGGCGCATTTCTGTAGGAGTTGTGGGTGTCGCCCAATCCTTTATTGACTCGATCTTAGCGGGATCTACATGAATACCCTGACTGTCAATTACATGACCTAGGAATTGCACAATAGATATCCAAAAATCACACTTCGAGAACTTCGCATACAGTTCTTCCTTCTTCAACAATTCCAAGATCAACCTAAGATGCTCTTCGTGTTCTTTCACACTCTTGGAATAAATTAGGATATCGTCAATGAATACGATCACAAATTTATCCAGGTAGGGTTTGCACACTCGGTTCATGAGGTCCATGAACACAGCTGGTACGTTGGTTAACCCAAAAGGCATGACTTGGAACTCGTAATGTCCATAACGAGTTTTGAAGGCGGTTTTGGGAATGTCTTCTTCCTGAACTCTTAGTTGATGGTATCCGGATCTTAAGTCGATTTTTGAATAAACGCTTGAACCTTGAAGTTGATCGAATAAGTCATCGATTCTCGGTAGTGGGTAACGGTTCTTAATGGTTAGTTTATTCAATTCACGATAGTCGATGCACATTCTGAAAGTTCCGTCCTTCTTCTTGACGAATAGGACTGGTGCTCCCCATGGTGATGAGCTTGGTCTAATGAACCCTTTTTCCGCAAGTTCCGACAACTGGTTTGATAACTCCTGGAGTTCTGTTGGAGCTAATCGATAAGGTGCTCTTGCCACTGGCGCGGCACCGTGCACTAAATCGACTGAAATTCAACCTGTCGGGTCGGGGAGTCCCGCAAATCTTCGGAAAGACTTCGTGAAATTCTCTCACTATTGGCACGTCTTCCAGATGTTTTTCTTCCTTTTCTTTTTCGTCCTTTCCGGTGACTTGTGCTAGGAAGATGTGACATCCTTCCTCGATGCACCTTAACACCTTGGTACAGGAAATGACATGCGCCTTGAAACGCTTCTTCACTCCCGCCCCTTCTATTGTTAGGACTTCATCTCCATAGGGTAATTGGACGAGCTCCTCGTCACAAATGATGGCAGCATGATATTTTGCTAACCAATCCATTCCGACGATGACGTCAAAACTACCCAATGCTACTGGTATCAAATCGATATTGAATGGGTGGTTTAACGATTGGGTGCAACCTCTTATGATAGTATCTACCCTTTCTACGTTACCGTTAGCTAATTCCACGTTGTATGCATTTCCTAATGCATTTGGGGCAATATCGAGTAGTGGACTAAATGCATTAGAAACAAAACTCTTATCGGCTCCCGTATCAAACAATATGGATGCATAACGGTTATTTATAAGGAACGTACCCGTCACAACATTCGGGTCTTCTTGAGCTTCCACTTTGGTCACTGCATAGACTCTCCCACGAGCTCCTTCTCCATTCCCCTGATTACTCGTCTGTCCAACATTTCCCTGAATCCTGCCATTCCCATGGCTTCCTGGATTTCCTCGGTTTCCTTGATTTCCTCCATGGCCTTGGTTCCTGGTCTTTCGGCATTCATTCTTATAATGCCCTTTCTCGCCACAACCAAAGCATGTTATAGCGGCTTTGGATCCCGAGTGGGCTGTTTGAACCGTCGCCAATGACTTGGACCTGCAGTTCCTGGTTAAGTGTCCGATTTTCCGGCAGTTACGGCACTTGACTGTACACTGCCCCTTGTGATGCAGTGTGCATCAATTACACAACGGTGTAGTCCCTGAGTACGGTTTCCTTTCCCCAACACCTGCTGCATAAGCTCTAGCAGCATTTTGCCTCTTGCTTTGATTGTTGCTGTTGTTCCTACTGTTGTTGCCACGGTATTCATTGTGGTGGTAGCCTTGAGAATGGTCGTCCCATTTCCTCTTATTGTCAACCACTTTGTCCATGGAATCCTCAATCACTTGGTCCATGAGTTTGTTGGCTACTTCGATAGTTTCATGAAGATCAGCAGCCTTAGAAGTGGTGACATTGCCCTTGATAGGTTGGGGCAGTCCTCCGATGTATCTCTAACAATTGGGTCTCAGTGGGAACCATTTCAGGACACAATAAGGCTAGTTCTTGAAATCGTTGATTATAAGCAGCCATATTGGTGCCTTGAACCTTGAGGTTCCAAAACTCATGCTCGAGCTTCTTGATCTCATTACGAGGACAGTACTTTCAAAGTACCATTTCCTTGAAGTTCTCCCATGGCATGGCATAGGCAACATCGATACTAGCAGATTTCAGAAAATTGTTCCACCAGGTCAAGGCAACATCTGTGAAAGTGAATGATGCATACTTAACCTTAGACTCTTCTTCACAATTGCAGATTCGAACACGTCTCGAGCTATTCGATCCATCTAGTCAGACCGACAGCTCCTTCGGTTCCACTAAAGCCTCCAGTCATGGTTTTACGAAAGTCCTGATAAGTACAAGTGCGGCTGTGGGTGGTTGGTCTCGAAGTTCCAGCATTAGTAGACGAGTGGTTTGCTGCAGCTAAAGCGGCGTTCACTCGCTCATTGACTAGTTGGTCAATCATGGCTTGATTCATGATAGGTTGGATTGGAGTAGCCCTAGCAGGGGTAGTGGCTTCAGCAGTCTGATCATGTGTGACTCTGTTTGGAATAGCAGCGTTTGCAGCTTGGTTGCGAGTAACCCTCGCTGGAATAGGAGCATTGGAAGCTCCACCAGGGTTGGTACGTTTTGATCTTCGTTTTGGCGACATTTCTGCAGTAAGAAGGTGGTAAGATATAGAACCCTTTTGAACAAGGTAAGTGCCAAGTAATAGTGTAAATATCGCAGATAGATCATCGCAGATAGATCATATGAGCAATCTATAAAAGAAGAGACAATTGGGTAGGAAATAAGTTTGTCATAGATAGAACTTGGGGTACAATGTTCCTACGGTACATGATGAGATACTAGATGAAAGACAACCGAATACATGACTGAAATACAACCGAGCACAACCAAATACATGGGTAATAACTAACACTAACTGTTATAAATCCAGTTTAGTGTGATACATCATGCAATCATATCTAAGAATGTCCATGCTCGGTACGGAGTCGCTCAATGGTAGCAATCAACTCTCGCTGCGTATCCTCCAAACTCGCGATACGTCTCATCTGAGATGCTAACATGGACTCTAAACCAGTAGTCCTCGGCCACTCCTCTCTGGCAGTATCTCTAGCCATCCACTGGACGTGCTCTAGCTCCTATAGTCGTCTGTGCATCTAGGCTTGACCTCTGCCCAAAGCTCGTGTCCTGCTATCCAACTCTCTAACATCCTCGACCTGAGCCTCAACCCTAAAACCCAGTCGAATCCTCTCGTGTCTCTCGAGCTCCATGCTCTCAAACAATACATCAGTAACTCGGTCTAAACCCTCAACACGCTGCTCGCAAGCTTGCAAGCGTGTTGGATCAATCTCTCTAGCCGATCAAGTATGGACTCCTAGCAGAGCCTTATGAGAGTCCAATGAATAAATATCCTCTCAGTGAGGGTCGATCACCATCTGGAGATCCTGATAGGTCTGGTTCTCACTGTGCCTCAACCGGTGCAGCTTCCTCGATGGTCTCAAGCTGTCTAGTGGCGCGAGCAAGGCGCTCCATGTCTGCTGCAGACGGTGTGAATGAAGGTGATGATGGACTGTAGCTCGGACAGGCAATGTGTGGTACAGAACTGATCACACAATCAATATCCCTCCAAGTAATCATACCACTCTCCTCCTGGCTGCGGAGGAAAGCAGCTCGCTGTCCTAATCCAACTGGTGCATCAATGTCCATGTCATCGCTCAATCTCTGAGCCATCCTGGAACTCTGTCCTAGCTCCTGAATACTATGGACAATCTCCAGACCCTGTGTACTCATATCTGCTGCTGTGCTAACATATCCGGGAACACTCTCAATCGGCATAGGCTCCGGTAGTTCCTCCTCAGGATCCTCTTCCGGATCTTCTTTCGGTCTTCCTCGAGTAGGAATCAATAGATCTCCGAGTCTCCGATGAGGTGGTGACTCAGAGATGATGGTGTCGTGACTCTGAAGTAGTAGAAGGACCCATGTAAGCAGCCGGGTCATTCGAGAAGCTAGTGCAGGCACAATGAATACCGTTCTCGATATCCAGGTACCCTCACAATCATGCGAGGTTTTCGCCTGCCTGTCAACAAAGCTGATGGAGTGGTGGTAAGGGTCGGTATAGATGGAGTAGGTGCAATAACTGGCTGAGTTGCTAGTGTGGCCTGAATATACGGATCAATGGCTAAGAGTGCAAGCTGACGGATGGTAGGTGAGTGAGCTAGTAGAATGTCCTCCTGAACATCGTGAGGGAAGGCTGGTGAAGGCATGGTCTGTGACAAGACGGTGCATATGTGTAAGTATGTGGAAAATATGCTCATGATGACTATGAAATAGTGCATAAGTAAATAGGAAATAAAACATGTAATCCCATTTAAATAAATTCTAAGTAAAATGGCAAGTAAGGCAAGCGGCAACTGACGGTCATAGTATGATGTTTTTGGTAAAAAGTAGTTATAGTTTAGGGTTTATATGTACCTAGTTCTCCATAACCTTGGCTCTGATGCCAATCTGTAACACCCCCAAATTTGGTTTAGCTGAAGCATACGTGTTATTTGGGAGCGTTACCGGATTGGTGAATCATAACACAAGTAATAAAGAACGGAATACATACTCCGTTTAATTCCATAAAATACTTTAAAACATTGTCTTACAACATTGTTTAGATAAATGGGCACATCCCATTAGTTTTAGTGGTCCTAATGTAAAACATCGTTTCTGTGTAAAAACACTTCTTTAATACTACTACGACCATTTACCCGCTTCTTGCCTTGCCTTCATGAACATAACTTAAACACCTGAGAAAATATGCTAAAAGGTCAGCTAAAAGTGGTGAATTCATAGGTTTAAGTTAAAATAGTAAGTTTGGACCATAAGCAAAGTCACATAATCATTACAACGAATATAATGATATATGGAATGAAAGTCTATTACGTTAGCTCTAAGTTCATGCAACCGATACTACGACAGTCTCTGTATGCTAAAAGATGTCATACAATATAGGGGCCCATAGCGAGTGTTTTGTCCCTCAACACTCGGTTCCGACATGGTATACGTTTCGCCTTGGCCTAAGCATGGCCAACCGAACGGAGGAGTCACCCTCAATAGATCTATTTATAACATTCGCGTTTCCCAATGGGGAATTGACGGTTCATGAAAAAGGGCATTCTCTAGGGACATAAGGGCTTAGGCTAAACCACGTAATAGTAATCATGTAAAAGTTCAGGTCCATAAAAGGTTTTGCATATTTGATCGCTTCCAAAACAGTCAAGAAATATTGACCAAAGGTTTTAGTCAACAAAAGTCTACTACTATGGACTCAATACAATTTCTCTTGGAATTTAGTGGATTCCCGGGTCGTTAAGTCCCACGGAGGTTGAATGGTGTGTGAAAACGTTCAGACGTAGAATGATCACTAAGGATAATGATCTGTAAGGATTTTGGTTGATAATTACACTACTGATTGATTGGAATTGTATTTGGATACAGAGCTATAAAGCACAACAATCAGATAAAACGAACGTGAACGCGTTCGTTTACTAAATTTTACGTAAACGTATAAAATAAAATGTAAATTTAAAAGAGTAAAATACCTACGGATATGAAAATGATATTTTTACAATCCTAATAATAAAAGAAAATTATTGGAAAATTAAAATTATTTTTATAACTATTTATTTAATTATTATTAATTAAAAACTAATTTTTTTAACTATTTAATAATACCCTAAAATATAAGAAAATATTAAATAAAGCTAGAAAATTAAAATTATGACTTAGAAAAATCTAAAATATTAGAAAACTAATTTTAAAACTGAAAAGATATTTTTTATGCTTTTTATTTATTTATTTATTATTAATTATTTAATACTTTTTAACTATTTTAAATTCTAATAAATACTAAACAAACTAAGAAAATTCTGAAATTTTTTCTATAAATATCCTATGGTGACAGAAAGCTAAGAAAATTATAAAAACAGAAAGTGCTTAATAATAAGCTGAAAAAGAAAATTAAAAAGCTAAATTATATTAAATAAACGCTATCACTATTTTTAAAATTGATGTTTTTGTGATTTTTATTTTACAAAACTATTTAACTACTGAAAATAAGCAACTTTAATGAAGACAAAAATTTTGAAACTTAAAAATAAGCAGTTTAGAAGCTTATGATCTTAACAGTTTAAGCTTTTGGCTTATTTTGATTTTTAAGCTCAAACAAGTGGCCAAATAAGCTAAACCAAAAGAAAAAAAAGTGAAATAAGATGAAAATAAGCTAAAGGTACTTAAATTAAGCTAAAAGGCACAAAGAAACACACTGAAAAACTTAGGATAAGCTAATAAGCACTTTCACTAAATCTATCAACCAAACAGTTCACACAGTTTTGTAGGCCAAATTTAACTAGGGGCAAAAGCTCAGAGGCCAAAAATAAGCCTGGATGTAATAAGCTGGCTTATTTAGGTTTCCAAAAAGCCAAGAATCTCACACTGGGGCCCACTAATTAGCTTGTGATGAGCTTGAGAAAAAGCTTGTAAACACTGAGTATTCAGTGTATACAAGAAATGGGACAAACAAAAAGCTATAAGCAGCCCTATTAAATAAGCTAAAAAATTGAAAATAAGCACTGGACCTTTGAGATGGGTGGTTAAGCTACACAAAAAGCTAAAATACACAAGCTGGGAATCACTAATGAGCTAGAAACAAGCTTATGAAGTAAGCTGACTCAACTGTGCACAGGGGAGATTTTTGGAAAAGTGCTTAAAACAAGCTAAGAATTAAGCAGTTTATAAGCTGAATAAAAATAAACTAAAATTATTCTAGTGAAGATAAGCAGCAAAATAATATTAACCTAAAAGCTTAAGTCCTAAATCCTAACAGTAAGATCACAAGAAAAATAACAAGTTTATTCAAAAACTGAAAATAAGAGAATTTGACTTTTTGTGAAAACCAAATAAGTTGACTTTGATGAACTTTGGATCAATCCTACTCACTGATTATGTTGTAATAAGGTGAATTAAGACTAGATTGATCAATACTAACAACTTATAAACATGATAGCATGATTATGGAATATAGAAATCCAACAGTCAATAAACAAGGTGTGATAACAAGTTATTTTGACTTTCCTTAAATTGAGCACTGGTTTTTATTGTATATCTGAGTTATTAGATGTTAATATGACATATAACAACAACAAGAAACAACACAAACAACCTCTAACACAAGTAACACAGTAAATCCAAACAACCCTTTAATGAAACTGAATTTGTGATTTCCAAAGGATTTCATAAATTAAGACCATGCAACTGATTCATAAGAACATTTAATGATATAAGAAGCTGATTTAAGCACATAAACACCAATAACAACAACAAAGACCTATAAATTACTATATTGCAATATTTATAGTGAAAAAGTGAAAACTTAAGCAACTAAGAAAATTAATGAACAAGCATGCAATATTAAGCACTAATCTCACTAACATACAACAAACAAGCATAAAAGCACAGAGATAAGCAGAGATAAGCAGTTGAACAGTGAATGACCAAAATTAAGAATTTAGCTTACAAATTGCTTCCAAGCTCATAACTGAGAACCAAGGATCAAGACCACTTCCTATAGCTTCCCAAGAAGCATCTAACCCCTGCTCCAGCTTTCTTTCTTCATCATTTTTGATTTTTTATTTTTTTGATTTATAACTAATTTTTTTTTTATTTTTGATTTTTAATTCTAAACTGAGTTTAAAAGTTTCTAAAAGCTTTTAAAAGCTTTATAAGGAACTTATATAAGCTTATGAGTCCATAACATTAACTACTAACAACTTTAAGCTAAAATTGAGATTTTGAACTTGAAATTTGCATAAACTGAAAATGAAACTGAAACTTGAAATTGATTATTGATAAAGGTTTGTAAATACACTGAGATAGATAAATACAGTACTTGAAAGCTAGAAATTACACTAGAATATGAAAATTAAGCTATTCGACATACATTAACTAAAATTACACTAGACTCCTATCTACATTGCTTCATTCTCCTTTATAAAGATCTATTTGAGCTCTGTCGACATCTCTGAATGTTTCCCACTTGATCCTGGCAATTGAATTCATCAATCTCATCATAATCATGCACTTGGCATTTTGGCGCCAAAAATATCAAAAGGTGTTTAAAGCATTTAATGCTTCTTGGGAGATTGTGGAGGTGTAGGAGAGTGGGTAGACAGCTGGAAAGGTGGTGAGGTGGTGGAAAAACCATCCTGGTTTTGGTTTGCAGGCGAGGTAGAGGAATATGAACAGTGAGAGTGGTTTGGGAGGGAAGTGGGTTTGACCGGGGTTTGACCCGTTTTTAATAATAGGCTGGGGGTTCAAATTAGGGGGGTCAAAGGGTTTTTGAACTGGCTCAAGGGTCAAGGTTCAAAGGGATTGGGCTTGTGACTGGGCCAGCAGGGTATTGGGTTTGTGTTAAATAAGGTCCGGTTTGGATTTGGAATTAATACACAAGGACCATTCTTGTAATTTGGCAAACTTGAGGGACTGAAATTGTAACTTTCCCAAACTTATCAAAAGGACCGATTATGCCATATATGAATAGTACAAGGGTTATATTTATCAATTTTCCATTTTAAATAACCCAGGGACCATTTTTGACATTTTTCAAAGTTAAGGGACCTTTTCTGCCATTTGCCCAAAGATTCATTCAAGGACCATTTTTGACAATTTAGAATATTTCAGGGACCTTGAATAATAAAACTCCACATTTTTAGATTCCAGGGACTAGATTTGCCAATCTTTGAAAGTTTAGGGACTGAAACTGTAAATTATGTAAAGAGTGAATTACATAAATCGTCCTTGTGGTTTAGTAAAAATTACGGATCTTGTCCCTGTGGTTTTTTTTTAGCGGGTTTCGTCCCTGTGGTTTACAAAAGTTACGGATCTTGTCCCTCGTCCGACCGGTCCCAAAAAGGACTTCCCTTGCAAATACTTTCTAACGTGAGGGGCTAACGTCATATTTTGGTTTTAACGATCGGAGTTAATTACATAAATCGTCCTTGTGGTTTGGTAAAAGTTACGAATCTTGTCCCTGTGGTTTATTATAATATTTTTTAAAAAAAAACTGTTTTTTCTTTTAAAAAAATTAATTTTATTAAAAAATTAAATTAAAAAAAAAAACTTTTTTAATTTTATTATAAAACGAATGAAGGCTTATAAAAAACGCTTTTTATACGGATTTCTATTTTACGCTTCATTTGTTTTTATACGTTTCGCTTCGCTTTTGTATGAATATGTATGAAAACATTTTTGTACAAAAATGTACGCTTTTGTATGAAAATGTATGAAAACATTTTTCATACAAAAATGAACTAAAAATGTATGCTTTTGAATGAAAATGTATGAAAACATTTTCGACGCTTTTGTATGAAAAAGCGCACATTTTCATACAAAAACGTACATTTTAAACAAAAAAAAACGTACGGTTTTGTTTAAAATGTACGTTTTGTATGAAAACGCATTTTAAACAAAAAAAACGTATGAATTAAATACAGATGGCTTTTTTTTTCATGGTGCAAGTTTCAATACATGCATTAGAGTGCTTGGAACAGGTTTATTCAGATGTTACATTAGCGTCATCTCATCATCTTAATAACACATCAATAACTAAAACATAATATTCAACAATAAAAATAATAACATTTTATTAGTTTCACAAAGTACCCCACCAACTTAATCAAAAAATAATAATAAGAGTTAATTACATACATACGTTTTTTTGTTTAAAATGACGCTTTTCATTAAAAACGTACATTTTAAACAAAACCGCATTTAATAAACCCTGTTCCAAGCACTCTAATGCATGTATTGAAACTTGCACCATGAAAAAAAAGCCATCTGTATTTAATTCATAATGCTTTTTTGTTTAAAATGTACGTTTTCATACAAAAACGCATATTTTAAAACAAAACCGTTTTTTTTGTTTAAAATGTACGTTTTATGAAAATGTACGTTTTTTCATACAAAAACGCATTTAAAATGTTTTCATACATTTTCATTCAAAACGTATTTTTCGTTCGTTTTGTATGAAAAAATGTTTTCATACATTTTCATACAAAAACGTATATTTTTGTACAAAAATGTTTTCATACATTTTCATACAAAAATGAACGAAACCGTATAAAAACAAATGAAACGTAAAATAGAGAACCGTATAAAAACGCTTTTTATAACGCCTTCATTCGTTTTATAATAAAATTAAAAAATGTTTTTTTTAATTTAATTTTTATAAAATTAATTTTTTTAAAAAGAAAAAAGCAGTTTTTTTAAAAAATATTATAATAAATCACAGGGACAAGATTCGTAACTTTTACCAAACCACAAGGACGATTTATGTAATTAACTCCGATCGTTAAAACCAAAATATGACGTTAGCCCTTCACGTTAGAAAGTATTTGCAAGGGAAGTCCTTTTTGGGACCGGTCGACGAGGACAATATCCGTAACTTTTGTAAACCACAGGGACGAAACCCGCTAAAAAAAAACCACAGGGACAATATCCGTAATTTTTACTAAACCACAAGGACGATTTATGTAATTCACTCTTATGTAAAATTTGTTGTTTTTTATCATTTTTCAATCCTTTTGCACTTGTAACACATAAAAACACATTTCAATGATATTTATAGTATTTTGTGGCATTTCTGAGTGTTTTCAGATGTTTTTACAGTTTAAATAGGAATAAAATGATGAGTATTTAGACACTCATCAATCCCCCACACTAAACTATTGCTAGTCCCTAGCAATCTTTTGAGAAAACTTAATGGATTTGAATCTCTTTACCAAAATCCATTACTTCTGGAGTAGCCAATTGTTTCAGTTCAAGTAAGAACCTTGGTACAATGATAACCAAATGATTTTGAGCAAATCACCATCTTTCAACGGTTTTGATTTGTCTTTACCAGAAGCCGTTTGCTTCTGGACTAGCCAACTCTTAGATAAAATATCTTTGGTGAGTCGATTACCAATTATGGTTTTCCAACTGCCTTTACCACAAGCCATAAACTTGCGGGCTAGCCAACTCTTCACTAATTAAAGATATGGTGAGTTGAACACCATACAATTTTGGGCAAATTGCAAGCCATAAACGGATTTGAGATATCTTTACCAAGAGCCGTTTGCTCCTGGATTAGCCAATCCTTATGTGGGTTAGACATGGCGGATCGATAACCGTAAGTTTGAAGTAAAACACTTACTCCAAAAAAAAATTTGGCCAAAAATGGGGAATTGGGTGGTATAATTACATGATAAAATTCGTGAGAATCCCCCCCCACACTAGAAATAAATATTGCCCTCAATATTCAAAGTACCGGCCGTTATGCCGAAACATAGAACGTAAAAGGGAAATACTACGGCCATTATTTTATTTTGGATATATACACATTTTTTTGAAACTGATATACAACAATGGGGGGCAACTCCCCCACACTAGGGTGGTAGAAAGTAGAAAGAAGGCAGAAATATGGGTGAAAACCCATATTGTGTGCTACTGTTTTTGATTACCGAGTCGCTAGCTTGACTCGATCCCCGCATTCATTGGTTCTTGGGGAAAGTTTGTAGATCCGGGACAACCATAGGTGGAATGTCCTCTCCAAAATAGTGTTTCAATCGATGACCATTCACTCTAAAATTTGGACCATCGGGTTGAGATAACTCAATGGTTCCATAAGGAAATACTTTAGTGATGGTGAATGGTCCAGACCAGCGGGATTTTAGTTTTCCTGAGAAAATCTTCAATCTTGAATTGAAAAGAAGGACTCGATCACCGACGTTGAAAACGCGGTTCTTGATTTTGGAGTCATGAATCTTCTTTGTCTTTTGTTTGTAGATCAAAGAGTTCTCGTATGCTTGATCACGTAGTTCATTTAATTCATTCATTTGAATTTTTCTGTGATCACCCACAGTTTGGATATCGAAGTTGGCATGTTTTAAGGCCCAGTATGCTTTGTGCTCTAGCTCAATCGGCAGATGACACGCCTTTACGTACACTAGCTTGTATGGAGTACACCCGGTGGGTGTTTTATAAGCTGTACGGAAGGCCCAGAGTGCGTCATCCAGTTTATCCGACCAAGAGGCACGGTTTTCGCCTACTGTCCTTTCCAGAATTCTTTTTATACCTCGGTTGGAAACTTCCACTTGCCCACTTGTTTGGGGGTGGTATGTAGTAGAGAGACGGTGAGTTACACCATACTTTTGCATGACTCTATCAAACTGGTCATTGCAGAAATGCGTACCACGATCACTGATTATAGCTCGTGGAGTTCCAAACCTAGCAAAAAGAGATTTTAATAATTTCACAACAACTCGGGCATCATTGGTAGGCAAAGCTTTCGCTTCAACCCATTTTGACAAATAGTCAACAGCCACGAGTATGTATTTGTTTCCTCGAGATGATGGAAATGGCCCCATAAAGTCAATGCCCCAGATGTCAAAGATCTCACACACTTGAATGGCGTTTTGCGGCATTTCATTTCTTTGTGAGATATTTCCGTGACGTTGACAAGCGTCACATGTTTTGACAAAATCGTGGGCATCCTTATAAATAGTGGGCCAATAAAACCCGGAATCAAACACCTTCTTGGCAGTGTAGTTTGGACTATGATGGCCCCCGGTGGGTCCAAAGATGGCAAGCTTTGAGAATATCCATAGCTTCCTGTCCATAAACACACCGTCGGATGACTTGATCCGCACAGATTTTGAATAAGTAGGGTCGTCCCAGAAGTAATGTTTAACATCCTTGAAGAATTTGTTCTTCTGGTGGGTCGACATTCCTTTCACTATGAAGTTACCCGCATGGTAATTTGCGAATTCAGCAAACCATGGGGTAGTAAAGTTTCCACGAAAAGTAACCGCATTGAGTGTTTCGAGAGGAAATGTTTCATTTATTTCCATTTTCTCGAAAACATCTTGGTGTGGGTTTTCTAATCGACAGATGATCAGCCAGCTAGGTTCTCCCCTTTTTATCACGTATGATAATATCAAATTCTTGGAGGAGGAGAACCCAACGAAGCAATCTCGGCTTTGCATCTTGTTTTGCAAAGAGATATTTAAGAGCCGAGTGATCCGTATACACCACGCATTTGGTCAAGATTAGGTATGGCCGAAATTTCTCAAACGCATACACCACGGCTAGTAGCTCTTTTTCTGTGGTGGTGTAATGGGTTTGAGCCTCGGTCATAGTTTTACTTGCGTAATGGATAGGCTGAAAATGCTTGGTTACACGTTGCCCCAGGACTGCACCGATAGCAAAATCACTTGCATCGCACATGAGTTCAAAGGGTAAATCCCAGTCGGGGCAACGAGAATGGGTGCTTCCGTAAGATTTTTCTTTAATGTTTCAAAAGCTTCGATGCACTCAGGTGAGAAGATAAAGGAGCATTCTTCAAGGAGATGAGTCATATGCTGAGCGATTTTAGAAAAATCTTGTATGAATCTGCGATAAAAACCGGCATGACCTAAAAACTCCTAATACCTTTGACGGTAGTAGGATGAGGCAATTTAGCAATAACATCGACTTTTGCTCTATCGACCTCGATCCTGTTTTTTGAAATCTTATGGCCAAGGACTATGCTTTCTTTGACCATAAAGTGGCTCTTCTCCCAATTTAGACAAAGATTGGTGTCTTCACACCGCTTTTAGCATTTTTCTAAATGGGAGAGACATGTTTGAAATGAGTCCCCAATGACCGAGAAGTCATCCATAAACACCTCCATTGTTTCTCCGATCATGTCGTGGAAAATTGCCATCATACATCGTTGGAACGTGCCAGAAGCGTTACATAGGCCAAAAGGCATACGTCTGTAGGCAAAAGTTCCGTATGGGCAGGTGAATGTGGTCTTTCTTGATCCTGTGGATCAATGGGGATCTGAAAATACCCCGAGAAACCATCTAGGAAACAATAGTATTCGTTACCTGCTAATCTCTCAAGCATTTGGTCCATGAAGGGTAGAGGAAAATGGTCTTTTCGGGTGGCGTCATTCAACTTGCGATAGTCAATACACACACGCCATCCCGTAACCAATCGAGTTGGAATTAACTCGTTTTCTTCATTTGTGACAACATTTATGCCACCCTTTTGGGAACACAGTGAATTGGGCTAACCCAAGGACTATCAGAGATCGGGTAAATTAAACCGGCATCAAGAAGTTTGAGAACCTCCTGTTTGATAACCTCATGAATCTTAGGATTCACCCTTCTTTGATGTTGGACAGCTGGCTTGAAATCATCCTTCATCAAGATTTTGTGAGTACAAAACTCAGGGTTGATACCCTTAATGTCGGAGAGTTTCCAAGCAATTGCTTGCTTGTGTGACTTCAAGACCTTTATCAGAGCAGTCTTTTCATCTTTACTCAAATCTTGAGCAATAATGACGGGTAATTTATCATCACCTTCAAGAAATGCATACTCGAGATGAGGTGGTAAGTCCTTAAGTTCAACTTCGGGAGGATCATTAGATTTTTCAATGGTTTTGATTTCCTCTTTATGAAGTTCTTGAGGAGGGATTGATGAAGGATCATCATTGAGCATCTTCTCGATGAGAAGAATATCTCCTCGATGTCAATTGAAGTGTGATCAATTTCCCATGAAACCGAATCACTAGACAAGTATGCTTCAATCTCTTCCAAGATGAAGTCACTTTCCTCAAACGGAGTGAGAGAATGAGTAGAATTGGCAATGATGGGTTGAGATGAATGAGTGAGATTATCACTCGAAGAATTATGAACATAACCGAGAACTTCTTGAGAGTACTCTTCGGAAGCAACATCAATGATATCTATTCGGTTAACCGACTCATAATCATAGTTTGCGGAGTACCTCGAAGTTTGATCAAGGTTAAAGGTGACAGCTTCATTACCCACACGTAATGTGATTTCTTGCTCAAATACATCAATGAGAGCACGGCCCGCTCGGAATCCTCGCCCAACAATGAGGGGAACCCGATGATCGGCATCGAAGTCAACAACCACAAAGTCACCTGGAAAATGGAACTTTCCTACTTTCACGAATACATCCTCGGCGATGCCAAGAGGACGCGATATTGAACGATCTGCAAGCTCAAGAGTCATGCAGTAGGAGTAAGGTCCGAAGAGAAAGTTTCTTCCATATGAATGAGGCATCAGTTAATGCTTGC
This sequence comes from Chrysanthemum makinoi, assembly GCA_910596185.1. Lineage (NCBI taxonomy): Eukaryota > Viridiplantae > Streptophyta > Magnoliopsida > Asterales > Asteraceae > Chrysanthemum > Chrysanthemum makinoi. The sequence goes on along the minus strand of OU343222.1, from coordinate 184,763,767 downwards.
ACCAAGATCGGCTAAGGCAATGCATTTAACCATTCCCGAAATACACAAGGTAAGAGAAATTTTCCAGATCTCCAAGCTTCTCAGAAGTTTTAACAGAACTGCTGAGCGCTCGTTCAGAGGAGTTATAGCCATTTCAAACAGCTTTTCCTTGTTGCTTAACATGTGTTTGAGAGTTGATGCAAACTTGGGCATCAAGATGATAGCATCCGCAATGCTTATGTCAAAATGTAGTTCTTGGAAAATTTGAAAAAATTTGTCCATTTGATGACTGCTTTTTCGCGGAGCTTCTGCTCATTCAAACGTGATGGGTAAGGAATAGAAGATTTGGATTTGGGGTTTTCAACGGAGTTACCGAGGTTCAAAACAACTCCGGATTGGATTTGGGTTTATGGACAACTTGAGGATGGACATCGTTGGTACCTCCGTTATTAGTAGGAAGTTCCTTGTCCTTTGTCGCCTCATGTTCATGTTCCACTACCTTAGGAGAAGGAGAAGAAGAGGTAGTAGGAATAGCTGGTCCATCATATGAAGCACCACTTCTGGTTGTGATCGCCTTTGCATCGCCCTCGGGTTAGCGATCGTGTTGCTCGGAAGTTTTCCAAAGCCCGAGGGTTGATCATTTAAAGACTTCTTAATGTCGAAATCGCTAACCAACAACCTGTTCATTTCCTCTCGGATTTCATGAATTGCTTCAAAAGCTCATCGATGTTGATACGGAGGAGGTGGAGGGGAATTTTGAGGCCGTATGTTTTGATTATAGCCTTGTTGTTGGAAATTCCCTTGGTTAGGATTCACATTTCCATGAAATTGATTCCCTCGATTGAAATTGTTTTGATTAAAGTTTCCTTGATGTTGGAAACCTTGATTTGGTCCGGGATAGAAATTACCTTGGTTTTGATAACCTTGGTTCATTCTAGGTTGGTTCTGATTCCGGTTTTGCATGTTAGGATTCTGGTTAAAACCGGGTGGTCCCTGATAAGTTTTAGCACGGTAGTTTGGTTCATTTTGAGGACGGTATTGATTACCTCCCTGATGTGAAGTACCGGCTATAGCATTGGCTTCAAATGGACTGCCATCGGTGGCGATAGTTGTAGTATGCATGCGGGCCACCACAAGTGACACAGACCTCGACTTTCTTCACTTCACCATGTGATGGTGTCTGTGTGAAAGTGACTTTCTTTGGGTTAGCAAGAACCAAAGCCTGAATAGCATCCGTGAGTTTGTCAATCTTAGCATCGGTGCTAGATGTACTCACGTGAGATGAAGTAGAAGGTCCTGCATTAGACTGAGAGTGATATGTCTTTGTTCGTACAGGGCGGACCTAGGACTTGTTTTCTATAATTTGCAAGGCTTCTTTTGTGGTCTTGCTCAGGAAATTACCTCCAGCGGAGGCATTTAAAGAGTCTTGGTCACTTGGCTCGACCATTGTAGAAAGTATCAATTTGCATTAACTCGGAAAAACCATGATGCGGACACTTTCGGAGCAACTCTTTGTAACGATCCCATGCCTCACCGAATGATTCATCAAATCTTTGAGTGAATTTCATTATCTCATTTTTAAGACTTGTAGTTCGGGATGGAGGATAGAATTTGTTCACAAACTTAGTGACTAAATCCTCCCATGTCTCAATGGAACGAGGGGGTTGTTTCTCAAGCCAAATCCGGGCTTGTCTCTCTAGAGAGAATGGGAATAGAAGAAGCTTAATTGCTTCATGTGGGACATTCTTGTATTTGATGGTCGATGCAATCTTGTTGAACCATCGAATATGTGCGTGAGGGTCGTCCTGCTCAAAACCATAAAATTGGCTTTGGGTTACAAGAATAAGCAACCCGGTTTTGAGCTCAAAGGTATCAGCCACGATGGCTGGTACAACAATGGCATCTCCGTAACCATCGATGGGTGCTTGGAGAAGCTCATTCATCGGCTTATCTTCTGCCATTACGACAGGGGTGGTGGTGCTAGACGCCTCAGCCACGGTGAGGGAGCGAACGCCTCTACGCCTACGTGGAATACTTACAAGCTCTGAAAGTGGAATTGTAGAGTGGAAGAACGAGAGTGCGCATGCACTATGTTTAAAAATCAGTTTTCAAAAACAAATGCGAGGCAAAACGACAAGTGAACTTAAACCAATAATCACAAATGAAATGGCTTCTTTGAAAAAGGTACACCAAATCACAAGGACACAAAGGCAAGTTTTGATCTTTAAGATTGGGAACTTATTAATGTTCACACCCCCAGTTGGTAGGTGTTCTCCTTGGTTTGCGGTGGTTGATTTTTATGTATTTATTAAGTACCACTAAAAAGACGTAGGTATGGATTTGTGCTAAGGGTTTAAATACTTTGGACAATATTTCGGTATCGCCTCGCTTAACCAAATCGTACCTCTTTAAGAATCACCTTAAAGAAAATACATGATAGAAAACGTTACGATTGTTTTGTTGTTTTATTTTTTATTTTTATTTTTTTTTGGTGTTGTTAACACTTCAGGAAAAGTGTTAATGAACTTTTTGATATTGATAACTTTACAAAAAAAACTGTTTACAAAAGGTGGTATATGCACAAGTATGGGTCTGAAAATGTTTAAAACACGCTTACAGCCTCCCCGGCAGCGGCGCCAAAATTTTGATCGCTTCCAAAACAGTCAAGAAATATTGACCAAAGGTTTTAGTCAACAAAAGTCTACTATTATGGACTCAATACAATTTCCCTTGGAATTTAGTGGATTCCCGGGTCGTTAAGTCCCACGGAGGTTGAATGGTGTGTGAAAACGTTCAGACGTAGAATGATCACTAAGGATAATGATCTGTAAGGATTTTGGTTGATAATTACACTACTGATTGATTGGAATTGTATTTGGATACAGAGCTATAAAGCACAACAATCAGATAAAACGAACGTGAACGCGTTCGTTTACTAAATTTTACGTAAACGTATAAAATAAAATGTAAATTTAAAAGAGTAAAATACCTACGGATATGAAAATGATATTTTTACAATCCTAATAATAAAAGAAAATTATTGGAAAATTAAAATTATTTTTATAACTATTTATTTAATTATTATTAATTAAAAACTAATTTTTTAACTATTTAATAATACCCTAAAATATAAGAAAATATTAAATAAAGCTAGAAAATTAAAATTATGACTTAGAAAAATCTAAAATATTAGAAAACTAATTTTAAAACTGAAAAGATATTTTTTTATGCTTTTTATTTATTTATTTATTATTAATTATTTAATACTTTTTAACTATTTTAAATTCTAATAAATACTAAACAAACTAAGAAAATTCTGAAATTTTTTCTATAAATATCCTATGGTGACAGAAAGCTAAGAAAATTATAAAAACAGAAAGTGCTTAATAATAAGCTGAAAAAGAAAATTAAAAAGCTAAATTATATTAAATAAACGCTATCACTATTGTTAAAATTGATGTTTTTGTGATTTTTATTTTACAAAACTATTTAACTACTGAAAATAAGCAACTTTAATGAAGACAAAAATTTTGAAACTTAAAAATAAGCAGTTTAGAAGCTTATGATCTTAACAGTTTAAGCTTTTGGCTTATTTTGATTTTTAAGCTCAAACAAGTGGCCAAATAAGCTAAACCAAAAGAAACAAAAGTGAAATAAGATGAAAATAAGCTAAAGGTACTTAAATTAAGCTAAAAGGCACAAAGAAACACACTGAAAAACTTAGGATAAGCTAATAAGCACTTTCACTAAATCTATCAACCAAACAGGCCTGCACAGTTTTTGTAGGCCAAATTTAGCTAGGGGCAAAAGCTCAGAGTCCAAAAATAAGCCTGGATGTAATAAGCTGGCTTATTGAGGTTTCCAAAAAGCCAAGAATATCACACTGGGGCCCACTAATTAGCTTGTGATGAGCTTGAGAAAAAGCTTGTAAACACTGAGTATTCAGTGTACACAAGAAATGGGACAAACAAAAAGCTATAAGCAACCCTATTAGATAAGCTAAAACGTGGAAAATAAGCACTAGACCTTTGAGATGGGTGGTTAAGCTACACAAAAAGCTAAAATACACAAGCTGGGAATCACTAATGAGCTAGAAACAAGCTTATGAAGTAAGTGACTCAACTGCACGGGGAGATTTTTGGAAAAGTGCTTAAAACAAGCTAAGAATTAAGCAGTTTATAAGCTGAATAAAAATAAACTAAAATTATTCTAGTGAAGATAAGCAGCAAAATAATATTAACCTAAAAGCTTAAGTCCTAAATCCTAACAGTAAGATCACAAGAAAAATAACAAGTTTATTCAAAAACTGAAAATAAGAGAATTTGACTTTTTGTGAAAACCAAATAAGTTGACTTTGATGAACTTTGGATCAATCCTACTCACTGATTATGTTGTAATAAGGTGAATTAAGACTAGATTGATCAATACTAACAACTTATAAACATGATAGCATGATTATGGAATATAGAAATCCAACAAATAATAAAAAGGTGTGATAACAAGTTATTTTGACTTTCTTTAAATTGCGCACTGGTTTTTATTGTATCTCTGAGTTATTAGATGTTAATATGACATATAACAACAACAAGAAACAACACAAACAACCTCTAACACAAGTAACACAGTAAATCCAAACAACCCTTTAATGAAACTGAATTTGTGATTTCCAAATGATTTAATAAATTAAGACCATGCAACTGATTCATAAGAACATTTAATGATATAAGAATCTGATTTAAGCACATAAACACCAATAACAACAACAAAGACCTATAAATTACTATATTGCAATATTTATAGTGAAAAAGTGAAAACTTAAGCAACTAAGAAAATTAATGAACAAGCATGCAATATTAAGCATTAATCTCACTAACATACAACAAACAAGCATAAAAGCACAGAGATAAGCAGTTGAACAGTGAATGACCAAAATTAAGAATTTAGCTTACAAATTGCTTCCAAGCTCATAACTGAGAACCAAGGATCAAGACCACTTCCTATAGCTTCCCAAGAAGCATCTAACCCAAGGGCAATCCAGAATCAACCCTGCTCCAGCTTTCTTTCTTCATCATTTTTGATTTTTTATTTTTTTGATTTATAACTAATTTTTTTTTTTATTTTTGATTTTTAATTCTAAACTGAGTTTAAAAGTTTCTAAAAGCTTTTAAAAGCTTTATAAGGAACTTATATGAGCTTATGAGTCCATAACATTAACTACTAACAACTTTAAGCTAAAATTGAGATTTTGAACTTGAAATTTGCATAAACTGAAAATGAAACTGAAACTTGAAATTGATTATTGATAAAGGTTTGAAAATACACTGAGATAGATAAATACAGTACTTGAAAGCTAGAAATTACACTGGAATATGAAAATTAAGCTATTCGACATACATTAACTAAAATTACACTAGACTCCTATCTACATTGCTTCATTCTCCTTTATAAAGATCTATTTGAGCTCTGTCGACATCTCTGAATGTTTCCCACTTGATCCTGGCAATTGAATTCATCAATCTCATCATAATCATGCACTTGGCATTTTGGCGCCAAAAATATCAAAAGCAGGTTTAAAGCATTTAATGCTTCTTGGGAGATTGTGGAGGTGTAGGAGAGTGGGTAGACAGCTGGAAAGGTGGTGAGGTGGTGGAAAAACCATCCTGGTTTTGGTTTGCAGGCGAGGTAGAGGAAGATGAACAGTGAGAGTGGTTTGGGAGGGAAGTGGGTTTGACGGGGGTTTGACCCGTTTTTAATAATAGGCTGGGGGTTCAAATTAGGGGGGTCAAAGGGTTTTTGAACTGGCTCTAGGGTCAAGTTTCAAAGGGATTGGGCTTGTGACTGGGCCAGCAGGGTATTGGGTTTGTGTTTGGGTTTGTGTTAAATAAGGTCCGGTTTGGATTTGGAATTAATACACAAGGACCATTCTTGTAATTTGGCAAACTTGAGGGACTGAAATTGTAACTTTCCCAAACTTATCAAAAGGACCGATTATGCCATATATGAATAGTACAAGGGTTATATTTATCAATTTTCCATTTTAAATAACCCAGGGACCATTTTTGACATTTTTCAAAGTTAAGGGACCTTTTCTGCCATTTGCCCAAAGATTCATTCAAGGACCATTTTTGACAATTTAGAATATTTCAGGGACCTTGAATAATAAAACTCCACATTTTTGGATTCCAGGGACTAGATTTGCCAATCTTTGAAAGTTTAGGGACTGAAACTGTAAATTATGTAAACTTTGTTGTTTTTTATCAGTTTTCAATCCTTTTGCACTTGTAACACATAAAAACACATTTCAATGATATTTATAGTATTTTGTGGCATTTCTGAGTGTTTTCAGATGTTTTTACAGTTTAAATGGGAATAAAATGATGAGTATTTAGACACTCATCAATATTTCTCACCCCAAAGTGTATAAAACAGTTTATCATGTAAAAGAGGGGCTATGAAAACTCACCTTAGCAAATGTGCAATCCAAATGTGGGATTAGTGATTGTCGTGATGCGGCACCGACACGCGACCTAGATAAGGAGGGTAATGTTTTAGTTCATTGTTTTAAGTATTACGTACTTAAAATGGTTCAATGTAATTGTATTAACATCAACGTAAGTTTGCAAAATCGTTAATATGATTTTACTAGTAAGTATACAAAATATACACATACTTTTCATTTTGACATTAAGATGGTTTTAACATCCAAAGTTTGATTTGAAAATAATTTCAATATTCCACTAGTAAGTATATAAATGTGTATATACTTATTTAAGTTGACACCAAATGGTATTGTCAAAATATATATATAATTGATTTATTTTCTAATTGTGTTTAGAAAGTATTTAAATTAAATTTGAATACTTTAAATTTTGATATATAATAAAATGGCATGGTGGTCTCTAGTTATTTATCAATCTTGTTCTTAATATATAAAGTTCTAGACGGGTAGTTTACTTGACATATTGACGTTAGACGTAAACAACATTATGTGCATCATGTTTTTAGGAAATTGTCGTCTCATGTATATAGGAATATAGTTTTTGCACTTGTTTGCTTGACAACTCGCGTAAGCTTAACTATAACTTATGTAATATATTTTGTGTATGCGTAAATAATTTCATTTATCGTTGGACAATTGTTTTACGTTCAATCCTTATTCGTGAGTTAGCTTATATTACTTGACCGGACGCTCGAAGACTCGTGGACTGTGGCCCGGTGTTGGCAGCAGTTGGGTACTCGGGTTGGGCCTGGGCCCAAACTAACTAACAACTCATTCAATAAGACCAAGTCTTAGGACTTGGGCCTTGGTCCATTTTGTGCTTTACACGAATGAAAAAAAAAAGAATACAAGGTTTGACCCACATGTATTTCCACAGCTTGTGTTATTTAGAATATTTAGAGTACATTCTCATTTTCAAGATTTTTGATTGCAAAAAGGATCCAACTTAAGTTATAGAAGTTTACATAGACTACATGGCTTGGGATGCACTTGTTTGTTCATGCTTCAACTTGTGATGCCGAGCTCTTCGACTAGTGAGTACGACCCATCACCATAGTACCACCACAATGAAGTTGTCGATCCACTTGTCTAGACTCAAGCACACTCGTAGTGATGACTACCATGCACATGTTAAAGACAAGCTAACAAGGGGAAATGCTCATGTACAAGGCTTGTCTCGAACGAGATTTGGCTAACTTTGTTAACTAGAAAATGTGAGCAAAAAGGGGTGACGATACCTTACATTAGTCGAGTACTACTCAACTTGGTTCCGTCCCGCCAACTATTTACCATCATGGACCTTGACAAAATGGACTACCACAACATCATACGCTGCTCTTGTATCCGGGTCGTCATGATTCCGGTTTCATTTGATTAATCACTCAAGCACTAGGGGAAACACCTATGGTTTGACTGATGAGTACTACTCAAAAGCATTACGACCAACTCAAATTTCCTAGATTCAAAGCTTATTAAACATTAGCAAATTTCACAAGACCCGTCTTTTCTAAACTCCTATTCTCGACAGGAAACCAAATCGACCCAATTTGTAAGCGGCAACTTGCGTCTAAGGCAACATAGGTTGTATTATCAACACAACGATTTTAACATCAAATACCACTAGTTCTTAGTCTAAGTTTTTCAAAACTCAACTTCGTTTTCTTTGTTTCATGAACTCGACAAAACAACAACAAAAGAACCTAATGACCAAAACCAAGTCTTTACATGAGAGTTTATCATTCACCAACAAACATAAAACTTATTAACATCAAAAAACTAAATTTCATAATCGAACAACCATTTTCATTAACAACTCGAATAGTAATTTTAACAAGATGAGGTTTAGTAATTTCTTACAACAAACTCGATGACAATGAATCCGAAGGCCAACCCAAGAGTTTATCTCCGCCACAAATTCCAATCGACCTAGAGTAAAACCCAAGTGATGTTTCTTCACTCCTTGGAGTTTCCTTATCTTTTTGTAGTGGGATTTGAAGTGTGACACTCTTGGGGGTCTCGGCTGAAATAAAAAGGAAAACACAATAGGAGTGTTTGACCAAGCTTTCTCATCTTGTAACTTGGTTTGAAGCCAAATTTAGTTAACTTCCAAAACTAGACGAATCTTGGATATTGGCTCAAGATAGATTGGTGTGAAGATTTGTTTCTCTTAGGTGGTTTATCTTGATCCTTCTTGGATTCCATCGAAGGGTAGCCGGCGCATCAAGAGGGGATTTGGGAAGCAAAAATTTACATGGTTTTGGTGAGGATAGATGAGGAATATTAGGAAGAGGTGTGTTGGTTTACCATCTTGGGAGATTCGGCCTATATGGAGCGTAGATATGAGGAGCAGGTCTAGGGGTTGAAGAAGATTGCTATCTCTTCCTTTTTCTGCTTTTGGTGAGGTTTTGTCGTGTGTGGGATAAGAAGACAAAGGATGCATTATATCACTTTTTATTTAGTGTATTTATTCATTCATTTATGTAAGTATATGTATGTAGGATACTTATTGTATAAAATGTATGCATATACATTATACTTATGTATGTTTGTACTTGAGTCTTATAAAAGTTATTGCTCAAATGGATGTGTGTTAAATACTTTGTGTCCCGTGTGATTAAATTGTGACCGAGGTATCATTGTTTGATAACTTTTAGATGTAATATCTTATGGTCACGCATCGGAGATATTATTATTTTTGTAATATTTTTCTTTACAGTTGTTTGTCATTTGCTTTATCAAACCCTTATCATAGTGTCGGTACGCGTGCAGTGTCGGTTACTGGGGAAAACGAGATAACCTCTCGTCTTACAATTTAAATCATAAGACAAAAAATGAAATATTCATAAAATGATATGAATGCAAGAGTGGTGAAATTTTTACTGTATGCGAGTTATCTACTCAAATGATCAGGCAAAGCTTATGCATGCTTCATGACTCATGCTTAGTAATAATAAATTACTAATTATCAGTTAAATTTTAGTGAAAATTTACCGTGTGTCACAGAGTCCTTCGACCTGATCGGAGGGTACGTCATTAGATACCATCAGTAGTGTTGATGATGACGAAGCTTGGCAACCCATGGACTTGAGCTTGCTCGACTTCAAGAGGTGGTGATCTCGCCTTTAGGAGGAACCTAGAGAATCACACAAAAACAAAACTACATAGAAAGATCCCTTGGATATGAGGTTAGAGAGTTTACAACACTAAGAGAAAATGTATGTGAAAGGGGTGAGTTGCAATGAAGAAATGGCTCACTATTTATAGACAAAAATATGCTACTGTTCCACGGATCCCACGGATCCCTTGCTAGAAGGATCCGTCTAGTGTAATACTAGGGATCCGTAGGACGCTCCCCCTAAAGTGGGATGTGGGTCATGGATCATGGTTTGTAGGCTTTGATCCATGGGTATCCAAATAGATACAATGTATCTAGAAGATGCAATGCATCTAGTCAATGGGTCATGGGTTAGCTCCATGGGTCATGGATAATACCCATTATGATTTATGCATGATGTCATGCAATGAGTTATGGGTTATGGATCATGCTCCATGGGTACGGGTCATGGACTTTGGGTTTTACCCAACTACATTCAATGTATTTAGTCAATGGGTCAAATACTTATACTTCTACCCATTCTATTACCCATTATAATACATACTAAGTATGTATATATCTACCCATTATGTAAACACTAGTTGTTGTACATATGTATTACTATACCATGAAAACATTATTGCTTTTTTTAGTGTTTTATATGAAAAAGTAAGTGTGTTAGTAAACTATTGGCTCAAACTATTTACGTATTTTATTTGTTTCGTTAAAATGATTTTACGTTTGTTATCGACAAAACATTAGAAGATCGTAAAATATAAATAAATGTTTTTACGGCTTATTTGTATTAACACATTCCAATAGCAGTGACAATATGAGGCTAAGCATATGGCTTTTAATGATTAATTGAGAATCACGTATGTGAGAGAGAAGTGGGGTCGCTTCGAAGGGAATTGTAGGGGCGTAATTCTTAAAATCTCTCGCAGAACCACGCTAATGTTCATGACCATAATGAACATAACTATAAGAACCAAAATGTGTCAAGGAGATATTGTGTGAATATATATTGTCGTCTCCACAAACAACGGACAGTTCAAAGACATCGACTTCTACTGACTGCTAGGAGGCTAAGTATATTTCACGAGGGAAGGTTCAAAAGGTAACACCTACCTATCCTATGCATATATCAACTGCAAAACTCTATTACAACTTCGTGTCCTTGAAATTCGTTTCCCTTATCAATTATTCATGTGGGGGATTGTTGGAAAAATTGGTCATAACGGTGGGTTTGAATGACAATTGATGGTCATCAAATACACTAATGGGTGTTAACACAAAAGTTAATGTGTGGTCAAATGTAACGACCAAATTAATTTTGTGTTTATGAGCCATTAGTATAATTTATTATTCGACCGTTTTATTTCATTCACCTTACCTATTTATTGAGAGCTCTTCTCTCATTTCATTACACCAAGAAAAACTATTCATATCCTCTCCTTTCGTGTATCTTGTTTCTTTATGTAATCGTTAGTAATAGAGGGAAGGCACGTTTGGTTCGCCTTGATAACTTGTTTGTGCTAATGGGGTTATCCGTTGTTGTTGTATCATGGGAGATAGACATTCATGATTCTCAAGCACCGTGGAGAGGACGAATCTACCTTAAGGAAACTGTGAGCATCACAAGCCTCAACATTTTCCTTACTTGTGTCTTTGTATCTCAACAATTCAAAGATTTACGGTATCATTTCTCTACACTTTTATGTTTTATGTTATGGATTATTCGTTTCTAGTAGCAATATACACGTACTATATATAACACATGGCAAGCTAAGTGAAGTCATTCAGAACTGGCAAGCACTCGGAAGCACTAGACCAATAAGCTAGATCTCCCTACGGGACATTGCACGTTTAGCCAGACCGCTTCGCTCGTGCTTCTCCTTGCGTCTTGCACTAGAACAGGGAAATCGCCACTAAAGCACTTTCTCTCATGAATTTAAAGAGTTCTATCTCATATAGGGTCAAAATGCTACGACTTGCTTATACTCTTGCAAGCAAGGCGCAAAGCGATTCTCTTAGCTGGCATACCCGACGAATCAAAAAAGCTATAATAAGGCAATCCATGGGCATAGAACCCCGAAATAGCCAATCTACAATCAAACTTTTAATCAGGTCGAAAAATTCTTGCCTGTGGGTAGAACCAAGACTCATTTTAGCCAAGAGCTTACTTTAACTACTTATTTAGCTACTTTAGGTCGTTGTAGTCCATAAATAAGAATCAAACTTTATCAGAGCTTGCATTTGATGCCGTTGATTCAATTTCTTCACCACCGGTAGCAAGAAAATCTAAAAAGAAGCTTCCTTCGCAGGAAAGATATTCTAGTAAATAGAAAACTCTCCATTCATTCATGATCTGTCTTGCCCGTGTCATTAAGAGCTACATCTATATCTCTCGAAGGTGTCTTAGCTCCACTGATAGGAACTACCCACCTATCCAGGTAACCTCACTCGTGAACCACGAACTACACTTACATACAACCTAAGAAGAAACGGAGTATCACCTTTTCATAAGCATAAGAAGCAAAACTTGAAGAATAAACCAGAGATAACGCACATACAAAGAGGATTCTTAGCTGTTCGCAAAGAGAAGATAGTTTTTTTAGGCAAGGAAAAAAACCAACTATAGCATAATGCAATCAAAGCTTTTGTCCTTGGCCATTCCTTCAACTGATTTCATTCATTCATAAACTCGCTTGAACGTGCCATTAAGAGCTCCAACTGCAAGAGGATAGGATCTTTAGGCTGCGCACGAAAGCTGCATTGATTTGACTTCTTTTTTTCTCCTATTAAAGCGAAAAACCCCAAGAAAACTTTATCAATTATCATTCTTCTTTGGCGACAAGGAAGGCTACCCCTGGGTAAAAGTAATAATCTATCTATCTACTTACTACCTAACTAAGATAATGGTATTTACTGAGAGAAGTAGTACGAGGAGCTAGATTGTTGTTGTCTTCTTTTTGCAGTAGGATAGGGAAACTGTAAGGACTGAACTTTCACTTTCTTACTTGAACTCATAGCTCTTTCTCTTTTTCTCTTTTGAGAGTTGTATGTAACTACAGTTCTTTATGGGCTGGGGATCTTAAATTACAAGAGAGGAAGATAGAGTTAGCATTGATTGGGAAGGAAGGAACTAGTAATCCATTTAAGAGGACTTTACCCTAGTAAAAGTCAAAAGGAGGGAAAGAACTTACTTTTTCTAACACAAAATGAATTGGAAGTGCGAGATGCACTAATCGGAAAGTGACTTTCTCTTGACGTGACTTTCCCTATTGGCTTTGATTGCAGTAAGTAATTCACTCAAACTGATTACATTTATGGAGGGTGGGAAAATGAATTTTTTTAATCAGGATTAAAGGCTTAGCCGCCTGACTCGCTTCGGATAGAAAGATTGAAGGGGTTAGACACGACTATAAAATATAAAGTTTGATAAGTAAAAGTTAGTAAAACACAAAAATACGAAGCATAAAATCATTAAAAATGACATGCCTTATTAATAAAGTGGAAACTAAAAAAAAAAAGTTACGAAAATAAAAAATATAAAATTTAACGAGTTAAAAGTAGTAAAAACAAAAATACAGAATAAAAAATAATCAAAAACTGTATTGTTATGTTAATACATTGAGTAAAAAAGGATAAAAAAAAGTAAAAAAGAAGAAAAAGGTGTATCCATAGTATTACCCATGTCTTTTATGTAGATGCAAATTTGATATTTTATGCAGTGTACGTCACTTCAGCGCCATCTTATCACTTCCACAATAACACATCAATAACTAAAACACCCTCCCTCATAACACACCACTAACATGTTATTGGGTCCCACAAAATATTTCACAAAAAATACACTCACTGACAAAAAAAACTAAAAAAAAAATAAAAAAAATGAGACAATTAACTTTGGCGCGAGCCAGTCAATTGGCTAAACGGACGAATGACAGGAAGCAATGGTATGGTAGTGGCGTGTGATTGGTGGTGTTTTTGGTTTTGGCGGACAAATAACACAAGCACCCCATGTGCTCTTAGAGCAATCGGTATGGTAACCTCCACCACCAAGTTAACCCTTAACGCCACAGCGTTAAGGGGCGTTAACCACATCGTCGCCGGCGTTAAAGCCGCGTTAACATGCCCATGTTATCCCCTTAACGCTGCGCGAAGGTGGATTGTTTAAAAAAAATTCATTTTGACCCCCCAAACGGCTATTATATCCGTTGGGTTTAAAAAAAAATTCATTTTTAGCCCCCCAATTTAAACGGCTAGTTTTTTTTTTCTTTTTAAATAATAAAAATAAAAAAAATTCAAAACCATTTTCTTACCACTTTAAATACCCAAATAACACACCATTTTTTTATACTTCCACTACTCAATATCAAGTTTATATACTTCCTCTCTAACAAAAAAAACCTTGTTCATTCACAATGGATCCGAATCGAAGTGACGAATTACCTCAGCAATGGTCAGACGTAGATGACAAAACTGACTTTGATTTTATGATGGCCGTGTACGAAAATCAGCAACAGTTGGAACAAGCAGCAGCTCAACCTCGCGTGACTCGTAACCATATATATCGTGAACGTGAGCTTGCCGAAAAAAGTTTGCGTAACGACTATTTCTTCAAGGTTGTAAGTATACGAACCGGAATTTTTGAAGAATATTTCGTACGAGCCGGAAACTATTTCTACAAATAGTCGAAGGTATTGAATCTTATACTTCCGAATTTATATCCAGTTCATTTTAAATTCTTTAGCCAATCACCCGATTGTACAGGTCGAATGAGTTTAAGTGTACTTATGAAGTGTACGGCTGCCATACGCTAATTGGCGTACGACACCGCACCCGATACATTTGATGAATATTTGCAAATGAGTGAGCATACTTCGCGTGATTGTCTTGATAATTTTAACAAGTGCGTTATTGATTTGTTTATGCCGAAGTATTTAAGAAAACCAACATGGTCTGACATTCAAAATATTTATCAAAGATATGAAGAGTGTCATGGTTTTCAGGGAATGCTTGGTAGCATTGATTGCATGCATTGGGAATGGAGAAATTGTCCGGTGGCTTGGCAAGGGCAATTTGGTAGGGGTGATAAAAATACCCAACAATTATGCTTGAAGCTGTTGCTTCTCAAGATTTATAGATTTGACATGCATTTTTTGGGATGGTCGGGGGCGAATAACGATATTAATGTTTTAGATAACTCTCCGTTATTCGACGACATTCTTGCTGACCTTGCCCCAAGATCACCTTATATGGAAAATAGAACTAGGTATGAACAAGGATATTACTTGGCTGACGGAAGATGTGATACCCACCGTCTCAAGGCAAAAGAAATACGCGACCGAGAAACGCATACTCAACTCCAACTAGACCTTATGGAGCATATTTGGCAGAACCATCTTGAACGACAATATCAACAAGAGACCGATGATGATGAATAAGTATTTCTAATTCATATGTTTTTAAATTTGCTATGTTTCGATTTTTTTTTGTTGTAATTTTTTTTAGTTATTTTATATTTCGTAATATGTTTGATATGTTTTTTAATATTAGTTTAGGGGTTGAATTTAAAAATATTTGAGATAAAGTGAGTTAAAGTATGTTAAAGGTAAGTTATGATAAAAAGTATTTTTTATAAGTTAATGTTAAAATGTTAAAGCTGATGTAACGTTAAAGTATCAATGTGTTAAAGTTTAACTTGAGTTACCACACCCACCGCTCTTACAAAACAAATGTAACCACTATAATTGTACAAGACCACTATTATTGTACCAAAAGGATACCTCTCAATAACATACACCTTCATCATGATCGTCGACATGTACACTCACTCTCGCATACTACACACTCGCTATGTGTACACATAAATGGTAGTACACTATTCATACGGGGTCTATCCCCATAGACCCTGCCAACATAGTTTTTTGTCCTCCCACTTTTTTCAGTATAACACAGTTTTTTGTCGGTTTCTGTTTTGTATTTCTGACAGTTTTAAGCGTTTGACGTATTAAACTTTATATTCACTGTTCCGCATTTTCAGGTTTATAGCTTTTTGATATAAACAAAATTATAAAAAAAAAATAAATAAATAAAAATAAAAAAAATAAAAAAAAAAATAAAAAATATAACCACCGTATGAATAAAAACATAGCCACCCGTATGAATAACTGAGGCCACAATATTAACTATGACATCTGACCTGTCAGTATGTTTTTCTCTCTCTCAATGTCTTACATTAAAAAAGACATTTCTTTATAGGAATCACAAAACAATGTTTTTTATATAAAGATGCCCAATAACCAAAAATATATAAAATTAAACTCACTCATATGTCTTCAAACCATCACAAGATTCATCTCCATAAAAAACCCACTACTAAAATCAAATTCACGCGCCGCCGTCTTAAAGAAACCACCATCACCACCGTTAACCACCCCACCGTCGTCTCGCCGGAAAACACCTCCTGGTGCTGTCCATCCACTCTTTCCACAAACAAACAACTACCCACCTCATATTTTTCTACGGCGAATCCGGTACCGGAGTCTTTTTCCGGTGAATATTCGCCGGAGAATCAAAAAAGCGCGAATATGATGACTTCCAACGGCGCGTGTGGCGCGTACGGAGGCGCATGTGCCAATCAGGAGACATTCCCGTCATCTTTCTCAAATTTCAACTCTGCGTTGACTGCCGGATTGCTTAACCCCATGTCGCCGCCGCTGCCGTCGTCTCCGGCGACGGCCGCCGGAGATAAAACCAGGTCTAGTCCGACCCTTTTTGAAATGATGGCTAATGAACCAGAAGCTAAGGTTAAAAATGATATAAATGGTATAAATGGAAATGTGGCCTATGTAAACACTAGGAAAGGTATAAATAGTAATGTGGGCCCACAAGGAGTTGTAGTAGATAAGCAAGCTTTGATGCAGCAAAGGTTGTTGGATCTTTTGTCTTGTAGGAGTCCGGGTAGTCGGTTTAATGATTCGAATTCGAGTGATGTGAAACTAACTTTGAGTTGTAAGGATGGTATGAGTGTTGTAATGTATGCTCATAAGGAGATTTTGGTTGGTAATAGTAGGTTTTTTGCGGTTAAGTTGGCGGATTATAGGTGGAAAGTAGGTCAAGGACAACAACAATTACCTTATGTTGTTGAGATTAGTGATTGTGATGATATTGAGGTTTATATTGAGTCGATTCGCTTGATGTATTGTAAAGATTTGAGGAGAAAGCTTATGAAGGAAGATGTTCCTAAGGTTCTTGGTATCTTGAAGGTAAGTTAATCACGTCAGCTTACATCGATTTGTTAGTCTTTATGCATATAATGTATCTTTGGACCTCTCTATACTTGATGATTGGTTTGACTGTGCTGTGATTGTGATCCTCTTGATATATCGATTTGGTGTATGTGATTTTGTGTGTTACATGATTAAAATTGTGAATTTATGCCTATTAGACAAGATTTATATGTGGTCATGATAAGGTAAACCTAGAACTATGTTTAGCCCCCGTGTAGTGTGCATTGTTTAAGTAGAACTGTTGACCGACATCTTGGTGAAAAGCACTTGTTTAATATAGTTAGTTAGAAAGATGCCTTTTGATTTTTATAAATGGAATTGAAACCCTTGCTTTCATGTGCAACTTCAGTCACTAGAATAACGAACTTGTAACTCCTAACGACAAGTACAACCATGAAATTAGGCAAATTGCTTAACAATGTGGATATTGCGTCTTCTGTTTTTGCTTCTCGCATTATTTCTGGAATGTGTGATTGTTGTTAGTTAGTCCTTCTGTCCGAAGCTGTGTGCTGTGTTTAAAAAAGCGTGCCTCACAGCGGCTGTGGCATGAGGCGAGGCGAGAAAGTGACCTCATCGCATCAGCCACCCCAAGGCGTAGCAATTACAAGAGGTGCACCGTGCACGCCTCAGACGCTTTTTGGCGCCAAATATATATTGGGCCTTATAACGTACTTTAAACTTATGATGTATTTCATGCTTCCTTAAATGGTCCTATTACATGACTATATTAAGCCAGTAAATTGAGAGCCAATTTGGACAAAAATAGCTAGAATAATAAATATGACTCTAAACATAGATATAACTTGATTACTTTTTGCCTGAATTCAGCTAACTATGAGAAGGCTTGGATACTTTTTGTTGTTAATACGGTTTTGTGTATGAAAGATGAGTAGAAAGTATTAAAAGTGCGTACTTAAAAAGTATGTGTCTCGCCTACATGAGACGTGCACTTTCGCCTCGTCGCTTCACTCCCCAGTGTTTTGACCCTTAGTGCAACGGGGTTACTCACGGTTTTAAAACTCAGGTTCCAAGAAAGATTGTAGCATTTGACAGGATACATAGTTTAGTGAAATTGATGAACAAGTTGCTACAATTCTTCTTAATTCGACAAAGTTGAAACATATTGACTATAATGAACGTCATTAGACATATTGACCATAAAGAAACTTATTAATTACTCCTTAATACGACAAAGCTAAAACATCTTGACTGTAATGAACAAGTCTTGTAGCTATCTACACAAGTCGAGAGTTTCAGTATTATTCAAGTGATGAACTATTTGATTCATCATATACCGATTCACTCTATTATTCACACTTCTCTTGTGACAAATTAGTGAAATTACTCTATTGAATAAAAAATTGCAATGGTTGACTTCACGCATAGTTTTGAGCAAATATGGTTAACAACCAATCAAATGTCTTAACTCTAAAATTCCCTTTGGTGAAAGCGCATAATAAGATTATGATATCCTAATTGTACATTTAACACAGGTGTCAGCAGCGATCGGCTTTGATGCTGGGGTTTTATCTTGTTTGGAGTACCTAGAAGCCGCTCCATGGGCCGAAGATGAAGAAGAAAAGGTATCATCTTTATTATCCGAGCTTCGACTTGAAGGATCAGGTGTCAACGAAGTTTTAAAAAGAGTTTCAGTTGACAATACATCGGGGGTTGATGAGAGTAACAATAACGAAGACGTTCTTCTTAAACTCTTACATATCATTCTTGAAGGAAAAGACGAAAAAGCAAGACGAGAAATGAAAGTTTTAGTAGCAAAAATGCTTCGTGAGAATTCTTCGCATAATGATTTGAAAAAGGACTCCTTGTATTCTGCCTGTGACAAATGTTTGGTTTTATTAAAAAAACATTTCTTGAAAGCTTCCAACAAGGATTTACTAGAAGTAACCCAAATCACACGACAAGCAGATAACTTACATTTTCTTCTCGATATTTTGATTGATAGACAGATTTCAGAGGATTTTCTAAAGTCATGGGCATCTTTGACAGAATTGTCTGAAGTTCATTCAAAAGTACCGCCACTTCATAGATACGAAATCAGCCGAGTTACCTCACGATTATTTGTTGGGATTGGAAAAGGTCAACTTTTGGCTTCAAGAGATTTGAGATGTTTACTGTTACAAACATGGTTGGTGCCTTTTTATCATGATTTCGCTTGGATGAAGAGAGCATCAAGAGGGTTAGATCGTCATTTGATCGAGGATGGGCTTGGGAATACTATTTTGACGTTGCCTTTGTCTTGGCAACAAGAAATACTGATGTCTTGGTTTGACCGATTTTTGAATTCGAGTGATGATTGTCCGAATATACAAAGAGCGTTTGAGGTCTGGTGGAGACGGGCTTTTTGTAGAAAGGATGGTCAGCAGTCTGAAAGATCAGGACAATTCCGTATTGCAAATGAAAGTTTCAGGCATTCGTGAAATTAAGGTATTAATGGTTTCTGACTAGTTTTTTTCTTTATATAAATGAAAAGAAACCTCACCTCAGCTGAGTAAAATTAGTAGAGGTAAAAAATGGGGGAGTCAGGCAGGTTGGGTAATGGGTTAGAATGGGTGATTTTGGTGTTGGTTGAAACACAACGGGTCTGCTGACCCAAAACATAGTTTGCCCAGTTGTACCCTAAACCCTAAACCACCCACTTTCTTATGAGTTATGTTTCTTGGTTTATGTTTTTGATAATAAACATAACTTAAATCAACCTATAAGTAAGTGGGTCAAAATTGCTAACTCTTAAAATCAGGGTAGGACGGCGTCAGACATGTATGCCACACGCCCATCACCCTCGTTTAACATTCCCGGTAACCTACAAGTAGGATATTTTAATTGTGACCTTTGTTCTTGTTTTTACTTCCTTTGTGCAGATCAAGTACAATAATTGCTTCTGTTTATTACAAGTTTTATTGAGTCAACTAAGGCGCTTAATTGATTTTTGAAGAGTGGGAAATGGAGACACATGATGCATCTTTCGCCACGGCTATGGACCTGCTTTTCCGCATGTTCTTCCTTTTTAACTGGCGAGTATATGCTTACTCGGAGATTTAACATCTTATGACAAATAGTTTGATGTAAAGATTTGATTATTAATGTTGATTAGGGAAGAAAGATGTGATCTTTATTCAACTTTTGTTTGCACTTTCTTAGAATTAGTTATCATTTGTACTTTCTTAGCATTAGTTATCATTTTTGTGAAACACAGTTTATTTCAGTCTTTGTGTTAGGTAGCAATGTAGCATTATATATCATAAATAGTGTTGCATTTTTTGTTTAAGAATGTGAATTTTATGATGTTTTTTTCTTTCTATAAGTAGCATATGGTAGTTGATGGTTTGGTTTTGTTGCTGGTGATGAGTTATATTCAAGTGAATTAATTTGAAGCCTTATATGTCATGTGACCCCCACTGACTATTCTTTTCTATGAAATTATATACTACATCCGTCCCAAATTATAAGTCAAGTTTGACTTTTTGACTCAAACTTTTACGTTAAATATTTTTGTTTGCATTATATAATACTTGATGCAAAATATATAAATGAATTATGTTTTAAATGTATTTTCATTTGATATAATTTTCATCAAGTGTTAGATAATACAAACGAAAATATTTAAGGTCAAAGTTCGAGTCAAAAAGTCAAATTGGACTTAAATTTTGGGACGGAGGGAGTATCTTAATTAACAATTATTAAATACTTTAATGGTTGTGATTGTGATGGAATCAACTAGTTGGTGGATGAGTTTCCATTGTTATATACTACATGACATGTAATGCATGTGGATGTGTTTGGAGCATATATAGAATGGATATACATTCATAATATTTGGATAGGTTACATTAAGTTATCAAATTTGTTTTTTTGTTTGTTGTAGCATATATATTAGGTAAGGTCTTCGTGAGTGGTTGGCCTTATCCTTTTATGTTTATACATGTTCGCATACGTTGATGATTTGATCTTGTTGACAAGGTGAACTTAGATTGAATAATTTGATCTTGAGCAGTGTCAAAGGCTCAAAGCTCAACTATAAATTTCAGATCGAGTTTGTATGTAATCACTAATCAACTATAGTTCATATTTAGCTTTTTGAGCCTTGTGAGTTGTGATATTTCTCAAATCTAAACTTTATTCAGTTCTTTAAGTTCAGACTTCTAATTTATCGTTCTCGTGAATTTGATCATAGTTTGTTGAGAATACATTTTAGCTATTTGATCTAGAGATGGGCAAATAAACCCAAACCCCACGGGAACCCGCAACCCAAACTAATTAGGGCGGGGCAGGATATGGCTATCAGGTTACGGGCCAGGTTCGGGTCTTAAATGGGATTTTAAACGAGTTTGGGTGGGTAGCTGGGTATAACATTCTGCCCCGTCCCAGCCCAAAACATATATATACATAAATATTTTTTTAATCGTCTGATATATTAGTTTTTACATAATAAAAACATGTTTCTCTAATATTTGTTGGATTTTTGTTGCAAGATTGAAAATTGTGATGATAGAAATATGTTTAATGCCATATGTTTAGAAAGGTTGTGGTTTTTTACAATCTAAGTTATCAATTATTTATGGTTAATATCATCGTTGAAGACTTAATAAAGTTAGTATGTAATTGACTATTAGTATGATTTTAATTATTCAAGTTATTTTTAATGGTGTTAAAAAAATAATAAACGTGGATTGTGCGGTGTGGTCGAGAATCACACTAAAAGAGGTCGTCCTGATACGATCCTTGACGAATACGAGGCAAGTTTGGAGGAGCATCTAGCCCTTTCTATTGAGGCGGACTTGGGTAATCGGGTTTAAGGATGCGCCGCCCCATTGCTGACCCAAATTTGATCTCCTGAAATAAGCTAGCTCTATCACTTTGTAATTTGTAATGGCAGGTCAACATATCAAATTTGATTTAAGTTTAGCCAAAGTTTATCGAGTCGAACTTGAGGCTTGCCAAACACCCAAACTTGACCCATGTGGCTTGTTTTGCTTCCAGCCTTGGAGTTTAATAGTTAATGGTAATGTTTTAAAACTGGTTTTTTTATTGACTTGATCGAGTCATCGGTTTATCGAGTTATCGGTTTAACCGGTTGGACCGCCGAGACGAACCGGTTTTCGCCTAAAAGCCATACAATACTTCTCCTTACCAAACATCTTTAAAACGTGTAAGCTAAAAAAAAAAAAAAAAAAAAAATTGGTAATGTACAAAACATGCAATTTAATTTAATATCAGAGATACATGTTTTAAATTAACGATATTCATACGCCGGAACATTACACATTATTGAATAAAACAAAACTTAAAATTGAATATTTGACATAGTAAAAAGACTAAAATACACCGTTGGTTTCTAAACTTGTCTGGACGGATCGCGATGGGACGAACCTCGCCCTTTTCATCGCCACAGGTCCAAACCTTGGCCATTAAATGCCAGATTCGTTCCTTGACCAATAACGGCGTTGTCAACGTTCCGTTATACGCAAAAAAACCCGTAATCAAGTTACTGTTGAGAGTACAATAGTCATTTTGTGTTATATATTGTAGCACATGTCTTGTCCAACTTCCCGCCATTTTGTACAATATAACAAAACCGTATACTCATTGCTCATCCCCAAACTTGTTTTGGAAGCCTACCAGAAAACCCTAATGCAATGTCTATCATCAAATCAAATAATCTGAGTAAGAAAATAACAAACAACCACCTTGGATTTACTCTGTGGCGAGTAAGGGAATATCCTTTATATGATGATCGTGAAAAGCGGAGGAAAGAGGCTGCTGATCGAGGAGATATTGTAAGTCTTTTTTGGTTAGAGCCTATTACAATCATATGTTAGTACGATTAAGTTATTCCCTTTTAGGTAACATTAGCTTAACAATGTTTTTGTACATTTTTTATCTGACGGGTGAACTGGATCGTTTAGCATGATGTTCCATTATGAAGGTACATTCAAATACTTTCGAGGTAGGATATATCTAGGAGCTAAGAAATGCCTTGTTGATCTTGTGGAAATAAAGAGGTGTCTTGATGAAATGGATGCTCTTATGACCCAAATCGGTTATGAGTCTGGACAAACCAATTATTTCTACTTTCTTAAGCTTTGGTTGTACATTAGGCGGCGGTTTGTTTTCTTTCGTGAAGTTGTTAATCTAGACTTGTTGAAAGATGTTGTCATGACATAAGGTGATAGGCGTGTATGTTGAAGTAGGGAAGACTAGATTAGAACTTTACAAATGTCCCCACAATCAATTAGGCGTGTTTTGGGAGATGGATGAAGATAGGAGAAAAGTTGCTCTGCGGCTATTCAATCTGTTGTAGGCGGTTGGTGTTAGATGATATAGATAATGAACCTTCCCTAGATCCGTTTATCCAACTTACACAATTGCATGTGGACGTCAATGATATTGGTGAATCTAGCAATTTGCCAAACATTGAGCCACTCTTTTCCACCTTAGAATGCTCATTTGCTAGCCAACCCTGTTCAAAAGCGGTGATGCTTTAGTAGTTATTGATGAGAGAGAATGCTATAAAGGAGCTCGATAATGTTGAGGTTAATCTGTTTAGAATGATTCAGGGGAAGGACTTTGACAAAGGTGGAACAACACTAGTTGATGTCAATAACACCTTTGAGGAGCCTGAAAATTTTGAGGTTAATATGTTTCAATTGACACGGGAGAAGCATTTACAAAGCAGGGACCACTAGTTGATGTGAATAACAGGTTTGAGGATCCCGATGTGGATGTAACTGTTTCACCGACTCGGGATAACATGGAAGAGGATCCTTGTTGATCTTACTCTGTTATAAGCGAGTGACACTAGTGAATTTGGCAATGCAGTTGAACCAAATCAAGATAACACTTGTCAAGAGAATGATGCGCAGCTTGGTATGCTACAAGTAGGTCAGAGTAATGAATTAGGTGAAGAAGGAACAACCAGTAATATAAGTGATGACAGGCAATTGGTAAATGATTTACCTGTGATGGTTGATGAAGTATTTTGCAGTGACCATGTTAGTTTCCAACACGCACACTTTGCTAATGGCGTCTATACCACTTTTTCTATACTAGTCGAGTTTGGTACTAGAGTAAAAAACCTAGTAAGAGAGCATTCAATAGAAACTAGAAGGTTGTTTTTTTGAAGAATGACAAAACAAGAATAAGGGTCGTGTAGGGGTTGTATTCGAGTTTAAAATGAAGGTCCTGGTGGATATTGGCCCATCAAAAGTCCATTAAGCGAGAAGGGGTTTAAGTGCATTGATTTACGCCAAAGGACCCTTCACAAATACTCGCCCATGGCTATTGTTTCTCGGAGAATGGTGAGACAAGTATCCGGTCGGTCGGAACATATGAGCAACACACTTGTTTGCAATCAAGGGAAGTCGAGCTTTTGACCTTCGCTATATCTCAGAAATTACAGCACAAGTTGAAACAAATCCGAGCTTCCGAGGTCATGCATAATCAACTTACCAACCAATACGACCTTCAAGTGTCCTGTAGAAGGTTTTAAGGGCCAAAACCTAGTAATAACAACCATCAGGGGTCAATTAAAGCTACAATTTACCATGTTGAGAGATTATGTTCAAGAGTTGCGAGAAGACAAACCTAATACAGGTGGAGATGAATGTGGAATGACCTCCGGATGAGTCTCTTCTAACAGGAGAATTCAAGAGAGTGTATGTTTGTTTAGGTGCCTTTGAAGCAAGGATTTAAAGATTGTGGGAGATCGTTGTTGGGGGCCGCTTTCCAATTCTTGGTCCTTTCAAAATGGTCGAACTGGTACATGGGAATTGATAGCAACAATGGTATATACCCTTTCGCTTATGCTTTTGTTGATTAAGATAACATAGGAGCATGGACTTGGTTTCTTCATTGTTTATCCGATGATTTAGCACTTGGGCCAATTTCAAGCATCACTTTTATTACTGACATGAATAAGGTACTCTCTTACTTTGTTCATGAATTT
Source organism: Chrysanthemum makinoi (assembly GCA_910596185.1). NCBI lineage: Eukaryota > Viridiplantae > Streptophyta > Magnoliopsida > Asterales > Asteraceae > Chrysanthemum > Chrysanthemum makinoi. Next base: position 184,738,934 of record OU343222.1, on the reverse strand, counting down.
AAGTCTCATTGTTTTTTTGAAGCCAAGAGAAAGATTTGATTTTGTCGCAGGATATAAGTACAATTGTAGCAGAAGTTTTTGAAAGTCGAGAACGTGATTAGATTAAAAGCATTCATAAGAAAATGAAATTGCAATGGAAAGGTAGGGCCTACAAAGACCATCTGTGGAAATGTGCAACAGACCTCAATTTATATGCGTTTAAAGAAAGCTATGGCTGATCTAAAGAAACTTAATCAACCAGCCCATGATTGGTTAAGTAAGATACCACCGATTCATTGGTCAAGGTCACATTTTTCATGTAAGTGATCTATCAGTTTCACTTACTTTGTATTCATAAATCAGATATAAGCGGTTATAATTAATACATGTTTATTACTTGTCATCTTTAGTAGAGCTACTTCGATGTGTTACTTAATAACATTTGTCAAGTGTTTCATGAGAAAATAAAAGAGGGTTTAAGCAAACCAATTATTACTGCCTTAGAATACATCAGGGAATACTGTATGAAGAGGATAATGCATGTTCTTATGGTGATTGAGAAGAGTGATGGGCCACTAACACCAATTGCACAACACATGCTAGAGGCTATTAAGAAAGAGGTTTTATTAAGTATAATGTGTTATGGAATGGGGGATCTAAGTTTCAGGTTAGTGGACCATAGGGTGACCAATGTGTAGTTAATGTTGTACACAAGACTTGTACTTGCAGAAGGTGGGAGATAACAGGTTTACCATGTAAACATGTTGTTGCTACCAATTGGAATATGGCTTTAAATGGCCAACAAGTCGGAGTTGTAGAAACATGGGCTCATCCTTGTTACTATCTTCTCACTTGGGAGGCTACCTACAAACACCATGTCCAGCCTATAACTAGCAGTGTACATTGGGAAAAATCAACTATTCCAACAACAATTGTTCCACCGAAATCCGAAACAAACCCGCCCTACATAAGAGGTAGAAAAGAGTTAGGATAGCTCAAAGCCAAGAGATTGTGAAGGGATGGTAAGTGTCAAGGGCTTGGAAGAGTGTCGTGTAGTATTTGTGGCATTCTTTGGACACAACAAGGTAACATGCCTAGGGTATGCTAGAGTGGAAGTAGTGAAACCGCCAATAAGGGGAAATGTCAAACAGTGCCTACTAAAGCCGTAGGAAAAAGAAACATCGTAAAGGTAAAAGGTAGCGGATAAAGAAGGTAGAAGTACGAGGTGTTGTTGTTGAAAGCCAAGTTAGTGCAGTTCAAGGAAGTAGTGTTCAATCTAAAAATCAAGAGCCGACAAAAGATCCCATCATACATGATGCATCCTGTCACAATCCCAGCAACATCAAGTTTGAAGCAATTGCCGATCCCATCATGCATGAGTAAGCCCGTGCCAATTCCGAAACATGATCAATCCCATTCATTTCGAGGCGCGATCAACTGATGTTCAAGCACTTCGCTTCAACCGGCACCTGCTACGAAGAATGACTAGGCGGGAACACCTTTGGAAAGAATGATGGCGTCACCATAGGTCAAATCTGTTATGCTAATTATCTAGACGATGTTTCATCTATGTTATTTCTGATGGACAAGTTATGTACTCTAAAAACATATGTGTGTGTGTGTCTAGCTGCTCTCATGCTTTGAAAACTATGCAATTTTATGCAGTTGGAATTATATCCATTTGCATTAACTATGGAACCATGTCATTATTGTGTATTTTTTAGATTGACTAAGCTTGATGTGTGAATAATTTGCATCAAAAGTAACCAAAGCTAAATAGAACCTCATAAGAATGTTGACACTTAAAAGTCAACCCTAAACAAATTGCTAACCATCTGCATACCCATAAGGCATAGAAAATCAAAAACAAACAAAACTAAATACTTCATAACACGGTTACTACAATTCAAGATACAGAACATTAACCAAGTAGCCTCATTACATAAAAGGTTAAAAAGTTATCCCAATGCATAAACAATTAAGAACAACATCCAACTTAGCACAATGTAAATCTTCCACTTCCTTACATCACCTTGGCTGACTACTAAATCTTGCCTCAAGCTCATTTCTCCCCTCAAAAGTCACGGTATGATCATTCTTGAACGAGCACAGATTTCAGGATCATACCATCGTATCCACCGACAAGAACACCCCTATTGATGATTATGAGAAGTCATTAAACAACCACCATTGTTACAAACTTACACAAGAAATATTAAGACGCACTTAATTGAACATGACAACCAAAGAATCGGCCTAGGTTGGAGAGGTCCACGAAGTCGCGAATAATAGCTTGCTTACCACACCGACAACGTACCATCTTCAAATAATTATCGTTTTGAAGAAGACGGGTTTTGAAGGATAGTTTAGGGATGGGTGATAAATGTAGACCAAACCTTGTTACACACATATACTAGCTACATACACTATACAACGGTTTTATTTGGTACGCTACAGTGAAAGACTGTTTTGCCCTCACCAACATAATGTTGACAACGACATTATTGGTCAAGGGACGAATCTGGCATTTAATGGCCAAGGTTTGGACCTGTGGCGATGAAAAGGGCGAGTTTCGTCCCATCGCGATCCGGCCTGCCAAGTTTAGGGACCAACGGTGTATTTTAGTCTAGTAAAAATATCTCATAAGATTGAATGACACAAACCATTCAAAAGTTCTTATTTTATCCTTAACGTCTTTCACTGACAATTCTCACCCACAAACAACTTTAGTCAAAATCCGACTAATCCAAACTAACCACAGTTGAATTATATTACTATTTAACTCATTTCACAAACAAAAATGATAAATGGCCCTAATTAAATAAACTGACCTACCGCATAAATGATTTGTACAGTTGCATAATTGTATAAATCATTTAGAGCATTGGGTGTGCTTGGATCATGGCTCGCCGTGGGGTGACATGGCACCTCGCCGTGCCTCGCCACCACACCGGGGTGGCTCGCCGTGGGATTTCGTGGAGGTGTTCGTCGTGGTGACGACGAAGTAAATGTATGACAAACCAAACGGCTCTAAATTGAATTTGCAAAATATATCCGTTTAACAACGGATACTACTTTTTTTAAAAAGAAAAAAAAATCACCACCCTTATAAATAACATATCATATCCACCATTTTTATCATCTTCATCTTCTTCATCTTCCTCAACTCTCTATACATTTATTCAAAAAAAAAATCTCACAATGTCTCAAAACCTAAATGACGGAGGGTATTTCACAAACTTACTAAACTCAAACCCACCACAATACGGGGGTTCTTCAAACCCGTCTACCCCCTCCTCGCAAAATTCCAACCAGTCTCCACAAGAAATTTTTCTTAACCAACAATATGCGTTTCAACAAGGATTCGCAAGTTACCCCGCCCGATTTCAATCACCCGCATTTTTAACCCGTCACAACCTCCACAGTTTTTTAACCCGTCACAACCTCCACAGTTTCCCCAAATGGAATCACAACTTTCCGGTTCACAATTCAAAGTTCCAAAATCAAGTGAACCGGCTAAAGGTAGGGGAAAAAGACGAAGGCAAAAAAACAAGCTGTGGATTTGGACCATAGCAACGGCGAAAGATGTGAAAGTCATAGCCCAGGCAGACAGGAGGATGTGGAGCAAGTATGAAGAAAGGTTGCTTGCGCAATGTTGGATAGAAATTTCCCAAGATCGAGATATGGTGAAAATGACCACGATCATGTCGAGAATGCGAAAGTTAGCTTTACGCAACGTTATGCTGGGAAGGAGTTCCTGTATGAAAAATGTTGGGAGATTTTGAAAATTACAAAGTGGGATGCGAAGATCCGATTGACATTACATGTCTCGAGGATATATTCGCCCAGGACAAACGAGCTCGTCCTGAAAGAGATGGCGGCAAACGAGCCGCAAAGAAACAAAAGTTGACTTCAACGTCGAGCACTGCGAGCTCTAGTGGGAGTCAATTGAGTACTTATTCGGGACATATATCAGAAAAATATGCTCAAAAAGCCGACGCTCAAGTGGCTTGTTACAAGGCGAAGTGGGAGAAGGAAATTACTATCTAAGAGAAGATCGAGATGGAGTTTCTGATGATAGATCCCAATTTGAATCCTGACCCGGTAAAAGCAGAGATCATCCGAAAGAGGCAGGAACGACTACTAAAGAAATATCACACAAGAGATGACTAGGTTTCTTTATATTAGTATGTGTTGTATTTTTTTTACCCGTCTCGTTTTTTTTCGTATCGTGTTTATTAGTATGTGTTCTTTTTTTTTTCTTTTTATTAGTTTATTTGGAAATTTGAATAAAAAAAATAAAGTGGTAGTGGTGGGCCCCAAATGAAGAGGTTGAGGTTTGTTATGAGGGGGGGGGGGGTTGTTGTGGTTAGTTGTGCAGGTTTGTTATGCTGATGTGACAGGGTGGCGGTGATGAAGAGGTATAAGTTCTTCACCACACCCACCCCTCTTATGCGGTAGGTCAACTTTTAGGTCCATATATCAAGGCTCTTTGACAAATACACATAACCTCGACTCACACTCTTTACAATAGTCTACACTCTATAGTATCATCTTTCTCATGACTCCATTCACTTCACGATTACGTCATAGCGTTCATCAAAATATTTGTCAAAAGTGAAAACCGGGTGATTCTAGTAGACTGGTTCGACCCGGGTTGCATAAAAATCGCCCGTTCAATCCGAGTGTTAACTCCTTAGAAAACAGGCTTACAACGGCCCGACAATGTCACCGGTTCAACCAGTTTAACCGGTTGGGTCAAATCGGGTTTTAAAACATTGATTAATGGTCTAGGAAAACCAACTTACATAAATTTTAGTACTTGTATCACATTGGGTCATATATAAATACATGGTTCTAAAAGGCGCGCAAAGGCCCTGCAAAGATGTGAGGCTTGGTTATGCCTTCACGCCATGCATTATGCCACGTCTTTTTGTAAACTTAATATATATGAAATACGATATAAATATATAAATATTTTAATATTTTGTGCCGATTTATGCCACGTCTTATAAACACAAAAGTTTCGCCTTGAGCGCTAATACTTGAGGTTTGGTCATACCGCCACGTCATGCCTCGCGTTATTTATAACCTTTTATAAATATAAAATATGTGAATTTTTTTTAGTAGGGTACATACAATAGTAATTGACTAAAAACAAGGTTTGTATTTAGGGATGAGCATGATACCAGAATGGTACCGAACCCGTATCGAATTGGTGGTACCATTTTTTTTTCGAGCATGAAAGTGGGTACTGTACCGGACGGGATTCGAGTATCGGTACTCGGTACCGGGAAATCGGTACCTATACAGTTCTTCCGGTTTTTGTTAAACCAAAAAGGATTTCAAGAAAATGCAACAAAAAATAGGAAAAAACATGCATTTTCAAGTGATTTCAAACTACGACGTCTCACAAAACGCAACCAACACTTAAATAAATACATCACCAAGATATTTGTAACATACAAACGTTCCAAAACTTATAAAATAGGTCCGGGTTTAATTTTTGTGAGCATTATAAAGGATCTATAGTTGTCACAATAAGTTTTTCGAACGTTTGGTTTCTTTCCATATGTTTTACATAACTATTGTTTGACATGGAACGGGCTAAATGGGTGTTCGGATAAGTTATTTAATTCAAAATTATGACTACTCAATTTTTGGGATTTTTTCGGTACTTCCCGCTTTGGTACCGGTACCGTATTAGTGGTAACGAATTTTTTTTTGGCTCAATTCATTGTACCTGGTCGACATTTTATTTAGACTAAAATGCACCGTTCGTCCCTATACTTGTCCATAAAATCTCCTGGAACCATAACATGGATTTTTCGTCGTCAGTAGTCCAAAGTATGGGTTTTCGAGGCTAAACTTGTCCCTTGACCCGTAATGCTCAGGTCAACGTCTGTAATTTGTTATTTAGTCGAGAGTATTATAGTCCATACACATTTTTACTTAAATCTAACTCAACCAGAGAAAACCTAATCGTATACCCTCTTGATTGTTTCCCTCTCTCGTCACAAAACCCTCACAAATACTTTAACAATGGTAGACAAAATCTTACTTTTCTGGCTAGTGAATCGATGACGGGTAAAGTATGTGAAGGCCAAATATGGGGATACTTGGTTACAATGAGATGAAATGTCTGATGAGATGTTTGAAGGTTTATGTAGATTTGCGAAAGAAGCTAAAGTGATGAAAGGTTAGTTCGTTTTTCTGTATTTGTGTTATTGGCATTTTAAGGTTAGCAGTCAGGAATGAGCCTAAATAATCCTATATTTTTTGCTAGAAATCCAAGCAATGTCAGAATCTGCTAAAAAAAGGGATTATAGCAAACTAAACGTATTTGGCGATATGATTGAGTATGTCATGGATACTTATGGGAATAAGTGGGATATAGGAGATGAAATTGTTGATGCGATACTTGAAGACTTGTGGCTAAATTATGAGAATAAGGAGGCTGCAAAAGGTTAGACTTAGTGTTTGCAAAGTAAGATAGTTGTAATGGGTGAACTCTGATTTCTTTATGTTTTGGCTATCTTTCCGGATACTAACTTTAAAGGAAATGAGGTTGATGTCGTCATTATTTCAGACACATCTGATGATGAGTTTGGGATCCTGTCTTCTAAGATTACTACTTTGAAAGGTTTCACTTCCCAAGCTTTCAATGCTTCCACTCCCAATGCTTCCAATTCACAACCTGTTACCACCCTTGTTCATAAAAGGCCAAAAACAAGGGAAAGGATTACAAATGTTGTACTTGGTCTTGGAGCGGCTGTGGGATGCTCCAGCACAAAAAGGAATGAGTGGTATGTGCCTCCCCCTAAAGAGCTCAAGTCTCCCCCTATGAATATCAAGTCTCCCATCAAAAAGTTCACCTGTTATTTTTAGTTGTTGATGTAATGAACATGTAAATTATTTGGCTGATGATGGTTACTCAAAACGATGCTTGTTAACATGTTTATTTTGCTGTATATCGTATAATTAGTTGGTGATGTATGTTATATTTTGGTTTTGTTGGTTCTATTTTTTCAGTTTACATTTGCATATGTAGTTTAGGGGGATGTTTGGAATGACCCATTTTGACTTATAAAGTCAACATATATGTTGGATCGATGTACTCTAACCAAACTAACTTAAATAGCTTGTTAAGGTTTAATAACCTCGGATAAATCCTAAGTTATTAACAAAGAAACACTGAGCAAACTCTATTAAGTATGCGGAATTTACTTAACAAAGCTAAGAAGAATAACTTTAACTTTGAACGATTTTATTAATAACTCTAACTCGCTTATTATGCATTCTTTAACAACTCTAATAATATCGAACTTCTCTCTAAAACTCTAATAATGTCGCAGTATTCTAAACGTGAACTCAGACTAAACTCTAATGCCAATCTAGGGGTCCTTTTATAGGCTCAAGGATATCCCTAGTAGGTTTACAATTTGTATCCTTGTACGACAAGTAATCTAATAAAGAATATTCTAGAATTACAAGACTTTCTATAAACAAATAAAACAGTTCTTTGTTCTTGCAAGTATTTGACTTCAAAGAAGTATTCTTTGACTTTATCTTTAGCATCTTTGACTCTTTGACTTTTCCAATACTTTTATCATTCTTCAAAGACTTTCATATCCCAATCCTCCCTAACTTGAATTCTACTTGCTTGATTTCAAGTTCCTTTGTGAATTTATCTTTAACTTCTTCATCTTTAAGAAAAGATTATGTCTTAGTCTTTGGATTGTATCTCTCAGTATTTTTCGTGCTTGTATAGATATCAAAGTATCTTTAGAATTATTCTTTACACATCATCCAAGCAAGCTCCATCTTTTCAAAGAACACAAGAACATATGAAAATTTGTACATTAATTCAGCTTTAAGTTGGTCTATTCTCATCACTTACATGTGTATTAACTCCTGTGAGAGGTGAATCATTGAAAATTTAATGGATTTAAGTTCTCTTTACCAAAGCCATTAACTCAGGAGTAGCCAAATGTTTTGGTGTGTAAGACCATGGTACATTGATAACCATATGATTTTAGCAAATCATCAGCTATCAACAGATTTGATTTGTCTTTACCAAAAGTTGCATACCCTTCCTAGACTAGTTCTTTCATCATGGTGAACTAATTACCATATAATGGTTTTTCCACGCCTTTACCACGCCATTTTCTTGTGGGCTAGCCAACTCTTCACATAAACAGATATGGTGAGTTGATTACCATACAACTTATTAGCAAGTTGTCAACTAAAACGGATTTGAGATATCTTTACCAGAGCCGCTTGCTCATGGATTAGCCAATCCTTTTGTAACCATGGTGGATTGATAACCTATTGATGTTACCATCTCAAAACCATTTATTTTATTCAACCTTTGTTCCAAAATATTTGTTACTTAACAAAAGGTTTCTTTCAAAAATCATTTAACCGTTTAAAAGCTACAAGCATTACTTTGATGAAAGTATGTTTGATCGCAGAGCATTTTGAATAAAGTATCGATATTTCAAAAATAATTTATTCAATTAAGATTCATACCGCTTATTCATCATCATCGCAATAGTAGTCCAGTTGAAAAACAAATTGATGACCATACAAGCAATTTCATTGTCTTCTTCAACTTCCATTCCATGCTCTAACATCCTCCTCATAAGATCTACTGTAAGAGGATATCTTCTATCTGCAAACATGTGAATCATTGTACCATTTTCCAGATCTAGAACATGAACTCCAGATTCTTCAAAGAATCTCCCAAAACAATTTCCCAATTCTCTTGATTCTTCCAAATGTCATCAAGCTTTGCTCTTCAGCTTCCCATACTTGTGAGATCTCCAAGTAGAACTAAACCAATTCCTTCTAATGGATTTTGTTCAAAGTAATTTCGCACCACATGATATAAATAGAATAAATCTACTCTATCTATGATGTGCAATAAATCCCTATGTTGAACATCTGAAGCTTTCATCTTTATGAAACATCGATAACATCGATTCCACAACTTCAAAAGCAATAATTTGAGATTTTTCTCATTCATAAGATCTTCCTTAGAATACTCAAAATCCACTATCCTTTCATAATTTCTTAGTTCATCCCTAGTCTCGTGATCTTTACTTTTTCTTTCTTTGAGAACTGTATCTTTAACTTTTCTTTTCTTTTAAACTTTCCATAGCTTCATCTCTAAAATCTTTGATGCTTTCAACACTTTTCTTATAAGCTTTCTAGCAAAGATCATACAATCATTTCATTTCAACATAATTCAACTCTCAATCCTTTATACCCTTGACTTTTTAGATAAGCCATCATTGTATTGCCTTTAGCTCGATTTGGTCTTCGTAAGAATCTAACAGAATAGGTGACTCTAATGGTTCATCGCCTTCAAGATTCAATTCCTCTTGCAACTTCTTAGTCTGCTTCTATTCCGAGCTTCTTCAGCTTCCTTAGCTTGATCTTTAGCATTTAATTCCTCTTGAAGCTTTCTAGTCGCTTGCATTCAAAGCTTCTTAGGCGCTCTTATCCGTGCTAAAGTAGGTTTTTTCTTCCTTTTTCTACCAACTTACCCTTACCTTTATCTTTTGGATCTATTGCAGGTTGAGAAACTCTTTGTTGTTCCTCTTCTTGTACTCCTGGAATATTAACACCTTGGTGTGATAAACCTTGCAAAATTACAGAATGGTTTCATCATCACTTGCAGTGTGAATAGGTTTGGGTGTAGCTTCCTCTTCTTGTATAACAGTTGAAGGACCAACAACTTCTTCATGTACAGTTGTTGAAGGACCAGCTTCCTCTTCAAAGTCTAACAACCTTGAGTAATCAATCTTGTCTGAGGGATCCTTGTTGTTGAAAAGCAAGACTTTGATCTTCAGACTTGATCATCGCATACTTTGAACTTGAACATCAATAACTTGTTCCTCGTTCTTGAATGACTTGTTCTTCATCTTTTCATGTTCTTCAGTACCTTCAGTTCATTTTCCTTAACAATATCTTCTTTCAAATTCCTCTTCTAAATTCCTCCCAATTGGACAAGATTGTTTGTGAAACTTTTGGCGTTTGGTTTTCCTAGACTGTCTTTGCTCCTTCTTTTTAGATTTGACCCATATACGATGATGTTGAACCAATGGCCGCACAAAATTTTGAGCCTTCTAAACTTGAGCTTCAATTTCTTAATCTGTTTAGCTTGAGCTTCAGTAGTCTTTTTCAACTTGACTAACTCCCTTGTCAAAACATAATTATCCAATGTTAAACCTTCAAGATATAGTATGAATCATCTCCTTGAACTGGTGAATGTTCCTCTGTTGAGAATCATGAACAGATTCGATGGAGATGGAGAAGGTGAAACTGCTACATCTTCTTGAACTTGAGTACTTGGGGAAACAAGACTTGGGATGCGTACCTTCTTGAGATGCAGACTTAGAGATGCAAGTTTGCATGCAGACGCATTACCTTCACTAGCTTCATCTCTTCAAAGATCGCTCTAACAGCAACAACTTCCATCATAGTAAAGGGAGTGTCCCTTCCAGTGAATAAATCACTCTTTCTAGCCATAAAGGTGAAAATCTTGGCTTGTTGAACCACACAAGGTAAAAGATTTGTTGGCTTAGAACATCCTAAAGTTGTTTATTGAGGAATACTTGAACAAACCTTGGAAACATCAGCCATTTTGAACCATGAGTGATGTGGGAAAGCATTCCATCTAGAATGAGCCTTGAAAATTGAAAACACTATTCAGCCAAGCCCACAATAGCAGATGCTATGTTAGATCCAAATTTCTCCCATGAAGTACTTTTAGCACTAATACAATGAAGCAACACATGCACTAAAACTTCCATTGAGGACAAAATAGTTGTTTCCTGAATGTTGGTTCTGTTAAAGACCCTTCATAACCAATGTGCCCAAAAGTATCCCAAATTAGTTGCTTATCAAAACGAACAACCCCATCTTCATCATTAAACAATAAATCTTCTCATAGAGGCTTCGTAATCTTGATATTTTTCCCAACAACCCTATCATGAATATACTCTTCATCATTCTCTATATGAACCCTAGCTGTTTCCCAAAATTGTTGAATCCAAGGCTCTATAACATCCGGTTCTACTAATAGTGCATAACCGATGGCGACCGAAGAAAAATCGATGATGTCATGAAATATTGCATTCGCTTCAGTCTTGTCTAAATTAGCCACCATATTGTGCTTTGAAACCAGTACAATTTGCCATTGATGATTATGTTATCACGCAAGAGATATGACTAATATATAGGTGAAAGTGAAAGAAATATGGAAAAGATTTTAAAGTATCAATATGAGAGGGAAAATCGAAAAGTAGTTATTTATAGGTGAGATTTAAAAATCACCCTTAATAACAAAGTTACCGTAGTAATAATTACCCTCATTACCGTTGGAACAGACTTCAATAAGACAAACAAGATTTCCACGTGCAAGACTTTCCTTTAAGACTTTCCAAGCAAGACTTTCATAAAAAATAGTACTTTTCCAAATTCCTCTCAGATAACATAAATATCCTCCCTCAAGCAATGCATAGGACTATACTAACACTAAATAGTCCTCCCCTTAAATGTAGCTCAATAGTTAATCATGCCAATACTCACCACCAAGTGATTGAATCTTGAAACATCAAAGCCTTTGGTGAGTAAGTCGGCTACATTATCATCCGTGTGAACCTTAACCACATTAATGAGCTTGCTCATAGCAATCTCTGATAAAGTGATGCCTAATCTATATGTGCTTGGTCTTGGAATGATAAAATGGATTCTTCACAATACAAATGGTACTCTCATTATCAATATTGATAGGAGTATTCTTGAAATTGAACCCATAGTCCAAGAGTTGATTCTGCATCCACAAAACTTTTCCACAACAATAAGCAGCCTACATATTCAAATTAGATGTTGTCGCAATTGTTTGTTTTTACACTGCCATGAAACTAATCTTCTTCCAAGATATTGGCATCCACCGTGGTTGATCTTCGGTCATAGTTGTCACCTATAATCACTATCCGAAAAAGCTTCCAAGTGAAAGGGTGAATCCCTTAGATACCACAACCCCAACTTAGGTTGTTGTTTCAAATAATGTAATTCTCTTCACTACATTCATGTGATAAATCTTTGGTGAGACTTGATATCTTGCACATAAACAAACTGCAAACATGATATCAAGCCTTGATGCAGTAAGATACATAAGACAGCCAATCATTGATCTGTATAACTTGACTTCAATGGGTTGTCCATCTTCATCCTTGCCCAAGGAGTTAATTGATTTAATAGGTGTAGTAACAGGCTTCATGTCATCAAAATTGAACTTTAAGTATGTCAAGAACATACTTGTCTTGACTTATGAAAATTCCTTCCTTTGGCTGCTTAACTTGAAGTCCCAAAAGAAAGTTAACTCACCCATTGAACTCATTTGAAATTCATTCTCAGACTTCTCAAACTCCTTGACCATGGACTGGTTAGTAGCTCCAAATATGATATCATCAACATATATTTGAACTAACATGATATCTTTCTTATCTCTCTTGATAAACAAAGTCTTGTCAATGGCTCCTCTCCTATAACGATGTTGCAATAAAAATGTAGAGAGCCTTTCATACCGTGATCTTGGTGCTTGATGTAAACCATAAAGAGCTTTGACAACTTTGTAGACTTTGTTAGGATGTTTAGGATCTTCAAAACCAGGAGGTTGTTTGACATATACTTCCTCTGTAATCTTGCCATACAAAAAGGCACTCTTAACATCCATTTGATAAACCCGAAATCCCATATAAGAAGCAAAAGCAAGAAAGATTCTTATTGCTTCTATCCTAGCTACAGGAGCAAACACTTCATCATAATCAACTCCTTCTTCTTGTCTCAGGCCTTGTGCAACCAACCTTTCTTTGTTTTTGATGACATTACCTCTTTCATCTCTTGACTTTGAAACCCATCGGTTCCAATAACTCTCTTCCCATCCGAAGATCACATAATACCCAAACTTTTGAAGTTTAAATTGAAGAAGTTCTTCCTGCATAGCTTCTACCCAACTCTCTTTAGTTAATTCTTGAGCAATATTCTTGGGTTCCTCTTGAGAGATAAAACAAGTAAACATGCAAGTTTGATGGTCCTTATGATTCAGACTGTTTTGTTTATACACAAAGCTAAGTAAAGCATTGTGAGGTGTAGAAAAGTCTTAGCTATGTGTCTAGTCATCACTTAAAAAGAAGGACCAATGATTTGATCAGTAGGATGATTCTTATGAATTCTTAAGTTTGGAGACCGTGGAACTCCATAAGTATCTTCCAAATTAGTAAAATCAAATCTTCATTGGAATCAGAAAATACCTTCATCTTCAAACTTATCATTTTTCTAATCCGTGCATGGTAGGATCATCCAAATTATCCAGTAACGGTAACGGTGCGAGTACTTTGTTCAAAGTCATCGTCCAAAAATCGTGGAGAGTACTTTGCGTCTTGTTCTTCTTCTTTGCCTCTTCATAAGCTCTTCTCTGATCATTCAGATAATAATGTGCTAAAACATCTTGAAGAATCATCTGATTAAGTTCCTCTTGAATAGATTGATCCTCAGCAGACAATGAGGATTTTGGTTCATCAATACTTTGTTTTGGAGTATTAGTACTTTGCTTTGGACTAACAGGATCTTCATAAGGTATAGCATCAGGTCTAAGATGAACTCCATGAACAACATACTGTAAGTCTTCTCCATCATGCACATGTTGATTTTTCTTCTAATGTGTACATAGTTCATAGAAGGAGTTAAAACTTCAACATCCAATCGGGACCTTTACCTTTTTCATTATCTTGATCTTCTAAAAACACAACATGAAGACAATCTTGAACCTTCTTATTGACTCTGTTGTACACTCTAAAGCCCCTTCGTTGGTACAATAACCCAATAAATATCCTTCTTCTGACTTGCCATCAAACTTTCCTAGATTATCAATTGTATTCAAAATAGTAAGAGGGCATCCAAAAGGCTTCATAAAACGAATGTTGGGTTTGTTGCCCATCAACAACTCATAAGGTGTCTTCATTCGGCTTAGTAACTCGATACTCATAAGTACAGCAAGCAAGACTTACACTTACTCGAATTGAATAGGTAGTTGTGAATCTGCTAGCATTGTTCGGCCTTCAATCAAAGTCCTATTATTTCTCTCTGCAACACCATTCTGTTGTGGTGTTCTTGCAATACTGAATTCCCTTTTGATTCCTTTGTTTGCACAAAATTCATCCATAAGCTTATTCTTGAATTCAGTTCCATTGTCATATCTAATACCTCTAACCTTGAGTCTCATTTGGTTTTCAAGTGCTATGATGAGTGTCTGAATAGCATCAAAAGTATCATCTTTAAAACCCAAGAAAAATATCCAACTGAATCTACTGCAATCATCTGTTACAACTAAGCAAGACTTTTCTTGTTTAAACCACACGAAATAGGTCCAAACAAATCCATATGTACAGTCCAAAGGTTCTCTAATAGTTCTCTCCTCAAGATTCTTGCATGAAGCTTTGTGTTGTTTACCCTTCTTGCACGCCAAACATGAGTGATCATTCTTGTAAGTTTTTGAAGGTAAACCTCTAACTAAATTCCCTTTGACCAGTTTGTTGATATTCTTGAAATTTACATGGCCCAATCTTCTATGCCACTGATGTGCTTCTTCAGATTTGTTGTTGCCACCAAACATGTGACTCTTCCATAAGAATGAAGACTCTTCATGTCTAAACTGTACACATCATTTGTTCTTGGTACTCTAAGAACTACTAAATTATCATCAGGATTGAATTCGAAGAGAGGATGAGACATTCTGTGTCGTGAATAACACAGATGCTTTTATCATAGATGAGAGATGACAATAAGTTGAACTTAAGATCCTTCACATATCTAACATTCTCAAAATCTATATACCGCTTTGATAGTTCCTTTACCAGTAATCCTTCCTCCATTGGGATCATTCCCAAATGCAACTCTTCCTCCACTAATAGATCTAAAATCGACAAAATCTCTTTCTCTTCTGTATACTTCCAGAGCAACCACTATCTATAATCAAATGATCTTTAAGTTCCTCTTTTGCTGTCCCTGCACAAAAAATAAAGAGTTAGTGACTTTTAGGAACCCAAGCCATTACTGACTTGTGTTTCCCTTGTGGAGTTACAAACTCAAATATTTTGAGTATGTAATTTCCAATGCTTTTTCAAAACATGATCCGAATTATCTTTTGATTTTAGCATGGATTTTCAAAACTTTCGATTTTCAACACAACTCTTTTACAAGTTCATTCTCTTTTCTTGTATCACAAAAAACATCTATTCACTTTTTGTTGAAAGTATGTTTGTCCCTTAGCGCTTTCTCTTAACCCATTCAGTTTTAACACTTGGTTCCTGTGATCTAGATTCCCTATGTGAATTGTAGTACCTTCTAGGTTGATAGTAATGAGATCTCCTAGGGTTCCTATTCCAAAGAGTGTGATCAGTACCTTATTTTGTCTGAGCAGTACTTTGAGAAAGTACTGTTCTTGGCTTAGCAGTACTGTGGAAAGTAGTGAAGTGTACTGAAGGTTTTGAAAAGGGTCTTCTCTGGTGTGGGTACCTATGATCTGGTGAGAAATTCCTGTGATTTACCCTATTTGAATTATTCCAGACTGGTTTGATCTCTCTAGGTTTCTGGTTGGCAGTCCTGTTCTTTGGGAATTTTCTAAGGTATTCTGAGTGATGTTCACAATCCTTGATTAAATGAGTAGGACTAAAACACACAAAACACAGTTTTTGTCCCATACTCCCAAAGTGACTTCTTCTATGTCTATGACCAAAACTATTTTGCCTTCTAGGCGAATGATTAAACTTGTTTTGACCAAAGTTATCCAAAAAGGTTTAGCAGATGTTTTGAAAAGATTTTCCTAGGTATCGCTTGTGGAGCAAGTACTTTGAGTTGAAGGTACCGCTTGACTTTGAACATTATTTTCAACAGTTTCTTTGGGGTTTGCACCTAGATTGGCCAACTAGCTTTTTCCTAAATTCTAGACTGCCTACTCCAAAACGAGAAACATCGTGCCTAGGGTTTGATGACTGAGTGGGATGTGGAACGCATGATAACCATTGTCTTTCTTATACTCAGGAGGTGGTTCACTAATTGAATCCTCATTATTAGATGTGTCTACATAATTAATGAGTTCATCATCACTAGTGGTTATATCCTCTAGGTCATCATCGATTGATTCTCTCTATGTTATCAAAGTCCATTCCAAAACCTAAGCCAGTTTTAATGTAAGATCTTCTCTGTTTTTGAACATAAGTAACATGTGACGAACCGATTCACCCCAAGCAGCAAACTTAGCTAACAAATATCTCTTTCCTTAGTCTTCTCTATTTCGAAATTTTACAGTTTAATTTCCATTCACTTAGTTTTAATCGATAGTCCCTGTTGTGCATACTTTTCATCCCAAGCTACTTCATTATTTTCATGTGTTAAGATTTTGGCTTCCATAGATTCTAAGGTTATTTGATAACCAGCTACCTCAGACCTAGCCCTAACACAATTATTTCTTTCAATCACATAACCGCCAAGTAATTTTTGATAAAAATCATGACAATTTGAGCATACCTCAGAGATAGGAGGTGAACTTGGTGAAGTAGCCACCATTGCAAGTAGAACAGAATCATCTTCACTCTCCATGCTCCAATCAAATCCTCCAAAACCATCTCCGATACCAAAGATGTTCGGTTCCTCAAAAGCAGTGCTCAGTCCAATTCTTCCAATGAATCTTCACCGCTTCATCAATACATACGTAAGTCACTGGTTCATCATCAAACTCTTCACTCCAGTCAACTTCTGATAACTCCTCTTGAGCAACCAAAGCCTTTGTTTCAGTAATTGGAATTTCTTTGAACTCCAGCTTTGGTTTTTCAACAACCTGTTTGATACTTAGCAAACTCTGACTCCTAGCAAAGTGTCCAGTATTTTGACAATTGAAGCATTCAATCTTGGATTTGTCAAAAGTGATACCCTGTTTTGGTTTGAAGTCAATGCTTTTTCCTATTTTCTTCATGTACTTCTTGATCCTTGCAGTGATCATTGCAACTTGCCACTTGATATCAATTTCTTCTAAAGCATCCTCTTCAATCTGTGAGAGATCTTCTTCATAGGTTAGTAAAGAAGCTTGCTGTGCAAAGAAAGAGCATACAACTTCATCTGAGTGCATGGTAGTAGTCTGTGGGACTTGCTGAGGAGGTGTGTAAATAGCATTACTTTGAGCCACGGTACTTTGAGTAGGAGAAGCGAGTACTTTTGGTGGAAGTAATGCCCTTCTTTTCGATGATGAGAAAAGCAATACTGTCTGATTTGGAACTGATTTGGCCATTCATCTCATGCTCATACACCTTTAGATGATTGTAGAGATCATCAAAGTCCATGACATCAAACTGGTTGTCCTCGATCATAGTAGCAATCACATGCCATGTTGATGG
Source organism: Chrysanthemum makinoi (assembly GCA_910596185.1). NCBI lineage: Eukaryota > Viridiplantae > Streptophyta > Magnoliopsida > Asterales > Asteraceae > Chrysanthemum > Chrysanthemum makinoi. The sequence goes on along the minus strand of OU343222.1, from coordinate 184,721,493 downwards.
CAAACTCCTTAAGAACTTTAGATTAGCATCTTCAGCAGATACTTCGCCTTGTATAACTCCAAAATGTTGAGGAGATTTTGAAATCTATCATATGCAGCATCAAGACTCTCTCTTTCACCAAGAGTGAAAGTTTCAAACTGTTGTTTCAACAGATTTCTATGCATCTTCTTAGAAGCTTCATTCCTCCAAATCACGGTCTTGAGAGCGTTCCAGAGTTGCTTTGCATCTTTAGCATCATGAAACTTCATAGATGTCCATCGGTATAGCAGATAGGAGAATGTTAAGAGCCTTCTCTTGATTCCTTAAGGTAGTGCTGCGGTAAGACTGGTTTGGGTGGTTTAGGTTGTCCAACAATCTCCACGGTTCGGAACTACTTCATTACCATTGACAATTACATTCTATAGTGCATGGTGCTGTAATGGCAATATGTAGCCTCATCTTCATACACCATAGATCATATTCGCCCTTCTTGATGATTGAAATTCTGAGTGAGGTGATTGATGGTGGTGGAACAGCTTCAGTCGACATCTTTAGGTTTTGTTGTAGTAGGGTTTCTTCCTTGTCAGAGTTTCCACACAAGCTCTGATACCACTTGTTGGATCGATGTACTCTAACCAAACTAACTTAAATAGCTTGTTAAGGTTTAATAACCTCGGATAAATCCTAAGTTATTAACAAAGAAACACTGAGCAAACTCTATTAAGTATGCGGAATTTACTTAACAAAGCTAAGAAGAATAACTTTAACTTTGAACGATTTTATTAATAACTCTAACTCTGCTTATTATGCAGATTCTTTAACAACTCTAATAATATCGAACTTCTCTCTAAAAATCTAATAATGTCGCGTATTCTAAACTTGTGAACTTGTAGACTCGTAAACTCTAATGCCAATCTAGGGGGTCCTTTTATAGGCTCAAGGATATTCCTAGTCGGTTTACAATTTGTATCCTTGTACGACAAGTAATCTAATAAAGAATATTATAGAATTACAAGAATTTCTATAAACTAATAAAACAGTTCTTTGTTCTTGCAGTACTTTGACTTCAACAGCAGTACTTTGACTTTATCTTTAGCAGTACTTTGACTCTTTGACTTTTTCCAATACTTTATCATTCTTCAGCACTTTTAGATCCCAACAATATACCCAAAAATTATTAACCAAACAGAATTGTTATAATCTTTTAGAACATCTTTTGTTTGCATTTTTAGTTTTAGTTTCGTTGTTTACATCTTTCAGTTAGCAATTGCATATGCAGTTTAGGGGGTGTTTGAAATAACCCATTCCGACTTATAAAGTCAACATAAACAAATTTATTTCAAAGATGATGTTGTCCAAATTACACATTGGTAAAACCTACTAACACCAATTTAGGACAACCAGTTTTTTGCAAGAAACATTGTGAAATCTACATCCAGTCCAAAGTCTATCCAATAATCTGCCTCTTCCCTTGCTTCCATTTCTGCTTCTTTTCTAGCTCTTTCATCTTCAAGATTTTTGTACATTCTCTCCTCTTCGAAAAACTGCTGGAATGCTTCTTCATCCAACCTTGTTTGCTCTTCTTTCTGATCCAACCTTGTACGTTCTTGTTCTTGCTCAAAAAGAGCTTCAATAAACTCTTGTTCCATAGTCTCTCTTATCCCGTCTTCATCCATCCGCTGCAAAAGTAATACATTCGTACATCAGCTATAATGTTAACACATAAGAACATTCATTATGCAAATGATAATTAAATGAATACATGTTGCCTTCTGCCATCACAATGCCTTCTTCTTCCTCGCACCTTAGTTTTCTTTGGTGATTTTGGTACTTGTTCCTTGTGACAACTATACTTATTATGTCCAACAATATGACAATTCGAGCATATAATCTGTCAACGACCTCTAGATTTACCCATTGTGAAGCAATTTCAGTTAAATAAGGCTTTAGGGTTATGAATTCAAATTTGGGGGAAAATGTGGTCAAACAACAATAGCGAGAATAAATGCATTCCTACACATTTATGCAAATAAGGCTTTATGCAAGGACCATACTTCTAACAACAACGAATACAATCAAAACACATATCAAAACAATCAAAGAGGGAAAAAAACAAAATAAAAAAATTATAACACAAGAATATAAAAGATAGATTCATTCATTTCATATTCAACATGAACTTCAGTACATATGTTTCCAAAAAAAAACCAACAAAAGCACTAAATACAATATAATCACTTTGCCTTCCTAAGATCTTCCAGAAAGTTGTTCCTGTCAAACACCTGACAATAAGTTTGAAAAATCATCTTTCTTAGCTCCAAGGCCTTCAACACATTGGCCTTTTGATTCTTGCAAAGATCCACAAGAACCTTGTATGTCATGAACGAAGGATGATATCCTTCGAACTCAGTGATATACTCTTGGGTTTCGTTCATAGCATGAACCAGCTCAGCGAAAGTCTTTTGGAGCCCGTTTGCAATCTCCATGTCCTTATCATTTTCTCTCTGATAAAAAAGAGAAATCTAATCGAACATGTGGACGGAGTTGGCAGCAGTGGCGAGTTCTTGTAGACGTGTGAAGTTAGCCATTTGGAGATTGTTGTGATTTTGTGATAATATGTGTTTTTGATTGTTGGTATGCAAATGCTTTAGGGTATGAACCCTTAAATACCAAAGACAACGGGACCTTACAAATTTAGGGACTAATTGTGAAATTACTAAAACCTAAATAGAAAAGTTATGTATTATAAATACGCGGGAATTTTAAGTGCAAAAACGGCTAACTGTCCAAATTCAGGGACCAAGTGTGACATATGAAAATTATTAGCCTGCAACTTGACCGTTGCCTTCCTTGATACGCATATACATAATTAATGTAGTGCCAAACACCCAATAAACCCAACTAACAAGATCCGAAAACATAAACACTCTCCTAATAACCCGACCCAATTAACAAAAACCCAACCAAACAAGACCTAAAATACATCCACACTCGTAAACACACGTACTCAAACACACATCAATTCAACCACATTCGTAAAAACACCACCTTAAACCATGAAGGACATGAGCATATTTGTGTCAACTTTTACGAATATTCAGGAAGAAGAAGAATGTGAGGTCTTGTTCAGAATCCACTATAATGGGTTATTTGATTATTAGGTATGAAGGAGGATCATTAATTAATCTATGTGCCTTTACCAGTGATAGGGATATATTTAGGTCAAGCCTTGATAATGTATTATCAGAGATTAATGAACAAAAATGGGTGTTGTTTTTCTGTGATCCTAAACAATCCCTAGAAAATGGTTTGCATTTCATTAATACATATGCTGATGTTCATACGATGTTTGCATTGGCTGAAACACATGAGTCAGTTGATATCTTTGTTGCACACAAGCCCTAGAAGTTAGCACAATTTTACTTAAAAAAACATAAGTTTTGAAGTTGTGGGTTGGGTAGAGCAAGATGCTAACTTTCAAATGACTAGTCCAACACCATTTAGGCCTTGACGTAAATGGAAGGGGATAGATAGGAAAAAAAAGTAGAGGAGTGTAACCAAGACGCAAACAGTGAAAAGTGGTGTTTTTATCAAAGAGGAAGAAGGGGTTTTTGATAACAAAAGGGAGAAAAATAAGGAAAAAGGAAAGCTGTTTGAGGAAGAGGATATTTTGCACAAGAAAAAGGGCAAAGAAGTTGTTCAAAATTTTAAGCGAGGTTTTGATGTGAAGGGGAATGCTAAAATGGTTGAGTTTGCAAGTTTTGATGTTGAAAACATGGCTGGTGCTGCTGGTGTTGAAACCAGGGTTGGTGGTGCTGCTGGTCATGTGTCTAGTAGTGTTAAGACACCTTTTAGAAGCAGAGAAAGGATTACAAACTGCATCCTTGCACTTTTAGCCCAAAGGCCATCCTAGGTGAGGTTTCAATGATGAATAGCATGACATGTACTTAATATCTTGAACCTGCAATTATACAGCACCTAACTTAAATATTTGTTGTTTGGATACTTATTTTTGCAGACATAGTAGCAGTATGATCATCAGTTTAAGGTTCATGTTTTGTGTGTTCATCAGTTTATGGATATCCAGTACCAGTATGTAGATCATTAGAAGGTTCATCAGTTGAAGGTTTTGAAGTGGAAGCTGCATCATGTTTTCTATTTTGTGAATTGTTAGTAGAACCTTGTATCAGACAATGAATCACTAGTTTTAGTCATTTTCATGTTGTATCAAACAATGAATCCCCAGTTGACTGTTATAAGTCAACTTGCTAAATTGTTAGTTATGTAGAATATGTGTTTGTTTGTCTTAGAAGTTATATTCTTTGTGTCCATACTAGTTCTCAGTTGACCTTTATAAAGTCAAACTTCAAAATGTCAAGTGTGATTTTATAATCACCACAAACAATCACCCCTTTGTGTGTTGGTAGTAAAAATAAGAAATTAGGCTGGGTTATATTTAACCAAGGTATGGAATAAATGTGTATGGACTATAATACCCACAACTAAATAACAGATTACAGACGTTGACCTGGGCATTACGGGTCAAGGGACCAGTTTAGCCTAAAAAACCCATACTTTGGACTACTGATGACGAAAAATCCATGTTACGGTTCCAGGCGATGTTTTTGGACAAGTTTACGGACCAACGGTGTATTTTAGTCTTTTATTTAAGTTGGATTTACTTATTTTTCTTATAGAAAATCAATTTTCTACTTTTCTCTTTCGTTATACTTATTAGGGATAATTGTTTCTAAATGTAACGAAGTTATCACTTTTTGCTAAGTTGTGTATGTATCTATTAATCCTGCTAAACAATGCGAACAACTTACTAATCCTACTATTATATGCATAATTTGACATTTGTTTAGAGTTATTTACATAAATCGTCCTTGTGGTTAGGACTAAATTACAATGACAGTCCTTAGAGTTATTTACATAAATCGTCCTTGTGGTCAACGGGTCAGTTAACGCCACGTGTCACCACCTGAGTTGTGCCACGTTGCATCGGGTCAGGTCGGTCAATGGGTCTGGTCGGTCGGTCTGAGATGGGCATACCTTCAATTAAATATATGCACTTTATCTCCTTTAACCCCTCTTTGTTGATAGTCAATTTTTTTAATACTAAAAGGTTCAATATAGTTTTGACCTATCAATTTAAGGGGGTTATGGACCGGATAAAAATTTGAGAAAAATACCTTCGGACTCGTTTTTTCGTGCTCTTTCCAATGGTATGCTCGGGTTAAAACGGACTAATAACCATAAAATATATATCAAATTTGTGAAATTATATTGCAAATATGTTTTTTATGTGTTATTATGTCTTGCAGGTATAAGGGTTTGAAAACAAAGCAAAAACGGTGATTTTCGGATGAGTTTTGACGACGTTTTCGCATTTTTCGAGGTTCAAACGAAGTCAAAAATGCTAAATTATGCATTTAATAGTATGATTAGTAAGTTGTTTGCATTGTTTAGGAGGATTAATTGATACATACATAACTAGTTATAATACCCGTGCATGCACGAGGTTTTGACAATTTTTTTTTCATATATTAATATTGAATATTGTGTCTTTAAAGGTAATTGCATATAATTATATAGTTATAAGTTTTGTGTACGCACGAAGTTTACACATAAATCAAATTTATTTTATCATTTTAGTTCAGTATACACATATAAGAATTTCTCCATGAAAATTGTGATATAAGTACAACTAATCTTATGCACGAGTTTTTCATTATACATTACTATCCATTAGAATTTGGTAAAATATTTGTAAAAATTTCTGTTAGGTAACTCAAGATTTAATTTTATTTAGCTGACAAAGATGTTGATGTTGTTATTTAAATTTCACTACTGATATTATGTTGTACACAAGATGCAAGTTTAATAGCAAGCGTTGATAAAGTTAAAGTATACTCCTCAAAGTTTAAAAAAAATATTTTTCTAGATATCCTTATTTAAATAAACAATAATTACATGAGTCATTGTTATAACTACAATCGTGTATATTTATTTTTATATTAAAGTAACATGTGCTTACAATTTGATAATTATATTTCTGTTTTCGGTAATTTAGCCGTATTTAAAATGTAAACTCGTGTCCACATAGGTTAAATTTTTAAAACGGAAATAAATGAGCCCTTATTGAACGTATATAATAAAAAAATTGATACTTATAATCTTATGCAAATTTATATGTTGTTATTTTAAAATAACATATACCTTGTATTTTTTAAGATATAAAGTATTGTGACAACTCGTAATTTCAGGTCATTTTACAAATTTTGAAAATTTCACTATTCATCTCGGGAAATTACTATTCACTTATTACTATTCATCAATTTACTATTCATCGTTTTTGAAGTCGATTTGATATTTTGAGAGGTTATTTCAAAAATTCACTATTCACGAAATACTATTCATTCCCGGAGAAAAATCACTATTCATGATTCACTATTCATCATTTTTCGTAAACTAGGTTTACGAGTATCAAATACGCGTAACCTTGAGGGTTAAGCTGCGTATTCATGGAACATCATTGAGAATATTTCATATAGACTAGAGTTAGTCTACATATCATCAGTGACATCATCTTCATATTAATTTATTCATGGGTTGCATATTTCATTAACGTATATTTTTCTATTAAATAAACGCTATCGCACGATCATTTATTTTGAATAATTGATCCGACATTTCCAATAATTATCCTGATATATTTTTATACTCATTTTAAGACTATGAAAATTATATTATTAGTTTACCCGATGTTTTGAATTTATTTTGTATATAAATTGTTATGTATATATATTTACGACGGTTTTCGATTCAACTCGATAATTATTTATTCACTCGATACTTGCGAGGAATGTATTTTTATAATTTTTATGACTTTGATATATTTTATTTTGTTCCGTTAAAAATCGATTTCTAGCTAACGCTACACTAAATACCTAATTATATGTACCAAATATACATAATACTTAACTTATAATGCATTTAAATTATCAAAACACAAAATACTTTCACCCCCCCCCCTTTTTGCCGACCTCCCCCATACAACTCATCCATTTCATTAATTAAAACCATGACTAAGCATGTACACATACACCAATATGCTAGATATTTGCAATATACAAAGTTTTATTAATCAAAACACATACAAGCACACATTTGAAAGGTGTAAAAATACAAGAACTCTCCCATTTCTTTCTTGATATTCGGCCAAACAAGAACAACATGAAGAACATCAAGTTTTTCAAGATCAAGTATTTTACAAGTTCTATTAGTGATCTAGTTAGGGTTTTGAAATAAAAACCTCGAGATTATTAAGTATACTTTGCTCAAAAAATTCATAATCACTCAAGTAAGCTTCCACTAATTTTTCCTACTCTTATAAACTCTTACTTGATGTATTTTTATGATCTAGTAAGAAAAACATGCAAGTATCATATATATTTATACCATTTTTAATTGTTTTTAGTACTTGTTATAAATTTTAATCATCCTATAATTATTTCCATGAAACACATCATTGTTGATGATGTTTAGGAACCCATGACAACCTAAGAAGGTGTATGGTAGGTTTAGAATAGATTTGGTGTTGATTTGAAGTGATTGAAACAAGTATTACGCTAGAAAAATCATTTTCGACAACTTAGAATTGAGGTCTGATCGTTTTTACAACATCTGGAAATTTCGACAGGTCATGGACTATTTTGGTGTATATTTTCAGAAAATATAATTTAAAACGAAACCGTGGTCGCTTGAATGGGTTAAAACGGATTTATAACGAAGAAGTTACGCTATTTTTAAGTTTAACGACGAAAACTATATTTTCAGAAAAATACATGCTGTCCAGAATTATTTAAGGGGCAAAAATGAGTTTTAAACATTTTTTAAATGAGTCGATTTATCAAAAATATATTAGTATGTATTAACACGAAACCAAGGATAAATAAAAGGTAGAAAACGGACTTATAACGATTAAGTTATACGCGTTTTAAATAGGGTTGTCGTAACTATTTTTCACAAGTAATAACACTTACATATTTTTACTAGACCAAAATGGTTGTCGCAAGTGACCATTTTTGGAGTCATTTTTCATATCGATAGAATATTTTTGAGAAAACGATGTCTTCAAGTAAAAGTAAGTTCACCTAGCCTATTTTCCAAAATGGTCAACCGTTCGTCAAACGGAGTTGTAACGAATAATATATTGTAACGCCCCGTGAACGACACGACTTAAAATCATTGAAATTTAAACTTTTACGCGGAAACGATTTGACTTAAAACTGACCTGCTGTTACTAATCGTTGAACTGATAAAATTCTGTAACAAACTGACCCTTGAAAGTATTTTTAAATGAAACTAGACTCAATTACCTTCGAAATGCCGGGTGGCACGACCCGTGGAGACTTACGGTTAAAAAGATATGATTTTTCGAAAACTGACTTCGACTAGTTCTCCAAATTAGTTCTCCAAATTTATTCTCCAAACTAGTTCTCCAAACTAGTTCTCCAACTAGTTCTCCAAATTAGTTCTCCAATTAGTTGTCCACTAGTTCTCCAACTATTTTAACCACTTTATAAACACTTAACATATACATTGTTTTTCCAAACATTCTTGACCCGTTTGACCCAAAATGGGTTAAAATAGACCTTGTCCCAAACACCCCTTTTTCCGCATAACCCTTTTTGTGTACTTTTGACCCATTTTCCGGAAAACGACTTCTATAACATGACATAACACCAAAACTTCCAGAAATCATTAAAATATTATAAACATCAAATATATGCATAAACTTGGTCATAATGACCCACGGAAACATGCTTTACAAAGTAACGGGTGTTATGCCAAACACCCGTTTTGACCCGTTTGCATACACCACTTAAACATAACTCTTTAACATGCTTTAAAACCTGTAAAATGACTCTTAAAACATTTCAAAGACTTGACACTATAAACAATAAACCTTTTATGACTCTCGGGGGACAACCTTGTCATGAGCTCGGTATCTACCTAAGCTTTACCTTCTTATCAATCTTCTAAACTTTCACATAATCCAACCTTAACGCTTAGTTCCAAGCATTTCCTTTCCTTCACATTTAAACCTACAAAACATTAACATCTTAAACCGTAAGCACAAGGCTTAGTAAGTAAAGCGTTCATAACATGTTATCATATACATTCATACATTATACGTCATAACTCATTTCAAATCATTAAACATTAACACGTACTTTGGTTCACTTAAGTAAAACATTTCCTATGGTTCAACATCAACATACCTTAGCCTAATCCACCTTGCCTAACCTTCATGACTAGTTAAGCCAAACTAGTCTCAACCACACTTTATATAAACATATATTCAATTACCCCATTCCTTATCATAACAAAATCACATAACATATAATGTGTAGAATCATATAACAACATATAATGACCAGTTTACTTACCTTAATTCCAAGATAGTGATATCAATTAGAATCATCATCATCAATACCATCATTAGCCTCTTCTTCACATCCTAGGTCAATTATCATAACACTTAATAATCATAATTAAATAATTATGAAAATGGTTTATATAACCATATCCCATTTCTTACACACCTCTAATCATCATATAATCATATCTTGATTATGTGATGATCAATCCATAAATTACTAACTTAATAAAACTTGACCCATCATCATCATAACATCTTTAATTAGCTTAAAAACATCATTTACCCAATTTCCCCAAATAGGTATATGAACCCTAATGTATAATTCATCAATTAGCTTAGGGTAAAGGATTACTTACTTGTAAGGATGATTAGCACTAACTTATTTCTTGGTTTGGAGCATTAATCCTTCATTAATTTGACCATTGGAGAATCTTGTTCTTTTCCCTCCTTTTTCACTTCACGACACATACATACACACCTAAATTATTCAGGAAATCTAATGATACAAGGAGAAGGATTTCAGACATATGTAGGTGATATGTTTGCCTAATTGGCACATTAGGTACTTCAAGTCTCATTCCTTCTATTTTGGCCACAACATACTTTATAACATGTTTAGCACTTGGCAACTTAGGTCCCTTAAGTCAATTTTCCTTATAAATGTGACACATCATATTTCCCATAATCATTTACATAACATTTGTTGACTATTAGTTTGACTATCGGGTTGACTACAATATAACATTCGTTTACTAACCAATCATGTTAAACCTTGGTCAATTTCATCTAAGGTGCGGCCTATTTGTATCCGGGATACTGGTCTAACAATTCTACCCTCCTTATTTAGATTTCGTCCCCGAAATCTCTCGTCTATTACTAACCATGACTTTGTCATTTCTTAACCCCATTCTTAGTACTAAGCACACTTTCATTCAAACATTTCATTGCAATGATCTAAGTGATCCTGCAACACAAATTGACACATTCCAAAAATCCTAAATTCGCTCTACTTCTTATTGATTTATCTAAGAGCATACGGCTCTTACTAAGGTTATTATGTCAAACGAGACACATTTATTATAACCAAAATATCATTTGATCACTTTATCACTATTACACCACATTCTTACTTGCTTTACTCTAACTTTTAATCAAGGATTATATGTCACTTGAGAAAATTTGCCCCAATTTGACTTTATATAAGTCAAATATAAACTAACACAACTTAAGATTCTCATCTTTACCTTAATCATCTCGATACCCTTTTAACATTTTTTTTAACACCTTACTTTCTTTACTTCATTTTAAGGATTTCCGCTAAGTATTATAAGTCACTTAGGAAATCTTAGGTCGCATTTGACTTTCACAAGTCAACATTGACTAATACCTTCACATTCTACTATGGTCATTCCATTATTTCATTAACATTTTTATTATAGGGCCTTGTTTCCTTTACTTCTTTCTATAATTTCCTTGTCAAAGACTACAAGTCTCGTAGGAAATTTCAATATTTTGACTTCATAAGGTCAAACTTTTACTTACATCATCGCATTTACACATAAGGGTGCTAATAAAGGTTAGCATCTATTACTATCATTATTCATATTTTGTACCACTCCTCAAGGTACATTATAATATCATTACAAATTCTTAATCTTTCCAAGTCATACTTAAGACACTTAAACGATTGGTTTCACTTAATGTATCAATTTAAAGTCGCATTCTAATTATATCCCACCTATCTTAGTTCTTAAGACTTCTAACTAATTCCAGGATTTCGTTTTTCACCCTTTTTACCTTACTCACGCCATGTCGAGAACACATAAGCCCACTCATTTATATTTCCTCATTTACATGGAAAGGCTTCCCAGTCTATGTAAATCAAGAAACATTAACTCATGGTTCTGAGATTCATAATTTCTTTAATTAAATGAAAAGGCGTCCCAATCCATTTAATCAAGGAAATCATAAATCGTCCTACTTATACACTTTCGACATAACATTCGTATTTATTACTAGTTTTCACTTTACTTTCTTTCTCTTCGTTCTTTTACACTTCACATTAATTTTTATTTTTAGACTTGGATCCATACCATTATCACATTTACTTTGGGGATTTTTATATGCCAAAGATATAGGCAACCCTTTGCCGGTGAAGGCAATACATTCCTTTATTAACATCATTAGCTTGGTCTCCCAAAGGATACCACCATTAACATTAGCTCGGCCATCCCAAAGGATACCATCATTAACATTATTAGTTTGGTCATCCCAAAAGGATACCATCATTAACATTAGCTCGGCCATCCCAAAGGATACCATCATTAACATTATTAGTTTGGTCATCCCAAAAGGATACCACCATTAACATTAGCTCGGCCATCCCAAAGGATACCATCATTAACATTATTAGTTTGGTCATCCCAAAAGGATACCATCATTAACTATCATTAATTCATCGGTTATATGATAACTACCTTTAACCTTTCACATTTAACATTAGATCCAAGTCATTAACATTTTAACACACACACTTTTTCATTCCTTTTATTAAGTTTAAGCAAGCATCATTGGTATATGAAACCCGCTTGTCATATTTACATATTTTTATGTGTTTACACTTCTCATTACAACTTACATTCTTTAACTCAAGTTAACTATTTCCACATCTTTACCATTACCTCTTTTAGGCCACTTGATTATTTTCCACTTCTAACCTTACATAGGTTAGATTGATAACACCTTTGTTAACATACGTTTATCCTTTACATTCAATTTAAACATCAACACGATCTCTTCGCGGTTTACTAAACAACATATTATTACGTTCTTACTTACATTCTTAACTCATCCCTTTTTAGTAATTAGCACAATGGCTATACCATTTTCATTTCATCATTACTTGTCATCATTTCTTAATCTCATTCATTACTTTTTCACTTTAATAGACGCTTAACAATTAGCGTGACAATTCTTATCTTGCTATCACACATTATACTTTAGCACACTTATCATTTATTACGTTTCACACCTTAAGCGTCAAATACTTTAATTCACAATTATCCCATCTCTAATATCACTTATCATTTCTAATCACATTCCATACCGTTATTCCAATACACATTCATATAATCATAATACGATCACCGACACTAACCAAGGTGTACGACAATCTAATCATTTAGATACCTCAAGGCCTCTACGGACTTATATCACATAAAGATCAATACTATAGCACGCATTCATTATTATCAACTTAGGTTCATGTAAACTATCACATGATCTGATTCAAAACTTAAACATTTACTTTCTCGCTTTAACTTCTCTTACATTCAACGAATCTAATAGTGGTTTAAGTCTAGGAAACCTAAAGTGGAAACCTAATTCACTTAAACCGAAGCTCTGATACCAATTTGTAACGCCCCGTGAACGACACGACTTAAAATCAATGAAATTTAAACTTTTACGCGGAAACGATTTGACTTAAAACTGACCTGCTGTTACTAATCATTGAACTGATAAAATTCTGTAACAAACTGACCCTTGAAAGTATTTTTAAATGAAACTAGACTCAATTACCTTCGAAATTCCGGGTGGCACGACCCGTGGAGACTTACGGTTAAAAAGATATGATTTTTCGAAAACTGACTTCGACTAGTTCTCCAAATTTGTTCTCCAAACTAGTTCTCCAACTAGTTCTCCAAATTAGTTCTCCAACTAGTTGTCCACTAGTTCTCCAACTATTTTATACACTTTATAAACACTTAACATATACATTGTTTTTCCAAACATTCTTGACCCGTTTGACCCAAAATGGGTTAAAATAGACCTTGTCCCAAACACCCCTTTTTCCGCATAACCCTTTTTGTGTACTTTTGACCCATTTTTCAGAAAACGATTTCTATAACATGACATAACACCAAAACTTCCAGAAATCATTAAAATATTATAAACATCAAATATATGCATAAACTTGGTCATAATGACCCACAGAAACATGCTTTACAAAGTAACGGGTGTTATGCCAAACACCCGCTTTTGACCCGCTTGCATACACCACTTAAGCATAACTCTTTAACATGCTTTAAAACCTGTAAAATGACTCTTAAAACATTTCAAAGACTTGACACTATAAATATTAAACCTTTTATGACTCTCGGGGGACAACCTTGTCATGAGCTCGATATATACCTAAGCTTTACCTTCTTATCAATCTTCTAAACTTTCGCATAATCCAACCTTAACGCTTAGTTCCAAGCATTTCCTTTCCTTCACATTTAAACCTACAAAACATTAACATCTTAAACCGTAAGCACAAGGCTTAGTAAGTAAAGCGTTCATAACATGTTATCATATACATTCATACATTATACATCATAACTCATTTCAAATCATTAAACATTAACACGTACTTTGGTTCACTTAAGTAAAACATTTCCTATGGTTCAACATCAACATACCTTAGCCTAATCCACATTGCCTAACCTTCATGACTAGTTAAGCCAAACTAGTCTCAACCACACTTTATATACACATATATTCAATTACCTCATTCCTTAGCATAACAAAATCACATAACATATAATGTGTAGAATCATATAACAACATATAATGACCAGTTTACTTACCTTAATTCCAAGATAGTGATATCAATTAGAATCATCATCATCAATACCATCATTAGCCTCTTCTTCACATCCTAGATCAATTATCATAACACTTAATAATCATAATTAAATAATTATGAAAATGGTTTATATAACCATATCCCATTTCTTACACACCTCTAATCATCATATAATCATATCTTGATTATGTGATGATCAATCCATAAATTACTAACTTAATAAAACTTGACCCATCATCATCATAACATCTTTAATTAGCTTAAAAACATCATTTACCCAATTTCCCCAAATAGAGGTATATGAACCCTAATGTATAATTCATCAATTAGCTTAGTGGTAAAGGATTACTTACTTTGTCACACCCCCAATTTACCTGTTTTGCAGCGGAATGGAATTCCTGGGGGCATTGACTGTCATAGCACCACATCACAGTTATATTGAACGACCTAAAGTGTCGTTTTAAAAACGCATCGTTGGATATATCATAAAAACATAATCAGAGTACAACATCGGTCCCAAAAGGTTTAACAAGTTTGCCAAAATACAAATATGTTACAAATTCCAACGATGTTTTGAAATAAACCATAATGTACATAATGTAAGTCGACGCCGCGACTCAAAATATAGGTCCCTAACCATGTCATGATGAACGTGCCTCACTGAAAATACATTGCTAAACGGTCAACAATAATGTTGGTGAGAAATCATAGGTTTATGTAAACATTTTATACGACTACACAAGTATTGACCATGCATGACAATCAAGTCACGTAAAAATAATGTTACAATTGCCTTAAGCCCATGACCCCGAAACTAGACTGATCAATAATGTATGCCCCTCCACGAGTGTTTGCCGACAACTCAAATGAAATCAAATGACATGCATCCGTTCACCTGGTTGGGATTCACCAACCCGGATGGAGGCGTCACCCTCGATAGATCTATCCACTCATCCTCGCTTCAAAGATTAACGGTTCATGGTTCAGGAAATGGGGACTTTCAAATTGGCATATGTGGTAACTTAAGCAATGTAATGAATTTAACATACTTGGTATCGTACAAAAAAAAAATGTAGTGCAATGTATTCTCCCCCGTGGGTTTGAAAATAATCGAAAGCATGTAAAAACGGGGCTATGAAAACTCACTTGGATAAACAGGAATAACGGCAAAAGTGAGTACACTGAGGTTTATAATGATGCGTCAACCGGGACCTATTATCAATGATATGATATGTCATGAGTTGCAATGTAATGTTATGCATGCACTTGATATGTTATTTATACCATTTACGAGTTTTGAAAATATTACTCGTCGTCGAAAAATACTCTTTTGACGCCTTGACCAATCAAAAATGACTTTACATGTTTTTACGTCAAAATGTCATCCTACAATGGTTTTATAATGATTTTGGTGAAATTACCACTATTCGTCGCAAAACAATGTCGCCGAAAAATCGCGGAAATTGCCAAAAATGGCTTTGGAAAACTAGTCGTAAAACAGTACACGTTGATCGTTAGAGAACGAAATCGACGGTTTTGGAAAGTTTGTATCCATATCTAAAAGTTTCAGTTCAGGAGTTTTCGTCCAAAAGGTCTCGAACATAAAGATATTAAGGGTTAAAGTTGGTGATTTTTGGCCAATAGTGTGCAGAAAATTAGTTACGGCAAGTTTAAGAAAAAGTGCATATCTTTGTCGTTTCAACTCCGTTTTCTACGTTTTATATGTCCTTAGCTTCGTATTGAAGTAAACTAATATATTTTTGAGAAGTCGAAATAATTTGTGAAGCTTAAGGCTCGTTTTTGACCCGAACAAACTAAAAACATGTTGCTGAAATTTTCAGAAATAATATTTTCCGTCGTCAAACTTCAAAAATCCATAACTTCTTCGTTATAAGTCCGTTTTTATCCGCTCAAGCGGCCACGGATTCGTTTTAAAGTATATTTTCTAAAAATCAAGGCCAAACTTTCGTACCACCAACTGATTTTTCCAGAAATTCGTTTTAAGGACAGATTACAAAATATAGTTTACGAAAATAGTTTTTCTCGGACAAAACCTATTCTAATCCCTTCAAATCAACTCCAAAACTAATCTAATCCTACCATACACCTTCTTAGGGTGTCATGGGTTCCTAATCACCATCAAGACCAAAGAATAACTTGGGAATAATTATAGGATGACTATTAAGTATATAAAACCTTAAAATCAAGAAATAAATGGTATAAACTACATAGCATGCATATGAGCTTCAAAAATGATAAGAAACATATAAAAATGACAAGGAAACATGAGGATGATAAAAACATGCTTACTAGTGATATGAAGAGGTGTAGGTAACAAGGTTTACACTTAGATATCCTTGGTTTTTATTTCAAAACCATGAAAAAGGATATGTTCTATGTTGTTAAAACACTTGTCTTGCCAAAAATTTTCTTGATCCCTTTGGTTTTCTAGCTTGGCCGGTTCTTGATGTGCAAAAGAGGAGAGAAAGATTTTTTTACACCTTTGATAAAATGAGTTGTGTGAAGTAAACTTTGAGTTAGTAGGACTTTTGTATCAAAATTATTAGCTAGACAATTTAGTAAGAGAGCCATACCAATCAATTAAGACTCCCCTCCCCTATGGCCGGTTTTGGGGGAGGGTTGTCTACCCTTTATATTTTTTTTTTTTTAAAAAACTTAGTTACTTGTATATTTTGTGTATTAATTTGTAAGACTTTGAATAAATGTGTAAGTTATTGTAAAGTTAAGTTAAAGTAAATGAAAGTTTTTATTAGATCAAAATACAATGTAATGAGTTGATAAAAATTGTAAAAATACTTTCCTCGCGAAAATCGGGTGATAAAATAATTATCGTAAGATTTTAAGAAAAACGACGTAACAATTTAATTTTTAACGATTAAGGTACCAAATAAATTTGAAACACTAGGAAGACTAAAAATAAAGTTTTTACAAACTAAATGAGAGTTTAAAAATACCTCGGGATCATTTTTGAAAGTAACGAGTTAAATGTTAAAATAAAAACTCACGCGATAAAGATTTTTAAACATAAAAATTACGCGTTGAAGGGTGAAATAAAATGTCGTGCATGAACTAATGAAATGCACATGATGTCCATGAAATGTAGACTACTCATAGTCCATATGAAATGTACGTGATGTCATGATCATGAATTCGCCGCTAAACCTCCAAGGTTACGCGAATTTGAACCAAGTAAACCAAGTTTACTAAAATGTTGAAATAATGAAACGTGAATCGTGTCAAGAAATGACCTGAAAATACGGATTGTCACATTCGCCCATCCAAAAAGGAATTCAGTCCCTGAATTCAATCGTTGTTAAGTGTAACGGTGTCGGCGAAAAGATGTGGATACTTGCGTCGCGATCCGGTCTTCCCGCTTCCCAAGTAAACTCAGGACCTCGACGAGAATTCCAAATAACCTTAACGATAGGAATTCGACTCTGTTTCAACTGCTTGACCTCGCGGTCCATGATTTCTACAGGTTCTTCCACAAAATGGAGTTTGTCGTCAAGCTGAACTTCATCCAATGGAATAACGAGTGATTCGTCCGAAAGACACTTCTTCAAGTTTGAAACATGAAACGTGTTGTGCACATGACTAAGTTCTGGTGGAAGATCAAGTCGATAAGCTACCGGACCAACTCTGCTTAAAATCTTAAATGGTCCAATGTATCTCGGGTTTAACTTCCCGCGCTTTCCAAATCGTACCACGCCCTTCCAAGGCGATACTTTCAACATAACTTTGTCACCTACTTGAAATTCCAAATCCTTGCGTCTAACATCCGCATAACTTTTCTCGACTCCTTGCGCTTCGAAGTCTATCACTTAATTTGAACAATCTTTTCCGTGGTTTCCGTACCATTTCGACCAGTAAGTTGTGCGTCTCCTACTTCGCCCAACAAACAGTGAACGGCACTTACGACCATATAGTGCCTCGAATGGTGCCATCTTGATACTGGTGTGATAACTATTGTTGTACGAGAATTCTATCAATGGCAAATGGTTAGCCCAACCATTTCCAAAATCAATGACACATGCTCTAAGCATGTCTTCCAATGTTTGAATGGTCCTTTCACTTTGACCGTCGGTTTGTGGGTGATATGTTGTGCTCATCTCTAATCGGTTCGAATGAATCTTGCAATGAATTCCAAAAATTTGAAGTGAATCGACTATCTCGCTGGAAATGATAGAAATTGATGCTCCGTGCCTCGAGACTATTTCCTTGACATAAAGTCTAGTGAGTTGCTCCATGGAATAAGTCTCTATAATCGGTATGAAATGGGTGACTTGGTAAGGCGATCAACAATTACCCAAATAGCGCGTAACCTCCCTGTCTTAGGAAGTTTCAGTAACAAAGTCCATAGTAATACGCTTCCCATTTCCATTGAGGAATTTTCGGTTGTTGGAGTAACTCAAGGCTTCGATATTCGACTTTTACCTTAGAGCAGGTAAGACATTTGCTAACGTACATGGCAATCTCCGCTTTCATGTTCGGCCACCAATAAAGCTTCTTAAGATCTTGATACATCTTATCCGATCCTGGATGAATAGAATACTTTGACTTATGCGACTCATGCATAATCAATTCTCGTATTCCGCCATACAATGGAACCCACATTCTATCCTTGAAACATAGTACTCCATCCGCTCTCTTTACAAAACCATTTGCGCTTTCGGGCATACCATAAAGCTTTTCACTTGGTCGATTTTCCTCTTTAAGTGCCTCGACTTGTGCTTCATGGATTTTCGACGGTAAAGGAGAAATAATCGTCATTCCCAATGAACGAACTCTTAAAGGTTTAGGCCTCTCTTTCCGACTAAGAGCATCAGCCACAACATTGGCTTTTCCCGGGTGATACTTGATTTCACAATCATAGTCGCTGAGTAACTCCAACCAACGACGTTGTCTCATATTAAGCTCCTTTTGATCAAGAATATATTGCAAACTCTTGTGGTCGGTAAACACAGTGCACTTGGTACCATAAAGGTAGTGTCTCCAAATCTTGAGCGCAAAAACTACGGCTCCTAACTCGAGATCATGAGTGGTGTAATTCTTCTCATGCGTCTTAAGTTGTCGAGAAGCATACGCAATCACCTTCTCATTTTGCATTAAAACAGCCCCAAGTCCTTTATGCGAAGCGTCACAATATACAACAAAGTTCTCAATGCCTTCGGGTAGTGCCAAAATCGGCGCACTGCAAAGCTTTTGCTTCAGCAACTGAAAAGCAACTTCTTGTTTCTTTCCCCACTCATACTTCTTGTCTTTCTGCGTCAACTTGGTCAAAGGCCTTGCTATCTTCGAAAAACCTTCGATGAACCTTCGGTAATACCCGGCTAATCCTAGAAATTGTCGAATTTCTGTAGGATTCGTTGGAGTAGCCCAATCTTTCACGGCTTCAATCTTTGCTGGATCAACTTGTAGTCCATGACTATCAATGACATGACCAAGAAATTGCACTTTGTGGTTCCAAAAATCACACTTCGAAAACTTGGCATACAACTTCTCATTCTTGAGTAGACTTAAAATCGTCCTTAAATGCTCTTCGTGCTCTTCTTTGCTCTTGGAGTAGATCAAAATGTCGTCGATGAACACTATAACAAACTTGTCCAAATACGGCTTACAAACTCTATTCATGAGATCCATGAATACCGCCGGTGCATTAGTCAATCCAAAAGGCATCACTTGAAACTCGTAATGACCGTAACGTGTTCTAAACGCTGTTTTCGAAATATCCTCTTCCCGAACTCGAAGCTGATGATAACCCGATCGAAGATCAATCTTGGAATAAATACTAGAACCTTGCAACTGATCGAACAAGTCATCAATTCGGGGGAGTGGGTAACGATTCTTCACCGTTAACTTGTTCAATTCTCGGTAATCTATGCACATACGGAAGGATCCATCCTTCTTCTTCACAAACAAAACCGGTGCTCCCCAAGGAGAGGAACTCGGTCTAATGAATCCTTTGTCTAGAAGCTCTTGCAATTGACTAGACAATTCTTGCATTTCGGATGGTGCTAGACGATACGGTGCTCGTGCAATCGGTGCAGCTCCGGGCACTAAGTCAATATGAAATTCTACTTGACGTGCCGGTGGAAGTCCCGGTAAATCCTGAAATACCTCTAAAATTCACGAACAATAGGAACATCTTCAAGTCGCTTCTCCTCCGACGTTTTCTCGGTTACATGAGCTAAGAAAGCAAGACAACCTTTCTTAATGTACTTCTCCGCTTTGATACTCGATATGATACTAATTCGAGTTCCACTTCGTTCCCCACGAATAATCAAAGTTTCGCCGTTATAGGGAAGATGAACAACTTTCTCATCACAAATGATCTTTGCGCGATGTTTAGATAACCAATCCATGCCAATGACGACGTCAAAACTACCAAGCTCTACGGGCATGAGGTCTATGTTGAAAGGATGATTAAGAAAATTGAATGTGCAACCGCGGACAATGGTGTTGGTGCAAACTACGCTACCATTAGCTAATTCGACGTTGTATGATATGTCTAATGTAGTTGGTTTAATGTTGAGCAAAGGTGCAAATGCAATGGACACAAAACTCTTATCGGCACCCGAATCAAATAAAACTGAAGCATAACGATTATTGAGAAGAAACGTACCCGTTATGACATTCGGGTCCTCCCTATCTTCTCCGCCTCCAATCACATAAACCCTTCCTCGTGCCAAACCTTCTTGATTCGGATTTGCTTGATTCTTTCCTTTCTTACAATCCCTCTTGTAGTGTCCAGTTTCCCCGCAACCAAAACAAGTAACTTGTGGTGCATTGCAATCCCTAGTACGGTGACCAACTTTCTTGCACTTCTCACACGGATCAGGGACATCGACCGGATTGTGGTGACTCAAACACTTATTACACTTCGGCAAAACCCCCGAATATCCTTTTCCTTCTTTTTGACCCGCGGCATAAACCTTAGCAACCTCTTGCCTTTTGGGCGGTTGTTGAGTAGTATTCCTACCCCTGTTGTCCCACTTGCGTTTGTTGTTGTTGCTATTATTGTTGTTGTTGTAGTTGCCTCGGTTGTTGTTGAAATGGTTGTTGGGATTGTTGTTGTAGTTTCGGTTGGTGGTGGTGTTCTTACCTCGCTTCACCACTTGTGCCATCAACTTCTGGGTAACTCGAATAGCTTCCTCGATAGATTGTGGATCAAATGAAGTCACATCTCCTTGTATGACCTCTGAAGTCCTCCAATAAACCTCTAGCAACTTTTCATTATCGAAACCATCGATGGGCATAACGCGGCTAATTCTTGAAATCTCCGAATGTATGTGTCGATATCATAACCAATAGTGACCAATTCATAGAACTCCGTCTCTAACTTTTTGATTTCGTTCAGGACAAAACTTCTTAGTCACCAAGCCTTTAAATTCCTCCCACCTAAAGCTTAAAAGCATTCTCCATACCAATTGGTTGAGCGTATGAATTCCACCATGACAACGCTCCATCGAGCAAAGTGCTTGTGGCAAACTTGACCTTACTGTCATCCGGACGGTTAAGCAAAGCAAAACACCGATTCCACTTTCTCAAACCATCGTACCATTGCAGTAGCTCCCTCGGTACCTCGAAACTTAGTGGGTTCACCACTCTTGAAATCCTTGTACGAACATTTCTTAACCCCAGATCCTCCGGCATTACTGTTGCAGTAGCAAGCCTCGCGGCTTCAGCAGCAGCCATCAAGCTTCCCGTTCAACTCTTAAAGCATTAGCAATGCTATCGTTCACCAACTTTTGAATTTCTGCTTGGGTCATTTCAACTGTAGCTTTCTTCGGTGCCATAACTCTTCAAAATCACAAGATGAAACAATCATGAGAACTCGTAAGTAGAAACAACCATCATACAAATATATCCACAACCACATCATGCATAAAGATAAATGGAATCACAACGGAACAATAACGAAATATCACAAATATAATCACAACACACGTGGATAATATACATGAAAATTTCGGCCTACATGGACCGATATCATAGATAATAATAACCATTCCTACATAGTAGAGTCAATACTTGATACATTTGTTTGTACAACAACCAAAATACAACAAGTTCTTTAAACTACGTCACACACCTTGTGACTAGGATACTAATGGTCAAAACTATACAATGACAAAAGTCTACATAAGGCACCTCATGGTGCTCCGCCCCGTCCTCAAGATCACGAACTAATAACCAAACTATCAACCAAACTCCTCATCTCATCCAATCGACCCTCGCAATGTAACAATACGCCACGGGCTAAAGCTAACTCCTGTGGTCGACTCAGAACTCATCCCGAGTCATCTCGCTCGGCAAACACTCGGCATCTCCGCCTCAACTCCGTGATGTGCTCTCTATCCTCAATCTGCCGGTGCTGAAGACCACGAAACTCTAAGTCAATACAAACCCTGCCTAATATCAAACCCTCGACCTCCTCGATGGGCTCAATCTGCCAACCGATAGCTCCCCTAACTGCCGAGTCAAACTATCAATCAGAATCGCTGCTTGGCATCGACACGGGCACCTAATGCCTCAGAAGGTCGTGCAAGGCCCCTAGAACTCTCGCCTAACTCAAATCTAACGGGTGGCTCGGGCTCTGTCGACGGTGGTGAAGGGATATCGAAACGTGCACGCTTTTTGGGCGGCAAGTCCGATCGCGGTGCAGGGATCCCTAAGAAAATATGACGATGATGGTGATGATACCGGCGGTGGTGCTAGTGGTGGTGATGGTAGGTGCATCCGGTAAGGAGCGGGCTAATGTGAGGTGGGTGCAACCTCGCCCTCCTCAAAGGGTTCGGTCTCGGTGTCGGTCATGATCGGTGGAAAGGTGCAGTGGATCCGATAGAAGATACAATCTCAGTGGAATGTGATGGATCATCATCCGATGATATGGTAATAGGGTGAGAATCTGAAGACATGTCTGTGACAACCGATATGAAATAAATGTAAATAATCTCGAACAAAGTGTAAGTGAATCCGCATGATAACAATGAACATGTACAATGATGAAATGATGAGATGCTATGATAATGTAGCTATAGTCTAGGGTCAATGATGCAACCTAGTTCTCTATAATCTGTAGCTCGGTACCAATCATGCACACCCCCAATTTACTGCTTTTGCAGCCGGAATGGAATTCTCGGGGCATTGACTGTCATAGCACCACATCACAGTTATATTGAACGACCTAAAGTGTCGCTTTTAAAAACACATCGTTGGATATATCATAAAAACATAATCAGAGTACAACATCGGTCCCAAAAGGTTTAACAAGTTTGCCAAAATACAAATATGTTACAAATTCCAACGATGTTTTGAAATAAACCATAATGTACATAATGTAAGTCGACGCCGCGACTCAAAATATAGGTCCCTAACCATGTCATGATGAACGTGCCTCGATTACACGAAAATACATTGCTAAAAAACGGTCAACAATAATGTTGGTGAGAAATCATAGGTTTATGTAAACATTTTATACGACTACACAAGTATTGACCATGCATGACAATCAAGTCACGTAAAAATAATGTTACAATTGCCTTAAGCCCATGACCCCGAAACTAGACTGATCAATAATGTATGCCCTCCACGAGTGTTTGCCGACAACTCTGAAATGAAATCAAATGAAATGCATCCGTTCACCTGGTTGGGATTCACCAACCCGGATGGAGGCGTCACCCTCGATAGATCTATCCACTCATCCTCGCTTCAAAGATTAACGGTTCATGGTTCAGGAAATGGGGACTTTCAAATTGGCATATGTGGTAACTTAAGCAATGTAATGAATTTAACATACTTGGTATCGTAAAAAGAAAAATGTAGTGCAATGTATTCTCCCCGTGGGTTTGAAAATAATCGAAAGCATGTAAAACGGGGCTATGAAAACTCACTTGGATAAACAGAATAACGGCAAAAGTGAGTACACTGAGGTTTATAATGATGCGTCAACCGGGACCTATTATCAATGATATGATATGTCATGAGTTGCAATGTAATGTTATGCATGCACTTGATATGTTATTTATACCATTTACGAGTTTTGAAAATATTACTCGTCGTCGAAAAATACTCTTTTGACGCCTTGACCAATCAAAAATGACTTTACATGTTTTTACGTCAAAATGTCATCCTACAATGGTTTTATAATGATTTTTGGTGAAATTACCACTATTCGTCGCAAAACAATGTCGTCGGAAAAATCGTGAAATTGCCAAAAATGGCTTTGGAAAACTAGTCGTAAAACAGTACACGTTGATCGTTAGAGAACGAAATCGACGGTTTTGGAAAGTTTGTATCCATATCTAAAAGTTTCAGTTCAGGAGTTTTCGTCCAAAAGGTCTCGAACATAAAGATATTAAGGGTTAAAGTTGGTGATTTTTGGCCAATAGTGTGCAGAAAATTAGTTACGGCAAGTTTAAGAAAAGTGCATATCTTTGTCGCTTTCAACTCCGTTTTCTACGTTTTATATGTCCTTAGCTTCGTATTGAAGTAAACTAATATATTTTTGAGAAGTCGAAATAATTTGTGAAGCTTAAGGCTCGCTTTTGACCCGAACAAACTAAAAACATGTTGCTGAAATTTTCAGAAATAATATTTTCCGTCGTCAAACTTCAAAAATCCATAACTTCTTCGTTATAAGTCCGCTTTTATCCGTTCAAGCGGCCACGGATTCGTTTTAAAGTATATTTTCTAAAAATCAAGGCCAAACTTTCGTACCACCAACTGATTTTTCCAGAAATTCGTTTTAAGGACAGATTACAAAATATGGTTTACGAAAATAGTTTTTCTCGGACAAAACCTATTCTAATCCCTTCAAATCAACTCCAAAACTAATCTAATCCTACCATACACCTTCTTAGGGTGTCATGGGTTCCTAATCACCATCAAGACCAAAGAATAACTTGGGAATAATTATAGGATGACTATTAAGTATATAAAACCTTAAAATCAAGAAATAAATGGTATAAACTACATAGCATGCATATGAGCTTCAAAAATGATAAGAAACATATAAAAATGACAAGGAAACATGAGGATGATAAAAACATGCTTACTAGTGATATGAAGAGGTGTAGGTAACAAGGTTTACACTTAGATATCCTTGGTTTTTATTTCAAAACCATGAAAAAGGATATGTTCTATGTTGTTAAAACACTTGTCTTGCCAAAAATTTTCTTGATCCCTTTGGTTTTCTAGCTTGGCCGGTTCTTGATGTGCAAAAGAGGAGAGAAAGATTTTTTTACACCTTTGATAAAATGAGTTGTGTGAAGTAAACTTTGAGTTAGTAGGACTTTTGTATCAAAATTATTAGCTAGACAATTTAGTAAGAGAGCCATACCAATCAATTAAGACTCCCCTCCCCTATGGCCGGTTTTGGGGGAGGGTTGTCTACCCTTTATATTTTTTTTTTTTTTAAAAAACTTAGTTACTTGTATATTTTGTGTATTAATTTGTAAGACTTTGAATAAATGTATAAGTATAGTAAAGTTAAGTTAAAGTAATTGAAAGTTTTTATTAGATCAAAATACAATGTAATGAGTTGATAAAAATTGTAAAAATACTTTCCTCGTGAAAATCGGGTGATAAAATAATTATCGTAAGATTTTAAGAAAAACGACGTAACAATTTAATTTTTAACGATTAAGGTACCAAATAAATTTGAAACACTAGGAAGACTAAAAATAAAGTTTTTACAAACTAAATGAGAGTTTAAAAATACCTCGGGATCATTTTTGAAAGTAACGAGTTAAATGTTAAAAATAAAAACTCACGCGATAAAGATTTTTAAACATAAAAATTACGCGTTGAAGGGTGAAATAAAATGTCGTGCATGAACTAATGAAATGCACATGATGTCCATGAAATGTAGACTACTCATAGTCCATATGAAATGTACGTGATGTCATGATCATGAATTCGCCGCTAAACCTCCAAGGTTACGCGAATTTGAACCAAGTAAACCAAGTTTACTAAAATGTTGAAATAATGAAACGTGAATCGTGTCAAGAAATGACCTGAAAATACGGATTGTCACATACTTGTAAGGATGATTAGCACTAACTTATTTCTTGGTTTGGAGCATTAATCCTTCATCAATTTGACCATTGGAGAATCTTGTTCTTTTCCCTCCTTTTTCACTTCACGACACATACATACACACCTAAATTATTCAGGAAATCTAATGATACAAGGAGAAGGATTCCAGACATATGTAGGTGGTATGTTTGCCTAATTGGCACATTAGGTCCTTCAAGTCTCATTCCTTCTATTTTGGCCACAACATACTTTATAACATGTTTAGCATTTGGCAACTTAGGTCCCTTAAGTCAATTTTCCTTATAAATGTGACACATCATATTTCTCATAATCATTTACATAACATTTGTTGACTATTAGTTTGACTATCAGGTTGACTACAATATAACATTCGTTGACTAACCAATCACGTTAAACCTTGGTCAATTTCATCTAAGGTGGGGCCTATTTGTATCCGGGATACGGGTCTAACATATATGGTCACTCAAACTTTGCCGAAAACTAACATTAAACAATATTTTTAGTCCGACTACCCTACTTCATCTATATTTTTCTCTATGATCGAGACTCCTATGATCAAAAGTTAAATGCTAAGTCTTTAGATAATGTGACAAGCTTTCCAAAACCATTGAGTTTGTTTCCTAACACTCGATATTCATTATTTTACGACTAGCTTTTCGAGGCCATTTAGCCACTTTCATGAATTGTCAAATTATATTGTTTTACGACGAAACACTATAATTTCTTGATAAATCACTTAACGACTATCATAGGATGTTGTTTCAATGTAAGTACTTGTAAAGTATTTTATAACATGACGAGATGTCATAAACATATATTTCGGAGATAAACTCTATTTTCAAAAATGCACAAGTGGTATGGATATCATATGAGTTTGCAAGCACAACATTATTTCATGACTTATATTAGATCATATCATTCATA
This sequence comes from Chrysanthemum makinoi, assembly GCA_910596185.1. Taxonomy (NCBI): domain Eukaryota; kingdom Viridiplantae; phylum Streptophyta; class Magnoliopsida; order Asterales; family Asteraceae; genus Chrysanthemum; species Chrysanthemum makinoi. Next base: position 184,694,431 of record OU343222.1, on the reverse strand, counting down.
ATAGGTTGCAGTTTGAGATTGCGCCTCATTTCAGTGTATCAACTTTTGCCATCATATCATTGTATCAAGTGAGTTTTCATAGCCCCGTTTTATTCAAGTTTATACTTTATTTCAAACCTACGGGGGAGAATACATTGCACATCATTTTATTACGAGCCCAAGTATATCAAATTCATTTACATTGCTTAAGTTATCTCATTGCCAATTGAATGTCCCCATTTCATAATCATGAACCGTTAATTCGAAGAAGCGGGTGAGTGAATAGATCTATTGAGTGGCTCTCCATCCGGTTGGTGGTCCCAACTGGTCAAACGGATGCATTTCATTTAATATCATAATTTGAGTTGTTTGGCAAACACTCTGTTGTGGCGAACATCATGATGAGTCTAGCTTCGGTGTCATGTACTTATAGCAATTGTAATATTTTTAAGTGACATATTTGTCATAAATGGCCTATACTTGTGGTAGTCGTATAAAACATTTACATAAACTCTATGAACTCACTCAACCTTTGTGTTGACACTTTTAGCAATGTATTTTCAGGTATCTAAGGCATATACTTCATGGCATGCATACGGACTTATCATAGGGTCGCGGTGACGACGCGTCTCACATGGGTTTTATGCACTTTAAAACATCGTTTGGATTGTAACAAACTTATTTCCGCAAATGTTGACTACCTTTTGGGACCTATCTTTTGTAACTCTGAATGTTTTAATATATATCAAACGATGTATTTTCCAAACGACACTTTAGGTAGTTCAATATAACTGTAACTGTGATGTTATGGCAGTCATCCCCCAGGAATTTCATTCCGCTGCAAAACAGGTATTTTGAGGGTGTGACAAGTATAAAAGGTATAAAGTATAAAGGGGTATTTGTTTATAATCCAAAGTTATTAAAAAATATGGAGACTTATAATATTACACTTAACTCTATATAATTTTTAAAAATTCAACCACTAAAGTCTTATTAATTACCTCATCTTTTTTTTTTAAGTTTTTGTTTTCACAAATTTGACACTTATATTTTTATATGTTTTTTTAATTAACCAAATTTCTCTACCAAATTTATTAAAGTTTGACCAAAATTAATTTAATTTTGACTTTTATTAACCAATTACATCACACGATTTTGCTTACGTGGCGAAATCGAGCTCTTCTATTGGCCCAATTGTTTTTTCAGTAAAAATGAATTGACAAAATCACACGAAATAATGTAATTCTTTTATAATATAAAAGATTTAGCAAAAAGTGGTAACTTCTTTATATTTAAAAACAATTTCCCTACTTATTATGCTTTCTGTGTTTACGTAATTCATATGGACATGTGAATATGATATCAAACTTTCATATGGATCTTTGATGAGATTGTAACTTTGTCATTTAATTGGGTTTCGAGTAGATGTAAAAAATCTTTTACGTGAGAGAGTTGGCTTAAAAATCCCCACTTAATTTCCTTGTAATGTTTTGTTGCTAGCTTCTTGCTAGTCTTTTAATAAAGTCGCCGTTCTAAAAAAAAAAAAAAAACTAAAACAAAGTCATAATAATTTAGGTCAAATAGATTTGGTGCAACCAAATTTTATCATATTAATTGGTCGTCTAGTTTGTGTATTTATTTAAAGTGTCATGGTTTCATCTCAAATCTAAATTAGATCATTGATCTAAAATAGTCACAGTAGTTACTATGATTCTTGTAAGATAGACTAAGGTATTGTTAACTAAATGACTAGAAGGAGGTTAAACTGAAAACGAATATTGTTTTTGCTTTGCGGCGTAATTAAAACAGGTTTGTATTATAAATGGTTAAAAGTAAAATGTCGTAAAAGTATAAGGTCAAAAACAAAGGCTTAAAAGAAATTAATTAAAAGTAAAAGTTTGTAAAAGTATAAGGTTAAAAAAAAAATAGATGAATAAAAGCACCATATACCCTCGCCTTATAAAATTAATGTTATAGAAAAAATCTTGTCTCAACACTTTTTTCAAGAACACCAAACCTATAACTTAAATAAAAAAACACACTCTCTACAAAAGTTAGTGTTATAGAACACCCTCTGGCTCGCATATAACTCAATAAAACACAAATACAAAGAAAAAAATAATAAAAAAATGATGAATCGCTTGGCTGGTGATTTCGACACCAAACCCTATGGCACGAGGTTTGGTGTTAAGCTCGCGTTATCTGCTTGGCAGGTGTGATGACGCCAATGCTACCAGCCACCTACACCTACTTTTCTAAGAGTGAATAGCATGGAGTATTTGGTTAGGAATCAATTAAAGGTATACAAATGCATTTACTTAACCTTTACACTAGTTTCAATAAAGGATTTTTGCCGGTCGATCACAAAAAGAGGTCATGTTGATCATCTATTGGAGGTGGTTGGTCGATTGGGAGTGAATTTGGGATGAAAGAGTCGCTTGGCCGACCTGTTTAAATACTTTTTTCTTCTCTTTTTTTTGTTGTTATCTGGTATACAATATATGTATAAAATAAATAAATAAATAAATAAATAATTACATATGTGTGGGTGTTGCGGTACACCTAAGAAGCTTGAAGAATAAGTTTTGTTTTCTTTTCTTTTTTATATAAAGATAAGAGTGAATTACATAAATCGTCCTTGTGGTTTAGTAAAAATTACGGATCTTGTCCCTGTGGTTTTTTTTAGCGGGTTTCGTCCTTGTGGTTTACAAAAGTTACGGATCTTGTCCCTCGTCTGACCCGGTCCCAAAAAAAGGACCTCCCTTGCAAATACGTTCTAACGTGAGGGGCTAACGCCATATTTTGGTTTTAACGATCGGAGTTAATTACATAAATCGTCCTTGTGGTTTGGTAAAGTTACAATCTTGTCCTCGTGGTTTATTATAATATTTTTAAAAAACTGCTTTTTTCTTTTAAAAAATTAATTTTATTAAAAAATAAAACTAAATTAAAAAATAATAATAATAATAATAAAAATAACTTTTAATTTTATTATAAAACGAATGAAGGCGATAAAAAACGCTTTTATACGGATTTCTCTATTTTTACGCTCCATTTGTTTTATACGGTTTCGCTTCGCTTTTGTATGAAAATGTATGAAAACATTTTTGTACAAAAATGTACGCTTTTGTATGAAAATGTATGAAAACATTTTTTCATATAAAACGAACTAAAAAATGTACGTTTTTGAATGAAAATGTATGAAAACATTTTCGTCGCCTTTGTATGAAAACGCATTTTCATACAAAAACGCATTACATTTAAAAAAAAAAAAAAAAAACGTGACGGTTTTGTTTAAAATGTGCGTTTTTGTATGAAAAACGTACATTTAAAAAAACGTACGGTTTTGTTTAAAATACGTTTTTGTTTAAAACGACGGTTTTGTTTAAAAACGTTTTATAAAACAAGTGAACGTATAAAGCGGACAAAACCGTATAAAAACGCTTTTTTATACGGCTTCATCCGGCTTTATAAAAACCGCTTTTATACGGTTTTGTCCGCTTTATACGCTTCACTTGTTTTATACAAAACGTTTTTAAAAAACGCACGGTTTTGTTTAAAATATACATTTTCATACAAAAACGCATTTTAAACAAACCGACGCTTTTTGTTTTTTGTTTAAAATGCGTTTTCATACAAAACGTACATTTTAAACAAAACCGCACGCTTTTTAAACGCGCTTTTTGTATGAAAATGTATGCGTTTTAAAATGTACGTTTTTCATACAAAACGCATTTAAAATGTTTTCATACATTTTCATTCAAAACGCATTTTTTTTCGTTTGCTTTTGTATGAAAAATGTTTTCATACATTTTCATACAAAAACGCACATTTTGTACAAAAATGATTTCATACATTTTCATACAAAAACGAACGAAACCGTATAAAAACAAATGGAACGTAAAATAGAGAAATCTGTATAAAAGCGTTTTTTATACCTTCATTCGCTTTTATAATAAAATTAAAAAAGTTATTTTATTATTATTATTATTTTTAATTTAGTTTTATTTTTTAATAAAATTAATTTTTAAAAGAAAAAGCATTTTTAAAAATATTATAATAAACCACAGGGACAAGATTCGTAACTTTTACCAAACCACAAGGACGATTTATGTAATTAACTCCGATCGTTAAAACCAAAATATGGCGTTAGCCCCTCACGTTAGAACGTATTTGCAAGGGAGGTCCTTTTTTTGGGACCGGGTCAGACGGGGGACAAGATCCGTAACTTTTGTAAACCACAGGGACGAAACCCGCTAAAAAAAACCACAGGGACAAGATCCGTAATTTTTACTAAACCACAAGGACGATTTATGTAATTCACTCTAAAGATAATTTACATCGTAGGTATTTGAGGTTTGTTTTTTTGGCACTATTGTTTATAAATAAATAATATGTTTATAAATGTCAATTTTTATTTATTTATTTTTTTTAGAAATAATTAGTTATTAATGTAATGTTGTTTATTATTAATGAAGTTTTAGTTTATTGTCAAAAAAATTGAAAATGATAAATGGGAAAAAAAATAGAGATGTAAGTCGTTTTATTACAACAAATAGATCGCTGGAGTAGTTTAAAAGAGAGAAATGTGAAGTGGCATGAGAGATGTAGGTCGGGTTCCTTGTAAAATGAAAAAAAAAAAAAAATAGAGATATAAGACGGTTTATTACACCAAATAGATCGTTGAAGTAGTTTAAAAGAAATAAAGTTGAAGTGCCATGAGAGATGTAAGTCGGGTTCCTTATTAAAACTAGTCTTAAAAAGGAAGTAGGGTTAATAGAAAATAACGTTCCTAAACTTTTCAAAAAAAAAAAGAATGATTAAATTATTGAACTTTCATTTTATTCACTTAGGTTACTGAACTTATAAAACATGACATTTGAGGTAACTGAACTTATAAAAAATATTCAGAAACAATACCGAACTTTTAAAAACACGACATTTATGTTTTCTAACATATCCAAAATATACTATCAAATCACTCCTATCAACACTAAAAATGCTTCCTATAAGTTCAGTAACTTAAGTGAACAAATTGAAAATTCAGTAACTTATGCTATTTTTTTGAAATATTTAGTAACATATATGTTAATATGTATATTAACCCAAAGGAAGTACCCATATAATATTTTGGAACACAATGGGAGACTAATGGATAAATCAAAATCTGATGTCTTTCTATGCAGCATTGTACTGTAGCTTTTAAGAGCACGGGTCCGTTCGGGTACACTTTGGTAGAGGTGAACAAAAAAACCGGTTAACCGAACCGTAGCCGAAAAGAAACCGGAAAACCCAACCGGTCAAAACCGGTTTTGACCAAAACCGGTTCGGTTTTTATCCAAACCGGCGGTTTGGAACCGGTTTGGTTTTGGAAAACCACCGGTTTGGAGACCGGTTTTATAAACCGAATAACCAAACCGGTTCGGTTAACCGTTTTATGGTCTAGGCGGTTTTTGGGATTTTTGAAATTTAAACTTTTGAATTTGAATTTTGAAAGAGGGGAGCTGGGCGGATATTATTTATTTTGTTTCCAAAATTACCATTTTGCCATACAAATGTTAGTATAAATAGATGTGTTATGTATTTGGTTAATTACCACTTTCAAGCAATCAAAAACACTCCAAAAAAATCAAAATCGAAACTATTTCACTAAACACTAATGGAAAGTTCAAACAACACCACCAACACCGAAGCTGGTTCAACAAGTGCAGACGGTTCGTAAAGTTTTACCGTGTGACCGCGGTAAAAGATCCATGGGAACACTTTGACTACGTCATAATGTCGGACGGTAAGAAAAAGGCTCGATGCAAATATTGCTTGAGTATATTGTCTGCGCCGTTCCAACTCGACGTTGAAGGCTCACATCAAACAAAAGTATTGCAGGGCACTCAAATCGGTTCCGGAGGCCGGTCAATCGTCTATGGCTCGAGACGGGACTATTTTTGCATACGATCATGATTTACTCCGTGAAAACCTGGCCGGTTTGGTGATTCAACGTGGTTTGCCGTTCAACCACTATGACAACGAGATGACGACGGAGGTGTACCAGAATTATATGCAACCGCAATACAATCATGTAAGTCGTATGACTCTTAAACGCGATGCTATGAGAATGTGGAAAATGGCTAAGCAAGATTTAAAAAATAATTTTTTAAATATGGATGCTTGTGTTAATTTAACAACCGATGTTTGGGTCGCTCCTCATAATTTGCCATTTTCGTACCTTTGTGTTACCGCACATTGGGTTGATCCCGAAAGTTGGCAAATGATGAAGCGAGTTGTAGCATTTGAAAACTTTCCGGTTCCTCACTCCGGAGAAGCTTTATACAATTTGTTGAGAAAAGTGTTTCATAAGTTTAACTTGACGGAAAATTTTTTTTCAATAACGTTGGATAATGCAAGTAACAACACAAATGCAATGGGTCGACTAAAAATGGAATATGAGCCACCTTGCAATGGCGAATTTTTTCATAGTCGATGTGTTGCACACATCATTAACTTGGCTGTGCAAGCGGGATTAAAAGATCCGCATTTGAGTGAAGTGAAAGAAGATTTTAAAAGAATGTTAGTTGATGTTTTTAAAAAGGGTAATAAAAGATATAATGCATACATTCGGATGTGTGAAACTGCGGGAAAACATTGGTTACAACCTTGTTGGGATATTGAAACACGGTGGAACTCCACTTATCTTATGTTCATAAGTGGCTTAAGACAAAAGGTGACCTTGCAATATTTTCATGACGAGAAATTGTCGGGGAGGGATAGGTGTGCTCCATTTAGTCAAGATAATTGGGATACTATTGAAAAAATAACCCGACTACTTGAAGTTTTTACAATGCAACCAAAAATTGTCGGGTTTATTATCCGACGACTCATTTGGTACTCGAGCAACTATTCTTGATGTCTTCACAAATCGCCGCATTTGAATTTAATGGTGGTGTTTATACTAGCATGGTTTCCGGAATGAAAGAAAAGTTGTTGAAATATTTTGAAACTTTGCCACCGTTAATTACTTGTGCGGCCGCATTAAACCCATGTTATAATGTAAACGGGTGGAGGTTCTTATTGACTCGATTGTGACTGATTTGGGTTGTTTCGCGTCAAACCCAAACTATGCTAATGATGCAAAAGAGTCATTTGGCCATTCTTTTAAAAGTTTGTGGCAATATTATTTTGAAAAATATGGCAACCCACCTCCTACTGTCACGGAGTCTTCTTCATCATCATCAAGGGCTTTTAGAGGGAATCCGATACTTGCTTTGCATAAAAAGATAAGAGATAATCCCAACAAACGGATAAGAAATGATGGTTTAGCGAACAGTGAATATGAAAGATATATCACAACCGATTTTATCTCACATATTCCGGCCGAACAAGTTGAAAACTTTGATGTGTTGGCGTTTTGGAAAGCAAAGGAAACAATGTTTCCCGTTCTATCCCGAATGGCTCGTGATTTACTAAGTGTACAAGCTACTTCGGTAGCTTCTGAATCCGCTTTTTCAACAAGTGGAAGGGTTTTATCAAATCGGAGAAACAGACTCACACCGCTTCTTTGAGATGTGTATGGGTTTAAAAGATCATTTGGACGCAATGAAGCGAGTGCAAGATAAAACTGATCTTGAAAATGTCTGAGACTTCAAGAAGGGAGGTCTACGTGGAAGAGGCACAAGCGGGTGAAATCGAGATGCTTTCCGATGAAGAACTAAGACAAGATGCAGCTGCTCAAGAAGCTAGGGGATCATCCGATGACGACTATTAGGACTTTTATGCTTACGTATTATGTTTTAAGTTTATGTATTTCCTTTGATGTATTTTCTTTAAGGTTATGTATTTCCTTTCAGTTTATGTATTTCCGACGTTATAAATAAAAGTTGAAGTTTATTCAGTATAAGTTTGTTAAATGTTGAAAGAAAAAAAAAAAAATCCGGTTAACCGGTTAAAAACCGGTTAAAACCGGTTAACTATTTCAAAAATTTGAATTTTCTAATAGGCGGCAAAAACATTTTCAAAATAAAACCGGTTAACCGGGTTAAAAACCAGTTACCTTTTTTTAAAAATTCGAATTTTTGCAAAAGGCGGAATTTTTGAATTCAAAAATTTAAAATTCAACCGGTTAACCGGTCAAAACCGGTTATGAACCGTCCAAAACCGTTTAACCGGTCAAACCGGTCCGAAATATTCAAATTTGAAAATTTCAATTTTTGATTTTTTTTGAGCGGGAAGGTGGGTAAACTTTCAAAATTTGAATTTTTTTTATATTTACATGTTTGCCATTGTAAGACTAGTATAAATAGATAAAATGTGTTTTTATTTCTTTGAAACTTTTATACTTACATTTTTATATTTATATTTTAGTATGGCCGATGCCGATCCCGCACCACCTCCGCCACCCCCGCCACGGTGATTGTTCGTATTTTACCGCTAAACCGTGCACCAAATGTTTGGGCTCACTACAACTACGTCCAAATGTCGGATGGCACGCTAAAGGCTCAATGTAAGTATTGTTTTTGTTTATTCAAACCCACTTCCAACCTGCCGTTGAGGGCTCACACACGTAAGTATTGCCGCCAAGCACCCGCAGTTGATGCCCGATTCGAGACCGCGAGTCGACGTTGAGTAATGTGTTATTATGTTATTATGTGTTATATTTAAGTTTATGTGTAATGTGTGATGTATCATGTATTATCCGTTTTATTAAATAAAAGTTCTAGTTTATTAATACACGAAACAAAAAAAGTTATAGTTTATTAATACACGAAACAAGAAAGCGATTACAAAACGGAAAAAAAAAAAAAACACTAAACCGCCAAAACCGGTTAACCGGTCTAGACCGTTCCAAACGAGCCCAAACCGGTTTGGACCGGTTGGGGTTTTCCAGATGCACTACCGGTTCGAAACCGGACCGGTTAACCGGCCCGACCGGTTTTTTTGGACGTTGACCAAAACCGGTTCGGTTTTGACCGGATCAAAAACCGAACCGGTTAACCACTTTGTGCACCACTACACTTTGGAATAAAGGCAATGAAATGATTTCAAAATTTACATTATATATATATACTAAAGATCGGGGAAGAGAGAGAGTAACATCCCACGCATTAAATGCAACATGCATTAAATGCAATCTTTTGCAAATTGGCAAAAACAGCCCCTGAGGTCCAAGTGAGTCGCGAAGTAAGTCCTTTAGCATTTGGCAAAAATAGCCCCTGAAGTTTAAGTGTCGTTGCAAAGTAAGTCCTTTAGCATTAATTGCTAACTATAGCAATTTGGCAAAAATATTCCATAAGGTTTAAGTGTCGTTAGCAATCCCGCTGCAGCGCGCGGGTTTCTACACTCGTTTCCACTTATTTTCAATTTTACTTATTTTTTTATGCATATTTTAAAACTAGAATATCTTTTCAAAATGCCAAAATTCCATTAGCATTATATATTTTTTCTGTTAAATATAAGACATTTATAGCTTCTGCAGCTAGCCATAAGTTATCAAATCTATCTTTTTTTCATCTATAAAATTATTTCGAAGCGCAACGAGAAGTACGGTCAAGTACGATTTAATTACGAACCTAATGTGAGTTCAATATGTATAACGTACACATATGACAGATTAGTCGGTGCGTTGTAAGACAATTTGCGATCGAATTGCGAAGTATTACGATTTCATTTTCCTTGTTTATAGTTATCGGAAAATGTGTATTCCGTATTAACCCAACCCAAATCTATTAAAAACTTATCTCAAATATTAAACCGTTAGTCCTTGAAATTTTTTTAAACCGAATCTTTGGTCACTACAAGAGATTTCAAACTCAGAGTTCGCCAGTACACTACGGTTAATCTATAGATTCCGTTGCAATAATTAAAGTGAGGTGCACTGAAGTCCAGCATGAATTATCTAGAGAAAACCAGACGCGAATTTGGGAATAAAAAGTAATTGTGTATTACATGTTCGGAATATTTATGCTGGTGACTTAATATCTTAGTGGTTTCTATACATATCTTGTCTACTTCATCCAGTTTTCAATGATAAATCTATGTCGTGTGGCAATTTTGGTATGATAGATTTACGTCGTTATAACAATTAAGGTTATACAAGCTATGCAAAACGTAATGGGTGCGTATTGAAATTCGCAATAACAATCGTAATCAAATTGTAATTATATTCAATTGAATTTTACAACAATCCCTTTCAGAAAAGTACAATGGAATATCCAATAATCATAGACTTCTGCTACTTTCGTGTCGTGCTTTAGTGACTTTGGTATTATCCCCCGTTTCTCGTGTTGTGCTTCATTTACTGGTGTCAAAGTTGCTATAAAATATGAAAGTTGTGCTTCATTGTTTTGTTCCTCTTCGTAGCCAAAGAAGAGAGAAAATACAATGCTATTGTCCTAAGCATGAAACGTAGTTTATATTTTCCTTGTCATTATTTTTCAGAAAAAAGTCATCCAGCCATAAGATGCAGAAGAAAAGTGGCAAAGATGTTGTCAAATATTGTGTTACTGTATTGTTTAAGAAATAACACATGTTTGACATTAGCCCCACGATTTCTATTCGATGCGGATGTTTGACATTTTCATCAAATAAGATTGAAAACACGGGAATGGAGTTACTTGTGAACCTTTTGGCAGTATATATGATCAACCCATATACTCCTCTACTTTGATGTCTAGAAGGATATATAGCTACATGAATGTGATCCGTAGCAAACGGGAGTCTCATATCACATTTATGCAAATTAGTTCAATGGAAGTACTCATTTGTAACAGAACAACATCCAATTTCGATGATAGATCAGATAATTGTTCCTGAAACTAGATGTTGTCCATGAGTTATGTCGTTGACCTTCGTGTATCAGAACGAAAAGTTCCTCATAACGTCTATAGATGACCTTTTTCTATTGATGGATCCATGGGGTAGGTAGGAGTAGAACAATATGGCTTATATGATGAAAATATTGGATGAAAATGATCAATGTGTTGTGAAGAAAACATTTATTGGTAAATTTATCTAAAGACGGGATAGAATGACTCAATAACAAACGTGTTTATATAGGAAAATCGGAAGTTAAGGTTATATTTTGCAGATGTTTTGTAATATATGTTTCGTAATCTGATTTAAATAGAAGTATGAGTGACAAGGTTTCACATTCGCAATCGTTTAATAATTCTAATGATGACATTATGTATTTTTCCGCCTCTCCCAATGCCCCTTCCTATAAAAGGTCTCATAACTCCGTTCAAATAATCAGAAACAAAAAAATATACAAAAACACATAAAAAAACATTAAATAAATATGGAAAAATTGGGTTCCACAACACAATCTCATTTCGTTGAGAAATAAAGTGAGTTCATAACGGATTTTTGAACTACTAGAAAGTGTCTCTACTATGCAGGCTGCAATAAAAGAAAAAACGAAAAGATCAATAAGATCAAACAACTAGACTATAGTCATGAAAATTGTTGCAGGGAAGTTGTTGCATTTTTCTATAATGATATGGGTCATGGCGCATCTATTTCCGAAAAATATATTAAGAAGTTGAAGATACTTGACAAATCTATTGCGATGAAAAATAATTTTCTTAAAAATTTGTTCATCAAATTTGATTAAGCAACATGCACGTCAATGTTTTGTTCTTCAACTTTATATGATCTAGTGTATTTCTCCCTTCTACTTTGAATGAATACAAGTCAATCTTTAATTTTTATTATTGTTCAGTTTCTTTCATATTTTTTGGCAAATAATATAGATTGCTGTATCTAATACAACTTTATTTTCTTGGGTTTGCGATTTGATTGTTTTTTTTAGCGAAAAACAATAAAGGTAAATACACTCATATCATTCACCTAAAAATATTTTCAACCGTAGATATATCAATCCTTTAATTCTAACGGTAAAAACTACATGGTTTTATCTTTTCAAATGACCTCACTATCAAGGTCAAATTCTGAATCCTTATAAAGTTCATATAGTTATATGATACCGAATTGAACGTTATAAGAAGACAAGTTCGTCTTGCAGAGAAGAGGTATGTTGCGATATTGTTGAGAAAAGTAGCTAAAGAAAAACAAAATCGTACGCTACACGCTGAGGTTCAGCAAAAAGAAAAAGAGACATTGAGTGTTGCAGAACTACAAATCTTTGATGTTGTAGCCTCGTATTTCGAATGTTTGTTTTAGTTGTTTTTAGTTTAATGTTTTTTTTTATCTAGTGTTTGCTTTTTAATAAAAGTTATCATAAATTATGTAACATCACATCACATTACATAGCAACGTCTATACATTATATTACAATACATTTCATTAACTTAAAAAATATTACATTACATGACATAATAGCGTATAGATCAACCTATATGATTCGCGCAATCGTAGTTGAAGAATCTTGGAGATATTGAATGAGATGATTGAGTGCTTGCATTGAAAAGTTGCAAAACCTCGGTTGGGGAACTAAAGCTGGATTTCAAACCAAGTTCTACTATTTATAATTTCTCGTTTACCTAAGGTCTACCTATGCACTAACGGACAGTGTACCTATTCATGTGTAGTGTAGTAATTGGTAAAGCCGAGGTCGTCCCAAGAGCTATGAGTGCGGATCTAACTTAAGTTCTAATTTCACTGATTTTAAAGGGGTTTTGAATAGATTAAAATTAAACTAATTAAACTAAATGAAAGCAAATTAAAGAGATGAACAATCAATAGGGAAACTTGTGCTAACCTAATTACTAATGTTGTTACGCCATAATTAAGTTTTCCTATTAATGTTTTCTATCGCTTCATGTGGGGGTAAATGTCAATAGACTCATTGGGTAAATTCGTCTAGCCCATGTTCCATAGGTTCCTATTCCGTAACCATACGATTACCAGAGTTCTTGGGTTAACCTATGTAGAGTAATTAAGTACCAACTATAATCTAGACTTATTCTAAGGAACGGCCTCTCATAATTTAGGTTTCCCCTTAACTTCTTAAGCATCTCCGGTTAATAGGTGATCCTATGGTTAATTCGCACACAAGATAGTGGTAGTCCTATGGTCAATTCTTATCACTACTCACAACCTATTAGTATAGGGTCCGTCCGTCAATTCTCCTTGCTTTCTAAATACTACCAAACATTAACACTACCGAAACTAAGGTGTCCACGAATAAGCAGAGAAAGTAAGCACATAAAGCGATACGAAAATGAGAAAACTAAATCATGGAAATAAAAATTTCATAACTAGGCTAACACATGAAGTAATTAGCAGAACATTCTGTAAATTACATAAACAATAATGAATAAAAAAATGATTGAATTAAACATAGTGTTTGATACAATTACTTGATGATTAGCTAATACAATTTATGAATTGAAGTGAATTTTCCCTTGAAAAGTGGTGGATGATTGCTGGAAATTGCCTTGAGATTGTGCCCTAATCGTCCCTTAAAAAGGGAGGAAAAGAGATGATGATAAATGCTGAATTGGGGCTATATTATAGGTCTCGACAAAGTTACGGTGTAACCTTGTGAATTGGTTATGTCGTAACCATCGTATCTCAGACGATCTTATCCATAGTAAAATATTTACGGCGTAACCTTAAGAATGGGTTACGACCGTAAAACTCTCGCAGTGAATTTCATCACTTTTACGTCGTAACCTTGCAAATGGGTTACGGCGTAAGTATATTGACCATTAAAATTCTTCTAAGTCTGGAATTATATACGGCGTAACTATGTTTTGAAGTTACGCCGTAACTTTGAACTGCGTTGACTTTGGTCTTCTAGTGTAAATCCTAGTTACGGCTTAAGTAGATAATGGAATTACGCCGTAACTCTTGTCTGGCCAGCATACTCTGGTATATTTATTTTAATAACTTTCCAAATCCACGTCTCTTTATTCCTATGCTCATTAATGACCTAAAAATAATAAATTAAGAGAGTATATTTTCAAGTAAAATAATACAAACGATGAGCATATTAGGGGGAAATTGACAGTAAATATCAGGACTATTTGATGCTATAAAATATCCCCCAACTTGAACTCTACTTGCCCTCAAGTAGACCTTATTAGAATCATTCTTAAAAACTTATCTCCCAAGTGACTTGGAAAATATGAGATTAAAAACTTCCTATGCTAGAACTTATCAAAGTCGAACACCACACGAAATGGGAGAAAAACACTCATACTCTCTCTATTCTAAGTGTCAATTTCGGGGTGGTCACTCATTGCGCAGACATAGTGATAACATCAAATAATCCTGATTTTTAAGTGTCAATTTACCCCGTTTATGCTCATATTTTATGTTGTTTATTTGGATTTATACTCTTATTCCTTTATATTTCGTTTCCAGGTAATATATGAGCATTGGAGCTTAGAGATGCGGTTTTTGAGATATTCTTAATGATTTTCACCTTAGTAAGCTCTTATTGAAAAAACTACGACGTAACTCCTATTCTCAATTACTCTGTAGCTAGGATTACGTTTGTGAAGACCAAGTCAACAGCAGTTACGGTGTAACTATCAACTTAAGTTACGCCGTAACTATCTAGGTCATGTGGAATTTCGTGCCTCCATCAACTACGCCATAATCTCCAAACATGAATTACGACGCAACCAGCATTACGAGACTTGAGTTAGGAGGATAATTAAGTTACGGCGTAATCAACTATTAGGTTACGACGGAGCTTTGAATCAGGGGCGGATCTAGCTTAAGCATAGGGTATGCATGTGCATACCCTGTGTGTATATGAAGTAGTGTAAAAAATTGGGTTGTTTTGAAAGTATCTACAAATTACACTAAAAGTTTAAGAGTGCAAACCTTAAAAAATACTGGAAAATTATGGTTGCATACATTTAGATTTCAAAAAGAAAAAGAAAAGTATGAAGAAAATTAATGACTGGTTATTTGCGTACGTGGGTGGCTGTTTTGAAGAAGAAGAAGAAGAAGGTCAAGTGGTAATAGATGGACTTAATGCATTTTATCCTCTTATTTCCTGGCCCACTTACAAAGTAAAGTTACTGATTTTTTTAGCCCACTTATTTTCCCTTCCAAGCCATCTTACTCAAAGTTACTGTTATTGACTAATTGAGTACGGAGTATTACTTATTTACTACTATAATTTTTATTATTTGATTATTTGATTTGTTCAGCCAAGTGTTTTAGGATTTAATTGACAATTCAAAAACTGCAACTTTTATTTTTATTGGTTGATAATTAATGTATAATTTATTTATGTTTTTGACCACAATGATTAAAAATAAAGAACTAATACGTTATCAAAGGACATTAGGTGAGCTTTATTTATAATATTATTTGAACACTAATACGAAAGGAACTTAATTAGATTTCTACATACCGAATTATCAATTCAATCTCGAATAAGTGCAACTTGATAAACCAAATCAAGTTTAGAATTGTGGATCTATAAAACTGAACAATTATGGATAATCTGAAACCCTTAAAACCCCATTCGACAAATTGACCCGAAAACCTGGAAAACCAATTTATTTTACTCAGATTAACTGTAATAGAACTATGCATACCCTACTCTAAATTTCTAAATCCGCCACTGCTTTGATTTATGGCGTAACTATTCTTAAAGTTACGCCGTAATCACCACTACGAGAGTTGAGTTTTGAGGATAATTAAGTTACGGCGTAACTACATTATTAGGTTACGCCGTAACTATGGCCGGGCCTATAAATACAAGCCCTAAAATCTGCATTATGCATCATTCACTCACCACACAAAAGCAGAGAACGTGAAGAGGCTTCTAAGGGCAGATCATATTTAGCATACAAAGCTATTTCCAAGGGATAAATAACACCATATCATCGATAAGCTTTAGCGATTTCTATTTCATTACACTTTAATTCATGTATTCATTAATTATGTTAAACATTGAATTGATCGTGTGTTTTAATATGATCGGTTAAGAACCTTTGGTGCTAGCCTAGTTATGATTCCTTGATTGTGTTGTTTATGTTTTCGTTCTTCTATAATTTTTTGTAGTGTATGCATGCATAGTTCTTTGGTAGTCACCCTAGCTTCGGTAGTTTTGAGTTGCAGTCATATTTAATTGCTTAGGAGAATTGACCAAAGGAACCTAGGGAAGTAGGTAGAGAGGGTTGGTAAGAATTGACCAAAGGACTATCAATCCCTCTTTTGCGAATTGACCAAAGGATCACCGTTCGAAAGGAGGAACTTAAGAAGTTAGGGATGTGTGTCTAAGATGCTAGCGCCTGGGCACACATTGTTTCGAATCTTGCATGTAGGGTACTTAATGACTTAGCTTAGGTTTTTTGAGATCCCCGTCTCCCCAAAGGGTAGGCCTTTGATGTCGGGTAGGAACCTTTGTCTAATAGGCTATGAAAAATTGACCAAAGGAGTCTAGCGAATTGAACCCCCACTTGAAGCAATAGGAAGTAATTAGAAAACATAGACATAGGATGATTGGATGAATAATTAGGTTAGCACACTTTCTCTCTATTGTTCACAACTCGTTTAATTTTCGCATTTTATTTATCGCTTATTAGTATAATTAATCTTTCAACAATTAATCTTTTAAAAACCATGACACTAGACTTAATTAGGATCCTCATCTACTTAGCTCTTGGGAACGACCTCGGCTTTACCACCTTCTATACTACGCACGATCGGTTTCACTGCTCCTTAGTGCAATAGGTAGACCTTAGAAATTTAAATACTGGTCAGAAATCCTGCATCATAATTTTTGCGCCGCTGCCGGGGAGCTAGATTAGGATTTCTTATTAAGTCGATTTTTATTTTTTTATATTTTTCTTTTCTTATGTCAGGATTCAAAACTCGAAGCTCTAAACCATTCTTGGCTACTCCGTTTGACAATCCGGAAAGGCAATTTTGGATGAGAAGAGACAACTCTCCTATCTCAATCCATAATATCTTCTCATTTTATGAATCCGATTATTCTGATTCTGAGCCTAAAGCAAACGAGGAGATCAGTATTGACGGGTTAACTTTGGAACAATATTTGTAAAGAACAAACACAAGCTGCCAAAGGTCTTTCAACACACCTAACCCTGAAATTGGGGGATTCTCTATTCCGAGCCAGTTCATCCGGGAACTACATGACTTACAATTTTCAGGAGAGAAGAATGAAGATGTTCAGGAGCACGTTGAGAAAGTACTATACTTATGTTCTCTTTTTGGCATCCGGAATATTTCGAGATACTTCATCATGGTAAAAGTATTCCCTATGACTCTCACCGGAGCAGCTAGAAGGTGGTTCAATAAACTCCCAGCCGAATTTAAGGGAACATGGAATCGACTATGAAAAGAGTTTGTGGAAAACTAGAAGGGGGGTTGAATAGTTTTACCGTTAAAATTTTAATTTTTTTGAAATCTTATTGTGAGATCAATCAATATAGATAAATGATGTGCAAGTAAAGAGTGAATAATATGCAAGCAATAAATAATATGTAAGTAAGGAAAGAAGCAATCAAACCAGGACAAGGTTGTTTATAGTGGTTCGGTCTACAAGGACTCTTTTTCGTTGCCCTACTCCACTCCCCGAGTCTCCAACTCGAGAGTTATCTTCACTAATCAACAAGCTCCTTTAACCCGCGGAGAAAACCTTTACACGTCGCTTACACAATATTTCCGACACAAAGCTAGATGTCGAGTTCTTTTACAAGGGTACAACCACTCCCATCACACTATGTATTTTAAGGACTAAAATACTAACCAATCACACTCAGAGGTTTAAGATAGTTTGGTACAACAATGATGTTTGAACAATAATGATTCACACAACAACAAAACAAACAAGGCTTCCAACTATCCGTTGAAGCTTAATTATGCCTTGATCTTCTTTGCTACAAAAGATGATTACTAAAATGAAATGAAACTGAGTTAGATGTAATAGAATGAGAGAATGTATGTGTTTTATTCTTATGAGCGATAAGAAAACAACTTGGGCTGGCTTGCTATTTATAGGCCAAATGATCAGACTGGTACGGACTGGATGGAACCAAAAAAAAGGTTTCCGCCCTTTATAATTTTTGGTTCCGCCAATCTGACAGAGAATATTACAAAATATTTTCAAGGATCTTCCCAAATCTCTCCCAAATTATGCAAGATATGTTGAGTGAATATCTAAACAAAATATTCTATGAAATATTCTAAAGATTTCTAAGGTGATGCAAGCCATGATGTAATATGTAGTTTTTCATTTTTAGAATTTATATGATTTATAAGTAAATACTTATGTAATGTTTTGTTAAAGTAACTAAACATGTTTGTTCTAAAATGTTGAGACACATTTTAATTTAGAAGGCTAATAATGTGAATTGATATGTAACTAATCAAAAAGTGATAAGATGCTAATGCATAAATGTTGAAAACTATTTAAGAAAAGCTTGTAATAATATCTAAAAATCTTGACAAGCTTTATACTTTGCAAAAATGAAATTTAATTTTGTCGTTAACAAAACAAGGTAAAGATCATAAAATATAAATAACGTTTTTGGACGATATTTGTATTAACAGAGTTTATGCAACAATTCTGTCCACCCTCGAAAATCGCTAAGCTTCTCGGAGACATCTATATGTTCGTTCAAAAAAGAGAAGAAACACTATATCAGGCAGGGGAAAGATGTAACGAGCTTCTCTATCGTTGTCCTATACATGACCTCAATAAGCATCAAATTATCTACATTTTTATAGAGGAATAAATATCGAGACCCGTCAGATTCTTGATTCACAAAGACCTATTCCAGGAATGACGCCTGACAAAGCTTTGAAATCTATTCAATGGATGGCTGATCACTGCCGCAAATGGCATGTAGAGACGGGGATATGGACCTAAGGACAATTTGCAACACAAGGTCATGAAAACAATGACCAAGAAGGAAGAAAATTATGGGATAAAATTAGAGACAAGAAGACAAGAGAAAGTTAAAGAGGATGAAGCTCGAAGGATGGAAGAGGTAAAAAATTTAGTTAGCACCAAGTTGAGAGTTGACTTGGAAGAAGTTGTTTTTAAATACATTGAGGAATCCAAAAAGAGAGAAGAAAGGGAGGAAAAGATGTTGAGGAAATTTGTTAATAGCACAATATCCTCCCTTAAGATTCACGATGACTGAATCAAAAGCTTAGAGAAGAAAGTGGACTTGTGCTCCAAGGCCATCACTGATTATTTGGATAAACGTGATAAGAAAGCTAATGAAGAAATTGTCAACTCGGTGACGATTGAGGAAGTTTCAAATGAGCCAACCACCTTCTCCGAGAGGGTCAAGAAAAGGCTTAACAAAGAAAAAAATCCTACTTGAGGACTTAGGGGCTCTTCCGATAAATTTACCTTTGATTAATTCCATTAAACCTAATGAAATTCAAATTATACATGAATTAAGTGATAAGAAGAGTGAGCTTGAAGAAATTGCATCGTTTAAACAAAATGCTCGGTGTTCGGCCATTTTAAGAAATGAATTACCACATAAGGAGAAAGACCCAAGATGTTTCACTCTCCCATGCCTAATAGGTAATCTCAACATTTGGAATGCTTTGGCTGTTTTGGGGGCCAATATTAGTATCATGCCTCACTCTATGTTTTTGCGTATGGGTGTTGGGAGTTTAAAACCGGTCAAGATGGATATCGAGATAGCGGATAAATCTATGCGAACGCCTAAGGGAATTATAGAAAATGTTTTAGTAAAAATTAACAGGTTCCTTTTCCCAGTGGATTTTGTTATATTAGATATTGCAGAAGAAAACCAGGTCCCAATTATTTTAAGAAGGCCCATGCTCGCAACTGATCACACTAAGGTTGATGTCTTCGCTCGGAAAATGACATTGGAAGCTAATGGGGAAATTATTACTTTCAAAGCCAATGAACTTATTTCTTTCCCAAGGAAGGTTTGTATGGTAAATCATGTTCAGGATACTGGTAACTTGGAGGATGTCTTGGAAGAATTTTTGAATGAAGCTACTAAAACTCCTTCGAAATGTAACGATGTTTCTTCAGGAGAAGACTATGATGTTTTCATTAACTACGAAGAGGATGAGGAGAGATTGGGCATTGGTCCTGATGATTTTTCTAGCGACATTGACATGGTCCCTTGGCACAACGATCATGAAAAAACTTTTTCACCACCAGATCAACCAATGTTCTTTTGGATGGGAACTCGGATTCATCATCGAAATGCCTATAATCTTCAAATTTCATACAAGATCGGGTTCATCGATTTTCATCCTTTTGTTGATATGAATTCTCCGGTGAATGTCATGTCCAAGGAATGTTACAACCAGGTTATGAAGAAAGAGTTAGAGTATAAGGGAAAGAATTTCCTCGGGATTGCAACTAACATTCATGTTTTTATCGGGATGCACACTTTCTTGGTCGAATTTGTGGTGTAAGATGACACTAGTGAATTCGTGGAAAATGGACTCCCCGGTGTGATTCTTGGAAAGCATTTCAAGGCTATATCTGGATTAGATGGGAATGCCGAAGAGGGGGTAATTTGGTTAAAAATTGGCAACAACAAGACAGTTTTTAAAATGCCTAGAACCGTTCCAAACTTTAAAAATTGGACCAAGAGGCAATTAAGTCATGCCCGACCACTTCTTGATATAAGCGATGAAGATAAAGTCAACGAGTTTAAACACCCGCACCAAAAGATCAAGAAATTTTACATGGGGCGCTTAAAACTTGGTGAGGAATATAAGAGAGACGAAACGCTCATTGAATGGATTCAACGTGGAGAATGCTCTATCCACGAAATGATCAACAACCACTTCTAAGCTCTGTGGCTTTGAGTCTAACTTAAAGACTCGTTAATAAACAAAAGTGCTCTTTCGGGAGACAACCCGAATTATCCCTTTCCATTTCTGTTTGTATTTTGTATTGTTAGGTTTTGTGCTTTGTTTTAACATTTTTGCAGGAATTGGAGTTGAATGTATGGCTTTTAAGGGCTCTTGGATTCCATCACGTCAGTAAGTTACGGCGTAACTTTCTCTTAGGTTACGCCGTAACCATTCTTCAGTAGCAGCTCACTCCAGGTTTTCAACCAGTTACGGCGTAACTTCCATCTATTATTACGCCGTACCCTGTCTTCAGTATATAATATTTCCAGGTTCAAACATATTACGGTGTAACTCATTCGTTTGATTATGTCGTAATTCATTCTGCAGCTTAAAATTTTATTTTTAATATTTGCACTGTAACCTTGTATTAGTTCTAAATGAACTTTGTGGGTATGTTCGTTGTAAGCCCTCACGAGACTATGCTCGTCCACTTGGGACACCAAGTAGTTTAAAAGGCTTGTTGCATATGCTAAATGCAACCGTGATTCCTACGAAAGTGACTTAGGTTTTATTTATTTTTTGTTTTTACTTTTTATTTTTAGAATTATGCTGGTCGGTAAGTTGTGATTTCAGGGATTGAAGTTTGCTCATGGATACTTAACGAAGGTATGATTTTTCAACGTGGGCCTTCTCTCTTTTTAGGAGCAAATTTCAGGGAAGTTCTCGCTCTAATTCTACTTTCTCTTCACCTTTATTTCATGTTTAGTAAAAATGGGACTTTGTACATCTCAAGTGGGGGAACGGGAGTAGAATTATTACTTGAACGTATTTTCCCTCGTTTTTCTAGTTTATTTTGAAATATTATGCCATTTTTAAATTTTGACATGTTTTTCTCAACCTAACTAGATTAGACCTTAGCCGAGCACACTATAACCCTTGAAATTCCATAGTGAGATTTAGCCTATCCATTTCCATTTATTTACCCAAATCCACCAAATTATGAGTGTTCCGGTAGCTTGTAAACTTTAGAACTTGGCCTTTGCATCATTTCGAGACCATAAACGAGGTGTGTCGAGTTAGCTTGATATATATGGAATAATCAATTCAAGAAGGAAATATTTTAGGATTATCACCCAAATAGCCTATATATGTGTGCATATCGATTAGTCACCTCGACTATTCGACCGCCATGTTAAACCCTTTTGTTGAACTCATC
Organism: Chrysanthemum makinoi; assembly: GCA_910596185.1. Taxonomy (NCBI): domain Eukaryota; kingdom Viridiplantae; phylum Streptophyta; class Magnoliopsida; order Asterales; family Asteraceae; genus Chrysanthemum; species Chrysanthemum makinoi. The sequence continues at coordinate 184,672,488 of OU343222.1, read as the reverse complement.
TTTAGTGCAAGGTACCTCTAGATTCACCCTTCCGAGCCATTCTTTTCATTTCATACCCTTATCATGTTTGTTTCGTTACACCTATTCACCTTAGCCTACCGTGTAGTCTTAATTTATGGTCGGGAAGTCACAGTTTCCCCAAGTTTGAGGTTTGGGTAAAGAGATTAGGGAATCGCGCCTACGTCAAAGACTTACATTTGAAGATCATTTAAGACCCCCCATATTCTCCATATATGTTCATCTCAAGTGGGGGGATGTTTATCTTTTTATTGTAATAATTATGATTAAAAAAAATTATTATTATCGTTTATTAGTTTACGTTATTAAAAGTGCAATGTTATAAGCACTATGTTATGAGCTTATTAGATATTAGCATCGAGGAGGCCACCTTAGTCACATTTGAAGATTTGAGTTGGTGACGTTATTACACCAACAGTTTGAAGAACAAGTAATGTACTCATCCTGACGTACACTAATGGCATGTTTACTTGATACATCATGATCCGGTTTCTTCATCTTTAAGCTTGAACTTTGGATGGACGGTGGGCGGTGACAACTTGGTTATAGGTTAAGACTATTTGTTTGTTATTTTTTATTTTATATCAATTATTTCCCATGTCTTATCCTACCCCTTTAGTCGTGAAGCGTGTCTAGGTGATGAAGCGAGCAATCATTGGTGTCTTGGCCATGGATTTGGTCATGTATAATTGATTTTGTCCACTTTTTCGTGACACGTTAGTAATGACATTTCACCCTTAACCTTACATTGTGTTCACCCATATTGCCTTCAAGATTGTTTAGTCCTTAACTCTTGTGGTGGAGATTTGTGTAACCTCCAGGCTTATGATAGAATACATGCTATGGTTGTGCTTTGAGTGATCACCCCGAAATTGACACTTAGATTAGAGAGAGAGTATGAGTGTTTGTTCCCATTTCGTGAGGTGTTCGGCTTTGATTTATTCTAGCACAAGGTATGTTTAATCTCATATCTTCCAAGTAATTTTGGGGATATCTTTTTAGAAATTATTCTAATAAGGTCTACTTGAGGGCAAGTAGAGTTCAAGGGGGGAGGGGGGGATATTTGATAACATCAAATAATCCTGATTTTTAAGTGTCAATTTCCCCGTTTATGATCATATTTTATGTTGTTTATCTGGATTTATACTCTTATTCATTTATATTTCGTTTCCAGGTAATATATGAGCATTGGAGCTTAGAGACGCGGTTTTGGAGGTATTTTTAATGATTTTCACCTTAGTATGCTCTTATTGAAGAAGCTACGGCGTAACTCCTACTCTCAATTACGCCGTAGCAAGACCAAGTCAACAGCAGTTACGGGGTAACTATCAACTTAAGTTACGCCGTAACTATCTAGGTCATGTGGAATTTCGCACCTCCATCAACTACGCCGTAACCTCCAAACATGAATTACGACGTAACCAGCACTACGTGACTTGAGTTTAGAGGATAATTAAGTTACGGTGTAATCAACTATTAGATTACGACGGAGCTTTGAATTACGGTGTAACTATTCTTAAGGTTACGTCGTAATCACCACTACGAGAGTTGAGTTTGGAGGATAATTAAGTTACGGCGTAACTACATTATTAGGTTACACCGTAACTACATTATTAGGTTACGCCGTAACTATGGTCGGGCCTATAAATACAAGCCCTAAAATCTGCATTATGCATCATTCACTCACCACACAAAAGCAAAGAACGTGAAGAGGGTTCCAAGGGCAGATCATGTTCAGCATAGGGAGCTATTTTCAAGGGAGATATAACACCATATCATCGATAAGCTTTAGCGATTTCTATTTCATTACACTTTAATTCATGTCTTCATTATTTATGTTAAACATTGAATTGATCGTGTGTATTTGTTAGGTCACTAGTTATACAACACAAGCACAATAGAAAGAGATAGAGAGAAAGATCGGATGAACAAGACATAAACCAAACACTATGCGTATGATAATAAAGAAAGGTTATGCGTGGCTATAGTGAAAGAGAATGAATTGAACAACCAACCCTCAGGTGAGGGTTTACATGAGGTATTTATAGGAGGGAAGCTAAGGCAACACTCCTAGTTCCCATCCTTTTCCTTATTGGACTAGGCCTTGGCTTATGGGCCTTCTACATAAGCCTAAGGCTAATTACTAACATAAAGGCCATATTAAGCTAACTATTACATATAAATTACTAACACTTGAATTAAGGTTTAGGAGTGATTCCAACAATCTCCCCCTAAAGTGTTGGTGATGAATACAAACGGTGAAAGTGCTGATGTAATAGTAGCTTTGACGTCTTTTGACATTCTTCTTTCTTGTGAGAAGAATTTCCTTGATTTGAACAATCTCCCCAGTGTAGAGAAATTGTTTTCTTTAAACAGTTCTGCTTTGACGTCATCTTAATCTTTGTTCTTTGATCATTGTTCTTTGTGATGGTAGTGATAGTATGTTGTTGTTGTCTGCATCAAGTCTGCTTCGCTGCTCCAGTGTCTCCACGTCATTCTTCAACATGCTCACACGCTCTTTGATGTTGGATTTCAGTACTGATGAAGTTCTTTAAGTCTTTTACTTTGTAGATTCTTTGGTTTGACGAAGAATCATTATGGATTTTGTGTTGCTTTTAGATAGAAATTCCATTAGTGATGATGTTGGCATGAGCATGTGAAGAATCTGCACGATCATTCCGTTCCAGAGCTTCCATAAGAAGAAAACATGAAAACGGTTAGTAATAAGCGGATTCCGGCACTTACAAGTTCGAACTTCGAGAGTGTTAACAGCATAGTGTGAAAACACAACTCTAATTCTCACAAAGGCCTTTCCTGAACCGGAGTCCAACAAGTGAGATAACGCGATGTACTGAAGTACATATACGGTTTAAATGAGTCGCTGAGGTACACCGAAGCATCACCTCACGACTGTAGACCGTTTGAGACACACTAAGCGTAATCCATGGGGAGTTACCGAATATGACCGCTATCAAAGAGAAGCTTTTTCTTATACTATAGTTGCAAGTCTATTGTTCTCTTTTCGAATTAGGTGAAACAAAGCTTCAAACAAAGAGGTTGGGCTGTTCACTTCATTGATTTGACTTCACTTTACTTAAGATTAAAGAGAGGGGCCGGGCGGGCAGTAAAGGCTCATTTAGTAGACAGCGAGCGAGCAGCAAGCACCTACTCCTATCAAAATGAAAAGCAGCAAGCTGAACTTGAATTGAAGAAGCGAGCCTCTATCAGAGAAAGGAAAGCCGTTGCGCGTTAGCGCATCCGTTTTCTTGCTCGTTAGCGCCCTTCCTTCAGCTGGCTTCGCCTTATCTATTCTTCTCTTTTTTCAAATGGAGATTTAGGGATCTCTCTTGTTCATAGATCTTGAAACCAGACCTATCCCCGGAAGAACCAACACTTAAAGGGTGTAAGCAACGGAAGGTTCTCACCCTGTCCCCGACATTGTTCTCCGACGATGTCCCCTGGGCGAAAGGGGACACCGTTCTCTTTCTTTCTTCAATCGTTCCGATCAGGACAAGTGGGTTGGTTCGTTTCGTCCTCCTATGCTATCAGGGCTGTTTAATGTTGACCCTGGTAGGAGTTTCCATTCAATCACTGAGGATCACAATTGTGAACCTCTCATAAATGTTCTCGACAGATTGCTAAGATCTGTGAAGGACTCGATAACGTACCACTGATGTTCTTATTGTTGAACACGAAGTGATGAAATGTCAAGTGTACCTAAGAGATCTTTTGATGAATCTCGTGGCTCTAGACTGAATAGTGCGTTTTGGTTTTCCTGAGCGGAGACTAGGGAGAGGGTCTCCTTCTTCAATACCAGCAATCTCTAAGAGAAAGCCGATAGTTTACGTAGGGTTCCCTGTGAGAATGAAACAAGCTTCTGTTGAGAGAAACTTGAGTGGCTAAGAAAGTTTAGTGCATGCGTCACTGGGTCCATGACGACTTTTAATCTTCAATACCTACGTCATGAAGTGACAACCAGTAGCATATGAATTGAACCCGGTGTCTGCCCTAGGTTGAATAATTTGGAGGGCTACTTCTTTTCACCCTTTTCTTTGCATTTCTTTTTAATTCTTCAACTCCTTCTTTTTCCGATTCTCATTTTCTTCTTTTTACAATCATACCTAAGGACTTCTAGTTCTAACTATTGGTAGTGTCCTTGGGTAGATCCCTCCGGCTCTGGCGGATCATAGGACGGTTATTCCTAACCTTAATCTCCTTATAACTCCATTTCTATAAAACCATTTAAAGAAAATCTCTCGTAGTGTTTGTGAATGAAAAACATTTTGTACCACTGTGAGAGTTTTATCTTTTAGCATAAATACTCCCCCTCAACATGTGCCTAAGAGTTTTTACAGAAATCTGCACAGTGAGGAAAGAGCGCGCACTTTTGAATTGATCGACTCAAGATAGACAATTCCCTGCGAGACACGGTTACGTTGAATAGTTAAAGAGTTACATTGTCAGCTTTTAGGTGACAACTAGCTCTAATAACTATCTTGAAGGTGTGGACTAACCTCGAAAGGTTTTCAAACCCGTCAAAGATCATGTCTACCAAGAGTTTCTCGAATGGTACATTCTATTCGGACAAGTCTGTTGGAATCACTCCTAAACCTTTATTCAAGTGTTAGTTACTCATATGTAATAGGTAGCTTATTATGGCCTTTATGTTTGTTTAAGGTCTAGCTTATGTAGAAGGCCCATAAGCTTAGGCCCATGTCCAATAAGGTAAAGGGAAGGAGTGGGAGTGTTGCCCTAGCTCCTTGCCTATAAATACTCTTGTATAACCTTCATTTGAAGGTTGGTTGTTCAATTTACTCTTTCACACATACTCTACGCATAACCATTTCATTCTAACGTGTGTGTGTGTTTGGTTTACTTGTTCAATCGCCTTTATCTCTTTCTATTAAGCTTGTGTTGTAAATCTAGTGACCTAACAGTGGTATCAATCGCCTAATAGTTGGGTGAATCGTTATTGCTTTTGAAGTAAGTTTTTGGTCTTACGCGTAGAATAACGTGATACTTTGGTTCGCTTAAAAACTTGTTTTTTACACTTTTTAATCCAAGATTCTTGTACTTTCAACGTTTTAAGGTGTTAAAATACTTGTTTTTGGCAAAAAGTTTCAACCTTTACGCGTGGATATACGTTTTTAAGCTTATTTTTGTTCGTGGGTGACGTTCTACGCGTAACCTGTTTAGCCATTTTGATTCATCAAGTTTCATACTTGTTGGATATTGGATTTCACATACACATCAAACCATAACTCAAAGTGGGCGTATAAAGGTGAGTTCTAGAGAGAGAAAGTTAGACGTTTAGGGAACTTAGTGAGAGAAAGAAAAATCTTATTATGAGCTCCAACTCTCTACCTTGGAAGGTAGAGAGTATTTATAGTCTTACAATAAAACGCCACACAACGGGCTGTGGATCAGGCATACAGTGGGTAAAGACCCGTCCGTCCTCCACGGTGTTACTAAACTAAATACTACTTAACATAGAAGTACTATGACTACGAGCTTTCTAATGATTACATATACTTGAGGTGACCGACTCTTTAATACCTGGAATTTCTAATTCCTAACAATCTCCCCTTAAGGGAGGTCACCTCAAACATATACTAAAATGACATTGAATACAATCAGATATTACATTAACAATTGATCTTGCATTCTTGATGTAGTACTTTGCTCCGAAGCTCGTAGTCATTGATTCCACTCATTGCATGTTTGGTTAATCCAAGTGGAGGTCTTTTGCTGATCCACGTGATAATAATGTTGAGCCAGCTTTTGAGATCATCAGCTAATAGAAAATCTCTGATACATCCATTGTGGTGTTGGTATTATGTGATGTTGTGACTTTCGGACCGACATGCTCACATTCTGGATCATGATATCTTCTCATCAGAGTAGCGGAAGCTTTCGTTGATTCATGATATTGGCAGCAGCGTAGCAGAAGCATGGAGTTAGAATATCGGAGTCATTGATGCACCAATCATGATTTCTTTCGATATGAATGTGTTGTGCGAGCATGCGGCTATGGATTGACCGCTTCATTCTGATCAACTGCAAACGTCGGGGTGTACCTGCATAAGACAGTTAGCAATAAAGCGCACGAAAGTGTCTTTGATCACTTTCGATGAATTGAGGTACACGGCCCACGGTTCCCCATTGATCAGTACAAGTACTGCCTGTGATCAGGTATAATTCCGAAGAATTTCCTTGACAGGGTTTCGCAGCTGCTCTAGCTGTTCTCAAACCGGAACGTCTCAAAGAAGACAACAAGGAGTGAGTGAACCAGCGAATTTAAGTCCACTGATTGATGAAAAGAGATTTGAAAAACAATCGTGTATTTCTCAATAGAAATTGTTTTTGCAATATAACGAAGGTTTTAATGAAAATCAATTATGAATCATAAAACACCTTTTGATTTGAAAAATTAGTACACGGTTGACGTGCTAATGAAAAGAGTTTTAAAGCACAAAGACCGGTTTTTCAAAGGTATCCGTCAATCCATAACCTGAACCAGGATTGATTCAAAGGATTGAATCGCCCCATTGTTTCTGTTCAGTTGTCACATGGTTGATCTGTATAATAGATCTCACATGCCACCTACCAGGAGCTTGTTAGATGTTGGCTCCAGAAGGCTTTCCATCTTCACAGTGAATATGTAAACACATCACTCAGATGTTCTGGCAATACCACAAGGATAATGCGTAGGACTCAGGATATAATTTCTCTTTCCACATTGTGTGAAACAGAGAGTCTTCATTGAAATTGTCCTAATGAGATTTATTGATGATCTCGTGGCTCTAGACTCAATTTGTGCATTTTTGGATCCTATGTCGGAGACTAGGGAGAGGGTCTCCTTCTTCAATATCAAAAATCTCTAAGAGAAAGTCGATAGATAATGTAGGTTCCCCATGAGAATGAAACAAGCCCTTTTAAGAGGAACTTGAGTAGCTTGGGAAGTTTAGTGCAGTGCGTCACTGGGTCCATGACGTCTTGTCTTCAATACCGGAGTTACCTAAGTAACCACCAGTAGCGTATGTATTGAACCCGGTTTCTGCCCTAAGGTTGAATTATTGGAGGGCTATTTCTTTTCACCCTTTTCATATTCATTTCTTTTTCATTCTTCAACCCCTTCAGTGCTTACCGAGACTTCATAACTAGAACCTTGTTGGGTTTATTCCAGTACTAGCTCTGTCTCAGTCCGCACTCTTCCCATTTCTCATTTTTCTCCTTTTTTCATCATACCTAAGGACTCTACACTATCTAGTGGATTGTCCCTGGGTAGATCCCTCCGGCTCTGGCGGGATCGTGGGAACCAATACCTAACCTTATCATCCTTATATCACCGTACATAAAGTAAAGTTGGTCGGTCTATTTGGTATTGTTCATCTGCCATAGGAACCAATTGAAAACCATTTGAAAATCAATCCAGATACTTGTGATATATTATCAAAGCTGTTGGGTTTATTGATTCGATGAGACAAAACAAGAAGAATGGAAACAACAAGGGCTGAATGTGACAAAGAGAGAAAGCTACAAAGAATAAAGATACAGAAGATATTATTAGAATGATAGACGATATCTTGTATATTCTGTATTTTATTATCACATTTATCTCTTTGTAAACCCTAGCATTCTCTAGTATATAAAGAGATGCAGGGTACGTAGGTTAGATACAAGTGTCAAACAATGTAAACATCAGACATAGGTGTGTGTGTGTGTCTAGGGCGTGAGTTTATGAACGCCTAGACTATAGTGTTAGTCGACTAGTTGGTCAGCCTCAAGGATCATGGATCCCTGTTAGATTGTAACCGTCTTAGAGTTGATCGTCTAGGATTGGGGCTGTAGATGTGTTTTGTAGAACACACGATGATGACGAAGAAACCTTAGTAATAACAATGATAGTTTATTTATTCCGCTGTGCATCTTATTATTGTTCATTGTTATTTGTACTTCATTGATTATCCTAGATAAGGTCTAATAAACCTAGAGCAACGATTCTCAACAAGTGGTATCAGAGCCAGGTTGCTCTCGATATCTAGGATTTTGCAAGGTTTCTTGATGAGGAAGAAAAATTCGCAACTAGTTATATTTTCGTAATGCTTCTGCAGGTCAGTTTTGAAACAGGTATAACGTTTAAGTGAACCGTTGGATCGGGCTAAAATTTTGGCTGGAGCTTCTCTATATTCACATCTAACTTTCCACCGGAGGGATCGTTAATCGGAGGTCTTAGTCAAAAGATATACGCGTCTGAAAACTGCTGCAGACACCATCATGTAAGTTGAATTTTTCAAGTTCTTAGTGACTCTAAAAAGTGTCACTAAAGACCAAAAAGTGTCGTCTTTAGTGAATGATTTGAATGTTAAGGTTTGTAAGAAACCCTAGATGCTATTCGTTGGAGTTGGGTTTGTTCCAGAAGTATCCTCGCTGCTGCTCGTTCAATGCTTACTACACTTGCTGGAACTCGTGCTCAACACTAATCTTTATACGTGCTGCTGGAACTCATGCTTAATGTCGCTATTGTTGTGTTTTGATCGACCTACTGGAATCTGCTGATAGGTTAACGAAACCACTGATAGCTATGGTCGACCACTGATGGTATGTGTCTAACCACGGATAGTACTTTGATTTCCACTGATGCACTTTGGTAACCACGGATAGTTTTCTCAAAACCACTGCTACCTTTTCCATAGCTACTTAACTTGTTACCCCTGCTGCGTTCTACTCAACTGCTCACTTGGCTTCCACTGATTAACATTGATTTGTGACAGTTGGTGTATTTTATTCAAGCAGGTTGTACTAAAATTTATGGGTTGTCGTGGCTTTTTACTTCATGTTGTCTATTGCATGGATGGAAAGATGATTATTGGTTTTATGGCACGAATTACAAACAGTAAGGGGAAGTCATGCAGATTATTTGTATTGTTTGATATTGAGTGTCATATGGTAGATTATGGTTTTTGACTGTGATTACACACACATGGGATTTGGCTCACACACACAAGAGGATTTTGGTTTTTGTTCTTAACTGGTTTATGGCTCATTCTTATTGTCATAGTTGATTATGAAGAAAGGCGTTTATCACCTATTTGAAGGTGAAGTGGAATTATTTGGGTTTGTGTTTTATCATATCTTAAAGTGGGTGTTACACTTTTAAGATAACTTGTTTGTGCGTTCATGTGACAATGAATTGACAAAACACTTGAAGGAGTTACGTTATTGTGCTCAGTGATTATTGTCAAGAGATTGTTGTCTCCCTATACACCATGATTGGGTATACGTTCGATGTCGTCTTTGGTGCAAGATATAAGACACAGGTTTGGGTTGTTCTACTTCAGCATCAAGTTGGTTATACTTGGTTTTCTTCACAAGTGATCATTACAAGGAGCTTACAGATTTGAAGAATCATTTGATGTTCATGCACCACTCAAGGGGAAGTTTCTATTGCTTATATTCTCTATTTGTTGATAACAAAAAGGGGAAGAAATATTGGAGTAGCGTAGCATGGATTAAGGGGAAGACAAGAGTGTTTCATTCATGGTGAGATTTAATTATCTCAACTTCTGCTACTTCGTCTAGGGAAGTTCGTACAAGAACCGTTTTGTTTTGTCATCATCAAATAGGGGAAGATTGTTGGGTTTATTGATTCGATGAGACAAAACAAGAAGAATGGAAACAACAAGGGCTGAATGTGACAAAGAGAGAAAGCTACAAAGAATAAATATACAGAAGATATTATTAGAATGATAGACGATATCTTGTATATTCTGTATTTTATTATCACATTTATCTCTTTGTAAACCCTAGCATTCTCTAGTATATAAAGAGATGCAGGGTACATAGGTTAGATACAAGTGTCAAACAATGTAAACATCAGACATAGGTGTGTGTGTGTGTCTAGGGCGTGAGTTTATGAACGCCTAGACTATAGTGTTAGTCGACTAGTTGGTACATAACAAGACCCCCTATGAGCTGTTACATGATAGGAAGCCAATGATTGCATTTCTAAAACCTTTTGGGTGTCCTGTTACTATCTTGAATACCATAGACTACCTAGGCAAGTTTTAGGAAAAAGCTGATGATGGATACTTTTTAGGCTATTCATCTAATAGTAAAGCCTTTAGAGTATACAATAGGAGGACTAGAATTGTTGAAGAGAATCTACATGTTCAATTCAGTGAAAAGACTCCTAGTGTTGAGACCAAAGGACCTGACTGGCTGTTTAACATTGATATGCTAACCAAATCCATGAATTATGAGCCTATCATTGCAGGAACTTCCACTAATGTTGATGCAGGTACTCAAAAGAATTCTGGTGAAGAAGCAATTTCTAAGGAAGCTTATTCTCCTCAAGAGTTCTATTTGTTTGAAAAATGGAAAGCTAGTTCTGTCTCACCCATCATTGATAAGCAAGGTCCCACTGATGATGATGTCTTGAATACTGGAGGCAATAGTGCTCATCATCAAGATAAGGATGCGTTATTGAAAGATAATTCAGTGTTGGTAGAAGAAATTGAAAAGAAGAAAAAGCAGTCTGCAAGCACGGATAAGCCAAACATAAGCACGGATAGAGTTAATACAACCACTGCTAAGCCAACATCTTCTACCACTGTCATTACAAGTGAAATCCCGGCTGTAAGTACTGATAGTAGTACTTTCTTTGGACCACATGCAAAGCTATTAAATGGTGAAGAGGAGTATCCAAATGATCCTGATATGCCTGCTTTGATTGAAATTGATACTCCTACTGATGATGAAGACATGGATGATTTCTTTAATGCTGATTTAACTAATTTGGAACATGTCATTCATGAAAGTCCTGTTACCTCCACAAGGATACACAAGATTCATCCCAAGGAACAAATACTTGGAAATCTGAATACTCCAGTTCAAACAAGAAGCAAGGTTAAAAACCCAGAACCCTTTCCTGAACATGGGTTCTTTGCAAGATCTCTTCACAAAAGAAACAGTCACAAAGATCTGCAAAATTGCCTGTTTGCTTGTTTTCTGTCTCAAAAGGAACCAAAGAGAGTTGAAGAAGCATTATCTGAAGAAGGTTGGGTAGAATCAATGCAAGAGGAGCTTCTTCAGTTCAAACTTCAAGAGGTTTGGACATTGGTAGAACTTCCAAATGGTAAGAGGGCCATTGGGACAAAATGGGTGTTCAGAAACAAAAGGGATGAAAGAGGTATTGTTGTGAGGAACAAGTCAAGGTTGGTTGCTCAAGGATACACACAAACTGAAGGCTTGGATTATGATGAAGTATTTGCTCCAGTTGCAAGAATTGAGGCTATTAGATTGTTTTTAGCTTATGCTTCATTTAAAAACTTTGTGGTGTATCAAATGGATGTTAAAAGTGCATTTTTGTATGGCACAATTGATGAGGAGGTTTATGTCTGTCAACCTCCTGGTTTTGAAGATCCGATCATCCCGACAAGGTCTACAGGGTTAGGAAAGCTATGTATGGTTTGCATCAAGCTCCTAGGGCATGGTATGAGTGCCTGTCCACTTATTTGCTGGACAATGGTTTTAAAAGAGGACTAATTGATAAAACTTTGTTCATAAGAAAGCACAAAGATGATATTTTACTGGTTCAGGTTTATGTAGATGACATCATCTTTGGCTCAACCAATAAAGAGCTATGCAAAGATTTTGAGAAACTTATGCATGATAAGTTTCAGATGAGTTCTATGGGAGAACTCACTTTCTTTTTGGGGCTACAGGTTCTACAAAGGACTGATGGTATCTTCATTAGTCAAGACAAGTATGTAGCAGATGTTTTGAAGAAGTTTGGGTTTCAGGGAGTGAAAAGTGCTAGTACACCAATGGAGACTCAGAAACCCTTACTACCTGATGATGGAAGTACAAGAGTTGATCATAAGTTGTACAGGTCCATGATTGGATCTTTGATGTATCTCACTGCATCTAGGCCAGATATAATGTTCTCAGTATGTGTGTGTGCAAGATTTCAAGTCACACCTAATTCATCACACATGAATGCTGTTAATAGACTTTTTAGGTATCTTAAGGGTCATCCTAAATTGGGTCTCTGGTACTCAAAGGATTCTCCTTTTGACTTGGTGGCCTACACAGATAGTGACTATGCTGGTGCTAGTTTGGATAGGAAGTCTACAACTGGAGGATGACAGTTCTTTGGAAGCAGACTTATTTCATGGCAGTGTAAAAAGCAAACTATTGTGGCAAATTCTACAACTGAAGCTGAGTATGTGGCTGCTGCTAGTTGTTGTGGTCAAGTTCTATGGATTCAGAATCAATTGCTGGACTTTGGGTACAATTTTATGCATACTAAGATTTACATTGATAATAACAGTACAATATGCATCATTAAAAATCCTGTTTTACATTCTAGAACTAAACATATTGAGATAAGACATCATTTTATTAGAGATTGTAATGAGAAAAGGTTGATTCAAATGGTAAAAATCCATACTGATTTCAATGTTGCTGATCTTCTCACCAAAGCTTTTGATGTGGGGAGGTTTCAGTATCTTGTTGTTAGTATTGGAATGATTAATCTCTAAATTCTCAAATTGTTTTGTACCAGTTTGTATATGTATTGCACTATTATTATGTAATCTTAGTTTTGCTATTTTTGTTTCTATCCACTGATAGTTTGTTTCTAACCACTGATAGTTTGGTTCAAACCACTGCTAGTTGTCCTATTTTTCACTAACCATTTTGCAGTTACAAGAATGATCATTATAGAAGTAAAAGAAGTAGTGATGCAAAGTGTTCATTCATTGATTAGAGAAACACCTTACAGCTTACAGAGTACAATCAACATCAAATGCAACTCAAAGAACAGAGCTATACATGATCTACTAATCTAATTCATCTCATCTATTCCAACATCTAACAGGCTGTTGGATATGCATGATCGCTCACATCTTTCACACTAGATGATGGATCTGCATTCGTGAAGCCTTGCATAACCACCCATTCCTTCTATCTCAATGGCTGGAGATGCATGAATACTATGACGAGGATGCTAAGGATCAAAATGGAAAGGATGGATTGATGAAAACGTTGATGATGACGATGACCACATTAGATGAAGCACGAAGGACATAGTCATATCACCAAAAAGTATCATTCCATTTTCCTTTTTCCCTTCCCCTTTACGATGTGTGATGAAGCACCATAATTTGGTACTTGAAGACCAAGAACCACCTCTCTGTCTTTTGGAAGTGGTGGGTTTCTTGGTCGTGGTCTTGTTTGGGGTTGAGATGCTGAAGGTTGGGAGTATGAAGATCTCTTCTTTGAGGAATCATCAGAGTTCTCAGATGCATTACTTGGATTCACCACACTATCATCTTCAGATGATGGAAGAAATGGAGATTTTACTGGTCTTGTTTCTTGTGGAGGGAGGTAGAATTGCCATGGGTTATCTTCTTCACTTGATGATGAAGAGGATGATGAGGATGAGGAGGATGTTAGATTGACTACTTCTGGTTTATTCCAACTAGGGTTCCACATTGTGATTGCAGTTGATTGGAGACTTTGAAGAAATTTGGGTTTTGATATTGATTGGTGTGTGCGTTATGAAAGAATTGGGTTCTTTTTATAAGTGAGGTTTAGGGTTATGGAAGTTAATACGGGGCAGGTTTAATGTGGTTGAGGAGTTAATGAGATTTTTGGGAGTTGGACTAATATTAGTTCTAGAAGTTGACCATATTGACTTACCTGTTCAAACCTCGGATAGGTCTTTTGGAACCACTTTTAGCTCTTCCTAACCACTGACAACAACTTTCTACTCTGTGTTGGTTTTGTGTTTTTGTGTTACTGGTATGAAGGTTTTGGGTGCATAAGGAGCTGATTTACTTGTTATATCTCTTGGTTATTTGGAAGAATTGATCTCATGTATCTGCTGATGGTCTGTTGTAACCACGGATAGTAGTTATGAAACCGCGGATAGCATGGAGTCTAGTTTTGGATAGTACAGGGGCTGTTTGGTAACATTGGCGAATCTATATCACTCTCCCCAAAATCACGGACGGATCATTTATTTGATTCTCAAACCACTTCCAATTGGCGCTCAACCTTAACCTAATCACTTTCTTTGCATAATTCATCAACTCACATCATTATTTTCCTAAATCAAAATGGCTGAAAAGTATTCCACTTCTCATAACTTAGTTGCCATTCTCACCAAGAATGCTCGATCTGAAGGGTTTCATCAAATGATTGATTTCTTAGTTCACAGTCACCTTCATTATGCTTTAACTGTTAAACCCACCATTCTTAAAGCCTACATTCATCAATTCTGGAAGAATGCTACACTTGCAACGGTTGATGGTGTGGAGATGTTGCGTACTGAAGTAGATGAGCATGTTATTTCTGTTACTGAGGATATCATTCGAGAAGTTTTGCGGTTTGATGATGCTGATGGGGTTGACAATCTTTCAGATGTTGAGATTGTTGTTGGTTTAGAGAGATTAGGATATACACATAGAGGTGACAAGGTACAATTCTTTAAGAGTTTCTTTTCACAACAATGGAAGTTTTTGATTCACACCTTGTTGATGTGTATGAGTAACAAGACCACAGGTTTTAATGACTTTCCTTCAAAAATTGCTACTGCTATTATTTGTTTATCTGAGGGAAGGAAGTTTAATTGGTCTAGGATGATTTATGAGGGATTAGTACAAAACATTAGGAAGAAGGGTAAATACTATTTGTATCCTCGGTTTGTTCAACTGATTGTAGCACATCAAATTGTTAATCCTATTGAACATACTAGAGAGTATGAAGTACATCATATGCTTCCTAAGGTTTTTGCACATATGAGGAATCAACTACAGAATGTACAAATTAGAGATGTTCCTTTATTTCCTCACATGCTTATTGTGCCTACTGCTCCTGATTTTGATGAAGTTCTTGACACTCAACTGATTGTCACGACAGATACACCTCCAACCACCGATACTACAACTCAAATCCTGACAAGACACCTCCAACCACTGATACTATACCTATTGTATGGACTAGGAGAAAGAAGGGCACTAAGCTTCCTCAGGCTAGTGCTAGTGGTGTTGCTCATGAGGCGGTCACAGGTGGTGAAGGTGACATGATTGGAAGGGCTTCCACTACTGATTCATGTTTAGATGCTGATCAGGATAGTGGAAACATTAATAAGACCCAACCATTGGCAACTCCGAATGTGGAGAGTTCCTTGGAACTTAACACAGGTGGAGGAATCCCTAGCCACTTGGCTATAACAGGATGCATAGATGTTCAGGCTCGGTCTGATGCTATGTTTTCTATATCCAAAGATTCACTCTCTGAGCAGTTAACACAGCTCGAAGTGATGAGGATAGGTTGGAACCTGAACATGAATTGACGGATTCTGAGTTTGTACATACTGACTTTTCCAATGAACCACCTCTCGGACCAGTTCACACAGGTCGAAGTGGGGAGGATATTCTTGAACGATTAAATGAATTGACGGCCAAATGTACCAAGATGGAGGAGACGATTTCTAATCTCAAGGAATTGGTTGGGTTTCATGAAAAGGATATTCGGCGCTTGAAGCACAGGGTTTTGGTTTTGGAGAAGATAAAAGGCCTGGGCTTGCTGCTTTGAGGAAGCTAAGGAAAAAGAAGCTGAACTCATTTCCAGCTCTGAATATGAAGGATGTATCCAAACAGGGGAGGAGTGAAGGCAAGAATTCACGGGAGGATGTTAATATATCTATGGAAGAAGATGTTGATAGTGGAGATCAAACATTTGTGGTATCTGATAAAGATGGAAATGAGGCAGTTCTTGAAAATGTGAAGAAAGTTGTAGAAGATGTAGTAATGAACACAAACACGGATGGTATGTCTGAAACCACGATTAGTACACTTCTAACCACTGATGTAACAGACATAGCAACTATAAACACTACAACTATACCTTCAACAATCATACCCACTGCTATTATAACCACTTCCACTGTTGTAACAACTCTCTCTATATTACCATCTAAGCCTAAAGAAGTAGAGAAAGAAGCTGCAAGTACATTGGTTAATATGAGCAAAACATCATCTATTTCTACACCCATCATTGCACCTGCTTTATCTGTTCAAACTACTGCACCTAAACCCAAACCTAGAGAAAGAACTTTAGTTATTGGTGAACCACTGAAGAAGAAGGTGATTCAATCTGATGTTGGAAAGGGTAAAGGTATTGCAGTACCAGAGTTGAAGTTTAAAACTAGAGCAGAACAAGAAGCTTTTGATGATGAGTTTGTAAAGAATATGGTTGTGAAGAACAAGCACTTTGGATAAAAGAAAGATAGAAGAGGAGGAAGCTAATGAGAAATGGTTAGCTATATGGTATAACTCAGAAAACTATCTTCAAGCTTCTTTACAAATTCTTGATGAGTTTACTGCACAAGAATGGGAATTGCTGGATGATGAGGAGAAAGCTAGATTGATGAATGAATGGGCAAGGAAGGTTAGCAAAACAAAGAAACAGGTTATAAGAAAGAAACCTCCTACTATGGCTCAGATGAGGAATATATTGATGAAAATTATTAAGAATTCAGGCATTTATGTTTCTGATAATCTTAGTAAATGTTCATATGAAAGAATTTTGGAAATTTATGAGAGATGTATGAGGATTAATGTAGATGATTTATGTCCAATGAATTCTGAGAAGGAAGAAGAGTGGATAAAGAAGCATGATGAGTGGATGCTAAGTAAAAGGAAGAGAAAATCTGAGGTTCAGGAGTCATCTAATTCTAAAAGATTGAAATTTGTTGAAAATGAAAATCAAATCATTTCTTATGAGTTTAAGCTTAATGATGGAAGTGAAGGTGTTTGGAAAATTAAAAGACTCAACAATGAAGTTTCTGAGTATAATAAATTTTCACAAATGCTTCAGTATTTTGATAGAGATGATTTGATGAATCTTTGGATACTTTACAAGAACAAGTTTGGTGAAGTACATCCAAATGATTATCATGAGAGGTTGGTTTATCATCATTTGAAGATTCTATTTGAACCTACTCATGATGAATCTGAATGGCAAGGACTCTACAATGGTCAAGTTACTAGATGGTTTTTATATCAAAATTGTGGAGTTCATGTTTTGACTGTTTCTAGAAAGGTTATTCATATGCTTGTAGAAGGTGATTATCCTCAACTGAATAAGCATCCGTGAATAATTGCTCGATGTTGAAGCCTGGTTGCATCAAGATGTTAGTACCTTATGATGGTCAAGCTTACGATTTGTTACTGAAATATGAGAATATACTTAAGGCTAGTAAGTGTTTGGCTACATCCTCCATTTCAGATGTTTTGAGCTTAAAGGAAACTTGAGAATTCTGTTGGAATGTATCAAGTTTAGGGGAGGATTGTTGGGTTTTAGGTTCCTTGCATCAAGAATTACTTTAAGTACTGGAACCACGGACAGGCTTGATAGAACCACGGACAGAAGAGTGTAAGCACGGATGAAGATAACCGCAGCTAGTAGTAATGTGTAACCACGGATGATATATTGTAACTACTGCTAGTGTTTTGTATAGTCGGTTAGTTTATTGTTTTTGATAAATATGGAAAAGATATTTATCTTGTAGGTTACGTATTGTATAATGTATAGGACTCCTTGGCTTATAAAAGGAGGTTCTAGGTTAGATTAGAAGTACGTAAGTCTGATATCTAAAGTCGATACACTTCAAGGTTGTGAAACCCTAATACTGTAAGAGTATTCGTATTAATAAATAATATTGAGGTGTTGAATGTTAACTGTTCTTCTTCTTAAGGTTAAGTGTTAAATTCCGCATAATACTTAATAAGTTGTTATTCTAAGTCAGTTTCTATATTAGATCGTTTGCTCAACTGGGATCAACAAAGCATTTTGTACATGAATTGTTTTTGATATTTTTTAGAAGAAGAACTCCCCCTCAACATGTGAATCAAGTATTTGAAATAGTTTTACACACGGAGGCAAGAGAAAGAATTAACTTCTTTGATTACCATTTTCTAAAAAATATCAACATCACTTCCCTAATCGAATCAAGTAGCTTAAGCATTTTGGGGAAGGATGAGGTTTTCATGATTTTGCTCCCCTCAATATGTGCCTCGAGATTTGAAAAGAGTTTTGCACATACTAGAGGGAACCTGCACATTGAGATAAGTGATCACGTTTCAAATCATAGGTTTAAGATAGATGCTCCCCTCAACATGTGCATGGAAAATTTGAAATCGTTTGTCACATGTGGGAAGGAGAGCTTGTACATCCTTATAAAACCATTTACCGAATTATCAGTTTAAATCCAATTTAAATCACACATTCTCCCCTATCACAATTATCAAATCATTTGAGATTTGTGATCTCTTATAGATTTAAATTGATTTTGAAAGCTTTTGAGGAGAATTGTGACTTGATTATGAAAGCGTTTTAACCGATAAGGATCTGATTTTGAGATTTTAAACTCCATTGGTTAAACATGCATGATTATCTTTTGAAAACAATTGAATGCCAAATAACTTTTAATTTAATTGAAATCATTCTCCCCCTCAATCAATGACATAGGTTATTGATTGAGAGATAGATATTTTGACAAATAAATCCAGATGATTATCAAAAATAGAGTCCGAGTTATTTTTTCAAAGCAGTTAGTTTTCAGATAAATGTTTTAGAATCGAGCATGGAATTTTGAAAATATGATACAAGTATGGCTCTGTTCTTTCTTTGACAAGCGGTTATGCCTTGCGACATGACAATAAACCATTTTTTTCTCCCAATTTTTTTTTAATAAGAATTCGAGCAACATCTAAAGTCCCGTGTCATTCTTTGAATGACAGCACAAAGACCGTAGATATTATCGAATCGAGAAAAACATGACAAATTGACAATATTTTTGAAGATTTTTTGAATTTTTCAGATTTTTATGGATTTTGAAAGTTTTATAATTTTGTATTTTGTTTTTCGAATAAATATTTACAAGAGATAGATGAGCATAGACCTTTACTCCTCGTCTTCTTCCCGAAGACGTTTGAGTGTTTCTGGTTGAAGGATTTTCAAGCCTAGTCGTGGAAGTATGAACTCAAAACGTTCTCTTGGAAGAGCTTTGGTGAAGATGTCCGCTAACCGATATTCAGACCTCACAAAATATAGTTCCACCACACCTTTTTCCACTTGTTCCCCGATGAAATGATGTCGAATGTCGATATGCTTTGCTCTTGAGTGTTGAACGTTATTGCATGAAAGAGCAATAGCACTTTTATTATCACAAGATGAGGGATTTTGTTAAATACAAAGCCATAGTCAGATAATTGAGATCTCATCCATAAGATTTGAGCACAACAAGATGACATGGCTATGTATTCTACCTCTGTAGAGGAAATAGAAGTACTCATTTGCTTCTTTGAAGACCAGCTCACAAGCTTATCACCCAAAATGAGCACCTCCTGACGTACTACGACGAGTATCTTGACATCCTGCATGATCAGCATCTGCATAGGTTGTTAGTGACATACCGGTGTCCTTCGGGTACCAAAGTCCCATATTGATGGTTCCTTGGAGATACCGAAAGACCCGTTTAACCGCTTCAAGGTGCTTTTAGTAGGCTTAGCCCGGTATCTAGCACACATGCAAACAAATAACAAGATGTCGGTCTACTAGCAGTGCGGTACATCAGGGATCCAATCATACTACGATATTTCGTTTGGTCAATCATGATCCCCGAGTGGTCCTCATCTAGTTTGGTTCGATCAATCATGGGAGTGTCAACAGGGTCACTTGAATCAAATCCAAATTTCTTTAAGATCTCAGATGCATATTTAGATTGATTTATGAAAATGCCTCCGGGACTTTGTGAAATTTGTAATCCCAAGAAAATGACATTTGTCCCATCATTGACATTTGAAATTTTGAACTCATTTCATTTGAAAAACGATCACATTCATTGGGGTCACGAGGCAAAAATATATCATCAACATAAATTTGAACATGAATTAAATGTTTGCCCGACTTTCGGGTGAACAATGTAGGATCAACTGCTCCTTTGCTAAATCCGGTAGATAGAAGAAACTTTGATAGCGTATCATACCATGCCCTTGGAGCTTGCTTTAAACCATAAGAGCCTTCTTCAAACGATAAACGTGGTAGGATGTTCTTGATTCACAAATCCTTCAGGTTGGCTGACATAGACGACTTCTTTAAGATCTCCGTTCAAGAATGCCGTCTTCACATCCATTTGATAGACTACCATGTTCTTACTTGCAGCATTAGCCAAAAGATTCTAATTGCCTCGATTCGAGCAATAGGAGCAAAAGATTCTTCAAAGTCTATACCCTCCTCTTGACGGTATCCTTTAGCAACTAATCGAGCCTTGTTCTTCAACACATCACCATGCTCATCAAGTTTCACTTTGAAGATCCATTTTAGAGCAATAATCATAGCACAATCTGAGCAGGTACTAACTCCCATACATCAAGTCGATCAAACTCATGAATTTCTTCTTGCATGGCATTGAACCAGCTATCTTCATTCGTGGCGGTTTTAACATCTTTTGGTTTGATCTTAGAGAGTACGGAGTTGAAGAAGCACCATAAGGCATCGGTTGCAAGTTGTTTCCGTGTTGATACTGGACGAGAAGGATTTCCAATGATGTTGTCTAATGGATGATCGTGAGTCCATTTTCGGAGGTGTTCATGTGGTAGTTGTTGAGGGACTGAAGTAGCAGAGTCGATGTCTCCAAGAAGATGGTTCGATGAAGATTCAAGAGCAAATATGTTTTCAAACGGAGCATCTTGAGGAGTAGCAAAGGGATTAACTTCATCATTGATGCCAGAAACAGTTCCATGATGTACATTTGAAGAATGATGATTTGTTGATGAGATGAAGGATCAGCAGCAGCTTCTTGACTTAATGATATTGAGATCGAGGGATTGACTTCATTCACGGAATATGAGCACCTTGTTGTAGGAATCGACCCCTCATTAGTACTTGGATCATAAAGTTCATCAAACATAGGATCAAACAATTTCTTTAAATCATCTTCGGATGGAGGTACATATGGAGTTTCTTGAGAAAGTTTGGAACAAGGGATGAACCAATGGGACTGTTTTGAAGTGCGGGTTCGAATGGATTGTCCAGAGCCATTTGACCGTCACTCATCAAACGTAACGTGAATTGTTTCCATGATATTTTGGGTTCTTTTGTTGTAGATTCGGTATCCCTTTTTGTTTGGTGCATACCCTACAAATACTCCAATGTCGGCTTTAGCTCTAAGTTTGCCTAAGTCTTGACCCTCATTAGTTGGATAACACAATGCACCAAACACACGAAGGAAAGAGAGATTAGGTTTTCTATTGTGGACAAGTTCATATGGAGTTTTTCCATGAACAATGTGAATCAGGGAACGATTTTGTGTGTAGCATGCAATGGCAATAGCTTCAGCCCAGAGAAACATTGGAACCTTTGAGTAAATCAACATTGTTCTAGCGGCTTCTACAAGAGTTCGATTTCGCCTTTCAACTACACCGTTCGGTTGAGGAGTTCGTGGAACACTTCTTTGATGGCTGATTCCAATGCTTTCATAAAATTCACTAAGTTGTTTGTTAACAAACTCAGTTCCATTGTCCGTCCGGATAATTCTGACGGTTTTGTTAAGTCGAACTCCGCACTGTTTGATGAGTTTGATGATGATATCAGGAGTTTCATCCTTTGTCCTTAAGAACTTGACCCATGTGAATCTAGAGTAATCATCAACCACAACTAACACATATTTCTTCCCAAAGATATTCTGCACTCTCATTGGTCCACATAAATCCATATGAATTGTATGAAGAACTTCGATGACAGAGTTAGTAGGTTTGGGTTTATGGGCATACTTCTTGCTTTTTCCCAATTGACATGCTGAACAAAGATGATCCTTTTCATACTTTAGTCGAGGTAAACCTACAACTAAGTCCTTTCGGGAGAGATCATTGATGGTGCCGAAGTTCAAGTGATTGAGACGACGATGCCATAACCATGACTTTGTTTTGAAGCCTTTGACAACAAGCAAATTGGAGAAGACTTCATCATATCATCGATAGAGATGGTGTAAAGATTTGAACCACGAGTTCCTCTTAAAAGTTCCTTACCATCAAGTTCTCTAACAAAACAAGTATGTTTTCTCAAGGCTACTTCTAGATCGAATCACGAATTGACCGACAGATAATAGATTATGACCAAGACCTTCCACATAGTATACTCTAGAGATAACACTATCACCAACAACATAATCACCATAACCCATAATTGCACCGAAATGATCATTACCGAATCTAACTGTCCCGATGAATTTGCTCACGAAGTTCATGAGCCGCGACGGTCTCCAGTCATATGCTTGGAAAAGCTGAGTCCGTGTACCACGTAACGATTTGAACGATCTGCAGTTGAACACGCACAAGAATGGATAATCGATAATTGGGATCCCATGTAAGAATGGGTTCCACTTGGTTAGTAACAGTAATTGGAACACCCACATCGAAAATAGAAACATCCATATCAGAAGTAGAAGCAATGGAATCATTGGGAATAGATGCAATGTTTGGTGTCGTATTTGACCTATTCAAAGTATGTTCACTTCTTAAGGGAATAGTTCTACCAAGAGGCATCCATTTTCTAATAGGCATAATCTTAGCAGTTTGAGAGCAAAACTGATTATTCTTATGGCCAAAAGGTATCCAATAATAACCTATCTTTATAAAAGTTCTTCCTGTGGGTTTCCACTATTTTCTAACAATCTTTCGTTTTTGCCTTTTGCCTTATTTGCACGATTATTAGCATTAACAATTTTAACGGGCATTTGACAAAGATTAGACAAAGCATTCACACCACATTCATGATTAGCAAATGAATTCAAGCAGCACATCATTACAAGGTTTGCAAATAGTATCGAATTCAATTAATTACAAGACGCCTAAGGCTAATAAAAGAATCAACACGATTCGTTTTATTCAACTCAAGCTTAAAGTTCCTAGGTTGGTCTTCTACTCTCTTCCAATGCACATTTTTAGCTTGCGAGGTCCTATCATTCCTTGTATTGTCTTGAGACTTTGACCTTCTCGCTTTAATGTCATTGATTACTCCTGTAGAGGGAATTATGGGAACATTAGTTGGTTGATCTACTTTTTGCATTCCTGAACTAGACGTGCAAGGATCTGTATTACTAGACGACACATTGATGTATACTTTCTTAAAACTGGGCCTAGAATGGTTTGAAGGCTCGGCACTAGGCATAGAACAAGGCATCACAACTTTGCCTTTTGCACCTAAGGTTAAGGATTTGGGACATGTTGCAATTACACATTCTAGCAGCTCTTGAGATCGTTTGGCTTGGAGGCAAGCAAACCTAATTTCACTATCAAGAGGTTTGTTAATGAAATCCTCTTTGACAATCTCACGGAGACATTCTAGACTATCCTTAAGGTGAGCACAATAGTCATGAAAAGCATGTTCATTATTCCTAAGATGAGGAGGAATATATTTAACTCTCACAGTGTATTTGCAGTCTAAGGGTGACTTTGAGACAACATTCTTATTGAAAACAAGTGGTAGTTTCCCATTTCCCTAACTTCTCAGATTCTCAATTTCCTTTTGTAAAGACGTTATTTTTTCGTTGTTTTGGTCACGGGTGACTTTTATTGAATCATATAACTCTTTAAAATGTCGTTTAACTTTTTCATTTTCTTCTAGAAAACTCTCGTTTTCCTTTTGTAAGGCATTAACTAAGTTTTGAAGATGAAAAGTTTGAGAATTCCGAGAATCTAAAGGAGGAGGCATTTGGGAGCCTGTCATATTGTTCTTTTGACCCTTTAATTGAGAGATTTGGGCTTTCAACTTTTCTGATCGTGTTGCAATGAGCTTGAATCTGTTCATCACGTTTGTTAATTTGAAAAATGCATCAAACTCGGAGCATCCGAGGATGTCTTGATATTTGAAGTTTTGACATTTTCTTTAAGATGTTGATATTTTAGTTGTAAATTAAAATGCTCAACTTCTAGTTTAGAAAAATGTTTAACCAAATTGTCGTGATCATCCAGTTCAATTTTCTCGTTAAGTTTAGAATTAGTTTTTTCAAGCTCAATGACACGATCATGGGAGACTTTCAGGCAACAGATAATTCATGAAATTGAGAAGCATTAATAGAACAATTTGTAGCAGTGAAAAACACATCTTGAGCAATACATTCAGAAATCATATTCTCATTCAGTGTATGCAAGTTCTTCCTCTCAATCTCATTATATTTTAATGCTCGCTCATAGTCACTAACCTCAACTATCATTGCATCAAATTCCTTTTCCATTTTTAATATCGAATTCATTCCCTTTTTTAGACTCTCAAAGTGATCTTTTAGTTGTTTAAAGAAAGGCATGACTTCGGTTAAATAACATTCTTTAGTTTGCTCAAAACCTCTTTCTCCTTCAGTTATACCAATGGGTGTGATCCTTTTCTTGCAAGTTTTCTCAAAATCAACAAATAGTTGAAGGATAACATATTGGCTAATTAAGGTCTTGCTTTTAGTGGCAATTGTTCTAGGAACAAGATGCATTGGTGTATTTGGAGGATACACACGCTTCTAGGCATTTTCCAAGGGGGTTGGTTTCAACAATATTTTCACTTTCTGCTTATCTAAATCCATTTTCCGTAACACTTGTTCGGAGTTAACAATGTCTGAGGCTTAAACTTGTTTAAGGCAATCCAATTCTCCTTTTGTAATCATGGGGTGTGATGATTACTTTCTTTTCTTTACATTTTGGATCATCTAGTTTCTTGTTTAACTTTTCCCTAGTGATTTCATCTGATTTCTTATCTTCCTCTCGCACTCACGCAACTAGGTTTCTATCTAGGTTTAAGGATTTCATTGCCATCATAAAGAACCTTATGAGCATTTCTAGCCTTTTTAATGACCTCTGGATTTGGTTCCTCAACAAGGGGAATGCTATGCTTATCGCTTAGGACTCTATGCTTAGTGATCATGTGAGCAGTCTGAATGGTGTTTCCTTGTATGTACAACTTATTTTCAAGCTTGTTTTTCAAGGTTTTTAGATTAGAAAAATCATTCAAAAGTTTTGATTCCTTAGCATTAAATTCTTGCTTAAGCATTTTAACATTTTCTTGAAGTTCTTGTTTTTGCTTAGCGCTTTTGAAAGTTTTTCTTATAAGGAGTTTAACTCTTGTTTTAATACTTCTTCTCTAAACCTACTTTTTCTAATAGTTGTACGCATTTGGTCATCCATTTCCTCGCCACGGGTGGTCAACTCAAACTTAGCACGCTGTTCATAAATGGCAACACGTTCTTTATAGGCATTAAGTTCGAGATAACGAATCATCGAGGCACATGTGGTATATTCATCAAAAACATAGTCATTGTTGATTGCAGAAGATGCATCACTTGGTACAACTTCACTTTCACTTTGTTTCACATATTGATCATATGGGACAACATTGATATTACCCATATTTTCAATATTTGATTCAATAGTTTCAGTTGATTGTACTTTGTCATGCATCTTTTGCACATCAAGATCATCGTATAGTTTTAGTACCTCAGAAATGAGTTTGTCTTTGGATGGACCAGCTTGTGGTGAAGATGAGACCTTGGGAGAAACCATTGGAGAAATGCTAGCCATAAAAATTGTTTGCAGAAGGTCCATCATCCACATCGAGTCGTATGCATCACAATCACTACTTGAAAGGCATTCGATGATTGTGACCTATCTCTGAATAGGTTGCTTCATCCACATCGCATCATAGGTCTTGGCATTGCCCTCAACGAGAAACAACAACTCCTCTTCATCCAAAGCAGCACCATTATCCTGAGCTTGCACAAGCAGCATCTTATCCCTGAAGTATTCTGCATTTTGTGGACGCTGGAGATGTGCAGCTTCTTGCAATGTGTCCCTCACCACCACAGTTATAACATTTGATCGTTAACTTGACCTTGATTTCCATTTCCTTCCCCGATTCTGATTTGCAACATAACCTCTACCAACTCCACCTCTTCCTTGTTCATACTGTCTTTCTTGAACTGGTTGCACCATGACTTTCCCATCTCTGACTAGAGCATGATTGTGAAGATTGGAAGCGCTTGATTTCATTGTTGGTGTGAAGACGGTTGGTATGTGGAGAGTTCATGTTTTGTTTAACCATAAGAGCTAGTTGATTAATGAAGTTCCCACGGTGCATCAAGATCGCTTGTTTGAACTTGGATCAGGAATGAGTTTGTGATTACCATCACCCATGGGTATAACTTGAGATGCTTTGGTGGTAATTCCAATGTTTGAGTAGAAGGCGGTTGAATCATTTGATGAGCTTGTCTCTCCTGGATTTGTTTTGAATTGTTCAAGAATCCTCTTTTCAAACATGGCATGTCTCTCATTCTGAAGAAGGAAGGCATAGAGTTGCTCATAGTTTGTATTCTTCAATCCTTTAGTGAGCTTCACGGAAGTGACAAACTTGTGCCATTCGGGATTCATGTTGTTCACAAATTTTGAGTTCAATTGAATGTTAGGCATAGTCATTCTGATGTTCCTCATGTCATTCACCAGCTTATGGAATCTCACATAGTACTCATAGACACTCTCATCCGGTTTCATCTTGAAGTGCTCAAATTCATCATAGAGTTGTGATTCTCTGTCTTCCATAGTTAATTCAGAACCCGAAAGAAGCATCTTGACATTATCCCATACATCCTTTGCTTCAGTGTTGTGATTGATAAGCTTGTAGATGTCTTTTGGAAGACCTTGCAATATGATGTTAGAAGCCCCGATATCTGATCGAATCTCTTTTTCTCCTTATCACTGAGCTCATCATACATCTTTGGTCTGTCCATTCCGTAAATCAGGTACCATCTTCACCAGTATCAATTATGTCTCTAGTAGTCTCAACCCGATATGGTCCTTCATCAATGGATTTGAGAATGTTGACCCCATTTTCTTTCCAAGACAAGCATACAATCTGATTCGTTGAGCCCAAGAGTCATAGTCAATTCTGTCAAGCATGGGTGGACGAGTATCGAACCAAATGCTTGAACATCCTCGGCAACAGTGGAGATGATTGTAGGAACGTTGGTAGACATGATGAACGATTACACGGGATTTTATAACTCTATGATTAAACCGGGAAATAGATTCTTTCACGGGATTTTACTAAATCAAGAAAAAACCGTATTAAAATTCACCCAAGTCGCTAGAAAATCTTGAACCAAGTCGCTAACTACTAAGTCGCTATTAAACCCAAGTCACTATAATCCCAAGTCGCTAGTACACAGTCAAGTTGCTATATAAACAACTCGCTAAGATTCAAGTCGCTAGGAAAATTTTGACAGCAATTCGCTAAGATCCAAGTCGCCAATGTGTCAAGTCGCTAAATAGCAACTCGCTAGGTACCAACTTGCTAACACCAAGTCGCTAACAAAATAAAGTACAAGTCGCTAACTTACACCAAGTCGCTACGTGTAGTGGAGAATCCACTACTTGTACTTTTTGTCGGCTTGTCTCACTAGACAAGTTGCTAACCCAACTCGCTAAGATTTTCAACTACAACTCGCTACCAAATTGTAAAGCAAGTCGCTACCAAGAAAACTTTTCCGTGGCTCAAGTCGCTAGCATGAGAAACACATAAACACCACTTTTCAATCCAAAAACAACCCAACCACTATGATTCAAACCTTCTAAATCAAAACCTAAACACTTGTGATGATTCTAAACACAAAAGTATTACCAAAATCCAAACTTTAACACTAGAAATCATCCAAATGATGCAAAAACCACTAAACTTTTTCAAGCTCAAAAACCACCTAAAAACCACTAGAAATCCAAAGATATGTAAGATATGATCTACCCATGGCTCTTGATACCAATTGTTGGATATTGGATTTCACATACACATCAAACCATAACTCAAAGTGGGCGTATAAAGGTGAGTTCTAGAGAGAGAAAGTTAGAGGTTTAGGGAACTTAGTGAGAGAAAGAAAAATCTTATTATGAGCTCCAACTCTCTACCTTGGAAGGTAGAGAGTATTTATAGTCTTACAATAAAATGCCACACAACGGGCTGTGGATCAGGAATACAGTGGGTAAAGACCCGTCCGTCCTCCACGGTGTTACTAAACTAAATACTACTTAACATAGAAGTACTATGACTACGAGCTTTCTAATGATTACATATACTTGAGGTGACCGACTCTTTAATACCTGGAATTTCTAATTCCTAACAACACTTTTGTGTTATTTTGGTGATATTGAAGCTATTCCATAACAAAAATCTGGTTTAGAAACAACTTTGGGCAAAATCACTTTTACGAGTAAGCTACGCGTAAGTGAAACCCTAATATTACGCGTAACTTTATCCGTGGTTTGATCTTCAATTTCGTGGTTTACTCCGTGTTTTCTTGCTTGGATAAGCCTGAAAATACGTCGACTTTAGATATCTTTTGCACTGTGAGAGTGTAAAAGATCACTTGGGATAAAACCCTAAACTTACGCATAAGCAGAAAGCTTACGCGTAGAAATCCTACGCATAAGATTAATCTTACGCCTAAGCCTTGTCTTACGCCTAAGGTAATCCTACGCCTAACTTTGTGTCTACGCATAACTTTAGTGCCTTTACCCTACTTACACGTAAGCTAAATCTACGCGTAACTCTTGATTGTTACGCGTAACTTTGGTGTTTTTACGCATAAGTCCTACTTGGTTTATTGTGATTTCTACGCCTAAGGACTCTTCATCAACAACGGTTCATTCGACTACAAAGATCCATTTTTACCAACACAAGTTTTCAACATGTCACAACCACCATACTCTAACTATTTCCCTTACACTTATCCTCAACGTCAACAACAACAACAACTAACTCCACAACATCAACAATGGAATCAACAACAAGCAATTTATCAACAACAATTTAATCAACAACATACTCCACAACTTGGTGCAATTCCACCACCTCAAATGGTTCAAACACCAACAAGCCTTCAAGTTCAACCCTACACAAATGACTTCAATCAACATCCATCAAGGAACACTATGAAGGAACCCACTTGGTTTGCAAAGATGTGTGAAGCTTTAAGCGGCCAACAATCAATTCATGAGGCTGGATCACTTGATAGACCTCCAATGCTCACTCCAGAAACTACGATCAATGGGTCATAAGGTTCTTTAGGTTTTGTGATCTAAAGAAGCCACATGGAAAGTTCTTAAAGAAGGTTATCTTGGAAGGTCCATTTCAGATGCCTACTGTCATTGTACCCGGAGATCCAAATGCCATTCCACCAAGAGATGAACAAACAAACATTGCTACTCAAGATTTAAATCCAAGAACTTCTACACTATGAAGTGATGGGCTTGCAATGCAATATATCCCTTTAGGATTACCTAACCCAATTCTTCGAAGTGTTGATGCTCAAAAGACTGCAAAGGAAATGTGGGATCATATTCATCTTCTTATGGAAGGATCTGTACTCAATCAAGAGGATTTGGAATCCAAAATTTACTTGGCTTATGAACACTTCATGATTGAACCTGGAGAGACACTAGAGTCTTATCATCATCATTTTTGAGACATCATCAATGATTTGGATAAACACAACATCATCATGCCAAGAATTGCATTGAATACTAAGTTCCTGAGTAGTCTTGGTCCTGAATGGGAGAAGTATGTCATTTTTCTCCATCAAGCGAAGAATATGCAGCATTCTACATATGGATTGTTGTACGATTACTTGAAGCCTCATGAAAAGGAAGTTGATCGAGAAAGGATTCTCCGTGCTCAAATTGCTTCACCTTCAAAACCGAAAAATCAACAACTTGCTTTATATGCCCAAAACAGTTATTCTCCTCAACCAGCAACTCAACCAACTGCTACAATCACACCATATGATCCTTCACAGCCTCAATCTCAACAAACTCAATTGGTTCCATACAACAACAACAATGCTCAAGCACTTGTCACTGAAACTAATGAGGAATCGATCCATTCAAGCATTGCAACAAGGAGTTGCTATGATTGCTAATGCTTTTAGCCGTTATACCAACAAATCCAACAATCGTATTCGCTCCTCATCTAACACAAGGAATCAAGCTGTTGTGAACAATGGACGAGTTGAAGTTCGAAATCGTGGTTATGGTCGTCAGATGGGCGGTGGTCAAGGGTTTAATGCTGTGGGTAGGAATAACAACGAGCTCAAGTGGTGGAACAGGGAAATGCTCAAAATGGGTTGAATGGTCTTCGATGCTACAACCGCAATGAGAAGGGACACCTGGCTAATGCATGCCCAAAGCCGAGGACAAGGGGCGGTGCTTATCACAAAGAGGCTCTTCTTTTGGCTCTTAAGGATGAAGCTGGTGGAACTCTCACGACAAAGAACGAGCTTTATGGCAAATGCTGACTCAGATGATGATATGGAGGACTTGCAGGCCAATGCAAATGTTATGTTGATGGCTAATATGCATGAGTTACACATGAGTGACACAGGCCCAGTGTATGACACCGATGGCTTGTCTCGTGCACCGAACAAACCATATTCATCTCGATCTATTATCTCCGCCAACATCTGAATCCGGCAAGGCTCAGAATGTTCAAAATGAGTCGTCCACATCTCATTCCGACGATTTTCAATTAGACCCCGTAGTTATATTTGACTATCAAGATGACCAAACGGTTTCCCTTGATAATCAAATTGACTCTGTGGTTATACTTGAGGATCTCAATAATGATCATGTTGTGACTCACGTTGAACACGCCGAACTTTTGCCTCATCCAGATTTTGCTCGTTTAATACAAGACCAACAAACCATAGTGGAAGAATGTCGCACCATTAATCAGGACTTGAAAAGAAAAATGCACTGTTAACCAAGGATTTTGAATGTTTACAAAAGCAACTCAACTTTTTCAAAACTCAAGAAAAATGTGAAAAGGTTTTGAAGCAGCCTTTGCCAAATCTCATCAAAATGAAAAATATTTAGAGAGACAGATGCGTGATCTAGCCGCTCCGAAGAATGCTTTGTTGTCTGAAATAGAACAAATGAAACATGAACATAAAAAGCAAATTAACGCTCTCACCTTGGAAAATCAAAAAGCTAAGGCCGAGTTGTTAACTTGTCAAAAACAGTTCTCTGCATACAAAAAGCATTCAACGAAACGAATAGATGATCATCTTGAAGAAATCATCGGCTTGCAAAACAAACTTAAAGAGTTTAAAACTGTTGTTTACAAACATGGCGAGTCGGTCACAGCCATTAAAAAGTTTACTTTAAAACCTAATCCAAATGGATATGGACCAAATCTTGCCGATTACAAACCTAAGCTTTCAACCAAAGCATTCAAACCAAATCCGAAGTTTCCAAGAATATAAAATTGATAACTCTGTTATGAGTATTGTTGAATATCATCGTCAAGAGGAATTAGATGCAGAAGACGAGAGTCGATCAAAATTAGAAAAAGTTGTTTACAACAAACCTTTTAACTATTCAAAAGCGGTCACTTTCGTCACACCAACGGATTCTTCTAACACACCAAGGATTATCATAAAACGTCCCGAGTCTTCTAATGTTAATCCCAAACCTGATTATGCACAAACTTATGGTCCTTTACCTTCCATCAGTGAAGTAAACTCAAAACCTGAAAATCGCAAAATTCTTAGATATTTTGACCTTTTCATGGTTGACCTCAAAACTTTACAACATGAGATAGAATATCATTCTGAAATCAAAGTTCAACATTTTCAATCGCCTCGGGCGCGAGAACAAAGAGACATTTTTCTAAAAATCTTTTACCAAATGAAAAAAATTTGAAAAGTTGTGCATTGTCTTGGGAAAGGGACTTTCATAAGGAACTTGGATTGATGAAGGTCGTTTTCGAGAAAACAAAACATCTATTTTAAATACTAAACGTAAAAAGAAAATGTTGAGAAAAGATGTTGATCGACTCTTGGAAGATGTCATCTGTGCTGATGTCCATAATGTTGTGTTATTGAATTCTTTGTCATATGCATTTGATTATATCCCTGCCGATATCTTGTTGATTCTGTGGTAAATGTTGAGAACACCGATAATGTGCTTCAGATCGAGTCCTTAAAAGTTGAAAATAAACGATTGTCAAACGAACTTTCAAATGCAATACGTCCTCTTAATTGGTGTCAAAAAGATATTCACGATCAACAACTTGTTTTTCAACACAAAATCGCCCAGCGTGACAAACCTTCGATCCAAAAATTGAGCAACTGGATGATCAAAACGTGTCTTTAAGTGTCAAATCTCAAAATATGAACAAGAACTTGTAAAAGTTAAAAAGGAATATGGTGTCATATTTGATTTACTCAAAAAGACTCGTGATGAAGCATCAAATGAACTTGATCATTATCTTGCACACACTAAAGAAGTTATGCATTTTGTTGGAAATATTCGGTCTGAAAATCAAGATCTGATTCACACTATCTTCAAGTTAAGAGAAATGTTAGGAAAGTATGAACAACTTCCGCCTACCATGATTAAGAGAATAGCCCCAGTAACACTTAGTAATCGTGAACCTAGAACCCCTACTACCAAATCACAAGTTGCTAACGTGCTTCCTTCTATTGAAACAGGAATAGTTGCGTCTTTTCCAAACATCCGCACTTCACAGCCTAGAAGCACTACATCGAAGAATAGGAAGTTGCGACCTAAGAAAAGATCAATAAGGAATGCTAAAGTAGAAGAACACCCTAGGACTATGAATAAGACTCACGTTGCTTCCACTATAGATATTGCATTTGGCAAATGTAATAGAAATAGTGATGTAACGAATGCTAAACCGATAAGTACTTTTGATATTCAGTCTGATGCACCTTGTGTTATTTGTCGTAAAATTATGAATTCTGATTGTCATGATAAATGTGTTGCTAAAGCTATCATCTCTCGCTTAAGGAATCCTAAGAACCAGAATACCTCTAGGCCCACTAATCTTTCTAAGTCTGTGCTTGGTAGACCGCCCTCTTTAGATTCTAAGAAACGCATTGTTGTCCCTGTAGCTCCGCCACCTCCTAGGAATGTAATAACACCTAGTGCATTCACTAAGACTAAAGCAAATACTAGTTGGAGATGGCGGAAATGGATATATAACACACTAGGATTTAAATGGATACCTAAAGCTATTGATGTGTGTATGTCTACTATAACGCTTCCGAACCCTCTAACATTTCGGGTTCCACATCTACTTCTATTCCATCCGTCGCCTCGTGTGTAATGCGGTGATACGATCATTCTCTGGATTGTTGATAGCGGATGTTCCCGAAACATGACAGTAACCTTAAACTATCAAACTTTATTGCAAAGTTCATTGGCACCGAAATGATCACTTCGCAGCTATCATGGGCTACGGAGACTCAATAGAAATTAGCAGGGTTGATTATGTGGAAGGCCTCGGTCACAATCTGTTTTCAGTAGGTCAGTTTTGTGATGGAGATTTGGAGGTTGCTTTCGGGGAGAAAACTTGTTTCATTCGTGATCTACAAGGAAACGACCTTATGTCCGGCTCGCGTAATTCAAGTCTTTACACTATCTCTATGCAAGACATGGTTGCTTCATCTCCCATTTGCTTACTTTCAAAGGCAACATCAACAAAATCCTGGCTATGGCACCGCCGCCTCTCACATCTAAACTTTCAAACCATCACCAACCTTGCTCGACACAAACTAGTTGAAGGACTCCCACGATTTCGGTATTCTAAAGATCACCTTTGCTCAGCTTGTGAACAAGGCAAAAGCACTCGTGCTCATTTTCCTTCAAAGGTGGAACACAGCTCTCACCATGTGCTTCATCTTCTTCACATGGATTTGTGTGGCCCGATGCGCGTGCAAACGATCAATGGCAAACGCTACATCTTAGTAATTGTTGATGACTATTCACGCGGGACTTGGGTCTACTTTCTTCGAAGCAAAGATCAAGCTCCACAGATGATCATCACCTTTCTCACAAAAATACAAGTTCAGCTACGAAACACCGCTCGACAAATCGAATCGCATGAGGCACTGAATTTGTTAACCAAACTCTTCGTGAATTTTATGAGAAAGTGGGAATTCAAAGATCGACATCTATTGCACACACACCAACAAAACGGAGTTGTTGAAAGACTAAACCGAACGTTAGTGGAAGCTGCAAGAACAATGTTAATCAATGCTAAACTTCCAGATTACTTATGGGCGTAAGCGTATCTCTGCATGCTATACTCAAAACCGTTCTATGATTACAAAACGCCACAACAAAACACCTTTCAAGCTTGTCCACAATGAAAACCGAATCTAAATCACTTTCATGTATTTGGATCTCTTTGCTATCCGAATAATGATCGTGATGAC
Source organism: Chrysanthemum makinoi (assembly GCA_910596185.1). NCBI lineage: Eukaryota > Viridiplantae > Streptophyta > Magnoliopsida > Asterales > Asteraceae > Chrysanthemum > Chrysanthemum makinoi. Next base: position 184,638,131 of record OU343222.1, on the reverse strand, counting down.
TTTGGAAAGCTCAAAGCCAAAGCGGACATTGGAGTCTTTATTGGATATTGTGATAATTCTAAAGGTTTCCGAATCCGGAATCGTCGAACAAAGGAGGTTATGGAAACGATTCATGCTCATTTTGATGAACTCACGGAAATGGCTTCGAGTATAATAGCTTGAAACCCGGTCACAACCGCTTAAACTTCCCCAAACCCCATCATCACCAAACAAGCCCCCACTCACTCGTCAACAAATGGAAAGGTTATTTGCTCCTCTCGCTGATCGATATTGATGAACGTGCTCGGTGTATCCGCCGCTCAACCCGATAATACTTTTATACCCGATACACCTCGCTACAACAACTACTGTTTGAAGAAGCACCACCAGTTGACTCCAACACAACAGTTGAACAAACCGCTTCCAACAATGATGAACCGGCCGATGATGTTCTGAATGAAGTACCCCCACCCGCAGATTTTGATCCAAATGCGTTCTTTAACCCGTTTTCTAATGAGACTGCTGCACCTGATGTCGCAGAATCTTCAACAAGCCATTTGAATCCTCAAAATCTGCACAATGTATACCAACATCAACCCTCCACACATAGATGGACAAAAGATCATCCTCTGGATAATATTATTGGCAACCCGAATCAACCAGTCATTACGAGACAACGTCTTCACTCAGATGGTGAGCATTGCATTTATGCACTCACTATCTGCCAATCTGAACCTAAAACATCAAAGACGCAATGACAAAAGACAACTGGATTGAATCCATGCAAGAAGAACTCAACCAATTCAAACGCCTTGAAGTATGGGAATTGGTTGAAAGACCAACAGGGGTCTTTGTCATTGGTCTCAAATGGATTTGGAAAACAAATTGATGTCAAGGGAACGTAATCCGAAACAAGTCACGACTAGTTGCTAAGGGTTATCGTCAGGAAGAGGGTATAGACTTTGAAGAATCTTTTGCTCCGGTTGCTCGCCTTGAGGTCGTTCGGATATTTCTCGCGTTCTCGGCTCATATGAATATGACGGTCTATCAGATGGATGTCAAAACTGCTTTCTCAATGGACAACTTAAAGAAACGGTTTATGTCACCAACCGATGGATTCGTTGATCCTAAGTTCCCGAACCATGTCTACAAACTGAACAAAGCTCTCTATGGTCTCAAACAAGCTCCTCGGACATGGTACGATAAGCTATCATCTTTCCTCATTGCCAATAATTTCACCAAAGGTTCGGTTGACCCTACTCTTTTCATACAATATCACGGGCACATATCTTAATTGTTCAAATTTACGTGGATGACATCATTTTTGGGTCTACACATAAAAAGTACTCAATCGCTTTTGCAAAACTAATGAAAAAAATTTTGAAATGTCCATGATGGGTGAACTTACATTCTTTCTAGGATTACAAGTTCATCAATCACCCCGTGGTATTTTCTTGAGTCAGTCCAAATATGCCCTTGAATTGTTACACAAATTTGGAATGCAAACCTGTGACACCTATGCCACACCAATGGCTTATACCAAGAAGCTAGACACTGATTTACATGGGAAATTGGTGGACCCTACAAAATACCGTAGTATTATTGGGTCTCTCATGTATCTAACAGCTAGCAGGCCTGATATTGTCTTTGCCGTATATATTTGATAGGTCACAAGGTTTACCACACAAGCTTATAAGAAAGATAGAGAGGCGATTGAACAAGAACCAAACACACATACACGATATAAGTAAGACCGGTTATGCGTAGGTGATATGTGAAAGGAATAACTTGAACAACCAACCTTCAAATGAAGGTTTACATAAGGTATTTATAGGAGGGAAGCTAGGGCAACACTCCTAGTTCCCTTCCTTTCACCTATGGGCTTGGGCCTAAGCTCATGGGCCTTCTACATAAGCTTAAGGCTAATAACAAACATAAAGGCCATAATTAGCTAACTATTACATATGAGTAACTAACACTTGAATAAGGTTTAGGAGTGATTCCAACAATCTCCCCATCAAGTGTTATTACATATGAGTAACAAACACTCAAGTGTTGGTGATGAAAAACGGTGAAGGCGTTGATGTAATAGTAGCTTTGACGCCTTTTTGACAATCTTCTTCTTGTGAGAAGAATTGCCTTGATTTGAACAATCTCCCCAAAGTGTAGAGATAGTTTACTTTGAACAGTTATGCTTTGACGTCATCTTTAACTTTGTTCTTTGATCATTGTTCTTTGTGATGAAAGTGATAGTATGTTGTTGTTCTGCATCATGTCCGCCTCAGGCCCGCTTTCGCTTTAGTGTCTCCACGCCATTCTTCAACATGCTCACACGCTCTTTGACGCTTGGGTTTCAAGATCGATGGAGTTCTTTAAGTCATTAACTTTGTAGATTCTCTGTATTGATGAAGAATCATTCTGACTGTTGTGTTGCTTTTGGATAGAACTTCCATTAGTGATGATGTTGGCGTGAGCATGAGAAGAATCTGCGACGATCATTCCGCCCAGAGCTTCCATAAGAAGAAAACATATAAACGGTTAGTAATAAGCGGATTCCGGCACTTATAAGTTTGAACTTCGAGAGTGTTAACAGCATAGTGTGAAAACACAACTCTAATTCTTACAAAGGCCGCTCCTGAATCGGAGTCCCACAAGTGAGATAACACGATGTACCGAAGTACACCTACGATTCAGATGAGTCGCCGAGGTACAATCAAGCATCACCTCACGATCAGACCGTTTGAGACCACTAAGCGCAATCCACGGGGAGTTGCCGGCGTTTACTGCTCTTGTCAGGGCCGTGTTTGATGTTGACCTTGGCAGGAGTTTCCATTCAATCACTGAGGATCACAAATGTGAACCTCTCACAAATGTTCTCGATGCATTGCTAAGATCTGTGAAGTACTCGATAATGTACCACTGAAATTCTTATTGTTGAATATCAAGTGATGAAATGTCAAGTGTACCTAAGAGATCTTTTGATGAATCTCGTGGCTCTAGACTCAATAGTGCGTTTTGGTTTTCCTGATCGGAGACTAGGGAGAGGGTCTCCTTCTTCAATACCAGCAATCTCTAAGAGAAAGCCGATAGTTTACTTAGGGTTCCCTGTGAGAATGAAACAAGCTTCTGTTGAGAGAAACTTGAGTGGATAAGAAGGTTTAGTGCATGCGTCACTGGGTCCATGACGACTTTTAATCTTCAATACCGGCGTCACTAAGTGACAACCAGTAGCATATGATTTGAACTCGGTGTCTGCCCTAAGTTGAATAATCTGGAGGGATATTTCTTTTCACCCTTTTCTTTGCATTTCTTTTTAATTCTTCAACTCCTTCTTTCTCCAATTCTCATTTTCTCCTTTTTATAATCATACCTAAGGACTTCTAAATACTAACTATTTGTGGTGTCCTTGGGTAGATCCATCCGGCTCTGGCGGATCATAGGACGGTTATTCCTAACCTTAGTCACCTTATAACTCCATGACTAACCTATGTTGCCATAAAACCACTGATGTGAAAAATCTCTCACAGTGTTTATGAATGAAAAACATTTTAGTACCATTGTTGAGATAAGATTTTGCATAAATACTCCCCCTCCACATGTGCTTAAGAGTTTTAACGGTTAAAATGCACAAGTGAGGAAAGAGCGCGCACATTTTGAATTGATTCACTCAAGATAGACAATCCCCGCGAGACACGGTTACGTGGCATAGTTAAAGAGTTGCATTGTCAGCTTTTAGGTGACAATTAGCTCTATTAACTACCTTGAAGGTGTAGACAATCCTCGAAAGGTTGTCAAACCCGTCACAGTTCATGTCTACCAAGAGTTTCTCGAATGGTACATTCTACTCGATAAGTCCTTTATGACACGCTACATCACTAGCTTAACTAGCTTGAAATTATTACCCGCCCTGACAAGTCTTTTCGAAGTTACTAATGCTTAAGATCTCGTCAATACATGGGTTAAGTCTATAGCACAAAGATTCATTTGCATTTACACAACATATTTCTTATCACATATTTTCTCCCCCTAAAAATGGCATATAGAATGTTATTTTTGAAAAGTTGAGAATAAATATGACCATTTCGAGTGTTATGGGAAGAATGACCACTGTGAACAATTTTTGAACAAAGTTTTAAGTCAAGTACTCCCCTCAACAAGTGATATAAACGGTTGAGGTTTTGAAAATCATAAGGAAAGTACTTGTTCTTTTGAGCAAAACCTTGAAAAGTGAAAGGTTTGATAGGTTTTACTCAAAAGTAAGAAGCTTTCCCTCCTTTATAAGGATTGTGGCACTGAAGCTGCACTACAGGTCCTTTATTTACAAGTACGGGTTGTAATCACTATGTTGTGTGCACAAGCTCATAAACATAATCAATCAAACATCCAAAATTATATGAAGGAAGCAATTCAAGGGGTACCGGGAAGTGCAGTGATGTTCCCAGGAGTGTGCACAGGGCGTTGAAAGCTATGTTAATCTGGGTCGCATCACCGACATAACTCTCCAATCGTCTCAACAGATCCCTTCGAAACAACCGCTCATCAATCATTGTGATGATCCGTCTCACATCCTCCTTTCCGAGAATTTCAGCGCTTAGGAGACCCAATTTTCTGGCGTATATCCTTCAACCTGTATGCCATTCCATCCCTAACCAGCTTCAAAGTATGATCCCCGAACTTGTGGAGTTCGCTACACGCCATTTAGCAGTTTCTTTGAAGTTCACTACGGTAAACAACGCCGAAAGGTTTGCTGATGAGTGTATATTGAGATAGCCGGTTGATATCGGGAAGATCAAGCTTTGGAGGAGTGAAGTTGACACGCGTCGATAAGATTCAAATGTACACCCAGCTGGAGATCTTCTACACGTTCCTTGATGACAATGCGTCTTATGAAGATGAGAAGTGACTTGATAAATTCGCGTTGTACTGCAGTTGAGAATTGTCTCATGCGACCCTGTACTTTGGCAAGGTACATGTCTTCGATGTCATTGAGAGACAAATTCTCAAAGTCAGCTTCAAAGAAAGCATAGTCCCGTTCATCTTGTCGTTTGACTACGATCTTCTTTAGGAATGTGTAGTCCCACTTAGACGAAAGGTCAACGTGTCTGATGGCAACGATATCCTTAGAACTATTACGCATGTTGAGACTTCTGAACCCTGACATTCTATAGTAGATTCGTCGGCGTTCCGGCCAGTGATGAATCCCATACAATGCATCTCGGTCGTATGCTTCCACCGTGTTGGAGAACAAGTGATTGGCACGTTCCTCAATGGCTATGCAGCTTTGAGTAGACACTGCTGGGAATGGAATTGTCAACGATGTAGCGTATTTTCTTGAATCATCGCCACCGTGTAGAAGAAAATCCAAGTCTTTGTTGAAGAAATATCCTAAAGGAATCCTTGGTTCAGCTGGTTGGCCAAGTGTTGGTAGAGGTTTGGTCCAATCGGTGTAGTATGGAGGGTTGTCCCTTGGTGTGAAGTCAATGTTTGCTTCCGGGTTGAGCCAATCCATGTTGTTAGACATAGCTCGAGCAATGTTTTCAAGGTGATATTCGACCTCGAGGGCACTTTCGAGCTGCTCTTTAGAAGTTGAAATGATTCATTCTTGATTCGCTTCAACTCAGATTTCGTCATTTTCTTCACATGGAACTTTTCTTGCAGAATTTTAGCATGCTCCAATGTAGAACCGTCTACCAAATCTTGACCTTCTTCAGGGTAGGGAGTGTTGTTAACAAGAGTAGCAAACCATTCAAATTCCTCGCTTTTTATCGTCCATCTAGCCATGATACGACGTCTGCCCCAGGCGTCTTCTTCTTTTTCTTTTTCGAAGGCCTAGATGATGATTCTGGTTTCTGAACTTGTTTGGGAGAGGTGGGTTGTTGTAGGGGCTCAAGGACCTCTTCATCGTCACCACCCGTATACTCAAAGTGATCACGGTTTTCTGAGTCTGGGGTGGTAACTCGGAATCGTCCTGAGGTTTTTAAGTAGAAGAACGAGGAGGAGATTTTTGTTGAACAGGAGGCCGTTGTGGAGGAGGTTGCATCAAGAAGATTCACCGACTCGCTACGACGTTTAGGTGCAGAGTCTTTATCCTTATCCTTGTCTTCATCGTCTCTAGGACGTTAGACTTTTCAGCTTCGAATCTACAAGCTTCTTGAAGTTGGTAGTCCAGCAATGCTTGAAACAATTTTCCTTCATCAGAAGGAACATTCCTGATCGTAACGCAGACATTTGTGTTACAAGCTTGGCCACCAATTCATTATTATTAGAAAAACTACCGGATCAGTTGGATTGATTGTGACGGTTAAGGGCGTTGATCGAATAGTTTGCTTGGCGATCTGCATAAGATTTGGATAAAGTTGTTTGGTGAACAACTCCTTTGTGACTTTAGGAACGCATCTTAAGGTACTTTTTCAGTATCCCTTCGATCATTTCGTTCAGTTCCTCTTGACGGCGATTTTTCATGAATTCTTGAACAAACTTCCTTTCTCCTTGCATCTTTTCATCGCTCGTCATACAGATGTCAGATGTGATCAGCAAAAAAATTCAGCTTTTTGTTGAGCACGTCTTTCTTTCTGACTTGTTTGACAGCTTTGGTAATTCGTTCATGAGCTTGAGAAATCCAAGATTTAGATGGTTTCTTCACGGATTTGGATGATGATTTGGTTGATCTTTTTGATGGTGGTGGTGAAGAGTGAGAAGACGAATCTGATGATGAAGAGATATGAGGAGACTCTGGATCCTTCGGAGGTTCAGAGGTTTCTTCCTTTGATCGCGCAGGACTATCTAGAAGAAACGTATCATAATCAAGATCTTGATCTTTTTCGGACTTCTCAGTTTCGGTTCCACCTCAAACTCATATTCGATAGTATCCTCCACAAGCTTTTGTTGTTTCACAAGAGTGGTGGCACCACTCCTTATCGGGTTGATTAACCGCATCGGGAGATGGTTCAGAGTGGGCAAAGACACCACTCGATCCTCCGGGGCCACCCATTTGGTCTTTAGCAAATTCTTCAGCTTTGTGTTGGTGTCTAAGGAATTTGATCGTCTTCTTGTATACATTTTCCGGTGGCTCTTTATCACTCTCCGAGCTTTCATCATAAGGTACAAGTACAGGAGTCTTTCCTTTGCCATGTTCAGCTATTGGACTAGGAGGTTTTGGTGCTGATGGAGAGTCATCCTTTGCAGTTTCAGAGTAGTGGACCTCCTCGTCTGATTGTGTTTCTTCAGAGCTCTCGTCCACAAGCTTTCTTTGCGGTTGGTGTAGGAATAGGTTCGCTTCCTTTACGGGAACAATCCTTTACGAGGAGGATCCTTTGGGAAGCTTCCTATATATATATGTACTTGTGACACTTCCAGCACTGCCTCTTCTGGTCCTCCGAGTAGGTGTACCAGAAGATTTTCCATCAAGATGACCAACTTTGCCTTCTTTTACGGCTAACCGATACCTTTTATATGTTTCAAGCTTTTTGATTTCGGTAGAGTTAGAAGGTGATCGTGTAATACCGTACCTGTTTTCTTTGTTGACGATTCTTTGATTCCCATGATAGTATGGGTTCAGTCAATATGTCGTGATTATCCGGGTCATTGAGCCTCATGGGGATATCCGGATGAAGTCCAAGAGCTCTCTGGATCAACAGTTTGGTGTATCCGACATAGGGAATCTTGGAGCCAAGCTTCTTGTGAAATACCATCATGTCCTCCCATATCGGTGCTTCGATTTCAATGTCCTTCTTGTTGATCAACGACCAGAAAATTTGCAGTTCCATGAGCTTGGGATGCTCATAGCCACCGCCACTCAGAGACCGATTTGGTGATGATCATGTAGAGTGTTCTCCATGGTTGAGGAATATTCTTCACTCCACGTGAGAGTGCTTAGTAATGATTCCTGAAGCTTCATCATAACCAATATCTATCAAGAATTTCAGGCCTGTCTCTTCAGTAGGGGTAGCAAAGAAGTCGGTTGGAACAATGTCAGGAATGATGAGAACAGCTCGTAAGTCAGCAGGAGTGATAGTGACTTGTTTGTGATTAAGTGTCACATTCATCGCACTTTGACCAAAGATGATCCTCTCACAGATAGAATCCTGCAGAATTGTTGAATGTAGACCTCTGAACTGTGGCGAGTGTGAGAGCATGTTCGTAGGGATGACCCGAGAATATCCACCGCGAATGAGACAAGAAGATTCCGAGCATGTGAGGTATCAAAGTCAACCCTAGGTCGTTTCTTCCATCCTTCTATAACCCTTGGAGATATATATAAGCAATTGTAAGAACTTCCATGCATCCACATTCATTTGTTCAAACCATGTCGCGGATCTCAAATAACATTAGCCAAAAGAACCAAATATATCAAAAGACATAGTGTTAGTCAA
>OU343222.1:184553697-184629680 GCA_910596185.1 Chrysanthemum makinoi | reverse complement strand
TATCGACATGGAAACCCACCACTTCACCACCTCAAATACTTACATCGATCAATTGCTCCGACAAAGCAAAGTAGGAATTGAAGCACTTGAAAGACAACTTCCAAAATCCTTTAATGCCTTCGAGAATCATGTCTATAGGTCGAGCACCTCAACTTTGATGAAGTAATATGTATGCCATTCAAGGCTGTTAGGGATGTTGTGAATGGGCAATGGAAGCTAACCGCTTAAACGGTTCAAAGATCTACCCATCTGTAGATGAGAGTCGTACTTTATAAGATGTATGATAACGAGTAAGCATGAGGTCCACAAGAAGCTATTTGAGGCTCTCGGCGAATCAATTAGCATGACAATCATGAACAGCTTTTGAAGGACATTAGAGAAAGAGAAGCAAGAAAGTGGAGGACCATGGTGTTGGAGACATTGCATAAAGGTTCTAAAGATCCTCCTCCTCCTCCCCACCTCCAACGGGGGTGCTGAACTGAGCTGGTGGATCTTCTAAAACAACCTCTACACCTACACCACAACCACCAACATCTCATCAAAACCGCCAAACCAATCTAGTTCATCTGGAGATCGAGAACTCATGAGAAATCTACAAAATTGTAATTAATGATTCAAGGTTCACACCTACGCCTCCATTTCAAGGTCAAGTGTTTCATGAAGAGTCATATGTCATGGCGTAGTCAATCGATGAGCATGATGCATCCACCAAGTATATCCCCAAGCCGTCCAAGATGATTGGTTGATACATACATGACGGAGAACGCTCTAACCCATCTAGGTTGCACCTTCAAAAGACACCATTTGAAGTTGGTCAAGAGACCACTCCGAGAACCCTCATGGTCCATCCCAGACTCCATTACTTGATCCCCGACAACAACCGGGCTTCAAATAATTCCTACTACTATGAAACCCAGATGAAGACTCTCTACTTCATGCCACCGAGATATGGGCGACTTCATTAAGTGGTTTTGTGAACAGTGGAATCACGCCCATCACTCCAAAGGATCTTGAAGGACAAGCTTTTGAAATTGTCAAGGTTTTTCACTAGATGCCATCTACCTCTAATATCGGATGGAAGAATGCCACAAGATGCTAAGTGATCAAGTCAATGAGCAGATTAGCCGGCTTAATGTAAACATGCCTCTTCCTCTCGGTGGTGAACTTGGACAAGTGACCATTCACTGAATTCTTCAATCATGATCTGGACTATCTATGTGCTCGCTTCTATCGAAAGAAGACCAAATTTTATCGATTTCAAAGATGAAAGTCGCTACCTACACAGACTCGCCTTGCGATGGTTCCCGATCAATCGGTCCGACAAAGAACATGTATATGACATCTGCCTCGTATGGTATTTCTCATGGTGGTTCAAAAGAAACAATTCTACATTGAGAGACATGGAGCATGACAAAGACGAAAGTTAGATCCAAGCTACTAATTCTAAGTGTTTCAGAGATCTTCCCAATCTATGGCTATGATTACCTTAAGAAGATCGTTCTTCAAGAGCGTACTCAGAAAGATCATGTGATTGAAGAGAACTACTTCAAACACTTGATGCCAAATGATTTTGAAGATCTTTCTTCAACCTTACAAGGACGCCTTTAATCATCTTCTCCTACCATGGGAAGGCTCTCTCTACTACAATCTTTGGATTAGATAGCTTGGTTATACCTAAAAGGGTTGAGGATTTCAAATTTTAGGAATGGAAAGCTACTGACTGGTCAACCTTAAGGTCGCGAATGGGATGCCTCAGATCTTGAATTTCACCATGAATATAAAGTGATTGACACTCCTAGAGGCATCATATTTACCAACGTGACAGGTCAAGAATGCTAATGAGATTATAGGTATATAAGTTCAAGATGGTACACTCAGTTGGTTGAACAAGAATTAAACTCAAGAGTGAAGGAAATCAAGATTGACATGAAGCCGTGGAACAAAACTAGATTCCGGCCTAACAGACTTGAAGATGTGTAAAGATTTCATTTCCGAATTGGTAGAAGATTAAGAACGAATGATTTATCGTGAGTCTTGAAAGCTTTGGGGAGGTCGACTTCATAAGGTCACTACATGCTGCTTCAAGAACCGAATGAAGACATCTTTCTGGAAGAAGTTTATGTGTTGTATGTTGTGTATAATGCGTGTATGTACTATATAAGCAACTATAATGAATGTATTAGTGGTAGGTTATGTAATGTGGCTTCCCTCTTATAAAAGTGAACTTGTTGCTGTTGGCCAAATCTTATATGTTCCGGATTTTTTCTCCAACAAATGTTTTGATTCATACATATTTAATTCACGAGATCCAAAATCTCAAAGGATTTGAAATTTTGATCGGGGAGAAAATGTGATATAAATATGAAAGATGATAAAAGATGACCATTTCAAAGTGCATAATGCTCTCTAATATGCTAAAATTCTTTTCGACCCTCGGCATATATTAAGGGGAGCATTTTCAAAAGGAAAATAAACTTCCTGGTACAAAGATTTATATGTTTCTCATAATGTACCTTGTTGATTTTCAATCGGTTTTGATGCATAAAGATAATCAAATATGCTTGTAAGAAATTTTTCCTCCTCGTGCCAAACAATTTCAAATCTCTAGGCACATATTGAGGGAGAAATTTTGAAAACCACATCCTTTCCCACATAAATATCTTTATCAAAGTATGAAAATGCTAATTTTGATCCGAAAGTGATATAGATAACTTTTAGAAATGGTTGATCAAAGAAACAAAGCTTTCATTCTTAAATCTGAGATTTTCAAGCCCTCTTGCCTCCATGTGCTAAAACCATCTCAAATACATGATGCACATGTTGAGGGGGAGCTCTATTTCTAAAATTATCAAAAACAATTCGTGATACAAAATACTTTGATAATATATCACAAGTATCTCGATTGATTTTCAAATGGTTTTCAATTGGTTCCAATGGCAGATGAACAATACCAAATAGACCGACCAAATTTACTTTATGTATGGTGATATAAGGATGATAAGGTTAGGTATTTGTTCCCATGACACGCCAAAACCTGAGGGATCTACCCAGGGACAATCCACTAGATAGTGTAGAGTCCTTAGGTATGATGAAAAAAAGGAGAAAAGTGAGATATGGGAAGAGTGCGGACTGAGATAGAGCTAGAACTGGAATAAACCCAACAAGGTTCTAGTTATGAAGTCCTGTAAGCACCAAGGGGTTGAAGAGAAAAAAGAAATGAATATGAAAAGGGTGAAAATAAATAGCCCTCCAATAATTCAACCTTAAGGTAAACCGGTTCAATTCATATGCTACCGTAGTTACCAAGGTAACATCGGATTGAAGACAAGACGCCATGGACCCAAAGGACACACCGCACTTCAACTTCCAAGCTACTCAAGTTCCTCTTAAAAGGGCTTGTTTCATTCTCACGAGGAACCGACATAATCTATCGACTTTCTCTTAGAGATCGTTGATATTGAAGAAGGAGACCCTCTCCCTAGTCTCCGGCATAGGAACCAAATGTGCACTATTAAGTCTAGAGCCACGAGATCATCAATAAATCTCATTAGGACACTTACAATGAAGACTCTCTGTTTTACACAATGTGGAAAGAGAGATTATATCTCATGAGTCCTACGCATTATCCTTGTGGTATTGCCAGAACATTTGAGTGATATGCATACATATTCACAATGAAGATGGAAAGCCTTCTGGAGACAACATCAAACAAGCTCCTGGTAGGTTGCATGTGAGATCTATCTAATAGATCAACCATGTGACAACTGAATGAAACAATGCTGATTCAATCTTTTGAATCAATCCCGTTCAGTTATGGATTGACGGATTCCTTTGAAAACCCGTTGTGCTTAAAAACTCTTTTCTTTAGCACATCTGACCGTACAAATATTTCAAAAATAAAAGGTGTTTATGATTGATAATTGATTTTCATTAAAACCTTCGTTGTATTGCAAAAACAATTTCTATTGAACGATACACGATTGTTTTTCAAATCTCTTTTATCAATCGCTGAATCTCAATTCACCGGGTTCACTCACACCGTTGTCTTCTTTGAGACGCCTTTGAGAACAAAGCTAGAGCAACAAGCAAACCCTCACAAGGAAATTCTTCGAATTTTACTCGATCACAAAGACTTTGTATCGATCAACAAGAACCGTGCCGTGTACCTCAATTCAACGAAAGTGATCAAAGATACTTTCGTGTAACTTTCGTAAGCTGTTTTATGCGGAATTTTACCCCGAAGTTTGCAGCTGATCAGAATGAAGCGGTCAATCCATAGCCGCATGCTCACACAACCATTCATATCTAAAGAAATCATGATTAGTGCATCTGGCCTCGATGTTTTCACTACATGCTTACGCTTCTGCTACTTTGCCAATATCATGAATCAACGATAGCTTCCGCTATTCTGATAAGAATATTTCATGATCCAGAATGTGAGCATGTCGGTCCAAAAGTCACAATATCACATAATACCAACACCACAAAGGATGAGACAAAGATTTATGTTTGCTTGATGATCTCAAAGCTGGCTCAAATAATTCATTATCAAGTGGATCATCTTTATAACCTCCACGAAACATACATTGTAGTTGAACAATGATGAAATCACCACGGAAGCACAATGTTCGATTATTTTGAAGTATTTAAGTCTACGAGCTCAAGACTGAAGAAACAATAGATTGCTAGTATGGAAATTGTAATTCATGGGGTGACCTCACTTAGGGGGAGATTGTTAGGAATTGGAAATTCTATAGTAAAGTATCGGTCACCCCTAAATGTAATCTAGCTTAAGTTAGCTCGTAGACACATTGATTAGTGTGTTATTTGTTAGTTAGTTATCAGTATAGCTTAGTCTAGTGCAACACCGTGGAGGAAGGACGGGTCTTTACCCACTGTATTCCTGATCCACAGCCCATAGGAGGGCGTGACTCTTTGTATAAATAGCCCTCTCCCCACAAGGGAGAGGGTTGGATGTTCATTTGGATTCTAACCTTCCATGAGTTTCTCTTTCTAGAATATCCTACTTTCTCTCTCTAAACCATCTAAATTATACGCCTACTTGTGTTTGTGTTATGATATGATTGTGAAATCCAATATGTTACAGCTGTTAAAAAGACTCGCTGAGGCATAGCCTTAGCAAGCAACCTTAGAAGAAGCTCAAGTCATAGACATCCTCAAGAAAGTCAAAGACCACTTGAATACATACTCATTAGCTGAGATGGATATCAACTAAGATGTAGAAGGGACTTGTTGAGGGTATAAAGTGAATCAGAGGATGACAATACTCTAATACACTTGAATAATCTTTGATACAAAAAACTGAGCATAGCTCTGAATCTTGTAGAAGTTTAAGCGGGATTAATTTGATAAAGTAAATACGCGAGACAAAAGGTCTTTCAAATTAAAGCCTTTCATAGTACGAGTTGGTGAAAAGAATTGCGAACAGTTGGTAGAACTGTTCAAAAAAGTAGAGTTGACTTGTGCCAAGAATATAAGTACATTAAATGTTGTTGTAATTTTATACCAGATGTTTGACACGTCTCAACTACCCCGCGATCAAGACAACCTCGCACCACTATATAAAAGAATATTGGTCAGAATTAAATGTTATTGCTTTTAGTCTCATTGTATCATTTATTGTGCAAGAACATTTACTCCTTGTTCAAACTTCCAGGTAGCACAACTGACTGAGTCAAAGAGTCTATATAAGTTTGCATGTAAACTTGACATTCATCAAGTTTCCTTGTTTAAATAGTATTCATTACATCGTCATTCAACTAGTGTGATCCATAAAACTTTGTAATTCTTTGATTAGTATCCATAAAGTTTTACACATTTGAAAAGTTAATTCTTTGTGTTATTGATACTGTTTTACTCAGTATGTTAGTTAATTGACATATCTTGGGATAAACAATTGCTGAAAGAAGAAAATGAATCCTTATAGAAGCTACAAGAAGAAATAGAACCCTTATATAAGCTGCGAGAACCATGGTAAATGGTTCAGTTCTACAAAAACAATTCTGGAGTGAAGTTGTAACCACAACATGTTTTACGCAAAACAGGTCCATAATTGTCAAACGATATCACAAAACTCCCTATGAAATCTTTCATGGGAGACTTCCTAATGTCGGATACTTTTATGTATTTGGATGTCCTGTGTGCATCCACAATCAAAAGGATCATTTAGGCAAGTTTGATGCCAAGCTGAAACTGTTCGTATTTGCTTGTTTTCATCAGGTATGTAATCTATAGTTTTATACATGATCAATTAAATGTTGGTGTATATGGCTTCATGCGGGAAAAACCTTTTTGTGTAAACAATTGATTTAATTGAGTCTTCCACAGTGCCTTTTGATATGATTAATTGCATGTTTAATTGTTAAATAAATTTAAATTGCTATTTATTACATTGCGATTTACATCAACCACATCTGGTCTAGTGCATCTTTCAGTGTACATGATAAGTCCTACAACTGAAGCATAAGGAATTTCACCCATTCGTTTCACATCTTCAGGTGTTGTAGGTCCTTAAGTCTTACTCAATACCACATTATGTTGCTTCGGAAGAATTCCTCGTTTAGAACCTTCCATCCTAAATCGCTTAGGGATTTTATCAATATATACACTTAGACTTAAACCTATTAACCGCTTTGACATGTCTCCATAGATCTTGATTCCTAGGATATATGTTGCATCTTCTAAATCTTTTATAGAAAAACACTTTCCTAACCAGGATTTTATATTTTGTAGTTTTGGAATGTATTTTCCCTTGAGTAATATGTCATTGAAATATAAGATTAGTAAGATTATATCGCTCCAACTAGATTTCATATACACACATGGTTAACCAGGATTTTGAGCAAAACCATATTCTTTGATTTTTTTTCCTATCAAGCCTTTTATTCCATCTTTTTTATGCTTTCTTTAATCCATAAATGGATATTTGAAGCTTGCATACTTTCTTAGGATTTTTAGGATCTACAAATCCTTCAGGTTTATTGGTGCAAATGATGAATTTATATCTTTTATGTTTTAATGATAATAAATATATATTAGGAGACATTTAAAACCATTAGCGATGTCCCAAAATCAAAAGCACACGAGACCAACCCTGACGCTGGCCCCACGCATTGGCCAAGACCAACGCGCCAAGTACTATTTTCGTGCACTTGATTTTCAAAAGTCGGTTTTCCTCTTTCTCGACTGAGTATGATCTTTCAATATAGGCTCGTACAAGGTATTTAAGATGTTTTATAATATCGCAACAAGATTCGAACTTAGAGATATTGCCAAAATGCCAGGTCCCAATTTATAAAACGCCAACCTCAAAACCTTTTTATAAACCCAACTCAAAACACTTTATAAACCAAGCCTAACATATGGAGATTCAAAATTTTATAAAATGATCAAATGAAAATTATCAAATGGATTTAATCTTTACTTATAACTTAGCTAATCACTAAATATGTCTATTGCTTTTTGATCGAACAAGTTAAAGTCACTTTAAGTACTTAGCTAAACACATTCTCCTCTTATGGATTAATGGTTTTATAAATATGCAAAGAAATTAACTTAGTTGCTTCAATGTAATTAGTTAACAAGTTAATTGTGGCTTAACAAAGATTATAACAATTGAAATTTGAAGTTTGAATCAAGAATCTCATTTGCATTGCTTTTGTCCATAAAAACCTTCTTTTACCCCTATTAACCACATTTCCCTCTTTCCAAGTTGTTAATAACATGTTTCTTTTTTTTCCTCAAATCAAAGCCACATTCACTTGAATTTGAATTTAAAATTGGGAATCATTTTTGCATTGTTTTGTCCAACTTACTCCAAACCACTCTTCCTCATTCATTTAGAATTAGTGTGTTAGGTCACAAGGTTTACCACACAAGCTTATAAGAAAGATAGAGAGGAGATTAAACAAGTATCCAAACACACATACACGTATAGACTTAGACGGTTAGGCGAAGGTATGTGAAAGAGAGAATAACTCGAACAACCAACCTTCAAATGAAGGTTTACATAAGGTATTTATAGGCAAGGAGCTAGGGCAACACACCTACTCCTTCCCTTTCACCTATGGGCTTGGGCCTAAGCTCATGGGCCTTCTACATAAGCTTAAGGCTAATAACAAACATAAAGGCCATAATAAGCTAACTATTACATATGAGTAACTAACACTTGAATAAGGTTTAGAGTGATTCCAACAATCTATCCCTCAAGTGTTATTACATATGAGTAACAAACACTCAAGTGTTGGTGATGAAAACGTGAAGGCGCTTGATGTAATAGTAGCTTTGACGCTTCGACATTCTTCTTTCTTGTGAGAAGAATTGCCTTGATTTGAACAATCTCCCCAAAGGTAGAGAGATAGTTTACTTTGAACGGTTATGCTTTGACGCCATCTTTAACTTTGTTCTTTGATCATTGTTCTTTGTGGTGAAAGTGATAGTATGTTGTTGTCTCGCATCAAGTTCCGCCAGTTCCGCTTCGCCGCTACTGTTCCCACGTCGTTCTTCAACATGCTCACACGCTCCTTTGACGCTTGGAATTCAAGATCGATGGAGTTCTTTAAGTCTTTAACTTTGTAGATTCTTATTGACGAAGAATCATTCGATCGTTGTGTTGCTTTTTGATAGAACTTCCATTAGTGATGATGTTGGCGTGAGCATGAGAAGAATCTGCACGATCATTCCGCTCCGGAGCTTCCATAAGAAGAAAACATTTAAACGGTTAGTAATAAGCGGATTCCTGCACTTACAAGTTTGAACTTCGAGAGTGTTAACAAAATAGTGTGAAAACACAACTCTAATTCTTACAAAGGCCGCTCCTGAATCGGAGTCCCACAAGTGAGATAACACGAAAAATCAAGTACACCTACGATTCAGATGAGTCGCCGAGGTACACAAGCATCACCTCACGACATCAGACCGCTTGAGACCACTAAGCGCAATCCACGGGAGTTGCCGAAGCGACCCGTGGCCGGCTGTTTGATGTTGACCGGCAGAGTTTCCATTCAATCACCGAGGATCACAAATGTGAACCTCTCATAAATGTTCTCGACTGCATTGCTAAGATCTGAAGGACTCGATATGAACCACCGATAACCTTATTTGTTGATCATCAAGTGATTAAATGTCAAGTGTACCTAAGAGATCTTTTGATGAATCTCGTGGCTCTAGACTCAATAGTGCATTTTGGTTTTCCGAAGGAGACTAGGAGAGGGTCTCCTTCTTCAATACCAAAGAATCTCTAAGAGAAAGCCGATAGTTTACGTAGGGTTCCCAGTGAGAATGAAACAAGCTTCTGTTGAGAGAAACTTGAGTGGATAAGAAGGTTTAGTGCATGCCACGGGTCCATGACGACTTTTAATCTTCAATACCGGCGTCACTAAGTGACAACCAAGAGCATATGAATTGAACCCGTGTCCGCCCTAAGTTGAATAACTGAGGGCTATTTCTTTTCACCTTTTTCTTTGCATTTCTTTTAATTCTTCAACTCCTTCTTTCTCCGATTCTCATTTTCTCCTTTTTACAATCATACCTAAGGACTTCTAAATACTAACTATTTGTGGTGTCCTCGGGTAGATCCATCCGGCTCTGGCGGATCATAGGACGGTTATTCCTAACCTTAGTCACCTTATAACTCCATGACTAACCTATGTTGCCATAAAACCATCGATGTGAAAAATCTCTCAAAGTGTTTATGAATGAAAAACATTTTAGTACCACTGTTGAGATAAGATTTTGCATAAATACTCCTCCTCCACATGTGCTTAAGAGTTTTAACGGTTAAAATGCACAAGGAGGAAAGAGCGCACTTTTGAATTGATTCACTCAAGATAGACATTCCCTCGCGAGACACGGTTACGTGGCATAGTTAAAGAGTTGCATTGTCAGCTTTTAGGTGATAACTAGCTCTAATAACTACCTTGAAGGTGTAGACAATCCTCGAAAGGTCATCAAACCCGCCGAGTTCATGTTTATCAAGAGTTTCTCGAATGGTACATTCTACTAAGACAAGTCCTTTGCGAGACACGCTTACATCACTAGCGAACTAGCTTGAAATTATTACCCGCCCGACAAGTCTTTTCGAAGTTACTCACGCTAAGCATCGCCAATTCGCTGGTTAAGTCAAGCACAATGATTCATTTGCATTTTACACAACATATTTCTTATCACACATTTTCTCCCCTCAAAAATGGCATATATGATGTTATTTTTGAAAAGTTGAGAATAAATATGACCATTTTGAGTGTTACGGGAAGAATGACCACTGTGAACAATTTTTGAACAAAGTTTTAATTCAAGTACTCCCCTCAACAAGTGATATAAACGGTTGAGGTTTTGAAAATCATAAGGGAAAGTACTTGTTCTTTTGAGCAAAACCTTGAAAAATGAAAGGTTTGATAGGTTTTACTCAAAAGTAAGAAGCTTTCGCCCCTTTTATAAGGATTGTGGCACCGACGCGCACCACGGGTCCTTTATTTACCAGTACGGGTTGTACACTGTAATGTGTGCACAAGCCATTTACATAATCAATCAAACATCCAAAATTATATGAAGAAAACAATTCAAGGTACCGTGAAGTGCGTGATGTTCCTGTGAGTGTGCACATGTATGCGTTGAAACCGTTATGTTTCTCCCGGTCACCACCGACATAACTCTCCAATCGCCTCAATCGATCCCTTCAAACAACCGCTCATCAATCATTGTGATGATCCGTCTCACATCCCTCCTTTCCGAGAATTCCAGCTTAGGAGACCCAATTTTCTGGCGTATATCCTTCAACCTGTATGCCAATCCATCCCTAACCAGCTTCAAAGTATGATCCCGAACTTGTGGAGTTCGCTACACGCCATTAAGCAGTTTCTTTGAAGTTCACTACGGTAAACAACGCCAAAGGTTTGTCGATGAGTGTATATTGAGATAGCTGGTTGATATCGTGAAAATCAAGCTTTGGAGGAGTGAAGTTGACACGCCGATAAGATTCAACAGCCTACCGAGATCTTCTACACGCTCTTGATGACAATGCGCCTTATGAAGATGAGAAGTGACTTGATAAATTCGCTGTATCAAGGTTGAGAATTGTCTCATGCGACCCTGTAACTTGGCAAGGTACATGTCTTCGATGTCATTGAGAGACAAATTCTCAAAGTCACCTCGAGAAAGCATAGTCCCGTTCATCTTGTCCTTTGACTACGATCTTCTTTAGGAATGTGTAGTCCCACTTAGACGAAAGGTCAACGTGTATGATGGCAACGATATCTTTAGAACTATGCACGCATGTTGAGACTTCAACCCGACAGCCTTCAGTAGATTCGTCGCGCTCGCCGCTGATGAATCCCATACAATGCATCTCGGCGTATGCCTTCACCGTGTTGGAGAACAAGTGATTGGCACGCTCCTCAATGGCTATGCAGTTTGAGTAGACAGCTGCTGGGAATGGAAGTGTCAACGATGTAGCATATTTTCTTGAATCATCGCCACCGTAGAAGAAAATCCAGTCTTTGTTGAAGAAGTATCCGAAAGGAACTTGGTTCACCTGGTTGGCCAAGTGTTGGTAGAGGTTTGGTCCAATCGATGTAGTATGGAGGGTTGTCCCTTTGTGTGAAGTCAATGTTTGCTTCCGGGTTGAGCCAATCCATGTTGTTAGACATAGCTCGAGCAATGTTTTCAAGGTGATATTCGACCTCGAGGGCACTTTCGGAGTCGTTTTAGAAGTTGAAATGCTTCATTCTTGATTCGCTTCAACTCAGATTTCGCCATTTTCTTCACATGGAACTTTTCTTGCAGAATTTTAGCATGCTCCAATGTAGAACCGTCTACCAAGTTCTGACCTTCTTCGTGGAGGGAGTGTTGTTAACAAGATTAGCAAACCATTCAAATATCTCTGTTTTATCGTCATCTAGCCATGATACGACGCCACCAGTATGCGCTTCTTCTTCTTCTTTTCAAAGGCCTAGATGATGATTCCGCTTTCGAACTTGTTTGGGAGAGGTGGGTTGTTGTAGGGGCTCAAGGACCTCTTCATCGCCACCACCCGTATACTCAAAGTGATCATCGGTTTTCGAGTCGGGTGGTAACTCGAATCGCCCCGAGGTTTTTCAAGAGAAGAACGAGGAGGAGATTTTTGTTGAACAGAGGCCGCTGTGGAGGAGGTTGCATCAAAGAAGATTCACCGAATGCTTCGACGCTTAGGTGCGTAGTCTTTATCCTTATCCTTGTCTTCATCGCTCTAGGACGCTTTTGACTTTTCAAAATCTACAAGCTTCTTGAAGTTGGTAGTCCAAAGAATGCTTGAAACAAATTTTCCTTCATCAAGTAAATGTCCCGTGATCGTGCGACATTTGTGTAACAAGCTTGGCCACCAATTCATTATTCGAGAAAAACCGATCGGGTTGGATTGATTGTGACGGTTAAGGGCGTTGATCGAATAGTTTGCTTGGCGACCTGCATAAGATTTGGATAAAGTTGTTTGGTGAACAACTCCTTTGTGACTTTAGGAACGCATCTTAAGGTACTTTTTCGTAGCCTTCGATCATTTCGCTCAGCCTCTTGACGGTGATTTTTCATGAATTCCTGAACAACCTTCCTTTCTCCTTTCATCTTTTCATGCTCGCATATAGATGTCAGTATGTGATCAAGAAAGAAATTCAGCTTTTTGTTGAGCACGCTTTTCTTTCTGACTTGTTTGACAGCTTTGGTAATCCGTTCATGAGCTTGAGAAATCCAAGATTTAGATGGTTTCTTCACGGATTTGGATGATGATTTGGTTGACTTCTTTGATGGTGGTGGTGAGGAGTGAGAAGACGAATCAGATGATGAAGAGATATGAGGAGACTCGATCCTTCTGAGGTTCAGAGGTTTCTTCCTTTGATCGCACAGGACTATCTAGAAGAAACGTATCATAATCAACATCTTGATCTTTTTCGACTTCTCGCTTCCGTTCCTCAAACTCATAGTCGATAGTATCCTCCACAAGCTTTTGTTGTTGCATAAGAGTGGTGGCACCAGCTCCCTTATCGGGTTGATTAACCGCATCGAGAAGGTTGAGTGGGCAAAGACCACTTGATCCTCCCGACCACCCATTTGGTCTTTAGCAAATGCTTCAGCTTTAAGAAGGTGTCTAACGATATTAAACTTCTTCCTCGTATGATATATCCAGCTTGCTCTTCTTCTTGATCTCGAGCTTTCATCATAAGGTACAAGTACAGTGAGTCTTTCCTTTTCCTTTGTCACCGGTGGACTTGGAGGTTTAGTCCAAGGAGGTGTTACGCTTGCAGATTCAGAGTAGGTAATCTCTTCATCTCGTGTCAGCATCCTTCAGAGCTTTCGTCCACAAGCTTTCTTTGCGGTTCAGGTGTGGGAATAGGTTCAGCTTCCTTTACGGAACAATCTTTTACGAGGAGGATTCTTTGGGAAGCTTCCTATAAAGATCTGACTTGTAACACTTCCAAAGACGCTTCTTCGTCCTCCGGTAGGTGTACCGTAAGATTTTTCATCAATATGACCAACTTTGCCTTCTTTTACGGCTAACCGATACCTTTTATATGTTTCAAGCTTTTGATTTCGTGGTTAGAAGGTGATCGTGCAAAACCAACCCTGCTTTGTTGACGATTCTTTGATTCCAAAGATAGTATGGGTTCACCAATATGTCGTGATTATCCGGGTCATTGAGCCTCATGGGTATGTCGATGAAGTCCAAGTGCTCTCTCGATCAACATTTTGGTGTATTCGACATAGGGAATCTTGGAGCCAAGCTTCTTGTGAAATACCATCATGTCCTCCCATATCGCTTCGATTTCAATGTCTTTCTTGTTGATCAACGACCATAAAATTTGCAGTTCCATGAGCTTGGGATGCTCATAGCCACCGCCACGACCGGAGACCGATTTGGTGATGATCATGTAGAGTGTTCTCCATGGTTGAGGAATATTCTTCACTCACGTGAGAGTGCTTAACAATGATTCCTGAAGCTTCATCATAACCAATATCTATCAAGAATTTCAGGACTGTCTCTTCAAGTAGGGTAGCAAAGAAGTCGGTTGGAGCGATGTCAGGAATGATGAGAACAGCCCGTAAGTCAGCAGGAGTGATAGTGACTTGTTTGTGATTAAGTGTCACATTCACCGCACTTTGACCTGATCCTCTCGCATAGAATCCCGAATTGTTGAATGTAGACCTCTCGAACCGTGGCAGAGTGTGAGAGCATGTTCGGTAGGGATGATTCCCGAGAATATCCACCGCAATGAGACAAGAAGATTCAGAGCATGTGAGGGTGTCAAAGTCAACCCTAAGGTTGTTCTTTCCAATCTTTCTGGATAACCCTCGAAAGATATCAGCAATTGTAAGAACTTCTGATGCATCCACATTCATTTGTTCAGCCATGTCGTGATCTCAAATAACATTAGCCAAAAGAACCAACATATCGAAAGACATAGTGTTAGTCAACGGAAGGTCTTATTGTCTAGTTATTGAATGTACAGAGTCAATGATTGTTACGAGTCCTAAGTCACTTGTTTGTCTAATAGTTCAATGACGCCGTGAAATGTTTCGTGAGTTAGTTAACTTTAAGTTTTAAAGTTTATGTTATCACTTATTGTTCACAACATATCAAACGCTTAAGTTTATTAGTGACATTATTGGATTCGTGACGATATGATTAGTTTATTTACAAGTTTGTACACGTAACAATTCATTATGAAGGTCAATCCGGGCTTAAGCGTAGTTTTGGCAAAGTTAAGCGTAAACAGTGATGATATACGCCAGAGATCGAAAGCTTACGCCAGGATCCTAACTTACGCGTAAGAAATGTTACGCGTAAGAAAAAAAAAAGGGACCTTATGCGTAGAGCTTACGCCAGTAGGCGATAAATACCTTACGCCGTAAGGCTTACTCGTAAGAGTAGACCCTATGCGTAGAGGTCATCGCTTACGCATATCCTTCACAGATACGCCAGTAGTCCCATTGTAGAACCTTACGCTGCAATAGTTATGCGTAGGATTATTCTTACGCATAACTTGACTACCGGTAGGGTAATCCTTATGCGTAGAGTTGCAAATGACCTTGATTCTGAATATTTAAGCGTAGCAAAGCCTGAAATAAATTCATCAAATCATCAAAATTAACACAAGCATTCATTATATCAACAAGTTATGGCATGAACATTCATAACAGCATTGCGTAGAAGTCATACGCCAGTAGGTCAAAACCCTAAAGGTTAAGATTTACGCGTATAATTTCTAGCCATGGGATTTGCACCAAATAAATTCTGGTAGTTCTAAGATGTGTTGAGAGTCTATAAACCAAGTTATAACATCTAACTCGTTGTGAATCAAATTTACCCAAAGTTATGAACTTTAAACCCTAACTTCAAATTGTCAAACAATTAGTGTTTCAGGGTGGTTAACAACCATGGAAATCATCAATTCAACCTCATATGACCATAACCCAACAATCTTTTAGACCAAAACACTTCACATTTGAAAACCCAATTCACTCATAAACCCTAATTTTCAAAAATTATTAATAAGTGTTTCTGGGTAGGTTTTGATGGTTAAAATGATATTTTTGATGTATTTGGAACATTTTGACACCTTCCTTTTAACCAAAAACACACACACAATGATTGTGTGTTCATACGCTTATGCGTAGAACACATAATCACACGTGAAAACAATTTTAGCCGTTGGATTTGTATGAAATTAAAGACCTTGGCTTAAAAACATGTTTAGATCGTTAAAACACTTACAAAATGATGATAAAATCAACGGATAACTTGAATGAATCTTAGGCGTAGATGTATATGGTTGAGAGTAATAAATGAGAAGTGAATAAGTTAGGTGAGGTGTTTTATTAAAATTATCTTTAACATTTTGACAGTTTTGGTCCCTCCACCTTTTCCTTTTTCATACAAAGCCATTTAACTTCCATTTTGGTTACCAAACAAAGATTTTAAGAAAGAAACTTTGACGACACTCCCCTCAACTCGAGAAAATAATGAAAGGTTATAAATTTAGTCCGAGGAGTGTCATTGTACCGGAAAATTTACCACCATTTGTTAAAAGAAACAACCGAGATATGATAACATGCAAGTACACGATGTTTTGAAACAAGCAAAGTTTTGATTTCTCCCCTCAACACTTGATCGAAAAATGAAAGATTATAGTGTTGACGGAAGAAACGTACTTGCAATGTTGAAAGAAAATAGATAGAAGAATATTTTTGTTGTTTTATCGTGTTTTATACTTTTTGTATTTTGTTTTTGAAAAATTATTTACAAAAGAGATTTTGGTGTTTGATGTGTTTTAAGACTGCTTTTAGGAGGTCATCCAATTCCTCTTGAGTCAAACACCTCATACCAATCCGTTGGACCAACTCATTAAACCTAGCGGGAGGCAAGGCTTTGGTGAGAAGATCCGCCAATTGGTATTCTGTACCCACAAAATATAATTCAACAAGACTGCTCCACGTGATCCTTGATGAAATGATATCAAGATCGATGTGCTTTGATTTCGAAAGTGCCGAACCGAAGTTGCACGAGATCGCAATGGCACTCCGATTGTCGCAAAGACATCGATTCTGTCAAATACGTTACCATAGTCTTTGAGTTGTGTTCTCATCCAGATGACTTGAGCACAACACGCGACATGGCTACATATTCTCGCCGGTTGAGGACAACCGATGTACAATCCTCGCTTCTTCGATTGCCATGACACCGCTTTATCACCAAGAAATTGTAAAGCCCGAAGTACTTTTCCGTGAGTCTAAGCATCCTGCGCGGGTCGGGCCTCAAAAGCGATTAGTTCAAAACCAGAATCCTTCGGATACCGGATCCCCAAGTTAATGGTTCCCTTTATGTATCGGAGGATTCTTTTAGCCTCGAGAGGTGGGTTTCAGCTTGGTCGCGATCGATAACGGAGCATAGATAAACGCAAAGACAATATCGTCCGCTAGTTGTTAGATACATGAGAGACCCAATAATACTACGGTATTTTGTAGGGTCCACCATTTCCCATGTAAATCGCCTAGCTTCTTGGTATGACCCATTGGTGTGGCATAGGTGTCACATGTTTTCATTCCAAATTTGTTTAACAATTCAAGGGCATATTTGGACTGACTCAAGAAAATACCACGGGTGATTGATGAACTTGTACCCAGAAAGAACGTGAGTTAACCCATCATGGACATTTCAAAATTTTTCTTCATTAGTTTTGCAAAAGCGATTGAAAACTTTTATGTGTAGACCCAAAAATGATGTCATCCACGTAAATTTGAACAATTAAGATATGTTCCCCGTGATATTGTATAAAAAGAGTTGGGTCAACCAAACCTTTGGTGAAATTATTAGCAATGAGGAAGGATGATAGCTTATCGCACCATGCCCGAGGAGCTTGTTTGAGACCATACGAGCTTTGTTCGCTTTGTAGACGGATTCGAAACTCGTGATCAACGAATCCATCCGGTTATCGACATAAACCGCTTTTTAAGTTGTCCATTGAGAAACGCAGTTTTGACATCCATCCGATAGACCGTCATATTCATATGAGCCGCGAACGCTAGAAATATCCGAACAACCTCAAGACGAGCAACCGGAGCAAAAGATTCTTCAAAGTCAATACCCTCTTCCGGACGATAACCCTTAGCCACCAGACGTGACTTATTTCGGATAACATTTCCTTCAATCCAATTTGTTTTTCCAAATCCATTTGAGACCAATGACATAGACCCCTGTTGGTCTTTCAACCAGCCCCATACTTCAAGACGCTTTGAATTGGTTGAGTTCTTCTTGCATGGATTCAATCCACTTGTCTTTTGTCATTGCGTCTTTGATGTTTTTAGGTTCAGATTGGCAGACGGTGAGTGCATAAATGCAATGTTCACCATCCGTGTGAAGACGCTTGTCTTGTAACGACCGGTTGATTCGGGTTGCCAATAATGTTTTCCAGAGGATGGTCTTTCGTCCATCTATGTGTGGAGGGTTGATGTTGATATACATTGTGCGATTCGAGGATTCAAATGGTTCGTTGAAGATTCCGCGACATCTAGTGCAGCAGTCTCATTAGCAAACGGGTTGAAGAACGCATTTGGATCAAAATCTGCAGGGGGTACTACATTCGTAATATCATCGCCAGCTTCATCATTGTCGGAAGCGGTTTGTTCAACTGTTGTGGTGGAGTCAACTGGTGTAGGTGCATCCGCAATGAGTTGTTGTAGCAGTGTATCGTAAAAGAGTATTATCGTTGAGCAATGAAACGGATACACCCGAGCACGCTCATCAATATCGCCACCAACAGAGCAAATAACCTTTCCATTTGTTGACGAGTAAGCCGGGGCTTTGTTCACCGATGATGGGGTTTGGGGAAGTTTAAGCGGTTGTGACCGGTTCTAAGTCGTTATACTCGTAAGCCATTTCCGTAAGTTCATCAAAATGAGCATGAATCGCTTCCATCACCTCGCTTTGTACGACGATTCCGATTCGAAACCTTTGGAATTATCACAAGATCCGATAAAGACTCCAATGTCAGATTTTGATTTGAGCTTTCCAAAGTCATCACGATCATTATTCGGATAGCAAAGAGATCCAAATACATGAAAGTGTTTTAGATTCGGTTTTCTATGGACGAAGCTCAAAGGTGTTTTGTTGTATGCTTTGTAATCATAGAACGGTTTTGAGTATAGCATGCAAGAGATACAAACTTCCCATAAGTAATCTGGAAGTTTAGCATTGATTAACATTGTTCTTGCAGCTTCCACTAACGCTCGGTTTCGTCTTTCGACAACTCCGCTTTGTTCTCGTGTACGTGCAATAGATGTCCGATGTCAATTCCCACTTTCTCATAGAATTCACGAAGAGTTTGATTAACAAATTCAGTGCCTTTATCTGCTCTGATTAGTCGAACGGTGTTTCAGAGTCGAACTTGTATTTTCGTGAGAAAGGTGATGATCATTTGTGGAGCTTGATCTTTGCTTCAAAGAAAGTAGACCCAAGTCCAAATGAATAGTCATCAACAATTACTAAGATGTAGCGCTTGCCATTGATCGCTTGCACGCCAAGATCGGGCCACACAAATCCATGTGAAGAAGATGAAGCACATGCCGAGAGTCGTGGTTCCACCTTTGAAGGAAAATGAGCACGAGTGCTTTTGCCTTGTTCACAAGCCGAGCAAAGGTGATCTTTAGAATACCAAAACCGTGGGAGTCCTTCAACTAGTTTGTGTCGAGCAAGGTTGGTGATGGTTTGAAAGTTTAGATGTGAGAGACGACGTGCCATAGCCATGATTTTGTTGATGTTGCCTTTGAAAGTAAACATATGGGAGATGAAGCAACCATGTCTTTCATAGAGATAGTGTAGAGACTAGAATTACGCGATCCGCATATAAGGTCATTTCCTTGTAGATCACTTAATGAAACAAGTTTTCTCCCGGAAAGCAACCTCCAAATCTCCATCACAAAACTGACCTACCGAAAACAGATTATGACCGAGGCCTTCCACATAGTAAACCCCGCTAATTTCGATGTTCCCATTGACATAGTCTCCGAGCCCATGATAGCTGCTGGTGATCATTCCCTAACCCGACAGGCCAATGAACTTTGCAACAAAGTTTGATAACACTTTAAGATTGCCTGTCATGTGTCGGGAACATCCGCTATCAACAATCCAGAGAATGATCTCAGATCACCGCATTACACACGCATCTACATGATGGAATAGAAGTAGATTTGGAACCCAAATGTTAGAGGGTTC
Source organism: Chrysanthemum makinoi (assembly GCA_910596185.1). Taxonomy (NCBI): domain Eukaryota; kingdom Viridiplantae; phylum Streptophyta; class Magnoliopsida; order Asterales; family Asteraceae; genus Chrysanthemum; species Chrysanthemum makinoi. Next base: position 184,609,924 of record OU343222.1, on the reverse strand, counting down.
CGTAGCACTTATAGTAGATATACACACATCAATAGCTTTAGGTATCCACTTAAATCCTAGTGTGTTATATATCCATTTCTGCCATCTCCAACTAGTATTTGCTTTAGTCTTAGTGAATGCACTAGGTGGTACTACATTCCTAGGAGGTGAAACAGAGCTACAGGGACAAAGAATGCGTTTCTTAGAATCTAAAGATGGCGGTCTACCAAGCAATCACTTAGAAAGATTAGTGGGCCTAGAGGTATTCTCGTTCTTAGGATTCCTTAAACGAGAGATGATAGCTTTAGCAACACATTTATCATGGCAATCGGAATTCATACTTTTACCACAAATAACACAAGGTGCATCGATCAATATCAAAAGTACTTAACGGTTTAGCATTCGTTACATCACTATTTCTATTACATTTGCCGAACGCAATATCTATAGTGGAGGCAACGTGAGTCTTATTCATAGTCCTAGGGTGTTCTTCTACTTTAGCATTCTTGATTGATCTTTTCTTAGGTCGCAACTTCCTATTCTTCAATTGAGTGCTCCTAGGTCGTGAAGTGCGGACGCTTGGAAAAGGCTCAACTATTCCTGTTTCAAGAGAAGGAAGCACGCTAGCTACTTGTGATTTGGCAAGAGAGATTCTAGGTTCATGAGTACTAAGTGTTACTGGGCTAATCTCTTAATGATGGTTGGCGGAAGTTGTTCATACTTTCCTAACATTTCTCTTAACTTGAGGATAGTGTGAATCGATCTTGATTTTCGACCTAACATTTCCAAAGAAAATGCATAACTTCTTTAATGTGTGCAAGATAATGATCAAGTTCATTTGATGCTTCATCACGAGTCTTTTGAGTAAATCAAATATGACACCATATTCCTTTTTAACTTTTAAAAGTTCTTGTTCATATTTTGAGATTTGACACTTAAAAGACACGCTTTGATCATCCAATTGCTCAATTTTATGATCAAGATTTTGCACGAATCGGCGATTTTGTGTTGAAAATCATGTTGTTGATCGTGAATATCTTTTTGACACCAATTAAGACGACGAATTGCATTTGAAAGTTCGCTTTGACAATCGCTTGTTTTCAACTTTTAAGGACTCGACCAAGCACATTATCGTTGTTCTCAACATTTATCACGATTCAACAAGATCGCAGAGGTATGATCAAATGCATATGACAAAGAATTCTCTAGCACAACATTATGGACATCGCACGTATGACATCTTCCAAGAGTCGATCAACATCTTTTCTCAACAGCTTTTTTTACGCTTAGTATTAGAAATAGATGTTTCGTTTTCTAAAACGACCTTCATCTCTCCAAGTTCCTTATGAAAATCCTTTTCCCAAGCTAATGCACAATTTTTCAAATTTTTAACGTTAGGTAAAAGATTTTTCTCAAAAATGTCTCTTTGTTCTCGCGCAGAGGCAATTGAAAGTGATCAATTTTGATTTCATAACGATATTCTATCTCATGTTGTAAAATTTTGAGGTCAGCCATGAAGATGTCAAAATATCTAAGAATTTTTCGATTTTCGGGTTTTGAATTTACTTCACTGATGGAAGGTAAAGGACCATAAATTTGTGCATAACCTGGTTGGGGATTAACATTAGAAGACTCAGGTGTTTTGATGATAACCCTTGGTGTGTTAGAAGAACTGCTGGTGTGACGAAAGTGGCCGCTTTTGAATAGTTAAAAGGTTTGTTGTAAACAACATTTTCTAATTTTGATCGACTCTCGCCTTCGTGATCTAATTCCTCTTGACGATGATATTCAACAACATCATAATGTAATTATCAACTTTATATTCTCGTGACCGAAACTTCGTGATTTGGTTTGAATGCTTTTGTTGAAAGCTTAGGTTTGTAATCAGAAGATTCGGTCCATATCCATTTGGATTGGGTTTTAAAGTAAACTTTTCAATGGTTGTGACCGACTCGCCATGTTTGTAAACAACAGTTTTAAACTCTTTAAGTTTGTTTTGCAAGCCGATGATTTCTTCAAGATGATCATCTATTCGCTTCGTTGAATGCTTTTTGTATGCAGAGAACTGTTTTTGACAAGTTAACAACTCAAATTTTAGCTTTTTGATTTTCCAAGGTGAGAGCGCTAATTTGCTTTTTATGTTCATGTTTCAGTGTTCTATTTCGCATAACAAAGCATTCTTCGCTGCTAGATCACACATCTGCCTTTCTAAATATTTTTCGCTTTGATAAGATTTGGCAAAGGTCGCTTCAAAACCGCTTTCACGTTTTTCTTGAGTTTTGAAAAAGTTGAGTTGCTTTTGTAAACATTCAAAATCCTTGGTTAACAAAGCAGCATTTTTGCATTTCAAGTCCTGATTAATGGCATGACATTTTTCCACTATGGTCCGTTGGTCTTGTATTAAACGAGCAAAATCTAGATGAGGCAAAAGTTCGGCGTGTTCAACGTGAGTCTCAACATGATCATTACTGAGATCCTCAAGTATAACCACGGAGTCAATTTGATTATCAAGGGAAACCGGTGGTCATCTTGATCGCCAAATATAACTACGGGTCTAGTTGAAAATCGCCGAATGAGATGTGAACGACTCATTTTGAACATTCCGAGCCTTGCCGGATGCGATGTTGGCGGAGATATGAGATCGAGATAAATATGGTTTGTTCGGTACTGAGACAAGCCATCAGCTGTCATACACCGGCCCGTGTCACTCATGTGTAACTCCTGCATATTAGCCATCAACATAACATTGGCCCGCAAGTCCTCCATATCATCATCCAATCCGCATTTGCCATAAAACTCGTTTTTGTCCGTGAGAGATCCACCAGCTTCATCCTTAAGAGCCAAAAGAAGAGCCTCTTTGAAATAAGCACGCCTCTAGTCCTTGGCTTTGGGCATGCATTAGCCAGTGTCCCTTCTCATTGCAGCTTGTAGCATCAAGACCATTCAACCCATTCTCGAGCATTTCCCTGCTCCACCACTGAGCTCGATTGTTATTCCTACCCACAGATTAAACCCTTGACCACCGCCCATCCGACCACCATAACCACGATTCTGAACTTCAACTCGCCCATTGTTCACAACAGCTTGATTCCTTGTATTAGATGAGGAACTAATACGGTTGTTGGATTTGTTGGTATAACGGCTAAAGGCATTAGCAATCATAGCAAATCCTTGTTGCAATGTTTCAACGGATCGATTCCTCATTAGCTTCATCTTGAGCATTGTTGTTGTTGTATGGAACCAATTGATTTTGTTGAGATGGAGGTTGTGAAGGATCATGTGGTGTGATTGTAGTAGTTGGTTGAGTTGCTTGTTGAGGAGAATAACTATTTTGAGCATATAAGGCAAGTTGTTGATTTTCCGGAGCAATTTGAGCACGGAGAATCCTTTCCCTATCAACTTCCTTTTCATGAGGCTTCAAGTAATCGCACAACAATCCGTAGGTAGACTGATGCATGTTTTTCGCTTGACGGAGAAAAATGACATACTTCTCCCATTCAGAACCAAGACTACTTAGGAACTTAGTATTCACCGCAATTCTTGGCATGTGGATGTTGTGTTTATCCAAATCATTGATGATGTCTGAAAATCGGTGATGATAGGACTCGAGTGTCTCTCCGGGTTCAATCATGAAGTGTTCATAAGCCAAGTAAATTTTGGATTCCAAATCTTCCGATTGAGTACGATCCTTCCATAAGAAGACAAATATGATCCCACATTTTCTTTGCAGTTTTTTGAGCATCAACACTACGAAGAATTAGGTTTGGTAATCCTAGAAGGATATATTCCATTGCAAGTTCATCTCGCTTCATAGTGTAGAAGTTCTTGAGGATTCAAGTCCAACAAGAGCAATGTTCGCTTGTTCATCTCTGGTGGAATGGCATTTGGATCTCCGGTACAATGACAAGAGGCATCTCAAATGGAACTTCCAAGATAACCTTCTTTAAGAACTTTCCATGTGGCTTCTTTAGATCACAAAATCTAAAGAACCTTATCACCCATTGATCGTAGTTTCCGGGAGTGAGCATTGGAGGTCTATCAAGTGATCCAACCTCATGAATTGATTGTTGGTTGCTTAAAGCTTCAAACATCTTTGCAAACCAAGTGGGTTCCCTCATAGTGATCCTTGATGGATGTTGATGAAAGTCATTTGTGTACGGTTGAGCTTGAAGACTTTGTGGTTGTTGAACCATTTGAGGTTGTGGATTTGCAGCAAGTTGTGGAGTATGTTGTTGGTTAAATTGTTGTTGATAAATTGCTTGTTGTTGATTCCATTGTTGATGTTGTGGAGTTAGTTGTTGTTGTCGTTGAGGATAAGTGTAAGGGAAATAGTTAGAGTATGGTGGTTGTGACATGTTGAAAACTTGTATTGATAAATATGGATCTTTGTAGTCGAATGAACCTTTGTTGATGAAGTGTCCTTAGGCATAGAAAAGACAAGAGCCAAGTAGCACTTATGCGTAAAAACACCAAAGTTACGCGTAACAATAATGAGTTACGCTTAGGATTTAGCTTACGCGTAAGTAGGAAAAGCACTAAAGTTAGGCGTAGACAAAAGTTAGGCGTAGGATTTTCTTATGCGTAAGACTAGGCTTAGGCGTAAGAAAGATCTTAGGCGTAGGATTTCTACGTGTAAGCTTATGCTTATGCGTAAATTTAGGTTTTTGCTCAAATGATCTTTTACACTATCACAAAGGCAAAAGATATCCAAAGTCGACGTATTTTCGTGACTTATCCAAGTAAGAAAACACATAATAAACCACGAAAATGAAGATCAAACCAAGGAGGCACTTACGCGTAGTTTTAGGTTTTACTACGCCAGAAATGCTCGAATTTTGATTCTGTCCCAAAAGTGTTTCTAAACCAGTTTTGTGTGATAAAATAGCTTCAATAACACCAAAATACACAAAAGTGTGAAACTTGATGAACCAAAGCCTCTAAAACAGCATTTAGTAGGATAGAACCCTCGTTCAAAAACTCGATTAAAAACAACTATCCACGAATAAAGTTTGAAACTTTTTGCCAAAAACAAGTATTTTAACACCTTAAAACATTGAAAGTACAAGAATCTTGGATTAAATAGTGTAAAAACAAGTTTTTAAGCTTAACCAAAGTGTCACTCACCTTTACGCGTAAGACCACGAAAAAAAACCTTCAAAAACAAATTTGTTCACCCAACTATTTGGCGATTGATACCACTGTTAGGTCACAAGGTTTACCACACAAGCTTATAAGAAAGATAGAGAGGCGATTGAACAAGTATCCAAACACACATACACGTATAGACTTAGACGGTTAGGCGAAGGTATGTGAAAGAGAGAATACCTTGAACAACCAACCTTCAAATGAAGGTTTACATAAGGTATTTATAGGCAAGGAGCTAGGGCAACACACCTACTCCTTCCCTTTCACTTATGGGCTTGGGCCTAAGCTCATGGGCCTTCTACATAAGCTTAAGGCTAATAACAAACATAAAGACCATAATAAGCTAACTATTACATATGAGTAACTAACACTTGAATAATGTTTAGGAGTGATTCCAACATAGTGGTTGAGATTTATCCTTTAAAAGCATAAAAATATTAATTCCTAATTGAACTTTTCGCTTTATCTATAACTATAATCTATAATAACATAAATGATAGACTAAATGAGGCCAATTGATTTAGAGACCATATAAGACATAAAGATTGAATGACCAATCATAGTCTCTTAATTTTAAATAAATTAAAACACACACTTCCTTCCCTGCAGCCCCCATTTTTTTCTCAGTTAAAACTCACTTTCACTCTTATTTTTTGAAAATAATATATCTAAAAAATATTAATCGTTAGGCGAAACAAATTACACAACTACGACTAACATTTTAATTACTCTATTTTTTTAATAGAGGGACACTTTCATATACTTTTGACAAACTTATTTTTCAGTACAAGAGTTTGCTTGATATATCATATGTGATATAACACTAATATGTAAGTTCGAACACTTAACATATTCTCGTAAAATGGGCAAAAGTATTCGTGCAAAAGTCCAATGATTCACTGTTTTTGCATTTAAAAATGCAAATTCTTAGCTTTCAAACCATGTATCATACATAATTTAAACTTTCAAATCATTACAGTTTATTAATAGAAGTTGGGGAAATATATGAAATTCATTTGTGATATTCAAACTAGCTTGATTATAACACTAGTTTATAGATTTGAAGACTGAACACGCTGTCGTGAAATAAACATAAGTATTATTTTGGCAGTGCAAAAAAACGAAGAATCTTATGGAATTCTATACAAATACTTAGGGTTATTATACAAAAAAGTCACTAAAGTTTGCGGGAAATTTGTCCTAAGTCACTAAAGTTTAAAAGTTGTCATTTAGGTTACTCAACTTATGAAAGTTGTCAACAACGTTACTGAACTTATGAAAGTTGTCATCCAGGTTACTGAATTTGTAAAGACATGACATTTTTGTTACTTAACATATAAAAAAAATAAACGAAAAATCAAACAAATTACGACATGTTTGATTTTTAACATTGAGTAACCTGAATGACAACTTTTAAACTTTAGTGACTTAGGACAAATTTCCCGCAAACTTTAGTGACTTTTTTGTATAATAACCCCAAATACTTCTGCCCAATTCACGACAACATGTTGAGTGTTCGAACTTACATATTAGTGTTATATCACATGTGCACCAACTTTTATGAATAAACAGTATTGATTTAGAGATTCAATCATTATTTGTGATATACGGTTGGAAAGTATATGTTGTTTTTAATACAAAAAATGATGAATCTTTTAGAGTTCTATACAAATATTTATACTCATTTATAACAACATATTAAGTATTCAAACTTATTAACTAGTGATATAACCAAAACATCTCAAAAAGAAAAGTTTAGCAAAAGTATATAAAAGTGCCCATCTATCGAAATATAATTAAATACTCATCATGATAGTAATTTATGTAAGTTAACGATTTATGATTTTTGAGATATGTTGTAAAACCCTAAAATTCGGATTCGAAAATTTTGCATCTAATTTGAATTTTTTTCCTAAGTTTTGAGGACTTACGAGTTGGAATTTAAAACTTTAGGTTATATGAATTAGATAATTAAATCCTAAATAAAGCTAAGTAGTAATTAAGGTTTTCTAATTTGATTTGTTACACTACTTAACTAAAGATATAATGATAATAATACTTTAAATTATGGAAAGGATTTGGTCTCCTCTTCTATCCATAAGTCTCGGCATTTTTTTTTCAGCCCATATCCCATTCTTTGTTTATAAACCGTATATCTCACATTAACTTTCACACATAAACCCTAAAACAAAAAAAATACGGCATCTCCAATTTTATCCAAGAAGATCAACAGGTTCGTGGGTGATCAAGGTTGGTGATCGTGGTGTAAACCTTTGGGTGCTCGTTGGTGATTGGTTTGGTCGTGAGGTTTGAAGTCCAAGAGTTTTTAGTTGGTTCTTTTGTTCTTCTTTAATCCGTTTGAATCCGACCTCAAGAGGTATCCCATTATTGTTCTTGTGTTTTTTTATTTGTATGAAGTGTACAAAAGGTATAAACCCTGGAAACCTAACCTAATAAACTCATCTATATGAACATTCGAATGAAATACATGTCACATGAAATCATAAAACGAGTAATCATATATATGTGTGTCTAATGGAATTAATTTGTTTTGATATTGGTTGGTTCATATGAAGAATATTGGTGTGTGTTTATGATTAATTAAATCAGTATAAAACATGTATAATTGATCGTGTATGAACCAGGTTTAAAGATAATAGGAACTAGGGTTTAGTTGTTATTGTTTTGATCGAGACAGAATTGTAGGCTGAATTTGTGTGCGTTATAAATTGAGTTTCATAAGTGTTTGATTCTGGATTTTTGCATGTAAACTTATTTTAATGTCTTATTTAATTTTTCCAATTGGTTTGGAGTGATTTGGAGTATTGATCATGTTTGTGAATTTTATGGGATCATGTGTCAAATCTGAATTCTGGGAACTTAAAATCAATCGATGTTTTTTATTTTTCTTTTTCAAACCACGAGGAGTTAAGAGCTCTCCTTTTATAGAAGTAATATTTAAGTTATGTGTGGCTTACTGGAATTTTAGTATATTTTTATGAAGAGTCTAAACAGGTTAAATAAATATAAACTTTCGGGTTGTACATGCAGTTAACTTTCTGGACATGTATGGATAAGTGATTTTTTGAATGGTGTTTGAACTCAATAATAAAATCTGTAAAAATTAATGTAAGATCATAAGGCATATAGATACCTGGGTAAATTATGGTGGCTTCTGAATAAGAGTTTAAGTATGGTTTAAAAATTCGTAAAGTGAAGGCTGAAACATACTAAAATCAAAAATTTGTTAAGAAGCTAAATGTTTTGTGATTTCATATCATTTAATGTGTTTGGACTTTAAAATGAACTTAAATGATAATTATGATATATTTGGTCATATGTTGACCTAATTTCAATATCGAAACCCTAAGTTGATTAATTATGAATTGTAACTCGAAGTTACTAAATATGGAAAGTTACGAAAAGTGAAAAGTTTTTAAAAATAAAAAGAAACCCTAATTATGTAATCCGGATAACTATAAGCATTAAACTTATAAAATGAACTTATAAGTAGTACGTGATCATTAATTCGTGCTTCCTTAGTTATTTGAATTTGCTATTTGAGGTACATATATTCTACCCTTTCATAGTAAGGGTTTGGTTCTCATGACTTCTCGATCCTTGACTTTGATTCATTACCATGTTATGATCTGTTTGATATGATCCGTTTGACATGATTCCGTCTGATATGACCCTTTGATATGATTCACTACGATATGATTGGTTTGCTATCCATTTTGTTATGACATTCAGTATGCTATGCTATCTCATTTGATATGAGATTCTATTACCATTTGATATGCTTTAATTATGCTATGATTACTTTGTTTGATTTATGGATAGCTTTGCTTTGCTTTGTTTGTTGTATTGCCCGCGCTAACTAATCATGCAGGTACCATGACCATGTCACTGAGGCACCAATAGTATGACACTATCTGTGGCGATGTGATTAGTCCACGGCGTTCCATTTTGTTATGTATGATTATGTGATCACTTGGACATTATGTATATGTATGTTCAGTCTAGTACTGGCATATGTATTATATTTTTTGCAGGGAGCGTATGGATGCATCCTAAGTATATGTTTTGGTGTGATGGAGGTATATGTTTTGGTGTGACGGTGGTTTAGTGATTGTTTTGTGTATGACCTGCAACCCAATTCACTTCTAGTATCTGTGAGGTCTCCCCTCCTTGTACACTTATGATATGTGAGGGTTATGTCTGAGCTCGTTGGGCAATTCTGTATTATGTTATGATTATGATTCTTTGTTTGACTTCTTTTATTTCATTTTGATTCCCTTATTATTCATTATGCTTGCTCCTTATGATATATGATTTTGTTCAGTAGATCCCTTTGATTTCTTTTCGTACATTCTTTATGATTCAGTTATTTGTTTCATTATATCTGTTCACTAGGCTTTTTAAGCTCAGCCGCGTTTCTTTTCTCTGCGGCAAGTAATAAGAGGGATGTTCGGCATTAATGGGCTGAAAGTAGGAGCTTATGAGTAGACCGAACTTACCTAGTTTCCTATCATTCTGTACTTAGTTTGGAGAACATTTATTTTGGATATTTCTTTCTTTTAGACATGTTGGATTATGTATTTTCCTTTGTAGTCATTTGGTTTATATGACTTGGTACTTTATTTAATAAGACTTCTGCTTGCGTATAATGCTTTGTATGACACCATAATGAGACATTTCGACCCTTGTCGGGTTGGGTGTTACAATTATGGTATCAGAGCCTAGGCTTCGTCTTGTAGAACTTAGGCTATGACCTGTGAGGATTTGGGTAGATATTAAGCTTCATTTTGCTATGCTCTCTTCCTTCTGTTATGATCCTTTCCTTTCGTATTTCGATCTTATACTCTTTTTGGTTTTGCTGATTCGTTTGTTAATCGTTCAGATGGTGACTACACGTAGGACATATGATAGTAGTTTAGATCCCGCCTTTGCTACTGTTGTTGCTCGTGAAGTTGCATAACTGTTACCGGATCTCACTGTTCGTATCACAAATGAGATCCGACAAAACACGGCGAGTGGTTCAGGTGGTGGAGCTCAGACTACCTTTCATACCTGGATAGAGAAGTTTTGGGGTGTGATGATGAGTTCAAAGTTCGGCTTGCTAGCTATAAGTTTGAGGGAGACACTCTTAGTTGGTGGAAAGCGTATAAGCATGCTAAGGGCGGTGATACTTTGGTAGAAAATCTGACCTGGCCCCAGTTCCAGTTCTGTGATACTTTCTTTCTTCAGCATTTTCCGAGGTCCGAGAAACAGAAGTTCGAGAAAGAGTTTCATTCGATTCATCAGTTGGAAAAGGAAACTATTTATGATTTCGTGAAGATGTTCCTTCATTTGGCTGGATTCTTGGTGGACAAGGCAGGTACCTAGGAAGAGCAGGCTAGGATTTTTAAGTGGGCACTTAGGGATGATATTTTGGATGGGATTGTGAATACCGAGTTTGAATATGTGGCACAGGTTGCCAACGCCGCCCGTAACAACGAGAGCATGCAGGAGAGGGCGAGACAGGTATCAAGATAAATCGTAACGGAGATCGTGTTCGACCAATTAAGGGAAATAATCAGCGGAGTAATGATTCGAGGGGTAACGATCAACATGGTTATGACAGGCATGGCGACAACAACAACAACAATCAGAGATCGTGGCGCGACAGAGGACATCTGTCTCGTGGTTATCAGCAGAATCATTCTTCGGGTTCGTCCAGTCAGAGGGGTGGCACATATCATGCTTCATCTATTGTTTGTGTTTCTTGTGGAAAGTTTCACCCTGAAAGGACTTGTTATAAAGCTATGGGTGCATATTTCTCTTGTGGATCGGCTGAGCATATGGCTAGGGAGTGTCCTAAGCATGGGGAAAAAGGAAAGTGAGTTTGTGGTTCATGGTTCATTTATCTTTATTTTCATTTTTGCGGGTATTATAACCATTCCATTATGCGTTTTGATACTCGCTTTATGCTTCTGGATCATTTGTAAGTTTCTATTGTTCGTTTAAAGTTTGGAATTAATTGATGAAGTTTCCTATTGTTTGGATTTACCTTCGTATTTGTCTTGTATTCATGATTGTGTTTCATGTAATTATCATCCACTCTGTACATGTTTCGTATTCGTTGGATTAGATTTGTTATGATTTGTCTTTGTTCAAGAGCCTGAGACTAGGTTGGAGCATCAGGATCGGGTCATGAGAAATAAAAAAATTCCGTTCGTTAAGATCTTTTGGAAGAACCTCTCCGAGCATAAGGCTATTTATGGTCATCTCTTTTCGTAAATAGATACGTCTCCGTCTAACTTTTGCGACTTCAAATTTCGAGGAAGAAATTTTTCTATTTACAGGGGAAGAGTTGTAAAACCCTAAAATTTGGATTCTAAAATTTTTCATCTAATTTGAATTTTTTCCTAAGTTTTGTGGACTTACGATTAGGAATTTAAAACTTTAGGTAATATGAATTAGATAATTAAATCCTAAATTAAGCTAAGTAGTAATTAAGGTTTCCTAATTTGATTTGCTACACTACTTAACTAAAGATATAATGATAATAATAATTTAAATTATGGAAAGGATTTTGTCTCCTCTTCTATCCACAAGTCTCGACATTTTTTTTCAGCCCATATCCCATTCTTTTTTTATAAGCCGTATATCTCACATTAACTTTCACACATAAACCCTAAAACAAAAAAAAATATGGTATCTCCATTTTTATCCAAGAATATCAGCAGGTTCGTGGGTGATCAAGGTTGGTGATAGTGGTGTAAACCTTTGGGTGCTCATTGGTGATTGGTTTGGTCGTGAGGTTTGAAGTCTAAGGGTTTTTAGTTGGTTCTTTTGTTCTTTGATCCGTTTGAGTCCCACCTCAAGAGGTATCCCATTATTGTTCTTGTGTTTCTTGATTTGTATGAAGTGTACAAAAGGTATAAAACCTGGAAACCTAACCTAATAAAATCGTCTATATGAACATTCGAATGAAATACATGTCACATGAAATCATAAAACGTGTAATCATATATATGTGTGTCGAATGGAATTAATTTGTTTTGATCTTGGTTGGTTCATATGAAGAGTATTGGTGTGTGTTTAAGATTAATTAAATCAGTATAAAACATGTATAATTGATCGTGTATGAATCGGGTATAAAGATAAAAGGAATTAGGGTTTAGTTGTTACTGTTTTGATCAGGAAAAAAATGTAGGCTGAATTTGTGTGCGTTATAAATTGAGTTTCATAAGAGTTTGATTCTGGATTTTTGCATGTAAACTTATTTTAATATCTTATTTAAGCTTTTCAATTGGTTTGGAGTGATTTGGTGTCGTATTGATCATGTTTGTGAATTTTATGGGATCATGTGTCAAATTTGAATTATGGGATCAGTCGATGTTTTTTATTTTTCATTTTCAAACTACGAGGAGTTAAGAGCTCTCCTTTTACAGAAGTAATATTTAAGTTATGTGTGACTTCATGGAATTTTAGTATATTTTTATGAAGGGTCTAAACATGTTAAATAAATATAAACGTTCGGGTTGTACATGCAGTTAACTTTCTGGACATGTATAGATGAGTGATTTTTGGAATGGTGTTTGACCTCAATAATAAAATCTGTAAAAATTCATGTAAGCTCATAAGACATATAGTTACCTTGGTATATTATGGTGGCTTCTGAATAAGAGTCTTAGTATGGTTTAAAAATTCGTAAAGTGAATGCTGAAACATACTAAAATCAGAAATTTGTTAAGAAGCTAAAGGTTTTGTGATTTCATATCATTTAATGTGTTTGGACTTTAAAATGTACTTAAATGATAATTATGGTATATTTGGTCATATTTTGACCTAATTTTGATATCGAAACCCTAAGTTGATTAATTATAAATTATAACTCGAATTTACTAAATATGGAAAGTTACTGAAAATGAAAAGTTTCTAAATATAGAAAGAAACCCTAATTATGTAATCCAGATAACTATAAGCATTAAACTTATAAAATGAACTTATAAGTAATACGTGATCATTAGTTCGTGTAGATTCGCAGAAGAGGGAGTAGCTTCGGTTTTCTTTGTGCTTCCCTAGTTATTTGCATTTGCTATTTGAGGTACATATATTCTACCCTTTCTCAGCAAGGGTTTGGTTCTCATGACTTCTCGATCCTTGACTTTGATTCTTTACTATGTTATGATCCGTTTGACATGATTCCGTTTGATATGATTCACTATGATATGATTCGTTTGCTATCCATTTTGTTATGAGATTCAGTATGCTATGCTATCTCATTTTATATGTATTCTATTACCATTTGATATGCTTTGATTATGCTATAATTACTTCGTTTGATTTATGGATAGCTTTGATTTGCTTTGTTTGTTCCATTGCCCGAGCTAACTAGTCATTGAGGTACCATGACCATGTCATTGAGGCAACAATGGAATGACACTTTCTGTGGGGGTGTGATTAGTCCATGGCGTTCTCTTTTGTTCTGTATGATTATGTGATCACTTGGCCATTATGTATATATATGTTCAGTCTGGTACTGGCATATGTATTTTGTTTTGCAGGGAGCGTATGGATGCATCCTGAGTATATGTTGGTGTGACGGAGGTATATGTTTTGGTGTGACGGTAGTTTAGTGATTGGTTTATGCGTGACCTGCACCCCAATTCACTTATGGTGCATGTGAGGTCTCCCCTCCTTGTACACTTATGATATGCCAGGGTTATGTCTGAGCTTGTTGGGCAATTATGTATTATATTATGATTATGATTATGTGTTTGACTTCTTTGATTTCATTTTGATTCCCTTATGATTCATTATGCTTGCTCCTTATGATATATGATTTTGTTCAGCAGATCCCTTTGATTTATTTTCGTACATTCCTTATGATTCAATTATTTATTTCGTTAGATTTGTTCACTGGGCTTTTTAAGCTCAACCACGTTTCTTTTCTCTGCGGCAGGTAATAAGAGGGATGTTGGGTATTTATGGGCTGAGAGTAGGAGCTTATGAGTGGACCGACCTTACCTAATTTCCTATCATTTTGGACTTAGTTTGGAGAACATTTGTTTTGGATGTTTCTTTCTTTCGGACATGTTAGATTATGTATTTTCCTTTTGAAGTCATCTGGTTTAGAGTATATGACTTGGTACTTTATTTAATAAGACTTTCGTTTGTGTATTATACTTTGTATGACACTATAATGTGACATTTTGACCCTTGTGGGATTAGGGTGTTACATATGTAATTTAAAAAAATAATAATAATAATAATGGTGAAAGTGGTTTTCATTAAATACATACATTAATCAAATAAGTGGCTCAAATTTGTTTCTCATTATGCAGAAAAATATTAATTTCGGTTGAACTTTTCTTTGAACTAAATTTAATGGTTGTAAATAATACAGTGTTTTTATCAAATACTAGGATATTTTATTTGCAAAATGGCATTACAGTAATCTAGAAAAATTGTCATGTTAGCCTATGCAGAAGCATTGTGACCACACTAATAGAGTTCTATTTAAAAGATAAGTCAAATGTAACTTTCCTATCTTTTTTGGCCCATAGAAGACGCAAGTATTATGTCATTTTCATAGAAATGTTAATAGGTCTAAGTCAATTAGAAACCAAATAATAATTGATACAAGTTGAGTTTTATTTCTTTTCTTTGTACAAACACACTTTCCGAGGATATTTCGAAAAGTCTAGGCCAGATATTTATTTAATGTACGAGCAAACGAAAAATTTCTACCCCTTTCTTCACGCAACATTGATAGCTTAGAGCTCTAGGTGTGGGCTCGCCGTGTAGTTTCGCTGTCTGATGTAGCTCTTCGCCGCGACATCGGGGGTGCTCGCCGTCCCTCGCCGTTTGGAAGCTCATCGTCTGCACGACGAGGAGTTGTTTGTAGGAAAAAAATACAAATTGTTTTGAAGGTGGAGTGTTTTGTATAATAGAAGATGAAGTGTTTTGGAGGAAAAAATAATGCAAACATAAAATTAAAAACACAAATTGTATTGAATATTTAAGTTAAAACAGTACATTAATTTAAAATTAAAGTGAAAAAAGCAAATATATAATACGCTTAATACAAACTACCACCAAATTAATTGAAATAACAAATTCAGAATACGAATCATCTGAGTTGTAACCCTCGTCACTCGAAAAGGAATTAAACTCGCCAGCAAAATACTTTCTTTCCATGATGTCAAAGTAGTTATGTCTAAGATATTCAGCTTCCCTGGCTTCCTGTTCCAAATGAGCAGCTTCCTCGCGTGTCTCGTTTTCCATAATCTCTCTAAAATTTTTCTCGTCCTGCGCAAGTTCACGAAGGTAAGCCTCACTAAACCCAAATGGATTGTTTTGGAGGTCCACCTGTGGACTGTTAGCAGGTGGATTGTTAGCAGGTGGAGTGTTAACAATTGGATTGTTAAGAGGTGGAGTGTTTACAAATACATTTTCCGGTTGGAAAACCGGAAAGACATCTTCTGGTGGTGTTGAATAAACTTCAACCTCTTCTGGTGGAGTTGGAAAGATAGTTTCCGGCAGTTGTGTTGGAGTTGGAAAGGTAGTTTCTGGCAGTTGTGGTGGACTTGGAAAGGTAGTTTTCGGCAGTTGTTGTGGACTTGGGAATTGTTGAGAGAAATCTTTACGAGACATTTTTGTGTGTGTGAGTTGTGTGTGATAAACATATCTGGCAGAGTTGTATATATAGGCACATATGATTTCGACTTCGAATTCGAATTTGAATTTGAATTTGAGTTTGAATTTAAATAATCCCGCTCCAATTTGAATCTGATTTTGAATTTGAATTTGAATATGATGCAACTAAACAATGCATATTCTTAACCAATTGACTTAGCTCACTTGGTTATTTGAATATGAGTATTAGCAATGACTTGATGTACTCGCGTTGGATATTTGTAGAGTTGTCGCATTCGTCCTTGTACCTTGGCAAGATACATGTCTTCAATGTCATTGAGCGACAATCTCAGGAAATCTGCTTCTCTAAAGTCATATTCTTGTTCGTCTTGTCGTTTGACCACTATTTTCTTTAGGAATGTGTAGTCCCACTTTGACGGCAGGGTAACATGCATTATTGCAACGATCCATTTTTCACTAAACACTTCCTTTTTCGACTTTAGAACCTGGCAGCTTCTGTAGTAGATTTTTCTTCGTTCTAGCCAATGATGAATCCCATACAGTGCATCGAGGTCATACTTTTCCACTTTGTCGACAAACATGTGTGTGGCTTCTTCCTCGATGGCTATATTATTAGAGTATATTGCTGCCTAGAAAGGGAAGGTGAGTGATGTAGCGTATTTCTTAGTGACATCGCTACCGTGTAGAAGGAATTCCAAGTCGTTATTAAAGAAATAGCGGTAGGGAATCTTAGGTTGATCCGGTCGGCCAATGGTAGGTAGTGGTTTGGTCCAGTCAGTGTAGTATGGAGCTTTTTCTGGTCTGGTGAAGTCAATGTTTGATTCAGGATTGAGCCAATCAATGTTGTTAGACATGGCTCATGCTATGTTGTCGAGATGATATTCGACTTCAATGGCATTGCCTGAGCTGTCCTTAAGTAGTTGAAAGGAGTCGTTCTTGAGTCGCCTTAACTCTGCTTTAGTCATTTTCTTCACTTTGAACTTTTCTTGTATAAGCTTCACATGCTCCATTGTGCGACCATCTACCGGTTCTTGACCTTCCGGTAACTGAGGTGTAGCATCAACAAGTTTAGAGAACCAGTCATACTCTTCAGTGTCATCATCATCTAGCCATGACACAACTTTGATCTTTTTCTTCTTCTTAGGCTTTGGTGATGATGCTGGTTTCTTTGTTGATGTAGAATAAGTAGGTTGTTGTTGGCTCGGAATTTCTTCATCGTCACCACCAGTGTATTCAAAGTAATCACCGGTTTTCTCTGTTTGTGGTGGTGACTCAGAGTCCTGAGGTTTGTCTTTTGCAGGAAAACGTGGTGGAGATCTTCTAGCGGTGGAGGTCCTTTGGGTTGCTGGAGGCATAGAAGATGAATCATCATTTTCTTCTTTGTTTCGCCGAATCTTTATTCGCATCATCATCGCTCTTTGACGCTTAGCTCTTCACTGCCGCTTTGCAGTGAAGTTTTGAGTTGATATTCAAACAATACTTCAAATAGTTTAGCTTCGTCAGAAGTAAACGTTGCATATCGTTTAGACATTTGTAGAACAAGTATGGAAATCAATTATGCATCAGAGACAACTGCAGGCTCAATTGGATTGATTTGCATTGCTACAGGAGTAGATTGCATTGGTTGCTTGACCAATTGCATGAGATTTGGATAAAGTTGTCTGGTGAACATCTCTATTGTCACTCCAGGGACGGTGTCGATGAGAAACTTGTGAGTATATTCTCTGATCGTCTTGTCCATTTCCCCTTAGATATCTCTGTTTAGAAACGGTTGCATCTGTTCCCTTTCATCCGAAAACTCGTTTATCACCTTTTGAAGAAGATTGATTCTGTCTGCAAGTTGACTGAGTTTCTTGTTGACCACGTTTTTCTTCCTTACTTGCCTGACAGCTTTGACAATCTTTGTCTTTGCTCGTGATGACCAAGTATCGGTAGGTTTCTTTACAGATCTAGATGCGGATCTGGTGGTGGTGTCTTTGGATGGTGGTGGTGATGAATGAGAAGATGAGTCTGACGATGATGAGTCATGAGGAGGCTCAAGGTCCTTTGGTGGCTCAGAAGTTTATTCCTTGCTACATACGGGACTATCAAGAATATAGTCATCCGCTTCCTTTTCGACTTTAGCCTTTTCTTCCGCCTTAACCCTAGCTTCTTCATCTGCTTTAGCTAGAGCTTCTTCTTCTGATTTTTCTTTAGCAGCAGCCTCAACATCTTCATCAATAATTTTTTAGTCTTCTCATTCTTCTTTTTTGGTTCCTCAAAGTCAAAGATAATCTCATCCTCTAGTTGTTGTTGTTCGACGTGGGTGGTGGTACCGCCTCCTTATCGGGTTGATTAACCGCAATCGGAAACTGGTGTGGTTAGTGCACCACCACTTGACCCTCCTGGGCCACGAGTTTGTTGTAGGTTGAATTCCTCAGCAACATGTTGTAGTCAGAGATTCTTCAATTTCTTTCGGTAATCTTTGTCTTCATCATGTGGCTCTTCATCTGAGCTCTCTTCTTCCTCTTGTGCAGCAACTGGAGTTTTTCCCTTATCAGTTTTGGGACTGGGAGATTTTTCAGTGGTAGTCGTATCATCCTTAACCGACTCAGAGTAGATAATCTCCTCATCTGTTTCAGTATCCTCAGAGTCCTCGTCCATCAGTTAGGGTTCTGGTTTAGGAATAGGGATAGCAACCTTCGATGGAACTTTCCTTTTGAGGGTATGAGTCCTCTTTGGATACTTCCGGGTACTCCCAGTGCTTGCTGCACTTCCAGCACTACCCGATCTCCTAGTCTTCTTTACTGGTACAACGAAAGACTTTTCATCAATGAAGCCAACTTTGCCTAATGTGACTTGTAGGATATTGGATTTCACATACACATCAAACCATAACTCAAAGTGGGCATATAAAGGTGAGTTCTAGAGAGAGAAAGTTAGAGGTTTAGGGAACTTAGTGAGAGAAAGATAAATCTTATTATGAGCTCCAACTCTCTACCTTGGAAGGTAGAGAGTATTTATAGTCTTACAATAAAACGCCACACAACGGGCGTGGATCAGTGCATACAGTGGTAAAGACCCGTCCGTCCTCCACGGTGTTACTAAACTAAATACTACTTAACATAAAAGTACTATGACTACGAAGCTTAACGATTACATATCCTTGAGGTGCCCGACTCTTTAATACCTGGAATTTCTAATTCCTAACAATCTCCCCCTAAGGGAGGTCACCTCAAACATATACTAAAATGACATTGAATACAATCGGATATTACATTAACAATTGATCTTGCATTCTTGATGTAGTACTTTGCTCAAAAGCTCGTAGTCATTGATTCCACTCATTGCATGTTTGGTTAATCCAAGTGGAGGTCTTTATCGATCCACGGATAATAATGTTGAGCCAGCTTTTGAGATCATAATAGAAAATCTCTGATACATCCATTGTGGTGTTGGTATTATGTGATGTTGTGACTTTCGGACCGTCATGCTCACATTCTGGATCATGATATCTTCTCATCGAGTAGCGAAGCATTCGTTGATTCATGATATTGGCGCTAGCCAGAAGCAGTAAGCATGGAGTTAGATTATCAGAGTCATTGATGCACCAATCATGATATCTTTTGATATGAATGTGTTGTGTGAGCATGCGCTATGGACCGATCGCTTCATTCGATCACCGCAAACGCCGGGGTGAACCTGCATAAGACAGTTAGCAATAAAGCGCACGAAAGTGTCTTTGATCACTTTCGCCGACGAGGTACACGCCCACCTGCCCTCGCTGATCAAGAGAAGTACTGCCCACGTATAATTCAAGAATTTCCTTGACAGGGTTTCGCAATGTACTAGCCGTTTCAAACCGAACGTCTCAAAGAAGAAAACACGAGTGAGTGAACCAGCGAATTGAGATTTAACCATTGATGAAAATGATTTGAAAACAATCGCAGATTGCTTGAAGAAAGAGTTTTGCAATACGACGAAGGTTTTATGAGAAAGATCAATTTTCAATCATAAATACTTTTGTATTAGAGAATGAGTACACATTCGACGTATAGCTTAAAAGAAGAGATTCGCACATCGAACGGTTTTTCTAAAAGTATATTTCAATCAGAGATACTTTTTGAATTTGAAATGAATACACATTCGACGTGCTAGAGAAAAGAAGGTTTGCACATCGAACGGTTTTTCCAAAGTATTCACAATTCCATTCTCGACCAAGGTTGATTCAAAAATGAATCTCCCCATTGTTTCTATCCAGTTGTCACAAGCTTGATCTTTTGCAAGATCTCACATGTCACCCACCAAGAGCTTGTTTGATGTTGGCTCTAGAAGGATTTCCATCTTCATCGTGAATATTTACATATCACTCGGATGTTCTGGCAATACCACAAGGATAATGCGTAGGACTCAAGATATAATCTCTCTTTCCACATTGTGTGAAACAGAGAGTCTTCATTGAAAGTGTCCTAATGAGATTTATTGATGATCTCGTGGCACTAGACTCAATTTGTGCATATTTGGATCCTATATCGGAGACTAGGAGAGGTCTCCTCCTTCAATTTCAACAATCTCTAAGAGAAAGTCGATAGATAATGTCGGTTCCCCGTGAGAATGAAACAAGTCCTTTTAAGAGGAACTTGAGTGGTTTGGAAAGTTGAAGTGCAAGTGCCACCGGGTCCATGACGCCTTGTCTTCAATACCGATGTTACCATCAAGAGCATATGAATTGAACCCGCCGCCTCTAAGGTTGAATAAATGGAGGGCTATTTGTTTTCACCCTTTTCTCATTCAATTCTTTTAATTCTTCAACCCCTTCAGTGCTTACCGAGACTTCATAGCTAGAACCTTGTTGGGTTTATTCCAAAGACTAGCTCACCAGTCAAGACTCTTCCCATATCTTTTTTTTCTCCTTTTATCATCATACCTAAGAACTCTACACTAACTAGTGGATAGTCCCTGGTAGATCCCTCCGTTCTCATGGATCATGGGAACACTTACCTAACCTTATCGTCCTTATATCACCATACATAATGTAAAGTTGGTCGCTCTTTTTGGTATTGTTCATCTACCATAGGAACCAATTGAAAATCATTTGAAAATCAATCCAGATACTTATGATATTTTATCAAAGCATTTTGTACTGAATTGTTTTGATATTTTTAGAATAAGTTTCCCCTCAACATGTGCATCAAATGTTTAAAATCGTTTTGCACACGGAGGCAAGAGGAAGAAATTACTTCTTTGATTACCATTTTCTAAAAGATATCAACATCACTTCCTAACCAAGACGTAGATAAAGCATTTTTGGGAAGGATGATGTTTTCATAAGTTTTGCTTCCCCTCAATATGTGCCTCAAGATTTGAAAAGAGTTTTGCACATACTAGAGGGAACCTGCATATTGAGATAAGTGATCACGTTTCAAATCATAGGTTTAAGATAGATGCTCCCTCTCAACATGTGCATGGAAAATTTGAAATCGTTTGTCACATGTGGGAAGAAGAGCATGTACATCCTTATAAAACCATTTACCTAATTATCAATTTAAATCCAATTTAAATCACACATTCTCCCCCGATCACAATTATTAAATCATTTGAGATTTGTGATCTCTTATAGATTTAAATTGATTTTGAAGGCTTTTTAAGGAGAATTGTGACTTGATTATGAAAGCGTTTTAACTGATAAGGATCGGATGTTAAGAATTTAAACTCCATTGATAAAACATGCATGTATATCTTTTGAAAACAATTGAATGCCAAATAACTTTTAATTTAATTGAAATCATTCTCCCCCTCAATCAATGACATAAGTTGTTCATTGAGAGATTGATATTTTGACAAATACGTCCAGATGATTATCAAAAATAGAGACTGAAGTAGCTTTTTAGTTTTCACAGATAAATGTTTAAAGAATCGAGCATGGAATTTTGAAAATGATAAAGTATGGCTATGTTCTTTCTTTGAAGAAGCTGGTTATCAACAAATGACAATAAACCATTGTTTCTCTTTCTCCCAAAAATAATTTTTGTTTTTTAAGAGTTCAACAAAGATCTAAAGTCCCGTGTCATTCTTTGAATGACAGCACAAAGACCGTAGATACGAACCGAGAAAAAGCATGACAAATTGACAATATTTTTGAAGATTTTTCAATTTTCATTTTTTTTTTTTTTTTTCAGATTTTTTTATGGTTTTTGAAGGTTTTATAATTTTGTATTTTGTTTTTCTAATAGATATATACAAGAGATAGATGAAGATAGACCTTACTCCTCGCCTTCCTCCCAAGACGCTTGAGTGTTTCGTTGAAGACTTTTCGCCAAGACGGAAGAATAAACTCAAAACGCTTTCTCTTGAAGAAGAGCTTTGGTGAAGATGTCCGCTAACCGATATTCGAATTCACAAAATAGAGTTCCACCACACCTTTTCCACTTGTTCCCTCGATGAAATGATGTCGAATGTCGATATGCTTTGCTCTTGAGTGTTGAACGTTGTTGTATGAGAGAGCAATAGCACTTTTATTGTCACAAGATGAGAGGATTTTGTTGAATATAAAGCCATAGTCAGATAATTGAGATCTCATCCATAAGACTTGAGCACAACAAGATGACATGGCTATGTATTCACTCAGAGGAAATAGAAGTACTATTTGCTTCTTTGAAGACCACCACAAGCTTATCACCCAAAACCGAGCACCTCCGTGATGTACTGACGAGTATCTTGACACCGCATGATCAAGATCCGATAGGCTGTTAGTAACATACCTCGTGTCCGGGTACCAAAGACCCATATTGATGGTTCCTGGAGATACCGAAGACCCGCTTTTAACCGCTTCAAGGTGATTTTTAGTAGGCTTAGCCTGGTATCTAGCACACATGCAAACAGCGAACAAGATGTCCTGGTCTACTAGCCGTGAGGTACATCGTGTGGATCCAATCATACTACGATATTTTGTTTGGTCAATCATGATCCCCGAGTGGTCCTCATCTAGTTTGGTTCGATCAATCATGGGAGTGTCAACAGGTCACTTGAATCAAATCCAAATTTCTTTAAGATCTCGCTTCATATTTAGATTGATTTATGAAAATGCCTCCGACTTTTATGTAAATTTGTAATCCCAAGAAAAATGACATTTGTCCCATCATTGACATTTGAAATTTTGAACTCATTTCATTAGAAAACGATCATCATTCCATTGGTTCTGGCCGAGGCAAAATAATATCATCAACATAAATTGAACATGAATTAAATGTTTGTCGACTTCCCGGGTGAACAATGTTGAATCAATCATTCCTTTAAATCCGTGATAGAAGAAACTTGACAAAGGTATCATACCATGCCCTAGGAGCTTGCTTTAAACCGTAAAGGGCCTTCTTCAAACGATAAACGTGAGTATGATGCTCTTGATTTACAAATCCTTTCAGTTGGTCCGTGAATGAGACGACTTCTTTAAGGTCTCCGCTCGAAATGCCGCTCTTCACATCCATCCGATAGACTACCATGTTCTTACTAGCAGCATTAGCTTAAAGATTCTCGATTGCCTCGATCGAAAGCAACCGGAGCAAAAGATTCTTCAAAATCAATACCCTCCTTTTGACGGTATCCTTTAGCAACTAATCGAGCCTTGTTCTTCAACACATCACCATGCTCATCAAGTTTCACTTTGAAGATCCATTTAGAGCAATAATCTTAGCACAACCGAGCAGTACTAACTCCCATACATCAAGTCGATCGAACTCATGAATTTCATCTTGCATAGCATTGAACCAACTATCTTCATTCATGGCAGTTTTAACATCTTTTGGTTCGATCTTAGAGAGTACGGAGTGGAAGAAGCACCATAAGGCATCGGTTGCAAGTTGTTTCCGTGTGGATACCGGACGAGAGGGATTTCCAATGATGTTGTCCAATGGATGATCGTGAGTCCATTTTTTGAGGTGTTCATGTGGTAGTTGTTGAGGGACTGAAGTAGCAGAGTCCATTTTCTGAGGTGTTCATGTGGTAGTTATTTTGCATCAGAACCCGCTTCAAATAATGGCTTGTAGCATTGATCAGAACCTGCTTAAACAATGGCTTGCTATTATTTGATAGCAACCCGCTTCTTTAAAGGAAGGAAAGTGATGCTTAAACCTATTTTCAAAATATTTTGTTCACTTATCCTAAAAACAAAACAAGGAAAGCATGTCAAAAAGATCGTTGTTCCTACACAAATGTTTTTCCTTCTAAAATTTTCTAAAAATATTTGTTGTTTTTTGTTCATAAATGGTGGTAAATGAGTTGCTTGTAAATCAATCCATTCAGAAGGTGCAGATAAATTGAAAACTCAATCAATGACTTCAAATGATTTAAACTTTTCAAAAAATAAGTCATTGATTGAGGGGGAGAATGTTTTCAAAATCGTATATCATCTAACGAAGCTTTTCCAATTATCCTCGTGCTTAACTAAAATGATATTTGCCTATGTCAAGGACTAGAATTTAGGATATGATTACAGATTAGATGATTAGAAATTTTGATAAACACATAAATCCCATACCTTTATATGATCTGATTGATATGTTGAATTGACTTTTATTAGTCCATTGTCATTGGGTGATGCTCACTTCACCATATATCTCAGATGTGTGTTCACTAACGTATGCAGGTATATTAGTATATAAGAATGTTCCCCGATCCGGATCCCACAATTGAAGATGATTGGATGCCAAAAGGAAAGGGTAATTATATCTTGGGTTGACAAATGAAGAAACGAAGCTTAATTTGACTTCTATCGAAGTTGGCATGAAAATGCAATGTAAGAGGTCTCACCGCATCGCCAGATGGTTTTCTTCATCATCAAATTAAGAAACGAGCTTAATTGACCTCTATGAAGAGTTGGCATGACAAATGCAACGCCGTAAGTCTTCAATCGATCACCAGCTGTATAGTTTTCTTTCCAAACCTACAAATTTACATCAATGTAGTTGTTTCAACCACCTAACGTATTCTGTGCAGAAAAGTAGTGAATGATACCATTTTTCAAAATATTTGATAAAATTGTTTTTGAAAATGGAAAAATATTGTTTTGAAAAATAAGTTGGTCTAAAATTTGAAAATCACCGGACTTCATTCTATCAAAAACTTAAGTCACTTCAATCAACTACTGGCCATCGACATGAGGGGAGAGTGATTTATAATAATATATTTTCAAACGATATTTTTTCATATCAAGTCCGGGTTTAATGAAATAAAGTGGTGATCTAAAGATTTAATGTTGGTGTCATGGTATGATTTTCTTTAAAACTCAAAGATCTTACAAAATGAAATTTTTTCTTTTCTTGTTTGATTGTGAAATTGTTTTATTTTACTTAAAGATCTCTTAAAAACTATCATAATTTATTACTCAACAATCTTTAATGTCTTAAATTGATCCTTATCAGTCATTTTTCAAAATTAAATGTTGCCACGCCTTTCCCTAAATTTTCTAAATGATTTAAATCAATCGAGATCCAAAATCTCAATTGGTTTGAAATTTTTGATCTGGGGAGAGATCGTGATTTAAATCTCAAATCGGTTTTAAAGGGTGATTGTTTCAAAGCGATTTCCTTCATGTGTCATACGATTTTGAAATACATAATGCACATGATTGTGGAGGAGCATTTAACCAAAAAACCAGAAGATTATTTAAACAAGGCCACATTTTCTCCCATGTTTTCTAAACCTTATTAAATCATTTGGGATCCAAAATCTCAAAGGGTTTGATATTTTTGATCGGGGAGAATTTGTGATTTAATAATGAAATTTGATAAAAGGTGATCGTTTTGATTCAAGTATGCATAATGCCCTCCCATATAAAGCAAACGCCAATCTCAAGCACATATTGAGGGGGAGCATTTCAAAAGAAATTAATCTTTCAAAGTACAAAGATTTCTATGTTTCAACATAAAAGTAAATCTTGATTGATTTTCTAATGGTTTCTTAATGGCTTTTATGATCAAGTGGATGCTTCAAAAGATCTCTTTCCTCTATGTGATAAAATGATTTCAAATATCCTATAAACATATTGAGGGGGAGAATTTACCAAAGAAAATCAAATGGCTTTTCCATAGAAATTGTGATCAAGAATTTATTTCAAAAGAACTCTTGCCTCCATGTGCTAAACAATTTATAAAATCATATACACATGTCAGTAGAATTTCTAAAAGATCAAAGCAATTAAGGTACAAAATGCTTTGATATTATATCACAAGTACCTTGATTGATTTTCCAAATGATTTTTCAATTGGTTTCGAGAAGGAAAGAACAATACCAAAAGACCACCAATTTACTTTATGCATGGTGTTATAATATGTTTTCAAATGGAGCATCTTCAGGATTAGCAAAGGGATTAACTTCATCATTGAGGCCAGAAACAGTTCCATGATGTACATTTGAAGAATGATGATTTGTTGATGAGACTGAAGGATCATCAGCAGGTGCTTCTTGACTTAAAGATATTGAGACTGAGGGATTGACTTCATTCACGGAATATGAGCACTGCTTGTAGGGATCAACAACTCATTAGTACTCGGATCATAAAGTTCATCAAACATAGGATCAAACAATTTCTTAAATCATCTTCAGATGGAGGTACATATGGAGTTTCTTGAGAAGAGTTTGGAACAAGGGATGAACCAATTGGACTGATTTGAAGTGCGTCCGAACTGAATTGTCAGAGCCATTTGACCGGTCACCATCAAACGTAACGAATTGTTTCCATGATGTTTCGGGTTCTTTTGTTGTAGATTCGGTATCCTTTTTTTGTTTGGTGCATACCCTACAAATACTCCAATGTTCGCTTTAGCTCTAAGTTTGCCTAAGTCTTGACCCTCATTAGTTGGATAACACAATGCTCCAAACACACAAAGGAAAGAGAGATTAGGTTTTCTGTTGTGGACAAGTTCATATGGTGTCTTTCCATGAACAAGGTGAATCAGGGAACGATTTTGTGTGTAGCATGCAAAGGGCAATAGCTTCACTCGCCCGTGAGAAACATTGGAACTTTGAGTAAATCAACATTGTTCTAGCGCTTCTACAAGAGTTCGATTGCCTTTCAACTACACCGCTCTGTTGAGGAGTTCGTGGAACACTTCTTTGATGGCTGATTCCAATGCTTTCATAGAATTCACTAAGTTGTTTGTTAACAAACTCGCCCATTGTCCGTCCGATAATTCTCGACGGTTTTGTTAAGTCGAACTCCGCACTGTTTGATGAGTTTGATGATGATATCAGGAGTTTCATCATTTGTCCTTAAGAACTTGACCCAGTTGAATCTAGAGTAATCATCAACTATAACTAACACATATTTCTTCCCAAAGATATTCTCCACTCTCATTGGTCCACATAAATCCATATGAATTGTATGAAGAACTTCAGTGACAGAGTTAGTAGGTTTGGGTTTATGGGCATACTTCTTGCTTTTTCCCAATTGACATGTGAACAAAGATGATCCTTTTCATACTTTAGTCTAGGTAAACCTACAACTAAGTCCTTTCGGGAGAGATCATTGATGGTGCCGAAGTTCAAGTGATTGAGACGACGATGCCATAACCATGACTTTGTTTTGAAGCCTTTGACAACAAGCAAATTGGAGAAGACTTCATCATATCTTCTATAGAGATGGTGTAAAGATTTGAACCACGAGTTCCTCTTAAAAGTTCCTTACCATCAAGTTCTCTAACAAAACAAGTATGTTTTCTAAGGCTACTTCTAGATCGAGTTCACAATTGACGACAGAGAACAGATTATAACCAAGACCTTCCACATAGTATACTCTAGAGATAACACTATCACCAACAACATAATCACCATAACCCATAATTGCACCGAAATGATCATTACCGAATCTAACTGTCCGATGAATTTGCTCACGAAGTTCATGAGCCGCGACCGGTCTCCAGTCATATGCTTGGAATGACCGAGTCCAGGTACCACGTAACGATTTGAACGATCTGCAGTTGAACACGCACAAGAATGGATAACATGATAATTGGGATCCCCATGCAAGAATGGGTTCCACTTGGTTAGTAACAAGAATTGGAACACCCACATCGTAAATAGAAACATCCATATCGTAGTAGAAGCAATGGAATCATTGGGAATAGATGCAATGTCGGGTGTCAGATTTGACCTATTCAAAGTATGTTCACTTCTTAAGGGAATAGTTCTACCAAGAGGCATCCATTTTCTAGTGGGCATAATCTTAGCAGTTTGAGAACAAAACCGATTATTCTTATGGCCAAAAGGTATCCAATAATAACCTATCTTTATAAAAGTTCTTCCCGTGGTTTCCAATTGTTTTCTAACAATCTTTCGTTTTTGCCTTTTTGCCTTCTTTGCACGATTATTAGCATTAACAATTTTAATGGGCATTTGACAAGATTAGACAAAGCATTCACACCACATTCATGATTAGCAAAGTAATTCAAGGCACATCATTACAAGGTTTGCAAATAGTATCGTAATTAATTAATTACAAGCGACTTAAGGCTAATACTAGAATCAACACGATTCATTTTATTCAACTCAAGCTTAAAGTTCCTAGGTTGGTCTTCTACTTTCTTCCAATGCACATTTTTAGCTTGCAAGGTCCTATCATTCCTTGTATTGTCTTGAGACTTTGACCGCCGCTTTAATGTCATTATTACTCCTGTAGAGGGAATTATGGGAACATTAGTTGGTTGATCTACTTTTTGCATTCCTCGAACTAGACGCGGCAAGGATCTCAGTAGATACTAGATCTACACATTGATGTATACTTTCTTAAAACCGGGCCTAGAATGGTTTGAAGGCTCAAAGACTAGGCATAGAACAAGGTATCACAGCTTTGCCTTTTGCACCTAAGGTTAAGGATTTGGGACATGTTGCAATTACACATTCTAGCAACTCTTGAGATCGTTTGGCCTGGAGGCAAGCAAACCTAATTTCACAATCAAGAGGTTTGTTAATGAAATCCTCTTCGACAATCTCACGGAGACATTCTAGACTATCCTTAAGGTGAGCACAAGATTCATGAAAAGCATGTTCATTATTCCTAAGATGAGGAGGAATATATTTAATCACACAAGGTATTTGCGCTAAGGGTGACTTTGAGACAACATTCTTATTGAAAACAAGTGGCGTTTCCCATTTCCTCGACCTCGATTCTCAATTTCCTTTTGTAAAGACGTTATTTTTCGTTGTTTTGGTCACGGGTGACTTTTATTGAATCATATAACTCTTTAAAATGTCGTTTAACTTTTCATTTTCTTCTAGAAAACTCTCGTTTTCCTTTTGTAAG
The DNA here is from genome assembly GCA_910596185.1 of Chrysanthemum makinoi. Classification (NCBI taxonomy): domain Eukaryota; kingdom Viridiplantae; phylum Streptophyta; class Magnoliopsida; order Asterales; family Asteraceae; genus Chrysanthemum; species Chrysanthemum makinoi. The sequence goes on along the minus strand of OU343222.1, from coordinate 184,580,877 downwards.
GCATCAACTAAGTTTTGAAGATGAAAAGTTTGAGAATTCCGAGAATCTAAAGGAGGAGGCATTTGGGAGCCTGTCATATTGTTCGTTTGACCCTTTAATTGAGAGATTTGGGCTTTCAACTTTCGATCGTGTTGATGAGCTTGAATCTGTTCATCACGCTTTGTTAATTTGAAAACTGCATCAAACTCTGGAGCATCCGAGGATGTCTTGATATTTGAAGTTTTGACATTTTCTTTAAGATGTTGATATTTTAGTTGTAAATTAAAATGCTCAACTTCCGGTTTAGAAAAATGTTTAACCAAATTGTCGTGATCATCCAGTTCAATTTTCTCGCTTTAGTTCGAATTAGTTTTTTCATGCTCAATGACACGATCATGGGAGACTTTCAGTGCAACCGATAATTCATGAAATTTGGAAGCATTAATGGAACAATTTGTAGCAGTTAAAAACACATCCTGAGTAATACATTCGAAATCAGTTCTCATTTAGTGTAAGCAAGTTCTTCCTCTCAATCTCATTATATTTTAGTGCTCGCTCATAGTCACTAACTTCAACTATCATTGCATCAAATTCCTTTTCCATTCCCTTAATATCGGTTTCTATCCCCTTTTTAAGACTCTCAAAGTGATCTTTTAGAAGTTTAAAGAAAGGCATGACCTCATTTAAATAACATTCTTTCATTTGCTCAAAACCCCTTTCTCCTTCCGTAATACCAGGGGGTGTGATCCTTTTCTTGCAAGTTTTCTCAAAATCAACAAATAGTTGAAGTATAACATATTGGCTAATTAAGGTCTTGCTTTTAGTGGCAATTGTTCTAGGAACAAGATGCATTGGTGTATTAGGAGGATACACGGTCGCTCTAGGCATTTTCCAAAGAGGGGGTTGGTTTCAACAATATTTTCTTCCGCTTATCTAAATCCATTTTCCAACACTTGTTCGGGAGTTAACAATGTCTCGAGGCTTAAACATGTTTAAGGCAATCCACTTTTTTGTAATCATGGGGTGTGATGATTACTTTCTTTTCTTTACATTTTGGATCATCTAGTTTCTTGTTTAACTTTTCCCTAGTGATTTCATCTGATTTCTTATCTTCCTCTCGTGCACTCAAGCAACTAGGTTTCTGTATAGGTTTAAGGATTTCATTGCCATCATAAAGAACCTTATGAGCATTTCTAGCCTTTTTAATGACCTCTGGATTTGGTTCCTCAATAAGGGGAATGCTATGCTTATCGCTAGGACTCTATGCTTAGTGATCATGTGAGAAGTCTGAATGGTGTTCCCTTGTACGTACAACTTATTTTCAAGCTTGTTTTTCAAAGTTTTAGATTAGAAAAATCATTCAAAAGTTTTGATTCCTTAGCATTAAATTCTTGCTTAAGCATTTTAACATTTTCTTGAAGTTCTTGTTTTTGCTTAGCGGTTTTAGAAAGCTTTTCTTGCAAGGAATTTAACTCTTGTTTTAATACTTCTTCTAAAACCTACTTTTCTAATAGTTGTACGATTTGGTCATCCATTTCCTCGCCACGAGTGGTCAACTCAAATTTTGCACGTTTTTCATAAATAGCAACACGCTCTTTATAGGCATTTAATTCGAGATATTACGAATCATCGGGGCACAGCAAAGGTATTCATCAAAAATATAGTCATTGTTGATCTGCAGAGAGATGCATCACTTGATTCAATTTCACTTTCACTTTGTTTCACATATTGATCATATGGGACAACATTGATATTACCCATATTTTCAATATTTGATACAAAAGTTTCAGTTGATAGTACTTTGTCATGCATCTTTTGCACATCAAGATCATCATAGTTTTAATACCTCTGAGATGAGTTTGTCTTTGGATGGGCCAGCTTGTGGTGAAGAGGAGACCTTGGGAGAAACCATTGGAGAAATGCTAGCCATAAAGATTGTGTGTGCGTGAGGTCCATCATCCACATCGAGTCGTATGCATCACAATCACACTTGAAAGGCATTCTGATGATTGTGACCTATTTCTAATAGGTCGCTCATCCACATCTGCATCATAGGTCTTGGCATTGCCTAAAGAAGAAACAACAATTCCTCTTCATCCAAAGCAACCATTATCCCGAGCTTGCACAAGCAAAGATCTTATCTCTGGCAATCGATTCTGTGGACGCTGGAGATGTGCAGTCTTCCTGCAATGTGTCCCTCACCACCACAATTATAACATTTGATCGGCTTAGCTTGACCTTGATTACCATTCCTTCCTCGATTCTGATTACCAACATAACCTCTACCAGCTCCACCTCTTCCGATCATACCGCTCTTTTCCTGAATCGGTTGCACCAATGATCCCCCATCTTTAACAAGAGCTTGATTGTGTTTAGATGTTGTTCTCGAGGTTGTTATTGGTTTGTGGGAGAGAATTCATGTTTTGACTAATCTGAAGAGCTAGTTGATTAATGAAATTACCCACGCATAAAGATCGCCTTGTTTGAACATAGGATCGGAATTAGTTTGTGATTACCATTTCCATGGGTATGACTTGTGAGGCTTTGGTGTGATTCCGATGTTTGAGTAGAAGGCAGTTGAGTCATTAGACGAGCTTGTCTCTCCCCGGTTGGTTTTGAACTGATTAAGAACCAATTTTTCAAACATAGCATGTCTCTCATTCTGAAGGAGGAAGGCATAGAGTTGCTCATAGTTTGTATTCTTCAATCCTTTAGTGAGCTTCACGGAGGTGACAAACTTGTGCCATTCGGGATTCATGTTGTTCACAAATTTTGAGTTCAGCAGAATGTTAGGCATAGTCATTCTGATGTTCCTCATGTCATTCACCAACTTATGAAATCTCACATAGTACTCATAGACACTCATCCGTTTCATCTTGAAGTGTTCAAATTAGTCATAGAGTAGTGATTCTCTGTCTTCCATAGTTAATTCTGAACCTGAGAGAAGCATCTTGACATTATCCCATACTGCCTTTGCTTCGTGTTGTGATTGATCACTTGTAGATGTCTTTAGGAAGACCTTGAAGAACAATGTTGAAGCCCTCGATATCAAGATCGAATCTCTTTTTCTCCTTATCATCAAGCTCATCATACATCTTTGGTCCGTCCATTCCGAAATCGAGTTCCATCTTCGCAGTATCAAGTACATATCTAGTCGTCTCAACTCGATACGGTCCTTCATCAATGGATTTGAGAATGTTGACACCATTTTCCTTTCCAAGGCAAGGTAATCTGATTCGTTGAGCCCAAGAATCGTAGTCAGTTCTGTCAAGCATAGGTGGACGAGTATCCGAACCAGCTGCTTGAACATCCTCGCAAAAAGGAGATGATAGTAGGAACGTTTGTAGACATGTTTCAAGCTCTACGGATTTTGCAATTTTTGATTAAACCGGGAATATGATTCTTTCACGGGATTTTACTAAACCAAAAGAACAACCGTAAGAATGTAACACTAAGAAGAAAAAGGTCTAAATGAACAAGTCGCTAAACACACAACTCGCATAAGCAGCCAACACGCTAACACACTAACTCGCAATTAATCAAGTCGCTAAATAGCCAACTCGCTTTAGTCTCAAGTCGCTATATAACAACTCGCTACAATCCAAGTCGCTAGCAAAATTTTGGCAGCAATTCGCTAAGCACCAAGTCGCTAATATTCAAGTCGCTAAATAGCAACTCGCTAGGTACCAACTCGCTAACACCAAGTCGCTAACAATATAAAGTACAAGTCGCTAACTTACACCAAGTCGCTACGTATAGTGGAGAATCCACTACTTGTACATTTTGTCGGCTTGTCTCACTAGACAAGTCGCTAACCCAACTCGCTAAGACTTTCAACTACAACTCGCTACCAAATTGTAAAGCAAGTCGCTACCAAGAAAACTTTTCCGTGGCTCAAGTCGCTAGCATGAAAAACACATAAACACCACTTTTCAATCCAAAACAACCCAACCACTATGATTCAAACCTTCTAAATCAAAACCTAAACACTTGTGATGATTCTAAACACAAAAGTACTAACAAAATCAAACTTTAACACAAGAAATCAACCAAATGATGCAAAAACCACTAAACTTTTTCAAACTCAAAACCACCTAAAAACCACTAGAAATCCAAAGATATGTAAGAGATGATCTAACCATGGCTCTTGATACCAATTGTAGGATATTGAATTTCACATACACATCAAACCATAACTCAAAGGGCGATAAAGGTGAGTTCTAGAGAGAGAAAGTTAGAGGTTTAGGGAACTTAGTGAGAGAAAGAAAATCTTATTATGAGCTCCAACTCTACCTTGAAGGTAGAGAGTATTTATAGTCTTACAATAAAACGCCACACAACGGGCGGTGGATAAGGCATACAGTGGGTAAAGACCCGTCCGTCCTCCACGGTGTTACTAAACTAAATACTACTTAACATAAAAAGTACTATGACTACGAGCTTTCTAACGATTACATATACTTGAGGTGCCCGACTCTTTAATACCGGGAATTTCTAATTCCTAACATGATCGCTGTTTGATATCGCTTAGGTGATTGCTGTTTGATATCATCGTGAGAAGGCAAATGTGCAAAATTGCACCTTGTTGCTTTGTTGTTGAGTCTTTAAATCTGACAACATCTAGTGTAGGATCAAAACAACGCTGAGTGATGGTCGGGGTCATCAATTCTCGGGAATGTCCGTGATGATTCCCCTAGTATTCTTCGGATCAAGAATTTAGTGTATCCATGGGATCTTGTTGTTCTTGAGATATGACATCATGTCATCCTAAATCAGACTTATGAAGTCGATGTATCATGTTGACCATGCCCAAAATATTTGTAGTTCCATGAGCTTAGGATGCTCATAACCACTATCACGCCAACCTGATTGGCAATCATGATGTATAGAGTCTCCATATTTAGGAATATTCTTATATCCATCGACTAATGTTTAGTGATAATTCCAAAGAACTTCATCGTAGCCAATATTAACCATGAATTGGAGAGTAGCCTCTTATGAAGGAGTAGCAACATAAGTATCAGGCTGGATGGCCGGAAGAAGAAGAATTGCCCTCAACCGCAGTGATGGTGACTTGTTTGTTATTGAGTGTCATTGTCACAACATCTTGACCATCGACCTTTGCATTTGTGTGCCAGAATTGGTGAATGTAGATCTTTGGTACTATTGCAGAGTTTGTGTGCATGTTATTGTAAGGATGAGTTCTAATATCCACGCAACTGACACTAAGATCTTGCAAGTAGTTATCAAAGTCCACTTTGAGATTATTCTTTCCAATCTTCATCTGGTAACCGGTAGGGAAAATATCTTCCACTGTGAGAACATTTGGTGCACCAACGTTTTCCATTGTGACGTCCATATTGTGATCTGAAAGATATTGAGCCAAAAGAACCAACATATCGAAAGACATTACGTTAGTCAAAAGTTGATTTTATTGACCAATTATTGAATATGTTATGTTGATGAATGTTACGAGTCCAATGTCACTTGTTTGTCCAATAGTCCAAAGTAGTCGTGATAAGTTTTGTGAGTTTGATAATTTTGAATTTTAAAGTCCAAATTTTTCACTCATTTACACAACATATTAACCATTGTAGCTTATTAGTGACATTTTGGTTTTGTGAATTTATGATTTATTTATTTACAAGTTTGTACGCGTAACAATTCATAATTATGGTTAAAATAAGGCATAAGCATAGAAAGTGCACCAAATTAATTATGGGATGACTTAGAGGCTATATGATTGTGTTTCAACAAGTTTTAACATCTAAAACCTTATGAATCAGAAATACCCAATTCGTATGATACTAAACCCTAAATCTTTAATTTTGCAACATTTGAGTTTCTGGGCATGATTCAAGTTGTGTTTTGGTTAATTCAACATGTATTAAACATTATATAAGCAACTAATTATCCAGAAACACGCTCACATGAAAACCCCTAAATCCACGCATAAACCCTAATTCTTGAAAAACGATTAAAAATGTTTTCTGGGTGGATTTTGAAGTTGGAAATGTTTATAACACAAAATTTATCATCATAAACACCCAATGATGATCTCGTGTTCATACGCATACGCGTAGAACACAAAATCACCCCAAACTCAAAATCTAACCGTTGGATTTTAATGAAATTAAAAACCAATGTTTATAATAACCCAATGAAGCTTAATACACTTACAGATTTGGAGTTTGAAACACGGATTTTCAGATTAAATCTTAGGCGTAGGATTGGTTGTTGAAGTAATAAATGTATGAATTTAATGAATTTGAAAAATTAGGTGGAGTGGTTTTAATAAATTGAGTTAAAACTTTTGACAACTTTGGTCCCTCCACCTCAACTATTTTCATCCAACGCCTATAACTTCCATTTTGGTTACGTAAAGCATGATATTTGGGAAGAAACATTACGACACTCCTCCTCGACTTTTCAAATAGAGAAATTTTACAAATTTGGTTCCGAGGAGTGTCAAGAAACAAGAAACGTGACCACCATTATCAAAGATTCAACCGGTATTAGGTACCATGCAAGTACAAGGTTTTATGAAACAGAAAATATTTAATTTCTCCCCCTCAACACTTGACTGTAAAAATACTGAATTTTGAAAGAGAAAAGTGTTGACGGAAGATTTGTACTTGCCATGTTTGAAAGAAATTAGATAGAAGAATATTTTTGAATTTTATCAGATTTTATATTTTTGTATTTTGTTTTTGACAAATATTTACAAAAGAGGTTTTGGTGTTTGACTGGTTTTAAGATTGTTTTAAAAGTTCGTCCAGTTCCTCTGGAGTCAAACACCGCATACCAACAACCGTGGACCAACTTAGTAAACCTAGCAGAGCTAAGGCTTTGGTAGAAGGTTCCGCCAATTGGTATTCGTACCCACAAAATATAATTCAACGACACCCTTTTCCACATGCTCCTTGATGAAATGATATCGATGATTGATGTGCTTAGACTTCGAATGTTGAACAGAGTTGCACGAGATCGCAATAGCACTTCGATTGTCGCAGACATCGATTCTGTCAAATACGAACCATAGTCTTGAGTTGTGTTCTCATCCAAATGACTTGAGCACAACACGCCGACATGGCTACATATTCTGCTTTGGTTGAGGACAACATGTACAATCCGCTACTTCAACCATGACACCGTTTATCACCAAGAAATTGTAGAGCTCCGGTACTTTTCCGAGAATCTAAGCAACCTGTGATCGGGCTCTAAAAGAGATTAGTTCAAAACCGAATCCTTGGATACCATTCCCAAGTTAATGGTTCCCTTGATGTATCGGAGGATTCTTTTAACCTCGAGAGGTGAGTTCGTTTGGCTTACTGATAACGGAGCAAAGATATACAAGAAAGACAATGTCGCCTACTGGCTGTTAGATACATGAGAGACCCAATGATACATCGGTATTTGGTAGGGTCAACCAATTTCCCATGCAAATCAGCGCCCAGTTTCTTGGTATGTGCCATTGGTGTGGCATAGGTATCATGTGTTTGCATTCCATTTTGCTTAAACTTTCAAGGGCATATTTGACTGACTCAGAAAAATACCACGGGGTGATTGATGAACTTGCAATCCAAGAAAGAATGTAAGTTCACCCATCATGGACATTTCAAAATGTTTTTCATAAGTTTTGAAAAAGCTTTGAGTACTTTTAAATGTGTTGACCCAGAAATGATGTCATCCACATAAATTTGAACGATTAAAATGTGTTCCCCGTGATATTGTATGAAAAGTGTTGGGTCGACCGATCCTTTAGTGAAATTATTGGCAATAAGAAAGGATGATAACTTATCATACCACGCCCGAGGCGCTTGTTTGAGACCGTAGAGAGCCTTGTTTAGTTTGTAGACGGATTGGGAACTCCAATCAACAAATCCTTCAACACTAACATATACCGCTTCCTTCCGCTTTACCATTTAGAAAAGCGGTTTTGACATCCATCTGATAGATCGTGATGTTCATGTGAGCCGCAAATGCCGTAAAAATCCATACAACTCAAGTCTAGCAACCGTGCGTATGATTCCTCGTAATCAATCCCCCTCTCTTTCGATAACCTTAGCCACCGTGACGTGACTTATTTCTCGATAACCGCACCTTCAGCATCTAACTTGTTTTTCAAATCCATTGCACCAATAACATAGACTCCAGTTGGTTTTTCAACCAATTCCCATACTTCAAGACGTTTAAAATGATTAAGTTCTTCTTGCATGGATTCAACTTGTCGTAATTCATTGTTTTTTAATGTTTTTGTCAGATTGACAAACGGTAAGTGCATAAATGCAATGTTCACCGTCGGTCCAGGCGTTGTCTAGTTACGACCGGTTGATCCGGTTTCCAATGATGTTAACAAGAGGATGGTCTTTAGTCCAACGATGTGTGGAGGGTTGATGTTGATATATATTGTGCAGATTGGGAGGATTCAAATGGCTTGTAGATGATTCCACGATATCGTATGGCAGCTTCATTAGCAAACGGATTGAAGAACGATTTGGATCATAACTGCAGTGGGGTACTTCATTGTTCAAGATCATCGGTTCAACGTCATGGATGCGTTTGTTTGGCGTTGTTGTAGAATCAATTGGTGGTGCTTCTTCAACAAGAGTTGTTGTTGCGTGTATCGTGTATTGATTATTATCGGTTGAGCAAATGAAATATTTGATACATCTGAGCATGTTCATCAAGATCATCACTAAAGAGGAGGAGCAAATAGTCGTTCCATTTGACGCCGAGTAAGTTGTAAACTTGGTTCAACCTGATGATGGGGTTGGGGAAAGTTTAGACGGTTATGTCCGGGTTCCAAGCTCGTTATGCTCGGCTTCATTGTAAGCTCATCGAAATTTGCATGAATCATTTCCATAATCTCCTTGTACGACGATTCCAAACCGTAGCCCTTAAAATTTTCACAAGATCCAACAGAGACTCCAATGTCACTTTGGCTTTAGCTTACCAAGGTCATCACGATCATTATTCGGGTAACAAAGGGATCCAAATACATGAAAGTGTTTGAGATTCGGTTTACGGTTGTGGATAAGCTCATAAGGTGTTTTGTTGTGGCGCTTGGTAATCATTGAACGATTCTGAGTGTAGCATGCAGTTGACACGACTTCAGCCCACAAGTAATTGAAGTTTTTCATTTATCAACATCGTTCTTGCAGCTTTCCACTAACGCGTACGGTTTCATCTTTTAACAACTCCGTTTTGTTCCGGTGTTCGTGCAATGGATGTTTGATGCTCAATTCCCACTTTCTCATAATAAGCACGAAGAGTTTGATTCACAAATTCAGTTCCTTTGCTTGACTGTGTTCCGGAGCTGAACTTGAATTTTCGTGATGATGGATCTTTGTAGTCTAATGTATCTCCTGGTTCAATCATGAAGTGTTCATAGGCTAAGTAGATTTTAGATTCCATGTCTTCTTGATTTAGTTCAAAGCCTTCCATAAGAAGATGAATGTGCTCCCACATTGCTTTAGCAGTCTTCTGAGCATCAACACTACGGAGTATCGAATTGGGTAATCCCAAAAGGATATATTGCATAGCAATTTCTCATGCTTCTAAGTGAAGAAATTGATCAGTAGTAAGTTGATCAATACCGACAATGTTGGTGATATCATCTCTTGGTGGATTGGCAAATGATCTCCGGGTACAGGACAAGAGGCATCTGAAATGGATCTTCAAGGATGACCTTCTTTAAGAACTTTCCATGTGGCTTCTTTAGATCACAAAACATAAAGAACCTTATCACCCATTGATCGTAGTTTCCGGGAGTGAGCATTGGAGTTCTGTCAAGGGATCCAGCTTCATGAATTATTGTTGGCTTAAAGCTTCACACATCTTTGCAAACCAAGACGGTTCCTTCATAGCATACTTGAATGGATGCTGATTTTGAAAGTTTGTGTAAGGTTGTACTTGTAGACTAGGTGGTGGTTGAATCATTTGAGGTGGAATTGCTCTTTGAGGAAATTGTTGTTGAAATTGATGTTGTTGTTGATAGAGTTGTTGTTGTTGTTGGAGTTGTTGTTGTTGTTGTTGTTGTTGAGGATACATATGAGGAAAGTGGCTAGAGTATGGTGGTTGAGACATCTTGAAACTTGTGTTGATGATGGATCTTTGCAGTCGAATGAAACTTAGTTGATGAAGTAACCTTGCGCGAGAAAACCAGCTTGTGAGAAAACCTTATGCGTAAAACCAATCCTTACGCGTAAAAAATGAAGTTACGCGTAGGATAGCTTGCGTAAACTTGAGGAAAAACTTAGCTTATGTATGCGAAAAAGGCTTAGAAGTATAATTCTTATGTAAGACGTGCTTAGGTGTAAGAAATTCTTAGGCAGAGAGAATGCTACGCGTAAGAGCTTTGCTTAGGCGTAAAACTAGGGTTTTGCCCAAAAATACTTTACACTTATCCCAGTGTAAAAGATATCCAAAGTCGAAGTGTTTTTAGGCTTATCCAAGCAAGAAAACACTGAGTAAGCCAATAGCACTGAAGATCAAACCTTTTGGAGCTTATGCGTAAACTTAGGGTTTTGCTATGCGTAGAAACTACCAAAATTTGCCAAAACTGAATTTTCTATCCAAAATTGTTTATAAACCAGATTTTTATGATGAAAAAGCTTCAATATTACCAAACTAACACAAAAGTATGAAACTTGATGATCTAAAACTTATTTTCACCTTACGCGTAGAAATGGCTACACGAGTAAAACCAAGCTCAAAAACAATGAAATACACGTAAAGTTTCAAACTTTTTGCCAAAAACTTGAGTTTTAAAGTGTAAAAAGTAAAGCTTTTAAGCGTATGAAGATTTGAATATTGAGACTTACGCGTATCGTCTAAAACTTCAAAACAAAAATCGTTTCACCCAACTATTTGGCGAATGATACCATTGTTAGGTCACCATGTTTGTAACACATGCATCAATATAAGAAATATAGAAGAAGGAGTGATCGGTTGAACACAATAACTAGGGGTGGAAACGAGCCAAGCCGCTCATGAAAAGCTCGGGATCGGATCGGTAAAAATTTCGAACTAGCCGAGCCTAAACGAGCTCGAGCCCGAGCTCGAGCCTATGTTTGGGCTCATTTAATAATCGAGCTCGAGCCCGAGCTCTATACAAAAAGCTCGTTTAGGCTCACGAGCCTAAACGAGCCCTAGAAATATATACGTATATATATTTTCTATACGTATAACCGGGTTAACGAGCTCGAGCCTTGTGTTAACGAGCCAAGATTTGTGTTAACGAGCCGAGCTCGAGCTTGTGAAAAGTTTCACGAGCCGAGCTCGAGCTCAAATTGTGAGGCTCGAAACGAGCTCGAGCTCGAGCTTTTATAACGCCGAGCTCCTCGAGCTCTGGCAGGCTCGGGCTCGGCTCGGCTCGTTTTCACCCCTAACAATAACACACACATGAAATAATATAGAAAGGTTAAGTGTAGGAAATGTGATAAAATGAACAACCAACTCTCAAATGAGAGTTACAAAGGTATTTATAGGGAAGGAGCTAGGGCAACACACAAGCTCCCTTCCTTTCCTTATTGGGCTTGGGCCAAGGCTTATGGGCTTTCTACATAAGCCTTGCCTTAAGTACTAACATAAAAGCCTTAATTAAGCTAACTATTATATATTGATTACTAACACTTGAGAAATGGTTTAGGAGTGATTCCAACAGTATGGTTATTGTATCACTATGTATGGATGATGGATCTATGACATTATGGTTGTTTTCCTTATGTTCTTATGTATGGTGATCTTTCATATGCATCGATTTATATAAATCGAAGTGATCATTTATATATATATTCTTATGTGGTTCTAACACATTGTGATTCTTTCTTATGATGATTATACTCTATTGACATAATGTGATGATCTTGACTATTATGAAATTATTTTTGTAATAATTCTCACTTATGTTGAATAATTCTAAAATATGAGGGTATGTCTTTAGAAAAATGGCAAGAACGAGAGCTACACCTACTACAACTCCTGAGATGACCCCTGATGCAATCTGAAAACTGGTTACTGATGAGGTTGGTGCTACTTTTGCTGCATGACCTGCTGAGGCGGTTCAAACTAATGAAGCCGCAAATCAAACCAATCGGAATGAAGCTGTTGTGAATCGCAAATGCGGATACAAGGAATTCATGAATTGCAAACCTACTTTCTTCAAAGGAACCAAAGGCGCTGTTGGCCTTATTCATTGGTTCGAAAGGTCCGAAATTGTGTTTCTCCTAAGTGATTGCTCGGAAGATTGCAAGGTGAAATTTGCTACTGGTACTTTACTAGAAGATGCATTGTCTTGGTGGAAAGCTCATGCCCAACCTATTGGCATGGAAGAATCTTACAAAACCACTTGGACTGAATTAAAGCAATTGATGATGAAGCAATACTGCCCAAGAACCGAGATCAAGAAACTAGAAGATGAGTTCTATCATCTAACTACTAAGGGCAATGATCTCAAAACCTACTTCAAGCATTTCCAAGAACTGAAAGCTTTATGCCCATCCATGGTTTCTGATGATGTCAAGTTACTGGAAAACCTCATAGGAGGATTACCCCGAAGCATTGAGGGAAATGTTACTGCATCAAAGCCCAAGACTGTGGAAGAAGTGATCACAATTTCCTACCAACTCATGGATCAAGTCCTGAAACATGGATCTCAAGCAGCAAGAATCACAACAAAAGGAATTTTGATGATCGTCGAGGCAACACTTCCAACAACTACCATCAACATAACAACTCTTTCCATCACAACAATAACCGCAACAACAACAATCAAGGCCGCAACAACCATAACCAACACCGTAAGAACAATCCCAACCCATACCACCAAAACCGAAAAAACCACCACAATCAACAAAACCGTAGGCAAGAAGCTGCGCGGGCATATGCTGCTACTCCCGCCACTGGAAAAGGCTATGTTGGACCACACCCTTTGTGCACTTGATGCAACCTGGATCATGTGGGGCCTTGTAATATTAAGTGTGGAAAGTGTAACAGGGTGGGTCATACACACAAGTATTGTCGAAACCCTGCTACCAGAAATAACTTTCAACCTGTGGGAGTAACTTGCTTTGGATGTGGAGAAGCTGGGCATGTCAAGATTAAATGCCTGAAACAGAATGAGAACTACAACAACCCCGCTAGAGCAAGAGCTTACATTCTAGGAGATGGCGATGCACAAGAAAACCCGGACGTCGTTACGGGTACGTTTTCCCTCAACCATCATTTAGCTAAAGTGTTATTTGATTCTGGAGCCGAAAAAAGCTTTGTGTCTTTTAAGTTTTCACCTTTGCTAAAAGTCACACCAACTGCCTTAGATACCACCTATGAAGTAGAGTTAGCCAATGGAAAAATAGTAGGAACTAACACTGTCCTTCGAGGTTGCAACCTATTCTTATCAAACCGCCTGTTTGATATGGACCTTAAGCCGATCCAACTTGGTAGCTTCGATGCTGTCGTTGGCATGGATTGGCTATCCAAGAATCGTGCAAGAATCATTTGTGATGAGAAGGTCGTTCAAATTCCTCTCGATGGTGAAACTCTAATCATTCGGGGTGATCGTAGTAAGACCCGATTGAATATCATCTCGTGCGTCAAAACTGCAAAGTACATAGAAAAAGGATGCTACATTTTTCTAGCACAAGTAACAGAGAAGAAGAAAGCGGATGAGAAACAACTAAAAGACGTTCCCGTGGCTAGGGAATTTCCCTAAGTCTTTCCTAAAGACTTGCCTGGTCTTCCTCCGGTTCGGAAAGTAGAGTTCCAAATTGAGTTAGTGCCGGGGGCGACACCTGTGGCACGAGCACCTTATAGATTGGCACCTTCTGTACTACAAGAATTTTCTGACCAACTACAAGAACTGTCCAAAAAAGGGTTCATTAGACCGAGTTCTTCGCCTTGGGGAGCTCCGGTTTTATTTGTCAAAAAGAAAGATGGATCTTTTCGTATGTGTATCGATTACCAAGAGTTGAACAAACTAACGGTAAAGAATCGATATCCATTGCCTAGGATTGATGATTTGTTCGACCAACTCCAAGGGTCAAGCGTCTACTCAAAGATTGATTTGAGGTCTGGGTATCATCAACTAAGAGTGAGAGAAGAAGATATTCCAAAAACTGCTTTTCGAACACGATACAGTCACTATGAGTTCCAAGTGATGCCATTTGGTTTGACAAATGCACCGACGGTATTTATGGACCTAATGAACCGGGTGTGTAAACCATTCTTGGACAAATTTGTGATTGTGTTCATTGATGACATTCTCATCTATTCTCGCAACAAGGAAGAGCACGCGGAACACTTGAAATCTATTCTAGAGCTACTCAACAAAGAAGAACTGTATGCTAAGTTTTCCAAGTGCGACTTTTGGATTCGAAAAGTTCAATTCCTTGGTCACGTGATAGATAGTAATGGTCTTCATGTTGATCCTGCAAAAATCAAAGCTGTTAAAGATTGGTCATCCCCTACTACCCCTACCGAAATACACCAATTTTTGGGTCTTGCGGGTTATTATCGAAGATTTATTGAAGGATTCTTGAAAATCGCTAAACCTCTAACGGAATTGACCCAGAAAAAGAAGAAGTTTGACTGGGGTGAAGAACAAGAGTTAGCCTTTCAACTCTTGAAACAGAAGCTTTGTGAAGCTCCTATCTTAGCACTACCCGACGGAGTGGAAAATTTTGTGGTCTACTATGATGCATCACATCTAGGGTTAGGTGCGGTATTGATGCAAAGAAACAAGGTGATCGCTTATGCTTCGCGATAACTCAAAACTCACGAAAAGAACTACACTACCCATGACTTGGAATTAGGAACCGTGGTTTTCGCCCTCAAAATATGGAGACATTACCTATATGGAACTAGGGCTGAGCATTCCGACCATTCAGACTAGACCGACTGACAAAACCGACCGGACCGGACAGAAGGACCGGCTGTCCGGTCTCGGTCCCGATTTTTACCTTATTTCGGTCTCGGTCCGGTCAGACCTAAAATCCGAAAATCTTGCCTATTTGGACCAGACCGACCGAAGACCGGACCGGACCGGACCGACCACATTCGGTCTCGGTCTCGGTCCTGGTTTTTACCTTAATTCGGTCTTCGGTTTTGTCGGTCCGGTCCGGTCCGGTCCCAGACCGATGCTCACCCTTATATGGAACCAAGTGTACGGTGTTCACCGACCATAAAAGTCTCCAACACATTCTAGATCAAAAGGAGTTGAACATGCGACAACACCGATGGCTATAGTTGCTTAGTGATTACGACTGTGAAATCCGTTATAACCCGGAAAAAGCAAATGTCGTGGCGGATGCTCTTAGTCGAAAGGATCGACCTAAACCTCTTCGAGTAAGATCTTTGGGAATGACAATTAAGTCTCCCCTTCCATCAAAAATCCTTGAAGCTCAAGTTGAAGCTCTCAAACCCGAAAACCGTCCTAACGAGAAAATCTTTGGAATGCTAGAAAACGAGAACGGCTTTGTGAGGAGATCGGATGGAACCTTATATTTCAACGATAGAAGTTGGATACCACTCTATGGAGGAATACGAGAACTCATTATGCATGATTCTTACAAGTCTAAATATTCCATTCACCCGGGATCCAACAAAATGTACCAAGATCTCGAGAAGCTTTATTGGTGGCCAAACATGAAGGCCGAGATTTGCATATATCGTTGGGAAATGTCTTACATGTTCTCGAAGTCAAAGTCGAATGTCAAAAACCCTCCGGATTGTTAACTCAACCTGAAGTCCCAGTTTGGAAATGGGAAAGAATCACCATGGATTTCATAACCAAACTGCCGAAAATCGTAGAGGTTATGACACCATTCAGGTTATCATCGATCGCCTTAACAAATCCGCTCATTTCTTACCCATCAAGGAGAATGATGAAATGGAAACCCTTGCTCAACTGTACCTAAAGGAAATTGTATCCCGTCATGGAGTGCCAATTTCCATCATTTCCGAATCGTGATGTTTACTTCTCATTTCTGGAAATCTCTTCAAAAGGCTTTAGGCACTCGTTTGGATATGAGTACCGCATATCATCCTCAAACCGATGGCCAAAGAGAAAGGACTATCCAAACCTTGGAAGACATGCTTCGAGCATGTGTGATCGATTTTGGAAAAGGACGGGATAAACACTTGCATTTAGCGGAATTCTCTTACAATAATAGTTACCACGCTAGCATCAAAGCAGCCCAATTAGAAACACTTTATGGTCGAAAGTGTCGATCGCCCCGTTTGTTGGGCCGAGGTTGGAGATGTCCAACTCACTGGACCTGAGCTTGTTCAAGAAACAACCGAGAAGATTGTGCAAATCCGTC
Organism: Chrysanthemum makinoi; assembly: GCA_910596185.1. Classification (NCBI taxonomy): domain Eukaryota; kingdom Viridiplantae; phylum Streptophyta; class Magnoliopsida; order Asterales; family Asteraceae; genus Chrysanthemum; species Chrysanthemum makinoi. Next base: position 184,564,576 of record OU343222.1, on the reverse strand, counting down.
AACGACTTCAAGCCGCTAGAGATCAACAAAAGAGTTACGCCGATGTTAGAAGAAAGCCCATAGCATTTCAAGTTGGTGATAGAGTCATGTTAAAAGTATCACCTTGGAAGGGAAAGGTTCGATTTGGAAAGCGAGGAAAGTTACATCCTCGATACATTGGGCCTTTCAAGATTCTAGAGAGAATTGGCCCGGTTGCATACAAACTTGAACTCCCAAAAGAACTTAGTAGAATACACCCTACCTTCCACGCCTCAAATCAAGAAATTCTTGTCGGATGAATCTCTTGTTGTTTCACTAAAAGAGATTAAGCTCGATGACAAACTCAACTTTGTCGAAGAACCAATTGAAATCATGGATAGAAGTCGTTTAACTTAAGCAAAGTCGCATTCCTATTGTCAAGGTTAGATGGAACTCCAAGAGAGGACCGGAGTACACATGGTAGCGTGAAGACACCATACGTGTTAAGTATCCACATCTATTTGCAAATCCAACTCCGAAAACTATCGTAAACTAAAATTCCGGGATGGAATTCTCTCAAGGGGTAGGTATTGTGGCCACCTGTAAAATTTCACTATCATTAATTTTCGTATCAATAAAATGGATTATTTATCAAAACTTATTTGAGCTAAGTTAAGCATTTTAGCATATACGTTTCATTTTTCTTGCATAAAAATTTATGTATCTTCGAGTAGTCTTATTTGATCATACATGATATTTACTGATTACTAAATCACGCTCACAAGAAATTTTTTTGTCTTACAAGTCCGCACGCGTACCAGTATTATAAAAGAAAACATGAAAAATGAAAATGAATTAATAAAGTCAGAAATTATCTCATCGTATCATTTTATTTAAAACGTGTCCGAAAATATAAGTAATAAATTTTTCCCATTTGGAATTATACATTTAAAAGTTAAACAGCAGGACACGGAATACACCTAATACTTAAAATATACTAATAATAACTAAAAACTATACAATTTATAAAATAAAAACCTAATAACTCTACCCTTATCCCTAGTACCCCACGCCTCTTTTTCCCTTCCCAACATCACTTTCCTTTTTTTTTCTTCTCTACTTCCCAACGCACGCCTGATTCACCATCATCTTCTTCAGGAAATACTCAACTACACGTTTCCATCTAAAAACTATCCCCAAACCCTTACGCTCAGTTCTCGAGTCGAAAAGGAAGAGGAAAGTAAAGGAAACGGAATTTTTTTTGTGTTCTTGAGTCTTTTTTAAAGGAGGAAAGGGAAATGGAAAGGAAATAGAGAGGAAGATTTGATAAGTAAATCTTCCTCCCACTTTTGAGAGGAAAGGGAAAGGAAACGGAATCATATATTGTGTAAAGACTAACATACCTTTTTTAAAACATTTTACATTAATAATTAAAGGGCATATATGTAATTTGACCAACTTATTTTCCTTTTCCTCTCACTCAAGAACATGATTATAATTACTTTCCTTTTCCTTTCCTCTATCTCAAGAACATAACAACTAACACTTACTTTCCTTTTCCATTTCTTTTCCCTTTCCTATTCTTTTCCATTTCCTTTCCTTAAAAACTCGAGAACTGAGCGTTATAGTGATTAACCATAAAACGACACACTTCATCCATCACCATCTAAGTCCAATTCAAAAAGAGGGAAGGAAGACAACAAGGTCAACCCATCTCTATCACAGCTTCTTAATCCTAGGAGAAGTCACAATAATGCTTAGGAGTTGCGGAAGAAAGAAAGTTTTCCCAAGGATTTCCTACTCTACCTTCTAGGATCAAAAAGTATCTTGAAAAACTACCATAGTCGACTCTATTTAAAGACCTTCGATTTGCTCTAACAAGTCCACACTTCTCCCTTCAAACTTCATCACAAAATGCTATTTTGCTCCTGGTCAATCATGTTGGTGTGGACGCGTTGGACAAATCGGAATGAGGGTCGGCTTGTGGTCTTCAATAAGGTTCATATTGATATTTCTCTTGGTCACTTTATGTTATGAATATATTTCTATAATAGAGTATTGATGAAATATTGTTATGAGGATTTTATTTAATTTTAATTTTGAAAACTGATTTGTAATGGTAATTAGTTACCCTTGGTTTGGTTAAGAATAAAAGAGTTGTTGTTGTGATGCTTTGTGTGGATTGAAAGCGAATGGGTTAAGGGAATGTTGAATAATAGTCATGTCTATGTCGGGTGGGATTTCGGGTAAATCTTTGAATCGTTGCTACCAAAAAAAAACATTAGACCAAGTCGAACTCGTAACACCGCTTGAGTCATTCCCCTTGTTACACGACAGCCACCCCGAAACTCTAATATTGTAGCCGATTCCTAAGTATGCCGTTGTAAGTACTCGCTCGAGTCATGGATAAGTCCGAATACTCCTCGAGTGCAAGTTCTTAAACCCCCTCTAACTAGTCACGACTTTCTGTTGTTCAGCATAGTACTTGCTCGTGAGATAGAATCGGTTTAAATAGAAGTAGGGGTCACTTATGTTCGAACTTGTGAACTCAGAAAAATTGCTCTTGGTTGTTAAATTGTTGTCTAAAAAACTTGTTATATTCTATGGTCGAACAAGGGTTGTGGTTGAAGTCATGAGGATTGAGTTAATACCTCGCAAATGGCTCACCTCTTTCCTTGACGTGATTCTTCGACTCACAAACCATATCCCGTCCTTAAACCGGTTGCACGGTCAAAATGGATGCCATGTCTTTAGTCCCATTAGTGTAAAGAATTTCCTTCTTGTGTTATGTTTATTCTTTTCTTCCAGTAGGTGCGTTTGGTTTTGAGTATGGGCCACAAGCCCATCCCAACTTTGAGGCCCAAAATGGAATGTCTAAGGTGGGTCGAAGCCCATCCCTTTGGACAACCTGTTTATCTCGTAACTCGCCTCCCCATCAAGTAATGTTCCGTTAAAATTTGGCTCGTAGGATTATTCCGTAATGAGTATGTTAAAAACCCCGTCATACCAACAATAGTTAAACAATCCATTTTTAAAAGCACTAAACTTCCTAATTGTAACGCTCAATTTCTAAACTATGAAAATATACATTCACACTACTAGTTTCAAAATGACAATAATCAATATAAATAAAACAAAGGATTTTGACGCTATGTATATATATATATATATATATATGCTATATAAAGGTTAATTTTACAAGAATATCTTATTTTCATAAAAAACCATACATTAAAAATATATAAATGGAACGATGCCAATTTTTCTAAAAATATAATATCATACTATTTAAGAATAAAACCTTCGTACAAGGTCGTCTAGTTAGTCATGAGTTCTCATCCTAATTGTCCCGACATGTACCCAGTATCCTACCTACCCGTTCCTAGAGTCAATATCAATCATCCCTTCTAATACATTATCTAAACTTGAATAATGCCACACAAGCATCAACAGCTTAAACCTTGATATATACAAACATTATCGAGTCAAAATATAAACGTAGTAATTAAAGTATTGATATACTAATTATAGGTCGCGTGGCGGTACTTCGTGCATCTACTACTTGATTTTTACACTACTCGGATACTGTTTGCTAAGGTGAGTTCATAGCCTCGCTTTTACTTATTTTTCAACCCCCGCGAGGGAGATACATGCTATAAACTAGAACACAAGTTTATCATGAACCATTAATCACTTGCGAGTGAACGCGAATATTGTGGATAGTACCATGGGAATTAACGACCCCGACTCGGTTATCGGAAATAACCGGGGCGCACCATATTTGAGTCTCTTTGGTAATTGGCTATTACCTCTTAGGGGGCAATTTTATTACTTACCCCAGTAATTAGGTGTATGCAGTTGATTTTGGTGTCATGAGCTTAGTACATAATAATCTATGATTTTCTATGATAATTGTCTTCGAAGCAATTATTATCTTTATCTTGTGTTCAACCATTTACTAAACCTATGAATATCACTCAACATTTTGTTGCTCTTTTTAAGCATGTTTATCTCAGGTACTAACTAGGAAAAATCTTGAAGGCACAGAGTGGACGAAATGGGATGCTGGAAGTGGTGTTTAAATAAAGTTATCATTTCTCAAAAATTTGAACTATCTTTTGTGTAACTTCAAAACTTGTGGTATTTTCTTTTGTGATCGAAACACTAAGTTTTTATGAAATGATAACAATCTTTTATTAAAACGTCTCTTTTAGAGTCGTTTTCTATGACTTATGACTGTGATTCTATAGGTAATACCCCAAATAGTCTTCCGCTATTACATTATGATTTTGGGGGTGTTACAGAAGGTCCTCCCCGATAGCTATTCCCGTTTCCATTCGACCCTTGAAACGGTCTATTTGCTTCACCATATTTTACTTCTTCAATTTTACTATCATCCTCAATAAGAGGACAATTTTTAGTGAGATGTCCTCCACCACAGCTTTCACATCCTACTTGAATAGCATGAACACTTTCCTTGAGCTTTAGCATTTCACGACCAAGATTTTCAAGCTTGTTTGTAATGGCGGCAATACCATCAAGATTTCCGCCTAGGCTTCTTTGGCTTCCTCCATCGTGCCATTTTTGAGAATGATCGGCCATTTTTTGAATGGCTTCAATGGCGAGAGTAGGGGTCATCCCCGGAATTGGTCCTTGATAGTCCAACATTTGTCTTGTAGCCACGTTGATACCTTTGTAGAAAATGTTGACCTTTTGCTAGCTGTTTAGGTCATGAGTGGGACACTTGTAAAGAAGATCATTTTATCTATCCCAAGCTTGATACAACGTTTCATCGCCTTCTTGCTTAAATTATGGATCTCCATGATTTGATTTTAGCTCTTCGAAGGAGGACAATCTCTTTGAATGAAATGTTTCTTTAGGAGAGCCCATGTATCGACTACCCCGACAGGCAATCTATCAATCCATCTTCTTGCTGCCCCAGTAAGTATTATGGGAAATACTCAGAGCATAACCGCGTCATGAGAAACACCAAGTATTTTGAAATGGCTTGCGATGTACAAGACATTTTTAATGTGTTTGTAAGCATCTTCGTCTCTGTTTCTCGAGAAAGGGTTAGTACGTAGCTCCCTCACAAACTATTCTTTGATCTCAAAACGGACTTCAGTTCCAATAGCCGGCCTAATGAGCCCCAACCCTTGTTCATCCCTAGTCATGGCCAAATATTACTCAAGAGTGAGGTTATCAATGTCTACAACCTCCAAGGTACCTGAAACTTAAAAGAAATCGCGAGAAAAAAAAATTTTGAAATCAAACAAAAATAAAAGACTTAAAGAAAATCCTAATATAACTCCCCGGCAGCGGCGCCAAAAACTTGATGCAGATTTTCTGACGAGGTTTTAATATTTATAGTGTCTCGTTTACCTACGGTCCACCTTATGCACTCACGGGCAGTGTACCCGGTCGTGTGTAGTGTAGTAATCGGTAAAACAGAGGTCGTCCCAAGAGCTATGTGAGCAGATTCTAATTTAGTCTAGGTGTCACTGTTTTAACTAGTGTGTAGTAGAAATGATTATTAAACTAATAAAAAAGAAATAAATGCTTAAAATAAAGAGTGGTTGTGATCAATAGAGGGAAAGTGTGCTAACCTAATTACTCATCCTATCGTGTAATGTTCATGTTTTATTACTTCCAATTGATTCAAGTGAGGGTTTAAGTCGCTAGGACACCAGTTGGCCAGTTCGTCCTAACCTATCAACAAAGGCTCCTACCCGAGGTCAAGATTCTACCCTTGATAGTCGAGTGGTTTTAAGTCGCCTAAGCCAAGTCATTAAGTACCCTACATGCAAGATTAGAAATTGTAACATATTGGTTTTCATAAACACACGATTAAGCACAATGATGGCGTATGGTTTGAGTTCTAGAGAGAGAAAGTGAGATGTTCTAGAGAGATAAAACAAAGAAAAGGTTAGATTACTAAATGAACATTCAACCCTCTTCCTTATGGGGAGAGGGCTATTTATACAAATGACTACGCCCTCCTTCGGGCTGTGGATCAGGCATACAGTGGGTAAAGACCCGTCCTTCCACGGTGTTACTTATACTACTAATAATCTAACTAATATACTGTTACATCTACGAGCTATAATATGCTAAACATACGTTGGGGTGACCGACACTTCAGCATGGATTTTCTAAATCCTAACAATCTCCCCCTAAGGGAGGTCACCCCAATAATTACATTGAAAACGTCCTAGTAATTAATCTATAATCTTTGATCCTCGAGCTCATAGACCTTGTAGCTTCAACAACATTAACAACATGTAATAGTAATGATTCCTTGACTTTGAGTGATTCTTTGATATGTGATCAGGAGCTTTCATTGAGATCATCAGCAATACATAATCTCTAATTTATCCAATGTAGGATTGCCAACATGTGAAGTTGTAACTTTTGGACCGTCATGCTCACATTCTGGATCATGAAATCTTTCTCGTCAAAGTTGTGGAAGCGCTTGTTGATTCATGACATTTGCGCAGCCAGAAAGCAGAAGCATGGAGTAAAAATATCAGAGTCGTTGATGAAGATATGCACTTATCATGATTTCTTTAGACATAAATGTGACGTGTGAGCATGCGACTATGGATTGACGCCTCAATTATGATCAGCTGCAGCCGTCAGGTGTTCCTGCAGACAACAGTTAGCAATAAAAGCGCATAAAAGTATCTTTGATCACTTTCTTTGAATTAAGGTACATGGCCCACGGTTCCCCGTTTATCAGTACAAGTATTGTCTGTGATTAGGTAGAATTCCAAAGAATCTCCTTGACAGGGTTTCGCAGCTGCTCTAGCTGTTCTCAAACCGAAACGTCTCAAAGAAGACAACACAGAGTGAGTGAACCAAAGAAATTGAGATTTACCGATTGATTAAAATGATTTGAAAACAATCGCGGTATTGCTTGTCAGAAAGAGTTTTTGCAATACAACGAAGGTTTTATAAGAGAAATCAATTTTCAATCATAAATACCTTTTGATTTTGAAAATGTAATACACAGTCGATTTGCTATAGAATGTTTTGAGCACAACGACTGGTTTTTCAAAGGTATCCGTCAATCCATTTCCTGAAACATGATTGATTCATAATGTGAATCGCTCCATCGTTTCTGTCCAGTTGTCACATGGTTGATCTATTGAATAGATCTCACATGCCACCCACCAAGAGCTTGTTTGATGTTGGCTCTAGAGGGCTTTCCATCTTCATTGTGAATGCGTTAACACATCACTCAGATGTTCTGGCAATACCACAAGGATAATGCGTAGGACTCTTAAATGTATTCTTACTTTCCACATTATGTGAAACAGCAAGTCTTTAAGAATAGTGTGTCCTAATTGAGATTTATTGATGATCTCTTAGCTCTAGACTTAATAGTGCACTTTTGGTTTCCAAAGCCGAAGACTAGGGAGAGGGTCTCCTTCTTCAATATCAACAATCTCTAAGAGAAAGTCAATAGATTATGTAGGTTCCCAGTGAGAATGAAACAAGCCCTTTAAAGAGGAACTTGAGTAGCTTGGGAAGTTTAGTGCAGTGCGTCACTGGGTCCATGACGTCTTGTCTTCAATACCGGTGTTACCTTAGTAACCACCAGTAGCATATGAATTGAACCCGGTTTCTGCCCTAAGGTTGAAATAATGGAGGGCTATTTCTTTTCACCCCTTCTCACATTCATTTCTTTTTAATTCTTCAACCCATTCAATGCTTACCGAGATTTCATAGCTAGAACCATGTTGGGTTTATTCCAGTTCTAGCTCTATCTCACCAAGACTCTTCCCATTTCTCTCTTTTCTCCTTTTTCATCATACCTAAGGACTTCTACACTATCTAGTGGATTGTCCTGGGTAGATCCCTCCGGCTCTGGCTGGATCATGGGAACGAATACCTAACCTAACCATCCTTATATCTCCGTGCATAAAGTAAATTTGGTCGGTCTTTTGGTATAGTTCTTCTGCCATAGAAACCAATTGAAAAACCATTTGAAAATCAATCCAGGTACTTGTGATACAAGATCAAAGCATTTTGTACATGAATTGTTTTTGATATTTTAGAAAGAGCTCCCCCTCAACATGTGCATCAAATATTTGAAATTGTTTTGGCACATGGAGGCAAGAGGACTTAGAAATCTTGGAAAGAATTCAATTATTTGATCAACATTTTCTAAAAATATCAACATCGCTTTCCTGATCAAAATTAGTATTTTAAATACTTTGTTGAAGATATTATGGGAAAGGATGTGGTTTTCAAAAGATTGCTCCCCCTTGATGTGAGGAACTTTTAATAAATTTTAGAGCTTACAAGGGGAATATGATGCAAAATTCATGATCATAGTAGCCAATGAAACGTTTTAAAGTAACAATCAATTTACTCTTATAAAAAGAACTTTTAATTTTAGTATCTTGATTGTTTTGTTAACTTTTCGAAATGCTTCCCCTCAATGTGTGATTTGATACACGAAAAGGTTTAGCACATATGAGGAGAGATGCCAATTTATTGAGTCTTGAAGATCACATTTTATCAGAGCGCATATTTATATCACATTTTCTCCCCCGATCAAAAATTTCAAATCCTTTGAGATTTTAGATCTCAAGTGATTTAAATATGTAAGAAAAATCTTGTTGGAGAAAAAAGTGTCCGGTTTTATTTGATCTGAAACGAAACACTCCTAAGTTCCCTCTTTAGAACAAGAGGGAAACTACAAGCCATAACCTATCACTACTATATACATTATAGTTATTGTTGTTTATAGTATAGTCACCATATTACACATTAGAATAAGACCAAAATAGCTACTAAAAGACGATATCTTCATTCTGTTATCTGGAGTAGCTTGTAATGTCCTTCACGTACTATCCCTCCCACAAAACTTTCAAGGCTACGGAAAATCTTTCTTGTCTTAAGCCTTCATCCGATAGCAGCAATGAAATCTTCACACCTTTTCACATCCTGTTCCGTCCAGAACCTCGTGTTGTTCCTTGGTCTCATCTTTAGCTTGAACTCCTTGACCCTCGAATCCAATTCTTCTTCAACCATCTTTACCGTGCCATCACTGAACTTGTATAGCTCACACAGTCTCAGTAGCATTCTTGAACCATATTTGTATGTAAAGACAACCATTTTGGAGAATCAATCACCGAGTAGTCGCTTTGAATTCATGCCCCTGGGCTTCCCATTGAGGTCTAGTGAGATTGACCGAGTTTGATAGCTTTCCATTCCCATGAAAATCACCTACTTTTGTCAATCACTAACCCCTTATCCATAGATTGATTGCAAGCAGCGAGGGACTTTTCACTAATTGGTAGATGGTCAAGATGCACTTGAAGGTTCAAAGGTACGATCTTCAAAGTCACTTGGGAACAAGTGTTTGAAGTCATTTTCTTCATTACATGGTCTTCAAGTCTGCGCTTCTAAGAACAATCTTCTTCGATAATCATAACCAATAAATTGGGAAGATTTCCAATGACCACACTTAGAATACGCAGCTTGGATCGAATATTCGGCGCTTCTTTTCTCGCACCATGTCTTTCAATGTAGAATTTCTTCTTTTGAACCACAGTGAGAAATTCCTTATGAAGCAGCAATATCATACTCATATTCTTTGTCACCCGTAACTGGTCGGGTACCATCTCGCCAAGACCTTGATCTAAGTAAGTTGCGTACCTTCATCTTGGAAATAGATAAGGCCGGTCTTCTTCCTTGTGTTCCAGCACGTAGGAAATCCAGATCTCTGTTGAAGAAGAATTCCGATCGAATAGTCTTCTATCTGGGTTCACCGCCGAGAGGAAGAGGATTATTGACATTAAAACGACTGATATTCTCATCAACTTGATCAGTCAACATCTTGTGGCATTCTTCCATTTGGTATTTTGCTTGTACAATGGAAAGTGCCACTGGTTTATCGCTAGCCTTTTCAACATTCCAGGAGATGACCAACATCAGAATGGAAGACTTTGATGATTTCAAAGGTTAGGCCTTCAAGATCCTTTCGAGTGATTGATGTGATTCCCTGCTTTTCACAAAACCATTTAATGAAACTTCCCATGTCATCAGTAATATGTAAGAGTGATTCTTACGAAGGGGTTTCATGGTTGGCTGCAATGGTGGTTGCCCAGTTATTGTCAGGAACAAGCAAGTCAGACTCCGGAATGGCCCATGAAGGTTCAGGAGTTTCGTGTCTTTCTTCGGTCCACCAGATTGAGTCATATCTTTAGAGATGGTGTTCTCTAGATGGTTTAATGCGTTTTCCCCCAATATATGCATCCCACCAATCTTCATCTTCAGAGAGTTTAGGGATATGTTTTGTGGAAGCATCATCATCTTCTGCATCTGACTCTTGTGTGACGTAAGATTCTTCATTCAACATCTGCTCTTCTGGGATTGAGGTGAAGGTGGGTGTAAATCGGGAATCAACAATGGTCCATGCTGTATGAGATGAGATCATTGATGACTTCTGAGACCCTTTTCCTACAGAGGAACCAGGTTGGGTTGAGGTTTTAGGAGGTGGAGAAGGTGGATATGCCTTTTGAGTATCTGTTGCACCAGATGATCCACCTGCACTAGAAGATCCTGAAGCGCCAGTTGGAGGAGGAGGAGGACGAAGTCTCGGTGTATCCGATGATAGTTTCGGTAAGTCATATCTCCTTCTTTTCTTTTCTTTTCTTTTTTGTTCTCTGACATCTTTTGAAAATTGATCATGGTCGTCTTGTCGCATGGACTTATGGAGAGCTTCATAAAGTTGATTATGTGCTTCATGCCCTAAATATTCTTCTGATTCAAACATGCGCCTTTCAAGGATTTCTTTCATATCAGACGTAGGTATATCCTTGAATCTTGTATAAAGAGGAGTTCTCATAGGCCATTCAACAGCCTCTTTGACTTGATCATCAATAGCAATCATCACTTCATTATCGTT
>OU343222.1:184516815-184553597 GCA_910596185.1 Chrysanthemum makinoi | reverse complement strand
GTAAATGATGTTTATACGCTAAATTAAGAAGTTATGATGAATATGGGTTAAGTATTATTGAAGTTAAATTAATAAGTTAGTAGGATTAATTATGATATAATCATCATATGATTATGTGATAATTAGTAATGGCTAAAAAAAGGGGTTATGGTTATTATGGCCATGGCATAGTTGATTAATTATGTGTTTATGTCTATAGTGGTGTTAGCTTAAATGTCAAGTATGGAGAAGATGATGTCCTTGGTTTCACTAGCTTGAAATTAAGGTAAGTAAACCGGTCATTATATGTTGTTATATGATTCTACACATTATATGTTATGTGATTTTGTTATGCTACGGAATGGGGTAATTGAATATATGTTTATGTAAAGTGTGGTTGAGACTAGTTTGGCTTAACTAGTCATGAAGGTTAGGCAAGGTGGATTAGGCTAAGGTATGTTGATGTTGAACCATAGGAAATGTTTTACTTAAGTGAATCAAGGTACGTGTTAATGTTTAATGATTTGAAATGGTTAATTAGTTATGGTGTATAATGTATGAATGTCTATGATAACATGTTATGAATGCTTTACTTACTAAGCCTTGTGCTTACGGTTTAAGATGTTAATGCTTTGTAGGTTTAAACGTGAAGGAAAGGAAATGCTTGGAACTAAGGGTTTAGGTTGGATTATGCGAAAGTTTAGAAGATTGATAAGAAGGTAGAGCTTAGGTAGATACCGAGCTTGCTAGGTCACCATAAGTTAACACAAGATCAATATGTAAGAAATAAGATGAAGATAGATTGGTTGAACACACAATAACACACACGTATGAATAAGAAAACGTTAGGTGTAGGTATTATTAAACAAAGTGAACAACCAACCTTCTAAGGAAGGTTTACATGTGTTTATATAGGGAAGGGAACTAGGGCAACATGTCTAGTCCATTCCTTACTTATTGGGCTTGAGCCAAGGCTTATGGGCTTTCTACATAAGCCTTGCCATTAATACAAACTTAAAAGCCTAGTTTAAGCAACCTATTACATATTAAATACAAACACTTGAAATATAAGTTAGGTGTGATTCCAACAATCTCCCCCTAAGTGTTGGTAATTAATAAATGATGACTCCAGCAATCTTGAAAAGTTGTTGGGGTTGATGTAATAGTTGCCTAGACGTCTTTTGACATTCTTCTTTCTTGTGAGAAGAATTTCCTTTATTCTAACAATCTCCCCAGTGTGAGGATTTGCTTTTGATTTTTGAGCTTTGCCTTCGTAATCTTTGTTCTTTGTTCCGTGTGGATATGGTGATGTTATGTTGTTGTTTTCGCCACGTCCGCTTCATTGCCTGTGTGTCTCCACGTCTTTCCAACATGCTCACATGCTCTTTGACGTTGATTTCAGCTTTGATGTAGTTCTGTCTTTAAACTTGCGATTCTTTGTTTCGGAGGAAGAATCATTCTAACTTTGTGTTGCTTTTCGAGAGAACTTCAAATTGTGTTGTTGTTGGTATGAGCATGTGGAGAATCAAAGACGATAATCTCCCGTGAGCATCCATAAGAAAGCATAAGAATGGGTTAGTATAAACATTATCGACACACGTGGTCGCTTTAGAGAATTGACCACTCACGACATTGTTCTTCCTGATGAATGTCTTGATTCCATTCACCTTGATCGGGCAAATCAGCCATCCGAATCCATACAGGGACAGTTGGCATTACATTGAACAAGTTCAAGTAATGACCCACATCTTCGGACTCGATTCTCGAAAGAATCGCTTTAGCGGGATTTCAAGATTCTACAAGTTCAACTTCGAAGCGCTGGTTAATAGTATAGTGTGAAAACACATCTCTAATTCTAGCAAAGGTTGTTCCTGAACCGAGTCCTCAAGTAGATACAACACGACAAAATGGTACAATTCCACAGCCGTGAGTCACCGAGGTACACCAAGCATCACCTCACAATCAGACCGCTTGAGACAACACTGCTGCAACCCACGAGGAGTTACCGGCGACCGGCCGTCGTAGCGCTTTGATGTTGACATTGGCGTGAGTTTCCATTCAATCATGGGATTACAATTATGTAACCTCTCATAAATGTTCTCGACATTGCTAAGATCTCAAGGACTCGATATGTTATCACTTGCGCCCCATGTTGAACGACAAGTAATGAAATGTCAAGTGTTCCTAAGAGATCTTTTGATGAATCTCGTGGCTCTAGACTCAATAGTGTGCTTTGGTTTTTCTCAGTGGAGACTAGGATAAGGTCTCCTTCTTTAATACCAAAGAATCTCTAAGAGAAAGCCGATAGTTCATGTAGGTTCCTTTGAGAATGAAACAAGCTTCGCTAGAGAAACTTGAATGGTTAAGAAGGTTTAGTGCGATGCATCACGGTCCATAACGACTTTAATCTTCAATACGGTCATCTAGTGACCACCAAGAGCATATGTATTGAACCCTTGTCCGCCTCTAAGTTGAATAATTTGAGGCTATTTCTTTTCACCATTTTCTTTACTTTTTTAATTCTTTTAACTCCTTCTTCTCTCATTCTCATTTTCTTTTTATAATCATATCTAAGGACTTCTAAATTCTAACTATTGGTGGTGTCCTTGGGTAGATCTCTACGGCTCAAGGATCATAGGACGGTTATTCCTAACCTTAGTCACTTTATAACTCCATGACTATCCTAAGTTGCCATAAAACCATTTTCTCGAAAAATCTCTCAAAGTGTTTATGAGTGAAAACATTTTGTAACACTTTGAGAGTTTTGTATTTTCTCGAAATACCCTCCACATGTGCTCAAGTGTTTTGAAGTAAATCACAGTGAGGGTAGAGCTCAGACTTTTTGAATTGATCGACCAAGATAGACAATTCTCACAGACACCGGTTACGCTGCAGATAGTTAAATAATTGCATTGTCACTTTTAGGTGACAACTAGCTCTAATAACTACCTTGAAGGACAAACCTCGAAAGGTTGTCAAACCCACAAAGTTCATGTCTATCAAGAGTTTCTAAAAGGTACAATCTACTCTGATAAGTCTTGAAGACAAATCTTTTCGATGTATGACAATTCAGACTCCAATTCATGTGTTAAGTCTTAGCACACTAAGATTACGAGATATTTACAACATATTTTATCACACAATTTTATCCCCCTTAAAATGGCATATATGTTACTTTGATGAAATTTTGATATCTAATATGTCCATTTTGAGTTTCGTGGGAAGATTTCCATGAAGAACGTTTTGTGAACAAAGATTTGTAAGCAAATACTCCCCCTCAACAAGTAATATTAACTTTTGAGGTTTTGAAAATAATAAGGGGAAGTACTTGTTCTTTTGAGCAAAACTTTGAAAATGAAAGTTTTGATAAGTTTTACTCAAAAGTAAGAAGCTTTCGCTCTTTTTATAGGATTGTGGCATTGATGCTGCACCACGGTCCTTTCGCTACAAGTACGGGTTGTACAATCGCTATGTATGCACAAGCCATTATCAATATACAAATCATATCATCCAAATATCACTCAAAGAAATAATTTAAGGAGTACCAGGCAATCCTTCAATAAGACCGGGAGTTCTTTATTGACGTTGATAACCCGTAAGAGGGAAACTGCCGCCCACTCCACAAAGCTCTCAAGGTTCAGATTCCATCAATGACAACCTCTCATCTATCCTCTTGATAATCTTCTTAACGTCCCTCCTTTCATTAGAATTCCACCGCTTCTTCGACCCAATGCCTTCTTGAATCTCCTTCAACCGATACTCTAACCCATCATGAACCTTCTTCAGAGTGTGATCAGAAAACTTGTGAAGCTCATTGCACGCCATGAAACAGTTGTGGTGAAGTTCATCAGTGGTAAAAACTCCAAACGTTGGTTTCTTCACAATGGTGTACTGAGAGAGTCGGTTGATATCGGGAAAGTGTAGCAATGGTTTAGTGAGATTGACTTGTTTTGGTATGATTCCACAAGTTGAAGATCTTCAACATGTTCCCCGGATCACTTTGCTTCTAATGAATATCAACAAAGACGATGTACCGAGTTGATGTTTGTGGAGAAATGTCTCATCCTACCTTGTACCTTAGCCGATACATGTCTTCAATGCGTAGAGTGACAATCTCGAAAATCGACTTCAAGAAAATCATATTCTTGCTTCATCTTGGCTTTTTGACTTTGATTTCCACCTGAATGAGTACCCCCACTTCGTAGCTAGACTGACATTCATGATAGCAATGATCCGCTTGTCATCAACACCTTCTTTGTTTGATTTCAACCTCGCAATTTCGTAGTAGTAGCAGTCGCCTTCGTTAACGATGATGAATGCCATACTATGCATCGAGATCATAATTTACCACATTTTCAACAAACATTCTTGTGGCTTCTTCCTCGATGGCAACATTGTTGGAGAAGACGCCGCCGGATGTTAAAATGAGCGACGATGATTCTTGCTTACATCGCAACCGTGTTGAAGAAATTCCAGGTCGTTGTTGAAGAAGTATTGGTAGGGAATCCTGGGTTGATCAGATCGACAAATGGTTGGTAGTGGCTTGGTCCAGTCAGTGTAGTATGGAGTCTTATCTTGTCTTATGAAGTCGATGTTTGATTCAGGGTTGAGCCAATCAATGTTGTTGGACATAGCTCGTGCGATGTTGTCTAGATGATATTCGACTTCAATAGCACTATCGAAGCTGTCCTTTAGTAGTTGAAATGCATCGTTCTTGATTCGGCGTAACTCCCTTTTCGTCATCTTCTTCACTTTGAACTTATCCTGAACGATCTTAACGTGCTCCATAGGTCGACCATCTACCGGTTCTTGGCCTTCCGGTAATCGAGGAGTGACATCAACAAGCTTGGAAAACCATTCGTATTCATCAGTATCATCTTCATCTAACCATGATACAATTGAGGTAGACTTTTTCTTCTTTGGCTTGGAGGAGGATGTTGGTTGTTGCTTGGTTGATGTTGTAGATGAGGGCGGTTGTTGGGGCTCAGGAATATCTTCGTCGTCACCACTGGTGTATTGGAAATGATCACTATTTTTCTCCGATGGTGGTGGAGACTCAGAGTCCTGAGGTTTATCAGAAGCAGGAGGTCGTTGAGATGATCTCTCTATGGTGGGGGTCTTTGGGGATGGTGGAGGCATAGATGAGGATTCGCCTATTTTCTTCTGACGTTTAGGCTCTGAATCCTTGTCCGCATCATCATCGTCTCTTGGTCGCTTTTCTTGACCAAATCCTTCCTTGCAGGTTGTCTTTAGTTGATATGCAAGAAATGCCTCAAAAAATTTAGATTCATCAGAAGTGAAAGTTGAAGGTCGGGGAGACATCTGCATAATCAGCTTTGAAATCAAATCAGCATCAGTGACAAGAGGAGGCGGAACTGGTCGAATTTGCATAACAGCTGGTGTAGCTGAAAGTGTTTGCTTGACCAATGACATCATATATGGATAGAGTTGTCTTTTGAACATTTCTTTTGTGACTCAAGGGACGGTGTCGAGAAGGAACTTATGAGTGTATTCCCTAATTGTCTTGTCCATTTCCCCATGAATGTCACGGTTGAGGAATTGCTGGATCTGGTCTCTTTCCTCCGAGAACTCGTTCATCAAATCACCGAGTAAGTTAACCCTGTCAGCAAGCTGATTCAACTTTTTGTTAACGACATTTCATTTTCTTGCTTGCTTGACAGCCTTTACAATCTTAGTTTTGGCACGTGATGCCCAAGTGTTAGTGGGTTTCTTGATTGATCTGGATGAAGATCTGGTGGTAGCATCTTTGGATGGTGGTGGTGATGAATGAGATGATGAATCTGATGAAGATGAGTCATGAGATGGCTTTAGGTCTTTAGGTGGCTCAGAAGTTTCTTCTTAGGTTATGTTGAAGATTGTCTTGAATGAAACTGTAGCCTCAATTCGAATCCTTTCTTCCTCAGCTTTAGCCAGAGCTTCTTCTTCAGCCTTTTCCCTAGCCGCTTCCTCCACGTCTTCATCTGTTATCTTCTCATTCTTTTCTTGTTCCTCTTCTTCAAAGTCAAACTTGATTTCCGACTCTTGTTGTTGTTGCTCTGTTGATTCCTTAGTAGTGGTACCAGTTCCCTTATCGGGTTGATTAACCGCATCAAGAACTGGTGTGGTTAGTGCACCACCACTAGAACCTCCAGGGCCTCTGGTTTGTTGAAGGTTGAATTCAGTAGCAACATGCTGCAACCTCAGCTACTTAAGAGTCTTGTGATATTGTTGTTCATCCTTTTGTTCTGTGTCATCATCAGAGTTGTCTTCTTCTTCTTCAGCGACTAGAGTCTTCCCTTTGTCTGATTTGGGACTGGGTGGTTTGTCATCTGACCTCAGTGAGGTTTTTTCATCTGTAGCAGTTTCGGAATATCGAACCACCTCATCAGACTTAGTATCTTCAGAATCGACGTCCTCTTGAGTATCTTCAGGTTTAATTTGAGAACGGACGATCTGAGTTGGAACTCTTTTCTTGCGACAAGGATTCCTTTTGGGATACTTGTGAGCGCTCCCAGTGCTTTCAATGCTTCTAGCGCTGCCTGATCTTCTTGTCTTCTTGACTGGAATGGCTGAAGTCTTTTCATCCATGAACCCGACTTTGCCTTTACTCACTGCTTCTTAGTATCGACAATACGATGGAAGACTTTTGATTGCGTCAGTGAGAAGGCAGTCAAGTAGAACTGCACCTTGTTTCTTTGTTGACGAGTCTTTAAATCTGACAATGTTCAATGTAGGCTCATACAACGCAGAGTGATGCTTGGGGTCATTGATTCTCATGGGGATGTCCCGATGAAGCCCGAGAATGTTCTGAATCAACAACTTTGTGTATCTGATGAAGGAAACCTTTGTACCAGGCTTCTTAAGATGGGACATCATATCTTCCCATATCAGTCTTGCATAGTCAATGTGTTGTTTGTTGACCATTCCCCAAAAAGTTTGCAAGTGCATGAGTTTAGGATGTTCATGACCGCTGTCTCTTCCAGATACAGACTTAGCAATCATAATGTACAATGTCCTCCAAGGTTAAGGAATGTACTTCAGATCGACAGTTGAGTGTTTGGTGATGACACCGGCAGCTTCATCATATCCAATGTCGACCATGAATTGCATTATTACCTCTTCATTAGGAGTTGGCACATAGTTAGCAGGCTGAATAGTTGGCAGAAGAAGAAAATTACGAAGATCTGCTACTGTGACGGTGACTTCCTTATGATTGAGAGTCACAGTGACAGCATCTTGACCATCAACCTTTTTCATTGTGTGCCAAAATTGGTGAATGTAGATTTCTGGTA
Source organism: Chrysanthemum makinoi (assembly GCA_910596185.1). Taxonomy (NCBI): domain Eukaryota; kingdom Viridiplantae; phylum Streptophyta; class Magnoliopsida; order Asterales; family Asteraceae; genus Chrysanthemum; species Chrysanthemum makinoi. The sequence continues at coordinate 184,546,326 of OU343222.1, read as the reverse complement.
CAGTTGCTGAGTTGGTGAGCATGTTGTTGTAAGGATGGGTTTGGAGGATATCCACAACAATCCTGCATGATGACTCTGAGCACCTGAAATTCTCAAAATCGACCTTGAGGTTGTTCTTTCCAATCTTCTTGCTGTAATCAATTGGGAAGATATCATTCATTGTAAGCTCATTTGGTGTGTTGACATTTTCCATTATGACATCCATTTCGTGATATGAAAGGTATTGAGACAAAATAACCAACATATCGAAAGACATTACGTTAGTCAAAAGTTGATTTTATTGTCCAATTATTGAATTTGTTATGTTAATGAATGTTACGAGTCCAAAGTCACATATTGTCCAATAGTCCAAAGTTGACGTGATAAGTTACGTGAGTATTGTAATTTTGATGTTTAATGTCCAAAGTTTACTTAATCACACAACGTTTTAACTTTTGTAGCTTATTAGTGACATTTTGGTTTTGAGATATTATGACTAACTTATAACATGTTTGTACGCGTAACATTTCAAAAATTTTAGTTACAAATTGTCTTAAGTGTAGGATTGTAAGCTTATGCGTAAACAGGATAACCATACGCGTAGGAGTCAATCATAGGCGTAAGAAAGCTTACGCGTAGGAATGGACTCTTAGCACAAAGCTTACGTGTAAGCGTAGGTTAGGGACTTACGCGTAAGGTTTACTCGTAAGAGCAAGCCTTATGCGTAGAAATCCAAGTTTACGCATATCCTTCACAGGATACGCGTAGTCCCATTGTAGAACCTTATGCGTATAAGTTACACGTAAGATTGCTCTTATGCGTAACATCTACACATAAGGTGATCCTTAAGCGTAAGATCCGTGTACCCTTGATTCTGAAATAGGTACATGTAGAAGCATGAAATAGATCAATCATAACACTTATATTAACAAGTTATTCATTCCCTTTTAAGATCACATAGCATACATATGACAAATCTCATTCGCGTAAGACATTTCTACGCATAGACATAAACCCTAGAAATTCAAATCCTACTCATAAGAGATTTAACCATGGGAAATTCACCAAATGTTTTCTGGGACATCTTAGATGCTAAATGAGTGGTTTCCAACATATTTTAACATCAAACACACAATGAATCAGTAATACCCAATTTATAAGCATACTTAAACCCTAAAGCTTAATTTTTCAAATTTGATGTTACTGGGCATGAATCAAAGGTGCATTTGGTCAATTAAACATGTAACAAACATATCCCAAGCATCTAATTAACCTCAAACACTCACACATGAAAGTACTCAAATCCACGCGTAAACCCAAACATTGAAAACAGTTTCTTGGTTGGATTTGATGTATGAAATAGGTTTAGAATTGATATAGAAACCTTTTTAACACAACCCATTTCGCAAAAACATCATTTTTCAATAACATGTTTCTACGCGTATGCGTATGAACATAAAATCATGAGTTTTGAAACATCAAACCGTTGGATTCGCATGAAACTTAAAACCAATGTTAGGAATCACATTTAGAAACGATTTTCACTTACAGATTACAAGTATGAAGCACGGATTTGAACTTTGATTGTTAGTCGTGGATATGATGGTTGAAAGTTTTAAATGTTTGTAATAAATGTGAAGAGATAATTAGGTGGGGAGTTTTGTTAAGATTTATTTTTCACTTTTGACAATAATAGCCCCTCCACCTTAACCATTTTCAATTATGACCCATAACTTCCATTTTGGTTAAGCAAAACGTGATTGTTTGGAAAGAAACATGACAACACTCCCCCTCGACTTTAGTAGTGATGAAATTTTACAACTTTAGTCCGAGGAGGGTTTAGACCAAGAAACGTATCCACCATTATCAAAGATACAACCAATTAGGGTAACATGCAAGTACAAGGTTTTATGAAACAGAAAAATATTTACATTCTCCCCCTCAACACTTGTTCGGGAAAATAATGAGAGTTTTGATAGAAGAAAGTGTTGACGGAAGATTTGTACTTGCAATGTTGGAAGAAATTTAGGTAGAAGAATATTTTTGTATTTTTCCAGATTTTATATTTTTCTATTTTTGTTTTTGAAAACGTTTTTTACAAAAGAGGTTTTGGTGTTTGACTGGTTTTAAGAATTTGTTAAAAGTTCGTCCAGTTCCTCTGGAGTTAAACACCTCATGCCAATCCGGTGGATCAAATCAATAAACCGAGCAGGAGCTAAGGCTTTGGTGAGAAGATCCGCCAGTTGGTGTTGAGTACCCACAAAATATAATTCAACGGTACCCTTTTCCACATGCTCCTTTATGAAATGATATCGAAGATCGATGTGTTTGGACTTCGAATGTTGAACGGTGTTGCACGAGATCGCAATAGCACTTCGATTGTCACAGTACACCAGGATTCTGTCAAATACGTAACCATAGTCCTTGAGTTGTGTTCTCATCCAAATGACTTGAGCATAACACGCAGACATGGCTACATATACAATCTTGCTTCTTCGATTGCCATGACACCAATTTATCACCAAGAAATTGCAAACCACCTGAAGTACTTTTCCGAGAATCTAAGCATCCTACATGATCAGCGTCTGAAAATGCTATTAGTTCAAAACCAGAATCCTTCGGATACCAGATCCCCAAATTAATGGTTCCCTTGATGTATCAGAGGATTCTTTTAGCCTCAGAGAGGTGTATCTCAGTTGGTCGTTGATATGCTTACACAGCGCGTTCGGGGTCAAAGGAACTTCCTTTTCGTCGAGCAAGTTTTTCAACACCCTAGGCAGTGAACCTAATCGTTGTAGTGTAGTATTAGGGTAAGCCACGGGAATTGATATCGTTCTCTAGGGGAATAGGAATGCTAGTGAGAAGTTACTACGCTAAGGTTGGGGTTGAGGAAGATTATTTTTTATCTTTTTATGTTTTTTAGGAAAGGGAAAGGTACGAATCTCGGGGTTTGGATTTGGGGGTTGGTATTTCTACCGATTACTTCTACTTATCTAATTATCTAAACTAAGGTGAGGTTAGTCTATGTCTATTGTTGTGCGTCAGTATGATAGTTAAAAAATGTATTTGCTTAGGCTTTATTACTCCCTAGTTATCTCCTATTGATGGTTGAATTGTCGCGTCCTTATTCTTAATCGCGTTGTGTTTCTAAGGTCGTAGGGTATGCGTTTATCCCTAGCTCTTTGAAGCTACCAAAGGTTAATGACTACAAAATCTCTAGGATTTATAAACTTTAACTCTAAGGTATTCTTTGGATGTATAGCCTACAATTACTCTAGGTGATTATAAACTAAGGTTCAACAAAGATTAATCAAGCATTATTAGCACAACGAATGACCTATCGCAATACTAGGTCAATCACAATTAAGATAAGAGACAACCAATCAATATTCAATAACTAAGTTTCATATTACCTAAGCAAACACACAAGTAAATTAGCCGGACATGGAGAACATGCAAGCATACACATAATCAATTGAAGACATAATTAAATTAATGAAGTAAAACACTTTATCTTGATGTAAGATAGGGTATGGAACCCTAAAATACTGTACAAGACAGCCTTGGTTCGGTTTAGGTTTTTACTCCAAAAGACTACACACTGAAAATTGAAAAATTCGGATTCTTTATATAAGATTACAAATGACGGCGTCACCCTTTAATTTGTGACGCCGTCGGTTCGCCGTTATTAGGGTTTCGTCTTGGCCATGTTAGCATTGCGACGGCGTCACCTTATGCCTGTGACGCCGTCCTCTTATGTCTTTGACGTCGTCTGGATCAAATCTAGGCCGTCTTAGCTGCGACGCCCTACTCCTTTAAAACCTGAAGCCGTCACTTGTAAATAAGTAATTTGGCTACTGAGTCGTCACAAAATTTGTCCGACGGCGTCTCTAGTAGAACCTGACGCCGTCCCCTTTAGTTCCAGCAGCCTGAGTGTCTCGATTCTTGACTTTGGCCATTTTCTTCGTATATTCGCGCCTTTTTGTCCGAATAAGTGTCATTCCAGCAATTTGCCTTCAAGATACCTAAAAAGTGAAAAGGAATGATATTAAGTAATAACGGATACAAAAGTGATAAAATAAGGGCTTAAACGATCCCTAAAAAATGTACATTTTAAAACCTTATCAAATATCCCTACACTTGGTATTTGTTTGTCCTCAAGAAAATGTGCTTTTAACCAATTAAATTTATAAGTTAGAGGTCATGAAGCATTAGTTTAGAACGATCCACAACACATATAAGCCCCGCAAAAGTCATAACAAGCACGGAAATTACATACTAGAACCTCACAGGGGGTGGTTGGGGTACTCACATCTCTCGGGTGTATATGAAATATAACAAGTTGGGAATGGAAGATAAACACTCATTAACCGGTCCTAGTACATAGATTACCATAGGCTTGAGACTAGATCAAACCTCCATCGCTTTGGCGTAAGCACCTAGGAAAGACTATCCAAGAGGTCTTTTAAAGGGTTGTAACGTTAGGCTTACGGTAAGGAAACAAAGGGTTTGGTGGGATAGGCGATTTAGTGGTGGCAAGTCAAAAATCTTTATGTTACAAGCATGCGAAGAATGGTGTTGCTAAGCCAAGACTCGACACTCTAAACTCTAGATAACTGAAACAAACAAACATAAATTTAAAGATAGATGTAGGATGGTAGCCTGTATGTTTTTTCACTCTATTTTTTTTCTCTTTTTTCTATTTTTTTCAATTTTCTTTTTCATACACTTTTACTCTACCATCCTCTACGATAATATCAAAAATGATAGGGATTTATAGGCACATCCCTACACTTGAGTTTTTATTTCTCAAATACTAATTTGACCCGAATTGAAAAGATCAAAACACTTGGAGTACATTATTATGTAAATAATGGGAATTTGAATTTAACGTTCCTTTCCCGTCATTTCATAAAGTTTAACTTTTCCCATGAGTCCCAATCGTCCCAAAACTGTGTACAAAGGATATGACTCGACTTAGCAACTTATGCAAGCAACAAGATAATTGAGCTAAGGGTTTAGTGTGATAACAATAATGCAGTAAAAGTGAGTGCATACAAGGTAGGCTAAGGCGATTTGGGTGTACATTTAGGGGTGGATTGTAAACAATGCTCTTCATTGATATTCCAGAAAACCAAAATATCACGAGAACCGCGAAAAGGATAGGCTCTGAGGGGTTAACTAGGGGTATCGTGTACTAACGATGAGTACAACGCAAGGGTGTGGGGGAATTACTCAACCGATGTGGAAGAAGTAATTATAATACTGGTATCAAACAAGGGTTATCCTAATGCCTCTTATCATTTAGTTATTCCTAACTACACAAGTGTAGTCTTACAAGCGATCTCGGGATGCATCACAAAACAAGTTCTAGAATCTATTATACTACCGATTCACACTCTAAGCATCAAAGATGAATGCTTTAATTCCTACTAATCTAAGGGCGATCCTCACATTTTGGGTGGAATTTAAGTGGTAAAGGGTTTTTGTGCTAGTCATATAATTTTCTATCCATGAGACGCTTTATTGAGACTAATGGCCCACTCCTATATGTCATGAAAAATTTTAAATTTGGTGCCAAAATTACCCTAACCGATATTTCTCATGGTTTATTACACAAATAAAATTGGACAAAGCAAATAATCAAGGATAAGCATAGTTTCAAAGTTCCCGTTTTATTTTCCCTCCCTACACTTAAACTGAACATTGTCCCCAATGTTCCTCGAAAGTATCAAAGTTATGATAATGAAAGGTAATTTAAAACGAAAGAAACTAATACTCCCCTGATTAGCTTGGTAAGATCCGTGTGAAGTGGTGGTTACATCTTTCTTCAAGAAGAACGTTTGCGTTAAAAGCTCCTTCTCATCTTATGTATCTTCTTCTTGGTAAATTAAACCTGCACACTTGAAAAAAACAAACGAAACCTTTGCGTAAAATTGGCGGTAACAATATATATAAGTATCTACTAAACTAGGATATAATGCTTGTGGAATGGATGTTTACAGATTTTCTGGAAAATTAAGACCTGAAAAATTCCAAAAATTTGTAAGTAGCTTAGAAAACGAGAAAAATGTCGTTGTTTCTCGCCTTTCCCGGACGCCGTCGGTTTCGATCTGACGCCTTCAGGTTATCCTAACAAAAGCTCGGTTCTGTGATTTTCTGGAAAAAATTCTGAAACATTTTTATCTTTAGAATCTGGAAAAATTTCCTGCAAAACATCCATTATGACTCGATACAAGCATTTGACTCGAACAAACACACATGTATATCTTTTAATTAATTGTAATTCTCATGTTTATGTTTCTTTTGAAAACGTGTGTAATCCTCCCTACACTTATCCCTTATGTAAAATACCTTTATATATAATTAAGACGAGGTTAAAGACAAAATAAAGCATTTTTACGAATTTAAACATGAGAATAAACAATAAATAAAAGATACACGACACACGAATAAAAATGAAAAACAAATAACACATGGGTTGCCTCCCAAGAAGCGCTTGTTTTTGTTCGAGTTACGAGCTTGACTCTACCCTTATTTAAACGAATAAAGGGGAATTTTTTTCTACACTTAAGCTTAAGTGCGGGTGATAGTAGCGATACACACCCTTAGGGTGGAAATTTGCTACGTGAGGAGAGGGTGATAGGTGATTTATATGCTCAAAGGGGTGTGCTCCATTCATTATAACCTTACCTAATTTTTTTGTTCTAGCGGGTGAATCAAATCTCTCTCCTAAAAATGGATCATCTTCTATCAACTTCAAAATATTCTTAGTTAAGGATCCATCTTGACCTAATAAACCAGGTTTAAACCCATAATGTTTCTTGTTATCAACCATGAATGGGTGATATAAGTGTGTAAGGTCATGGGTTACTCCTATATTAGCTTCCGCTCTACAAGGCCTAGAGTCTACCACCTTTATCAAGCAACTACCCAGACTATTTATTTTGATGGGTGGATTGGGGCCTAATTCAATTCCAAGATTCACATCTAAAGACGGAAAATTGGGTAAGGTTTTTGGTTGAGGCTCTGGTTCATCAAAATTAGGAACTTCCCTATGACTAAGAGAGATGTCATGACAACAAGCAACTAAACCTACATTCTCTAGTGGCGTTTGGTCCAAAGGTTCTATATCAATAGGGGTTCCTATAGTCTCTTCTACTTCTTCCGGGTAAGTTATAGGCGATGTGTGTTCCTCAAGTGAGGGTAGGGCCTATGGGCTTGGAGTTTCCACCTCATTCTCCATTATATCTAGATCTCCTAAATGTTCATTAGTATGATCTAACCCAAATACACTCCTCAGCATCTCAAATCCTTTTTTGGCCATTTCAAATTCTTGGTCCGATTCATAAGAATTGTTGTCAAAAACTTGACTACTATGTTCTTTTTGCCTAAAGGATTCCACATGTGTGTCATATGTTTTGAAATCTATCTCACACATGCAACTAAGTATTTCAACTCTAACCATCTCACAATCTTGTTCGGGTTTAGGTTCCATGTTCTTAAAAACTAGGTCTTTTTGATCATGATGCCTAAGGTTGGATAAATCCTCCTTATCTCTTTCCTCAAGTTGTGACAGCTAATGGTTTATGCTTAGGAGGCTTTTCTCAAAATTTTCTAGAGGGTCTCACTAAAAGGAGTTGATTCTAACAATGATCATTGAATAGAAGCCACACAAGCACAAAATTTATCAAATCCATCCAACCTTACACCCGTCTCCTTTTGGATATCTCTAAGATTACTCACAAATTCATTAGAACAATAAAAAGCAATCCAATATGCGAAATTCAATTGTTCCTCATTTGTTAATGATTCAAATGCAACTTCACTTGCCATAGCGACAAATGAAAAGGGTTTACGAACACACACACAAAGAAGGGGGATAGACTACAAGGAAGCTAAAAATGAGAAAAAAGCTTTCTTGATAGGAATCAAGCAAAGAAACCTAAACGAGGTGGACTCCTAACTAGCTATTCTATTCCCCGGCAGCGGCGCCAAAAACTTGAGCGCGTTCGGGGTCAAAGGAACTTCCTTTTCGTCGAGCAAGTTTTTCAACACCCTAGGCAGTGAACCTAATCGTTGTAGTGTAGTATTAGGGTAAGCCACGGGAATTGATATCGTTCTTTAGGGGAATAGGAATGCTAGTGAGAAGTTACTATGCTAAGGTTGGGGTTGAGGAAGATTATTTTTATCTTTTTATGTTTTTTAGGAAATGGAAAGGTACGAATCTCAGGGTTTGGATTTGATGGTTGGTATTTCTACTTATTACTTCTACTTATCTAATTATCTAAACTAAGGTGAGGGTAGTCTATGTCTATTGTTGTGTGCTCGTATGATAGTTAAAAATGTATTTGCTTAGGCTTTATTACTCCCTAGTTATCTCTTATTAATGGTTGAATTGTCACGTCCTTATTCTTAATCGCGTTGTGTTTCTAAGGTCGTAGGGTATGCGTTTATCCCTAGCTCTTTGAAGCTACCAAAGGTTAATGACTAAAAAATCTCTAGGATTTATAAACTTTAACTCTAAGGTATTCTTTGGATGTATAGCCTACAATTACTCTAGGTGATTATAAACTAAGGTTCAACAAAGATTAATCAAGCATTATTAGCACAACGAATGACCTATCGCAATACTAGGTCAATCACAATTAAGATAAGAGACAACCAATTAATATTCAATAACTAAGTTTCATATTACCTAAGCAAACACACAAGTAAATTAGCCGGACATGGAGAACATGCAAGCATACACACAATCAATTGAAGACATAATTAAATTAATGAAGTAAAACACTTATCTTGATGTAAGATAGGGTATGGAACCCTAAAATACTGTACAAGACAGCCTTGGTTCGGTTTAGGTTTTTACTCCAAAAGACTACACAATGAAAACTGAAAAATTCAGATTCTATATATAAGATTACAAATGCGACGGCGTCACCCTTTAATTTGTGATGCCGTTATTATTGTTTCATCTTGGCCACGTTAGCATTGCGACGGCGTCACCTTATGCCTGTGACGCCGTCCTCTTCAGTCTCTGACGTCCTCTGGATCAAATCTAGGCCGTCTAAGCTGCGACGCCCTACTCCTTTAAAACCTGAAGACGTCACTTGTAAATAAGTAATTTGGCTACTGAGTCGTCACAAAATTTGTCCGACGGCGTCTCTAGTAGAACCTGACGCCGTCACTTGTAGAACCTGACGCCGTCCCCTTCAGTTCTAGCAGCCTGAGTGTCTCGATTCTTGACTTTAGCCATATTCTTCGTATATTCGCGCCTTTTCGTCCGAATAAGTTTCATTCCAGCAATTTGCCTTCAAGATACCTAAAAAGTGAAAAGGAACGACATTAAGTAATAACGGATACAAAAGTGATTAAATAAGGGCTTAAACGACCCCTCAAAAAGGTACATTTTAAAACCTTATCATCCTTTTATGTTAGGATTTAGTAAATCCGGTCATTAAAGAGTCGGTCACCTCAAGTATATGTAATCGTTAGAAAGCTCGTAGTTGTAGATTATTTAATGTTAAGTAGTATTTAGTTAAGTAACACCGTGGAGGACGGACGGGTCTTTACCCACTGTATTCTTGATCCACAGCCCGTAGGTGGCGATTTATGTAAGAACTATAAATACTCTCTACCTCCCAAGGTAGAGAGTTGGAGCTCATAATAATATTTTTCTTTCTCTCACTAAAGTTCCCAACCTCTAACTTTCTGTTGGATCGATGTACTCTAACCAAACTAACTTAAATAGCTTGTTAAGGTTTAATAACCTCGGATAAATCCTAAGTTATTAACAAAGAAACACTGAGCAAACTCTATTAAGTATGCGGAATTTACTTAACAAAGCTAAGAAGAATAACTTTAACTTTGAACGATTTTATTAATAACTCTAACTCTGCTTATTATGCAGATTCTTTAACAACTCTAATAATATTGAACTTCTAATATCAATCTAGGGGTCCTTTTATTGGCTCAAGGATAACCCTAAACGATTTACAATTTGTATCCTTGTACGACAAGTAATCTAATAAAAAATATTCTAGAATTACAAGACTTTCTATAAACGAATATAACAGTTCTTTTAGCCTTGCAGTACTTTGACTTCTTCAGCAGTACTTTGACTTCCTCTTTAGCAGTACTTTGACTCTTTGACTTTTTCTAGTACTTTATCATTCTTCAGCACTTTCATATCCCAACAATCCTCCCCTAACTTGAATTCTACAAGCTTGACTTCAAGTTCCTTTGTGAATTTATCTTTAACAGCTCCATCTTTAAGGAAAGATTATGTCTGAGTCTTTGGATTGTATCTCTGTAGTTTATGTGCATGTATCAAAGTATCTTTAGAATTATTCTTTACAGCAGCATTCAGCAAACTCCATCTCTTCAGCAACACAGCAACATATGACAATTTGTACATTAATGCAGTTTAAGTTGCAGTCTATTCTCATCACTTCCAGGTGTATTAACTCCTGTGAGAGGTGAATCATTGAAAATTTAATGGATTTGAGTTCTCTTTACCAAAGCGATTAACTCTGGAGTAGCCAAATGTTTTGGTGTGTAAGACCATGGTACATTGATAACCATATGATTTTTAGCAAATCATCAGCTATCAACAGATTTGAGTTGTCTTTACCAAAAGCTGTACCCTTCTGGACTAGTTAGTTCTTTCATCATGGTGAACTAATTACCATATAATGGTTTTTCCACAGCCTTTACCCCAAGCCATTTTCTTGTGGGCTAGCTAACTCTTCACATTACTGATATGGTGAGTTGATGACCATACAACTTATTAGCAAGTTGTCAACTAAAAACGGATTTGAGATATCTTTACCAGAGCCGTTTGCTCATGGATTAGCCAATCCTTTTGTAACTATGGTGGATTGATAACCTATTGATGTTACCATCTCAAAAACCATTTATTTTATTCAACCTTTGTTTCAAAATATTTGTTACTTAACAAAAGGTTTCTTTCAAAATTCACTTAACTGGTTAAAAGCTGCAAGCAGTACTTTGATGAAAGTACTGTTTGATCAGCAGTACTTTGAATAAAGTAATGATATTTAAAAAAGAATTTATTCAATTAAAACTCATACCAGTTATTCATCATCATCAGCAATTGTAGTCCATCTGATAAAAAGCTTGATGACCAGACATGCTATTTCATTATCTTCTTCTACTTCCATTCCATGCTCCAGCATCCTCCTCATAAGTTCTGGTGTAAGAGGATATATTCTATTAGCTAACATGTGAATCATAATTCCATCTTCAAGCTCTAGAACATGTACTCCAGATTCTTCAAAGAATCTCCAGCTAACAATCTCCCAATTCTCTTGATTCTTCCAAATTTTAGCAGTGCTTTGTTCTTCAGTTACCCATAAGGTTGTGAGATCTCCAAGCAACACTAAACCAACTCCTTCTGATGGATTTTGTTCAAAGTAATTTCGCACCACATGATATAAATAGAATAAATCCACTCTATCTATGATGTGCAATAAATCCCATAGCCTGTTGAACATTCTGAAGCTTTCATCTTCTCTATGAAACATCAGATAACTTCCATCTTTTGAGTCTACAACTTCAAAAGCAATAATTTGAGATTTGTTCATCTTCATCTCAGCATCATCTGTAGAATACTCAAAATCCACTACTCTTAAGTAATTCTTTAGTTCATCATTAGTATCAGATCGTAACTCAACTTTTTCTTTCTTTGATGACTGTATATCTTCAACTTCAGTTTTTTTTTCTTTTTCTATCTTTTTCTTTCCAAGCAGCATCATCTTTATAATCTTTGATGCTTTCAACATTTTTCTTATAAGCTTCCCTAACAGCATCATACAATTCTTTCATCTCATGATATTTAAACCTCTGCAATCCTTTATATCCTTGACTTTTTAAATAAGCCATCATTGCATTTCTGTCTTTAGCTCGATTTGGTCTTCTTGGTAGAAATCTAACAGGAATAGGTGACTCTAATGGTTCATCAGCTTCAGCATTCAATTCCTCTTGCAATTTCTTAGCTGCTTCTCTATTCTGAGCTTCTTCAGCTTCCTTAGCTTCTCTATCTTTAGCATTTAATTCCTCTTGAATCTTTCTAGCTGCTTCCTCATTCATAGCAACTTGAGCAGCTCTTATCTGTGCTAAAGTTGGTTTCTTTTTCTTCTTTGTTTCTACCAATACACCTTTTCCTTTATCCTTAGGATCAATAACAGGTTGAGAAACTCTTGATTGTTCCTCTTCTTGTACTCCTGGAATACTAACACCCCTTGGCTGTGATAAACCTTGCAAAATTACAGGAATGGTTTCATCATCACTTGCAGTATGAATAGGCTTGGGTTTAGCTTCTTCTTCTTGGATGACAGTTGAGGGACCAACAACTTCTTCATGTATAGTTGTTGAAGGACCAGCTTCCTCTTCAAAGTCTAACAACCTTGGAGTAATCAATTGTTGTCTGTAAGTTCCAGTCAAAGCAGTACTTTGATCAGCAGTACCTTGATCATCAGTACTTTGAACTTGAACATCAATAACTTGCTCCTCAGTTTCTTGAATGACCTGTTCTTCAGTCTTTTCTTCTTCAGTACCTTCAGGTTCATTTTCCTTAACAATATCTTCTTTCAAATTCCTTTCTTCTAAATTCCTACCCAATTGGACAGAAGATTGTTTGTGAACCTTTTGGCGTTTGGTCTTCCTAGACTGCCTCTGCTCCTTCTTTTTAGATTTGACCCATATACAATGATGTTGAACCAATGGCCAGACAAAATGCTTGATCCTTCTAAACTTGAGCTTCAATTTCTTAATCTGTTTAGCTTGAGCCTCAGTAGTCTTTTTCAATTTGACTAACTCCCTTGTCAAAACATAATTATCCAATGTCAAATCTTCAGGGGATAGAGTATGTGAATCATCTCCTTGAATTGGCGAAGGTTCCTCTGGTTGAGAATCAGGAACAGATCTTTGTGGAAATGGAGAAGGTGAAACTGCAACACCTTTTTGAACTTCAGTACTTGGGGAAGCAGTACCTAGGGATACAGTACCTTCTTGAGATGCAACACTTTGAGAAGCAGTACCTGCAGATGTAGTACTTGCAGATGCAGTACCTTCACTATCTTCATCTTCTGCAGCATCAGCTCTGACAGCTTGAATGACTTCAATCATAGAAGTAGTTAATGGAGTGTCCCTTCCAGTGAATAAATCACTCTTCCTAGCCATAAAGGTGAAAATTTTGGCTTGTTGAACCACAACAGGTAAAAGACTTGTAGGCTTAGGAACATCCGAAAGTTGTTTATTGAGGAATACTTGAACAAACCTTGGATACATCAGCCATTTTGAACTATGAGTGATGTGGGAAAGCATTCCATCTAGAATGAGCCTTGAAAAATTGAAAATATGATCTGTAGCCAAGCCCACAATAGCAGATGCTATGTTAGATCCAAATTGCTCCCATGAAGTACTTTTAGCACTAATACAATGAAGCAACACATGCACTAAAAACTTCCAGTGCGGACAAAATAGTTGTTTCCTGAATGTTTGTTCTGATAATGACCCTTCATAACCAATGTGTCCAAAAGTATCCCAAATTAGTTGTTTATCAAAACGAACAGCCCCATCTTCATCATTAAACAATAAGTCTTCTCGAATAGAGGCTTCAGTAACCTTGATATTTTTCCCATCAACCCTAGCATGAATATACTCTTCATCATTCTCCATATGAACCCTAGCTGTTTCCCAAAATTGTTGTATCTAGGGTTCTATAACATCTGGTTCTACTAATAACGCATAACTAATGGGCGATCCAGTAAGAAAATCGATAATATCATGAAAGATTGCATTCGCTTCAGTCTTGTCCAAATTAGCCACCATATTGTGCTTTGAAACTGTATTACGATTCGCCATTGATGATTATGTTATCACAGTAAGAGATATGACGAATAATATAGGTGAAAGTGAGAGAAATATGGAAAATATTGTAAAGGATAAATATGAGAGGGAAAATCGGAGAGTAGTTATTTATAGGTGAGATTTAAAAAATCACAGCCCTTAATAACCAAGTTACCGTTAGTAATAATTACCCCTCAATATTACCATTGGAACAGTACTTTTAATAAGACAAACAGTACTTCCACGTATGCAGTACTTTCCCAAGCAGTACTTTCCAAGCAGTACTTTCCTAAAAGCAAAAAACAGTACTTTTCCATTCTCTTCCTTACAATAAGATATACAGCAAACAAACATGAATATCCTCCCCTCAAGCAATGCATAGGACTATATGTACACTAAATAGTCCTCCCCTTAAATGTAGCTCAGTAATTGATCATGCCAATACTCACCACCAAGTGAGTAAATCGAGAAACATCAAATCCTTTGGTGAGTAAATCAGCTACATTATCATCTGTATGCACCTTGACAACATTGATGAGCCTATGCTCATAACAATCTCTGATGAAGTGGTGCCTAATCTGAATATGCTTGGTCTTGGAATGATAAACTGGATTCTTCACAATACAAATAGTACTCTCATTATCAATATTGATGGGAGTATTTTTGAAATTAAACCCATAATCCAAGAGTTGATTCTGCATCCACAAAACTTGTCCACAACAACTTACAGCAGCCACATATTCTGCTTCAGTTGATGATGTTGCTGCAATTGTTTGCTTTTTACACTGCCATGAAACTAATCTTCTTCCAAGATATTGGCATCCACCTGTGGTTGATCTTCTGTCATAGTTGTCACCTGCATAATCACTATCTGAAAAAGCTTCCAAGTGAAAAGGTGAATCCCTTGGATACCACAACCCTAAGTCAGGTTGTTGTTTCAAATAACAGAAAATTCTCTTTACTGCATTCATATGAGAAATCTTTGGTGAGACTTGATATCTTGCACATAAACAAACTGCAAACATGATATCAGGACTTGATGCAGTAAGATACATAAGACAGCCAATCATAGATATGTATAACTTGACTTCAACTGGTTGTCCATCTTCATCCTTGCCCAATGAGTTAATTGATTTAATAGGTGTAGTAACAGGCTTCATGTCATCAAAATTGAACTTCTTAAGTATGTCAGTAACATACTTGTCTTGACTTATGAAAATTCCTTCCTTTGACTGCTTAACTTGAAGTCCCAAAAAGAAAGTTAACTCACCCATTGAACTCATTTGAAATTCATTCTGCATCAGCTTCTCAAATTCCTTGACCATGGACTGTTTAGTAGCTCCAAATATGATATCATCAACATATATTTGAACTAACATGATATCTTTCTTATCTCTCTTTATAAACAAAGTCTTGTCAATAGCTCCTCTCCTATAACCATGTTGCAGTAAAAATGTAGAGAGCCTTTCATACCAGGCTCTTGGTGCTTGATGTAAGCCATAAAGAGCTTTGACAACTTTGTAGACTTTGTTAGGATGTTTAGGATCTTCAAAACCAGGAGGTTGTTTGACATATACTTCCTCTGTAATCTTGCCATATAAAAAGGCACTCTTGACATCCATTTGATAAACCTAAAATCCCATATAAGAAGCAAAAGCAAGAAAGATTCTAATTGCTTCTATCCTTGCTACAGGAGCAAACACTTCATCATAATCAACTCCTTCTTCTTGTCTGTAGCCTTGTGAAACTAACCTTGCCTTATTTTTGATGACATTACCTCTTTCATCTCTCTTGACTCTGAAAACCCATCTGGTTCCAATAACTCTCTTCCCATCTGGAAGATCACATAATACCCAAACTTCTTGAAGTTTAAATTGAAGAAGTTCTTCCTACATAGCTTCAACCCAACTCTCTTTAGTCAATGCTTGAGCAATATTCTTGGGTTCCTCTTGAGAGATAAAACAAGTAAACAGGCAAGTGTGATGGTCCTTATGATTCAGCCTGTTTTGTTTATATACAAAGCTAAGTAAAGCATTGTGAGGTGTAGAAAAAGTCTTAGCTCTATGTCTAGTCATCACTCCAGAAGTAGAAGGACCAATGATTTGATCAGTAGAATGATTCTTATGAATTCGTAAATTTGGAGACTGTGGAACTCCATAAGTATCATCTAAATTAGTAAAATCAGCATCTTCATTGGAATCTGAGAAAATACCTTCATCTTCAAATTCATCATCAGTTTCCTCTAAGCCAGGCATGGTAGGATCATCCAAATCATCCAAAGTACTGGTAACTGGTGCAACAGTACTTTGTTCAAAAGTACTGTCCAAAGTACTGTGAGAGTACTCTGCAGTTTTGTTCTTTTTCTTTGCCTCTTCATAAGCTCTTCTTTGATCATCAGTGTAAGAATGTGCTAAAACATCTTGAAGAAGCAACTGATTAAGTTCTTCTTGAATAGATTGATCCTCAGCAGACAATGAGGATTTTGGTGCATCAGTACTTTGCTTTGGTGAAACAGTACTTTGCTTTGGTGCATCAGTACTTTGCTTTGGGGAAGCAGGGAGAGGTTCTTCATCAGGAACAACATCAGGTCTAAGATGAACTCCATGAACAACATACTGTAAATCTTCTCCATTGTGCACAGGTTGATTTTCTTCTCTAACATGTACATAGTTCATAGAAGGAGTTAGAACTTCAAGATCAAACATCCAATCAGGACCTTTACCTTTCTCATTGTCTTGATCTTCTAAAAACTCAACATGAAGACAATCTTGAACCTTTTTAGTGACTCTGTTGTACACTCTAAAGCCCTTACTGTTGGTACAATAACCCAATAAATATCCTTCTTCTGACTTACCATCAAACTTTCCCAGATTATCAATTGTGTTTAAAATAGTTAGAGGGCATCCAAAAGGCTTCATAAATCGAATGTTGGGTTTGTTACCCATCAGCAACTCATAGGGTGTCTTCATCTGTGGTTTGGTGACTGAAACTCTGTTAAGTACATAGCAAGCAGTACTTACAGCTTCAGCCCAGAATTGAATAGGTAGTTGTGAATCAGCTGGCATTGTTCTGGCTGCTTCAATCAAAGTCCTATTCTTTCTCTCTGCAACACCATTCTGTTGTGGTGTTCTTGCAATACTAAACTCCCTTTTGATTCCTTTGTTTGCACAAAATTCATCCATAAGCTTGTTCTTGAATTCAGTTCCATTGTCACATCTAATACCTCTAACCTTGAGTCTCAATTGGTTTTCAAGTGCTATTATGAGTGTTTGAATAGCATCAAAAGTATCATCTTTAAATCCCAAGAAAATTACCCAACTGAATCTACTGCAATCATCTGTTACAACTAAGCAGTACTTTTTCTTATTTAAACTTGCCACAGAAACAGGTCCAAACAAATCCATATGTAACAGCTCCAAAGGTTCTCTAATAGTCCTCTCCTCAAGCTTCTTGCATGAAGCTTTGTGTTGTTTACCCTTCTTGCATGCCAAACAGGAGTGATCATTCTTGTAAGTCTTTGAAGGTAAACCTCTAACTAAATTCCCTTTGACCAGTTTGTTGATATTCTTGAAATTTACATGGCCCAATCTTCTATGCCACTGATGTGCTTCTTCAGATGTTGCTTTTGCCACCAAACATGTGGCTCTTCCATAAGAATGAAGACTCTTCATATCTAGACTATACACATCATTGGTTCTTGGTACTCTAAGCACTACCAAGTTGTCATCAACAGGCTTGAATTCAGGAGAGAGGATGAGACATTCTGTGTCAGTGAATAACACAGGATGCTTTTTGTCACAGATTTGAGAGACTGATAATAAGTTGAACTTGAGCTCCTTCACATATCTAACATTCTCAAAATCTATACGTCCTGCTTTGATGGTTCCTTTTCCAGTAATTCTTCCTCCATTGGGATCATTCCCAAATGCAACTCTTCCTCCACTAATAGATCTAAAATCAGACAGAATCTCTTTGTCTCCTGTCATACTTCCAGAGCAACCACTATCTACAATCAAATGATCTTTAAGCTCCTCTTCTGGGTTGCCCTGCACAAAGATAAAAGAGTTAGTGACTTTTAGGAACCCAAGCCATTACTGACTTGTGTTCCCCTTATGGAGTTACAAACTCAAATTCTTTGAGTATGTAATTTCCACTGTTTTTCAAAACATGATCCAGAATTATCTTTTGATTTTTAGCATGTGGATTTTCAAAACTTTCTGGATTTTCAACACAATTCTCTTTTACAAGTTCATTCTCTTTTTCTTGTATCACAAAAACATCTGATTCACTTTTTGTTGAAAGTACTGTTTGTCCCTCAGTAGTACTTTCTCTCTTAACCCATTCAGTTTTAACACTTGGTTCTTGTGATCTAGATCCCCTATGTGAATTATAATACCTTCTAGGTTGATAGTAATGAGATCTCCTAGGATACCTGTTCCAAGAAGTGTGAGCAGTACCTTGTTTTGAGGGAGCAGTACTTTGAGAAAGTACTGGTCGTGAAGGTACTGGTGGTCTAGAAAAAGGTCTTCTTTGGTGAGGGTACCTATGATCTGGTGAGAAATTGATGTGATTGACCCTATTTGAATTATTCCAGACTAGTTTGGTCTCTCTAGGTTTCTGGGTGGCAGACCTGTTCTTTGGAAATTTTCTAAGGTATTCTGAGTGATGTTCACAATCCTTGATTAAATGAGTTGGACTAAAACACACAAAACACAGTTTTTGACCCATACTCCCAAAGTGACTTCTTCTATGTCTATGACCAAAACTATTTTGCCTTCTAGGTGAATGATTAAACTTGTTTTGACCAAAGTTATCCCAAAAAGGTTTAGCAGTACTATTTTGAAAAGGTTTTCCTGAAGGTACTGCTTGTGGAGCAGTACTTTGAGTTGAAGGTACTGCTTGACTTTGAACATTATTTTCAACAGTTTCTTTTGGGGTTTCAGACCTAGATTGACCAACTAGCTTTTTCCTAAACTCTAGACTGTCTACTCAAAAACGAGAAACATCAGGCCTAGGGGGTTGATGACTTCCAGTGGGATGGGGAACTGCATGATAACCATTGTCTTTCTTATACTCAGGAGGTGGTTCACTAATTGAATCCTCATTACTAGATGTGTCTACATAATTAATGAGTTCATCATCACTAGTGGTTATATCCTCTAGGTCATCATCTGATTGATTCTCTTCTATGTTATCAAAGTTCATACCAAAACCTAAGCCAGTTTTAATGTAAGCCCTTATCTGTTTTTGAACATAAGTAACATGTGAAAGTCCAGATTCACCCCAAGCAACAAACTTAGCTAACAAATCTTCTCTTTCCTTAGTCAGTTTCTCGATTTCAGAAATTTTACAGTTTAATTTCCATTCACTTAGTTTTAACTGATAGTCCTGTTGTGCATACTTTTCAGCCCAAGCTACTTCATTATTTTCATGTGTTAAGATTTTGGCTTCCATAGATTCTAAGGTTATTTGATAACCAGCTACCTCAGACCTAGCCCTAACACAATTATCTCTTTCAATCACATAACTGCCAAGTATTTTTTGATAAAAATCATGACAATTTGAGCATACCTCAAAGATAGGGGGTGAACTTGGTGAAGTAGCCACCATTGCAAGAAGAACAGGATCATCTTCACTCTCCATGCTCCAATCAAATCCTCCAAAACCATCTTCAGATTCCAAAGCAGCATGTTCAGGTTCCTCATCAAAAGCAGTGTTCCAGTCCAATTCTTCCATTGAATCTTCAGCTGCTTCTTCCACTGCTACCATACAGTAAGTCACTGGTTCATCATCAAACTCTTTACTCCAGTCAACTTTTGATAACTTCTCTTGAGCAACCAAAGCCTTTGTTTCAGTAATTGGAATTTCTTTGAGCTCCAGCTTTGGTTTTTCAGTCAACCTGTTTGCTTGATACTTAGCAAACCTGCACTCCCTAGCAAAGTGTCCAGTCTTTTGACAATTGAAGCATTCAATCTTGGATTTGTCAAAAGTGATACCCTGTTTTGGTTTGAAGTCAATGCTTTTTCCTGTTTTCTTCATGTACTTCTTGATCCTTGCAGTGATCATTGCAACTTGCCACTTGATATCAATTTCTTCTAAAGCATCCTCTTCAATCTGTGAGAGATCTTCTTCATAAGTTACAGGTAAAGAAGCTTGTTGTGCAAAGAAAGAGCATACAACTTCATCTGAGTGCATGGTAGTAGTTCGTGGGGCTTGCTGAGCATAGGTAGGGGTAGTATATGAAACAGTACTTTGAGCCACAGTACTTTGAGTAGGAGAAACAGCACTTTTGTTGGAAGTACTGCCCTTCTTTTCAGATGACAGAAAAGCAATGCTGTGTGATTTGGAACTGGTTTGGCTATTTATCTCATGCGCATACACCTTCAGATGATTGTAGAGATCATCAAAGTCCATGACATCCAAACCTGGTTGTCCTCTAATCATTGTAGCTATTACATGCCATGTAGATGGCAAACTTCTTAAGAACTTCAGATTAGCATCTTCAACAGATACTTCTTCCTTGTATAACTCCAACATGTTGAGGAGATTTTGAAATCTATCATATGCAGCATCAAGACTCTCTCTTTCACCAACAGTGAAAGTTTCAAACTGTTGCTATAGCAGATTTCTGTGCATCTTCTTAGAAGCTTCATTCCCTCCAAATCTGGTCTTGAGAGCATCCCAGAGTTGCTTTGCATCTTTAGCATCATGAAACTTCAGTAGATGTCCATCAGGTATAGCAGATAGGAGAATGTTAAGAGCCTTCTCTTGATTCCTTAAGGTAGCTGCTGGTAAGACTGGTTTAGGTGCTTTGGGTTGTCCAGGAACATCAATAGTTTCTGGAACTACTTCATTACCATTGGCAATTACATTCCATAGTGCATGGTCTGTAATGGCAATTTACTGCCTCATCTTCATGCACCATAGGTCATATTCTCCCTTCTTGATGATTGGAATTCTGAGTGAGGTGATTGATGGTGGTGGAACAGCTTCAGTCGACATCTTTAGGTTTTGTTGTAGTAGGGTTTTAGGGTTTCTTCCTAGTCCGAGTTTCCACACAAGCTCTGATACCACTTGTTGGATCGATGTACTCTAACCAAACTAACTTAAATAGCTTGTTAAGGTTTAATAACCTCGGATAAATCCTAAGTTATTAACAAAGAAACACTGAGCAAACTCTATTAAGTATGCGGAATTTACTTAACAAAGCTAAGAAGAATAACTTTAACTTTGAACGATTTTATTAATAACTCTAACTCTGCTTATTATGCAGATTCTTTAACAACTCTAATAATATCGAACTTCTAATATCAATCTAGGGGTCCTTTTATAGGCTCAAGGATAACCCTAAACGATTTACAATTTGTATCCTTGTACGACAAGTAATCTAATAAAGAATATTCTAGAATTACAAGACTTTCTATAAACGAATATAACAGTTCTTTTAGCCATGCAGTACTTTGACTTCCTCTTTAGCAGTACTTTGACTCTTTGATTTTTTCCAGTACTTTATCATTCTTTAGCACTTTCATATCCCAACACTTTCTCTCTCTAAAATCATAGTATACGCCTCTTTGATCTTTGGTTTAGTGTTTTTATGAAATCCAATATCTAACAATTGGTATCAAGAGCCATGGTTTGATCATCTCTCTTACATATCCTTGGATTTCTAGTGGTTTTAGATGGTTTTTGAGTTTGAAAAAGTTTAGTGGTTTTTGCATCATTTGGATCATTTCTAGTGTTAAAGTTTGAATTTTGGGTGTACTTTTGTGTTTAGAATCATTGTAAGTGCTTGGGTTTTGATTTGGTAAGCTTGAATCACTATGGTTGAGCTTGTTTTGGATTGAAAAGTGTGTTTTTGAAGTTTTTCTTGCTAGCGTAACTTGGTTCTCGTTGTATTCTTCATCGTAGCGACTTGCTTCAGTAAAAGTTAGCGAGTTACAGTGTTAGTTGTTAGCGACTTGAGCCTAGCGACTTGTCTATTGAGACAAGCCGAAAAATAGTACAAGTTAGTGGATTCTCCACTACGGCTAGCGACTTGGTGAGGTTAGCGACTTGCTTCGGAAATTGTTAGCGAGTTGTAGTGTAAATTGTTAGCGACTTGATACTAGCGACTTGGATCTTAGCGAGTTGTTCTTTAGCAACTTAACTGTTTCTAGCGACTTGGTGCTTAGCGATTTGTTGTCATAATTCTTAGCGACTTGGTGTTAGCGACTTGGATCTTAGCGAGTTGCTCTTTAGCGACTTGACTGTGTAGCGACTTGGTGCTTTAGCGACTTGTGTCCAGACTTTGGTCTTAGCGACTTGGGCTTACCGACTTGGTTCAATAACTCTTAGCTTACTTGGTTGATTTCTTTTTGTAATACGGTTTTCTCTTGATTTAGTAAAATCCCGTGAAAGAATCTATTTCCTGGTTTAATCATAGAGTTATAAAATCCCATGTAATCTGTTAACATGTCTACCAACGTACCTACAATCATCTCCACTGTTGCTGAGGATGTTCAAGCAGCTGGTTCAGATACTCGTCCACCCATGCTTGACAGAACTGACTACGACTCTTGGGCTCAACGAATCAGATTGTACTGTCTTGGAAAGGAAAATGGGGTCAACATTCTCAAATCAATCGATGAAGGACCGTATCAAATTGAGACTACAAGAGACATAATTGATACTGCTGCAGATGGAACCATGATCTTTGGATTGGACAGACCAAAGACGTATGATGAGCTCGGTGATAAGGAGAAAAAGAGATTCGATCTGATATCGTGGCCTCAAACATCATATTACAGGGTCTTCCAAAAGACATCTACAAGCTTATCAATCACAACACTGAAGCCAAGGCAGTTTGGGATAATGTCAAGATGCTTCTCTCAGATTCTGAATTAACCAAGGAAGACAGAGAATCACAACTGTATGATGAGTTTGAGCACTTCAAGATGAAACCAGATGAGAGTGTCTATGAGTACAACGTGAGGTTCCATAAGCTTGTGAATGACATGAGGAACATCAAAATGACCATGCCAAACATTCAGCTGAACTCAAAGTTTGTGAACAACATGAATCCCGAATGGCACAAGTTTGTCACCTCTGTGAAGCTAACCAAAGGATTGAAGAACACCAACTATGAGCAACTGTATGCCTTCCTTCTCCAGAATGAGAGACATGCTATGTTTGAGAAAAGGATTCTAGAACAGTTCAAAACCAACCAGGGAGAAACAAGTTCCTCAAATGACTCAACAGCCTTTTACACAAATGTTGGTATTACTACAAAAGCTTCTCAAGTCATTCCCATGGGTGATGGTAATTACAAACTCATTCCTGATCCAAAGATATAAGCCTCCGGACCCAAACACATTCATGGAAAACTTCATAAATCAACTGTCTCTTGGTCAGTCAAAACATGAACTCTCTTCCACACACCAACAATAACCTCAGAACATCATCCAATCCACACAATCAAGCAACTGTCAGAGATGGGAAGGTTATGGTGCAACCTGTTCAAGAAAGGCAGTATGAACAGGGAAGAGGAGGAGTTGGTAGAGGATATGTGGCAAATCAGAATCGGGGAAGGATTGGGAATCAAGGACAAGCAAAGCCGATCAAATGCTACAACTGTGGTGGTGAGGGACATATTGCTAGGAACTGCACATCTCCAAAACGTCCACAGAATGCAGAATACTTCAGAGACAAGATGTTGCTTGTACAAGCTCAGGATAATGGAGCCGCTTTAGACGAAGAGGAGTTGTTGTTTCTTGCTGAGGGCAATGCCAAGACATATGATGTTGATGTTGATGAACAGCCAATTCAAGAGATAGGTCATAATCATCAAAATGCATTTCAAGTAGCTGACTGTGATGCATTTGACTCTGATGTCGATGATGAACCTACTGCCCAAACAATCTTCATGGCTAGCATCTCACCTATGGTCTCTCCAAAGATCTCTCCACCACAACAAACTGGTCCATCCAAAGACAAAATCATCTCCGAGGTATTAAAACTATATGATGATGTTGATCAGCAAAAGAAACATGATAAGGTTCAATCGCAGGAAACCAGTGACTCAGATATTGCTAATATGGGCAATGATAATATTGTCCCATATTATCAATATGTGACCCAATGTGAAAGTGCGATTGAACCAAGTGATGTATCTAATGCAATCAATGATGACTATATCTTTGATGAATACACTGCATGTGCCCCTGATGATTCTGTTACCTCTGAACTGAATGCCTATAAAGAACAAGTTGCTATTTATGAACAACGTGCTAAGTTTGAGTTAACCACCCGTGAGCAGGAAATGGATGACCAAATGCATACAATTATTAGAAAAAGTAATTTTAGAGAAGAAGTATTAAAACAAGAGTTAAACTCCTTACAAGAAAAGCTTTCTAAAACTGCTAAGCAAAAACAAGAACTTCAAGAAAATGTTAAAATGCTTAAGCAAGAATTCAATGCTAAGGAATCAAAACTTTTGAATGATTTTTCCAATCTAAAAACTTTGAAAAACAAGCTTGAAAATAAGTTGTACGTACAAGGGAATACCATTCAGACTGCTCACTTGATCACTAAGCATAGAGTTTTAGGCGATAAGCATAGCATTCCCCTTGTTGAGGAACCAAATCCAGAGGTCATTAAAAAGGCTAGAGCTGCTCATAAGGTACTTTATGATGGTAATGAAATCCTTAAGCCTAGACAGAAACCTAGTTGCGCTGAGTGCACTGAGGAAGATAAGAAATCAAATGAAGTCACTAGGGAAAAATTGAATATGAAGCTAGAAGATCCTGAGTGTAAAATGAATAATATAACAATCAAACCCCATGATTACACTAAGGAAAATTGGATATCCTTAAACAAGTTTAAGCCTCAGACTCTATTGACCCCTGAACAAGTGGTCTGGAAAAAGGATATGGACTTGCAAAAGCTGAAAATCTTGTTGAAAAGAATCCCCCTTGTAGGAAATTCCCTAAAGCAACTGTGTATCCTCCTAATACACCAATGCATTTAGTTCCTAGATCTATTGCCACTAATAGCAAGACCTTAATCAGCCTGTATGTTGTTTATCAGCTGTTTGTTGATTTTAATAAAACGTGTAAGAAGAGAATCACACCTACTGGGATAACTGAAGGGGATAGGGGTTTTGAGCAAACTAAAGAATGCTATTTAACTGAGGTCATGGCTTTCTTTAAACAATTAAAAGGTCAATTTGAGAGTCTTCAAAGAGGGATAAATTCAGATATTAAAGAAATGGAAAAGGAATTTGATGCAATGATAGTTGAGGTCAATGATTATGAACAGGAACTCAAATATAATGAAGTTGAAAGGAAGAACTTGCACATCTTAAATGAGAATTTGATTTCAAGTTGTGTTGCTCAAGATGTGTTTTATACTGTTACTAAGCACTCTATTACTGCTTCTCGATTTCATGAATTATCTATTGCATTGAAAGTTTCCCATGATCGTGTCATTGAGCTTGAAAACAAAAACTCATAACTAAATGAGAAAATTGATCAGGATGATCACGATAATTTGGTAAAACATCTTTCTAAACTAGAAGTTGAACATTTTAATTTACAACTAAAATATCAACATCTTAAAGAAAATGTCAAAACCTCAAATATCAAGACATCCTCAGATGTTCCAGAGTTTGATGCAGTTTTTCAGATAAACAAACGTGACGAACAGATTCAAGCTCATTGTAACACGATCAAAAAGTTGAAAGCCCAAATCTCTCAAATAAAGGGTGAAAAGAACAATGTGACTGGATCCCAAATGCCTGCTCTTTTAGATTCTCAGTATTCTCAAACTTTTCATCTACAAAACTTAGTTAATGCTTTACAAAAGGAAAACGAGATTTTTCTAGAAGAAAATGAAAAAGTTAAACGACACTTTAAAGAGTTATATGATTCAATGAAAGTCACTCGTGACAAAAACAACGAAAAAATAACGTCTTTACAAAAAGAAATTGAGAATCTGAGGAGTCAGGAAAAAGGGAAACTGCCACTTGTTTTTAATGAGAATGTTGCATCAAAGTCATCCTCAGACTGCAAATATACTGTGACTGTTAAATACATTCCTCCTCATCTTAGGAATAATGAACCTGTGTTTCATAACTATTGTGCTCACCTTAAGGATAGTCTAGAATGTCTCCGTGAGATTATGGAAGAGGATTTGATTAATAAACCTCTTGATAGAGAAGTTAGGTTTGCTTGCATTCAGGCCAAACGATCTCAAGAGCTGCTAGAATGTTTAATTGCAACATGTCCTAAATCCTTAGGTGCGAAAGGTAAAGCTGTGATTCCTTGTTCTATGCCTAGTGCCAAGCATACAAACCATTCTATGCCCAGTTTTAAGAAAGTGAACATTAATGTGCCTTCAAGTAGTTCAGATCCCTGCACGTCTAGTTCAGGAATGCAAAAAGTAGATCAACCAACTAATGTTCCCATAATTCCCTCTACAGGAGTAATCAGTGACATAAAAGCAAGCGGGTCAAAGCCTCCAGGCAATACTAAGCAAGATAGGACCTCGCAAGCTAAGAATGTGCATTGGAAGAGAGTAGAAGATCACCCTAGGAATATTAAGTTTGAGTTGAATAAAACGAATCGTGTTGACTCTAGTATTAGCTATAAGCGTACTGTAATTAATTCGAATTCTGCAACTATTCGCAAACCATGTAATGATGACTGCTTGATTTCTGTTACTAATCATGAATGTGGTGTGAATGTTTTGTCTAATGCTATCTAATGCCCTGATAAAACTGTTAATGTTAAAATTCAAGCTAAGAAGGCTAAAAGGCAAAGGCGAAAGAAAGTTAGAAAACAGTGGAAACCCACAGGAAGGAAATTTAGTAATATAGGTTATCAATGGATACCTACTGGCCGTAAGATTAATGAGCTTTGCCCTAAAGTTGCTAAATCAATGCCCACTAGAAAATGGATGCCTACTGGTAGAACTATTCCCTTAAGAAGCGAACATACTTTGAATAGTCAAATACGGACACTAGCACTGAATCTATTTCTAATGAGTCCATTGTTTCTACCTCTGATGTGGGTGTTCCAATCACTGTTACTAACCAAGTGGAACCCATTATTGCATGGGGTTCCCAATTATCCTGTTATCCATTCTTGTCTGTGTTCAACTGCAGATCGTTCAAATCGTTATGTGGTACCTGGACTCAGGCTGTTCCAAGCATATGACTGGAGACCGGTCGCGGCTCATGAACTTCCTGAGTAAATTCATCGGGACTGTTAGATTCGGGAACGATCATTTCGGTGCAATTATGGGTTATGGAGATTATGTTGTCGGTGATAGTGTTATCTCCGTGGTATATTCCGTAGAAGGTCTTGGTCATAACTTATTCTCTGTCGGTCAATTCTGTGATTCTGATCTAGAAGTGGCCTTCGAAAACATACTGTGTTTCGTTAGAGAACTTGATGGTAAAGAACTTTTAAGAGGAACACGTGGTTCAAATCTATAAACCATCTCTATCGAAGATATGATGAAGTCTTCTCCAA
Organism: Chrysanthemum makinoi; assembly: GCA_910596185.1. NCBI lineage: Eukaryota > Viridiplantae > Streptophyta > Magnoliopsida > Asterales > Asteraceae > Chrysanthemum > Chrysanthemum makinoi. The sequence continues at coordinate 184,518,961 of OU343222.1, read as the reverse complement.
TTTGCTTGTTGTCAAAGGCTTCAAAACCAAAGTCATGGTTATGGCATCGTCGTCTCAATCACTTGAACTTGGCACCATCAATGATCTCTCCAGAAAGGACTTAGTTGTAGGTTTACCTAGACTAAAGTATGAAAAGGATCATCTTTGTTCAGCATGCCAATTGGGGAAAAGCAAGAAGTATGCCCACAAACCCAAACCTACAAACTCAGTTATAGAAGTTCTTCATACAATTCACATGGATTTATGTGGACCCATGAGAGTGCAGAATATCTTTGGGAAGAAATATGTGTTGGTTGTGGTTGATGATTACTCTCGATTCACCTTGGTTAAGTTCTTAAGGACAAAGGATGAAACTCCAGATATCATCATCAAACTTATCAAACAGCAGCAGGTTCGACTTAACAAAACTGTCATAATCATCCAAACAGACAATGGAACCGAGTTTGTTAATAAACAACTTAGTGAGTTTTATGAAAGTGTTGGAATCAGTCATCAAAGAAGTGTTCCACGAACTCCTCAACAGAACGGTGTAGTTGAAAGACGAAATCGAACTCTTGTGGAAGCCGCAAGAACCGTGCTGATTTACTCAAAGTTTCCAATGTTTCTCTGGGCTGAAGCCATTGCCACTGCATGCTACACTCAAAATCGACCCTTAATTCACACTGCTCATGGAAAAACTCCATATGAACTTGTCCACAATAGAAAACCTAATCTCTCATTCCTTCGTGTGTTTGATGCATTGTGTTATCCAACTAATGAGGGCCAAGATTTAGGCAAACTTAAAGCTAAAGCGGACATTGGAGTTTTTGTAGGATATGCACCAAACAGAAAAGGATACCGAATCTACAACAAAAGAACCCGAAGTATAATGGAAACAATTCACGTTACGTTTGATGAGCTGACCGGTCCAATGGCTCCAGGAAAAACTAGTTCTGGTCCCGCATCTTAACTTTCATCAAGTAGTCCTATCAGTTCTACTCTTGTTTCAAATCCCTCACTAGCAACTCCTTATGTACCTCCATCAGAAGATGATTTAAAGAAATTGTTTGATCCAATGTTTGATGAACACTATGAGCCAAATGCTAATGAAATGTCAATTCCATCATCAGAGGCTGCTCCTATCACTGTCAATGAAGTCAACCCTTCTGTTTCAATATCATTAAGCCAAGAAGCTCCTGCTGCTGATCACTCTGTCTCATCAACAAATCATCAATCATCGAATGTACATCATGGAATTGTTTCTGGTACCCATGATGAAGTTAATCCCTTTGCTACTCCCGAAGATGCTCCATTTGAAAACATATTTGCTCCTGAATCATCATTAGAACCATCTTCATCAGGAGACATCGACTCTGCTACGTCAGTTCCTCAACAACAACCACATGAACACATTAGAAAGTGGACACATGATCATCCATTGGAAAACATCGTTGGAAACCCTTCTCATCCAGTATCTACATGGAAACAACTTGCAACCGATGCCTTATGGTGCTTCTTCAACTCCGTACTCTCTAAGGTCGAACCAAAAGATGTTAAAACTGCCATGAATGAAAACAGCTGGTTCAATGCCATGCAAGAAGAAATTCATGAGTTTGATCGACTAGATGTATGGGAATTAGTACCTGCTCCAGATTGTGCTATGATCATTTCTCTAAAGTGGATCTTCAAAGTGAAACTTGATGAGCATGGTGATGTTTTAAAGAATAAGGATCGATTAGTTGCAAAAGGATACCATCAAGAGGAGGGTATTGACTTTGAATAATCATTTGCTCCTGTTGCTCATATCGAGGCAATCAGAATCTTTTTGGCTAATGCTGCAAGTAAGAACATGGTAGTCTATCAGATGGATGTAAAGACGGCTTTTCTTAACGGAGATCTTAAAGAATTCGTATACGTCAGCCAACCTGAAGGCTTTGTGAATCCAGAGCATCCTACTCACGTCTATCGTTTGAAGAAAGCTCTTTACGGTTTGAAGCAAGCTCCAAGGGCATGGTATGATACACTATCAAAGTTTCTTCTATCAACTGGATTCAGCAAAGGAGCAGTTGATCTGACATTGTTCACCAGAAAGTCAGGCAAACATTTAATTCACGTTCAAATATATGTTGATGATATTATTTTTGCCTCGACTGACCCCAATGAATGT